>OU342949.1:71449187-72099641 GCA_910592335.1 Adalia bipunctata | reverse complement strand
TGTTTGTATTTTAGGGCATTAGAAGAAGGAAAAAGAAGCCATTATGAACCATCGATAGCCGCAGAGGATAGAGATCAGTTGAACATAGACGATCATGACTTTGTTCCCCATTTCCAAAGGGTTTCCATTTCAGGGGAAGATACCAGTGGGGTGAGTTCCATTTTTAGGGATCACTAAAACTTCGAGTCATAATTATTCTCAATTCGAGTAAAGTTTTAAAATTGATTTTCTGTCCAACCACTTCAATAACACTACTGGAATTGAAGAAGCCATATATTCCATTCATAATCCTAATAGATAGGTATTCCCTTACTGCTCTTGAACTTCAAACTTAGTCTCAGTGCATAATGCAACAATTGAAGATTTGAAAACTCGAAAACGGCACATAATGCCATCATGGACGTGGTATGTCTCATTTTCATTCTATTTCAGAAACGAAATGTTGTACAATAAGCGAAATATTTCTCATTTTCATCTCTTATTCTTTTTCTTTCTTGTAATCCTCTTGAGGACTAATTAAAATTATTTGTTTCAGGTCCCACTTGAGGATTTGGAGAGAGCCTCGAAAATGCTGGTGCAAGCCTTACGAATCAGACAGTGCTACATGGCAATGTCCCATCAGAATTTCGCTCAAACAGTTGCTAGATTCTTGGTTCCCGACAGGGTAGAAAGGATACATGGCGACAAACAAACCATAGAAGGTAAATTCGCCCTTTTTCATTATCTCAGTGTAAATTCTTCTTCTGATTCTAAACCCCAGTAAGTCGTGTCAGAAACTAGCGTGTAACCTTTTCAACTTTGCTTGATCTCCATCTTAAAGACGTTACATTTTAAGATTGGACTTTCGAGTGAATCGGTGCAGAAGGGGGATATCTGTGGCGGGGCATACGAAAGTAAAGACGTTTTTTTGCAAAATTGTATCAGCCACTAATTCTCAGTAGCTACATCGCCATCACCTTTTTTCACTGGAGTATATGCGTCAGCTTCAGTGCCACTAAAAACGTTTTATGTGCTCTGTGTTATGTTCTTCCTTTTTTTTCGATTTTCAGCAAATATTCGAAAGTGCGTGAAAAGAAAGAACTAGAGATGTATCTATGCAAAATATGAGAAATCTCCTCTAGATTTTTTCGTATACATATAAGTAATAGCATCCAATTTTTCCGAAAAAAATCGAGAAAACACGTTGCTAAGTAATATTTTAACAAGAAGCATGAGTGCTGGTGGCAATAAAAATCCGACTCGAAGACGAGGATTTTTGCACCTGCACGAATGCTTTTTGTTAAAAAAATATTACTTTGCATTGTGTTTTTTCGATTTTTTTTTACAGGAAAAATTAGATTCCCGAATGGTATTTGACGAGACTATTTCATGGGTAAAAAACTGCTGACAGCTGCTGCCATACAGTTTGTCCATCTAGAAACCATTTGTGATTCAAAATTGCGCGTTTCTGATTGGTGGAAATTAAGACGAGGGAAATAGTCAAACATATACACTCGTAATATATGACTTTGAGTCACCCAAAACGCGAAATTGGTACACAGACGAAATATTGGAAGAAAAACTACTCTGGTTACAATTCTACGGATAAAATTTGAGGTTTGAGGTATTCAAAATTTTCAGAGCATGGGATCCATCCACCGGAGCATCACCCTTGGAAAGCTCAAGACGTTTCCGATACGTCACACGTGTTCAAGTCGAACAGAGGCGTATTCGAAGTTTTCGAAAATGAAGAAGATTTGAAAAATCACAAACCATGCGACTTCCAGTATCCGGACATGGAAACTTTCGTCAAAGATATGAATATCATGTGCAGTTTCATAGCCGATGGTCCACTGTGAGTAGCCTCCGTCAAATTTCTTGACATCTGTCAAATTTGTCGACATGTGTCAAATTTTTTGACATTTGTCAGAATTTTTTGACATCTGTCACAAATTTTCAATTCCTTTAACCGTCGAATGCGAATCTTTTGTCGATTACAAGCTTACAACGTAGTTATATCGTTTCAATTTTCTTTAAAAAAAGTAATAAGGATGGAATTCGAAAGCTTCCTTGTTACAACTTCGTATTTATCTTATGAATCGCTCTAATATCATCTTCCTTTCCAGAAAATCCTTCTGTTACCGCCGTCTCAGTTACCTGTCCTCCAAATTCCAACTGCACGTACTCCTGAACGAACTCAGGGAGCTGGCGTCCCAAAAGGCGGTCCCTCACCGAGACTTCTACAACATCAGAAAAGTGGACACGCACATTCACGCCGCTTCCTGCATGAACCAGAAGCATCTCCTTCGTTTCATCAAGAAAACCCTCAAGAACCACGCTGACGAAGTCGTAACCTTGAGTGGAGGCAAACTTATGACGCTGAAACAAGTTTTTCAGGTAATAACACACTTTCCACCCGGGGAGTTCCTCAAGGGTCTGTTTTAGGGCTATCTTTATTCCAACTCTTGGTGAATTATATGCTTCAAAGTGAATTTTTTTTGCAGTCGATGAATCTAACGACCTACGACTTGACGGTGGACATGCTGGACGTGCACGCCGATCGTAACACCTTCCACAGATTCGACAAATTCAACGCCAAGTACAATCCGATCGGGGAGAGCAGACTGAGAGAGGTGTTCCTCAAGACCGACAACTACATCAACGGAAAGTATTTCGCCAGGATCATCAAAGAGGTGGCCAGCGATTTGGAGGAGTCCAAATACCAAAACGTGGAATTGAGACTGAGCATTTACGGGAAAAACAAGGAGGAGTGGGACAAACTGGCGAAATGGGCCATAGAATCGAACGTGTACTCCGATAACGTCAGGTGGCTGATTCAGGTTCCGAGATTATTGTAAGTAGCCGTTTTTGTGAAGGTTTTCCGATGAGAGGTGTTATTTTGGCGTTCAAAGAAAAATGCCAGCATTTTAGATGAATGATCGGGATGTTTATTTCATTATGAAGAGAAACGTATCAGGTATGCCGTTAATAATGGAAAATAACATCTGCCAAATGACCACCACGACCACGACTACAGCACCATTTCCTTTTCATGAAATTTTCCATAACCAAATCGCAAAGTGGCTGCCCTTTTTCCTCGATAGCCTCACGAATTCCATCTTTGAGGTTTCTTTACGTTTCCCGTAAAAGATCAATGGTTTTGTTGCTTGTGTGGCACGTAGCGCCGCCTTGTTGAAAGTAGACGTTTTCCTGATTAACACCATCCAATTCCGGCCATAAAAAATCATTAGCCATCTCTCAATAGCGCAATCCATTCGCCGTAACTGTTGCTCCATCCTCATTCTCAAAAAAGTAAGGTCCAATGACGCCGTAGGACCATAAACCGCACCAAACAGTGACATGTTGAGGCTTTTCAACGATAACTCTTGGGTTTTCCGAGCACCAGATGCTTGTTGACGAAGCCACCGAGCTGTAAATGGGCCTCATCATTCAAAATGATTGTTCGATGGAATTCCGGATCATTTTCATGCATTTCAAGGACCCAATCAGCAAAGACCAGACGTTGTTTATGATCGGCCGGCTTGAGTTCTTGTGTTAACTGGACAAACCTGGGTTTTCTTTCTCAAACACTTTCGGCTACAGCAGCAATATTCTCGGCTGTTCTGGAGCGACGTGCACGGGTTTTATTCTTCGAAATAATACAATTTAAACTTACAAATACTCAAGAGAGATTTCACAAATAATTCGCTTAAACTTTCAAATACTCAAGGGAGATCGCAAAAATAATACTCTCTAAAAAAATAAGACTTGTGGTAGATTTCGGGACTCTGAACTATAAGAGATATGTGGTCTTGCATGCAGCTTTCTACCAATACTCAAAATAAGCTAAGCATAAACAAAGATACCTGACCTTTTTCCCGTGAAAAATGAAGGAAACACCAAACACGTCACTAACTCGCTTTCGCAGATTAATCTCACTCCCGTTCTACTGACGAGACGCAATCTTAAATAATTCCAAGTAATTTCAGAGATCTTTTAATTTCGACTTAACACTTTTCTGTCTCCGCTTGAGACTGACCTTTCAAAAATAAAACCAAAACCTATGGGTTTCCCTAACACCGGGCCCGAGACAACTCCGAAACTAAATTACTTCTTAAACCTTCCTTAAAACCGTATCAAATGAGTCAACTGAGAATCTTCCCGTTAAGATTTTTCCAGCTACTCCTCAACTTCCGATTCAACCTCAACTGTTCGTCTCCATTTTGAGACCGTACTTCTAAACACTGAAGTACCTACCCTAAAACCTTACTACCACCAGTTACTGCCTTTTTTGTCTCCAGAGTAAATTAAAGATTTCCCTTCTTCGTTTCCTCTAAAAACCAATCAAATTAAAGGTTTTCCTTCGTCGATGTTTCAAAACCAATCAAATCAAAACTTCTTCTATCTTCGTTTTTACAAACCAATCAAATTAAAGACTGTTCTGCTTCCTACCTCTCGTAGGTGGGGCCTTATTAAGATAATGCAGTTTCCCATAAAACGGTATGCGAATTGCTGCGTTGCAAATCCTAAGATTTTAACTTCGAATTTTTCTGCCATCACACGCAGTTAATGCAACCGATTTCGTGGAACGATTTTCTCTTATCGTCTGGGTCCCAGGAGAAACTTGAACCGCGAATATCAATAATTTCAATCGTTAACGTCTAGCCAGACATCCTGTATGGGCTTGATAAACGATTCAATAATTTTCTGGCATCAAGTTTATCAAATTTAGGATATTTTCTACACTGGTCAACCGAAACACGACGATTTATTATAATTTCTATACTACTGAAATATTTCGATGTATTACAAGAGTGAGTTATAGGCGTGAGTTATTATAACTCATGCTATTGGTTTAAAGATACTGTTACAGCTCTAAATCAGTTGAATAATGGATATATTATTATATGGGAGTAGATAAATGAACATTTTGATGAATACGTAATAACAACGACCTCTATATATGTAGAGAGGGCAACGTCGCGTAGTTATCTGACAGAATGATGACTACAACCTAACATTTTCAAAATATACTCGGTGAAATGTGTCAGAATGTCATGGCAAACCGGGATACTTTATAAAAGTGAATGGAGTAAATCTTCCCATTTTTATTAATGGCGTAGTTTCTACTTGTCAAATGTCAAAAAATGACAGCTCCAAAAGTGACATCTACCGAAATAGTGGGCTATAGAAAATAACACCTCTTATTGGAAAACCTCTGATTATCATTATCGGGTTTACAAGGGTTTCTTTACAGTGATATCTTCAAGCTGAATAAGATACTGGACAACTTCCAAGAGATCCTGGACAACATATTCATACCCTTATTGGAGGTGACGGCCAGGCCGAGTTCTCATCCGGAACTGCACCTCTTCCTTCAGTACGTCATAGGCTTCGACTGCGTGGACGACGAGAGTAAGCCGGAGAACCCCGTCTTCGACGCAAACGCCCAGATACCTTCAGACTGGAAGGATGAAGAGAACCCCAACTACGCCTACTACCTGTACTACCTCTACGCCAACCTGTGTACCTTGAACCACCTGAGGGTGCAGAAAGGCTTGCATCCTTTGAATTTAAGGCCCCATTGTGGGGAAGCCGGTCCGATCCAGCATCTCATCTGCGGGTACATGCTCTCTGAGAACATCTCCCATGGGTTGCTCCTCAGAAAAGTGCCGGTTCTGCAGTATCTGTACTACTTGGCGCAGATCGGAATCGCGATGAGTCCCTTATCCAACAACAGCCTGTTCTTGAACTACCACCGGAACCCCCTACCGGAGTATCTAGCGAGAGGGCTGGTTGTGTCTCTATCCACCGACGATCCTCTTCAGTTCCACTTCACCAAGGAGCCTCTGATGGAGGAATACAGTATCGCGGCGCAAGTGTGGAAACTGTCCAGTTGCGACATGTGCGAACTGGCCAGGAACAGTGTTTTAATGTCCGGATTTCCCCACAGGGTCAAGAAGTTCTGGCTTGGTCCCAACTACACGAGGGAAGGGGTGCCTGGTAACGACATCTCGCGGACGAACGTGCCGGATATACGGGTTGCTTTCAGATACGAAACTTTGGTAGACGAGTTGTCCACCATTTTCAAGTCTGTCATGCAGCAAAATTTGAATTCCAACGCATAATTGCGTCGTTACTGATCGAATTTATTTTATTACTATAAGTATATACCATTTATATTTACGTACTCCGTTAGATCATGTTAGATTTTATCTAAGTTTATAATTGGAATATTCATTATTTCGTGTATTCAATTTTTACGCCGTATTTGGCTAATTTGAGTCTGAAATCGAAGTATAAGAGAGAAATATTTATCAATATAATGAATGCTCGTTGTGGCATGATTTGTTTCCTGTTCTATAATAAAGTCATAGATCTCTAAAAATGTGCAGGTTAGAGAACATAGAATTTATAGAACGTTATTAGTAACAAAAAAGTTTCCCTCATTGTGATTTGATCGAAACGTGAATTATTTCAGTACATAGAAGAGAGCGTAATGCGATGTGCCTAATATTTTGTTATATCCAATAAAAGTTATACAAATAATGAAATCCATTCGTTTTTTTATCCTTGACAATCGAGTCAGATATTTTCGAATTTCGTCACAGAAAAGATACATACAATAGAAATATAGGCAAAACGGCATAGAATTTTGTGGATTTCCTTCAGCCATTCAGTATTGAAATGTCAAATTTACCTCCAGGTTTTTTATTTATAAATCACTGAAATTCGATCTGGCAGGGTGGATCTTGGTCACTTTTGTAAAGGCTATATAAGGAACAGAAATTGACCCAGGTTTTTTCCTATTTCAACCTACAAAACTACTTTTAAAATACAGAAATCAGGATAAGCTATACCACAGAATACCTAACAGTATTCTGTGGTCATACTCCCCAAATTCATTCAAAAATCGTCGGGAATCTGGAAAAAGTATTGTAATCCAGCTCAAATCACCTTATTATCGCAACCTTGAACAGCGATATTGCATGATATAAGAGGTTTTTAAACGATTTCTCCCTTTGCCGCCATGTCCTGAAAAGAAAATGCTCCTCTTGCTCCCAAAACCCTCTTGCCTTGCCGGTCCGAATTTTAGCTAAAAAGTTAAAACAAACGTGAATCTTCGGCATTCCATTGAAAACTTACCATCAAACAGCGATAATTTACGAAAAATCTGCATTTTTGAATGAAGCGTCAGAATGTCATTTGACCTAGCTCGATGATTAGACGGACTCGAAAGACTTATATTTCGCGCATTTCACTGTCATTTTATTTCTTTGGGAAATGTCACATCAACTGTATAATTCATTCGAACTTTACAGATTCTAACGTAAATGAAACTATTATAAAGTCCGAACTCAAATTTAAACAACATCTGATATGAGTGATATATGAAACCATAGATAAGCAAAGAAGTTTTAACTTCAACCACGCTGCAATTCAATTTCCATGATATCTTAGTTCGTATGCGACGTAGACCAACAATTTTTTTTTTAATTAAAGCTTAATCATTTCTCTAGAATGTGTATTACTCGCTTTTCTGTTTTTCTTCGTATATTAGGAAAAAAACCTGGTGAGCTGTAATTTCATGAAAATCTGGACAAACGATTTTATTTCCATGATATCTCCGTCAATTTTCGGGATAAATGTATGAAATTTTCAGTATACATGCGGAATAATATTTTGCAGAATGTGTATTATTCGCTTTTCCATTTTTCTGCGTATATTAGGAAAAAAAACCTGGTTGAAAATATGACCAATAAAGTTCCTAGTTTATAATTCATTTAAAAATTGAGGGGGGAATAAAAAAAAACTGATCAATACACATTCTGGAAAATACTATTTCGCATGTAAACTGAAAATTTCATACATTTATCCCGAGAATTGACAGAGATATCATGGAAATAAAAGCGTTTGTCCAAATTTTCATGAAACTACAGCTCACCAGTTTTTTTCCTAATATACGGAGAAAAACAGAAAAGCGAGTAATACACATTCTAGAGAAATGATTAAGCTTTAATCTAAAAAAAATTGTTGTTCTACGCCGCATACGAACTGAGATATCATGGAAATAAAGAACCCAATTTTTGATGGGAGCTCGCGAGCTCTGACGTGTACCAGGTCCCCTTAATGTGAAATCCCAATATTCCCGAAAAACAAGAAAATTTGGGAAAACGAAATTCAATCACCCATTGGGAATGTTGTATACATTTATTAGCGTTCTTAATGTATAATGCTCATCTATTGCGCCATAATCACTTCCTTCAATAAAAGAATGAATTAATATTCAACCTTCGTCTTCAAGAGGAAGTATGGACGAAATGAAACGAACGAATAGTAGGTAATCTAATAATAATTTATATTCAAAATAATTCCATATGCATAATAAGAAATACAAATATTTTCAGTGCTCAAGAATATTATAAAAATGTCCTCCTAACATACTATTCCGTATTTGAAGACTTCTTTTCTTCTTCTTGTTACCATGTCATGAATATCAGCAACAGCAATATAACATGTATTAATTCTACAGATCTATTTTGTACTTGCATAGATAGCATTCATATACTCCTAATGAAGATATTTATATACAGTGGATAATCTTCAACATTATGAAATGTCATTTTCTGACGCTCTTATCAAATTCAGAGCCTACTAGTCGTTTCTTTCTCGTAATGCACCATATTTCTCACTATATTATTCTCCATAACTGGTTCTTCCTCGACGATCTCTTTCGGGGATTTGACCGCTGGTGGCTGTCTGTTGGGCATCAACAGTTCCTTGAAAATGTTTCTCAAAGGCGCCTCAATGCACAAATAAAGGACTAACGCAGACAAAAACGACTGGATCATGTCCGAAAGGGCCAAGCTTATCTGCGAAATAGATTTCGAATGAACCATGAGTTGGTATCTTCGGAAAAGACAATAATTCTTAACGATATCAAGGAGATTCAGAGATACCCACCGTATCGAAGTATCCTATCTTCTGAGGATTCCTAAACTGGGCTGCAGCTCTCAGTTGAAACTGCATATGTATGAGATAAGCTGAATAGATCAGTTTACTTAGGGGAATCCAAGGAGACCAGGTCAATATCCTGTTCAAAGGTATCGCATGACCAAAACTAGCTACGTATAACAGGCCGATAGAGCCCAAAGCCCAGGCTACCCTGTGTAAAGCTGAATAAAGCCCCGATTCCACGGCATTGTAAGGGTGGTAGGGATTGTAGAATACAGCGCCTGTCAATATTGCCCCCAGGAGAAGGATAATGGAAACGGCCATTATCACTAGGGATCTTTTCTGAAAAAAAGGTTAATTACGTAAAGATAGAGATGTAGGGGAAGTACGTACAAAATGACATAGGGTTTTATTTCAGAGGCATAACTCGTTAGTAGCTAATTGCAGCAATGTCATATTCTACACCTATGATCTTTGGTCCTTTCTTTTTAAAATCTTATCAACCTTTATGAAATGAAAGTACCAAAAAATAAAATATTCTCAGATAAATTGGGATAAACGAAAATCATTTTGTCCGCTTGCTATGGACAAAATGAAATACCGGCAATAGGCAACTGTAGTTTTCTCCTTACAGTTACAAAACTACTGGTAAAGTTCTCCAATGAAACGCTTGGTTCTTCTAGGAACATCAGCACAAGATGCGTGAGCCCAATGCAACCAATGCATGCATCGTAACCAGTCTTTTCCAGGGCTAATCCTGGAGAAGACTGTTTTTTTCCCGATCTAAATCGGGAAAAAGGTCATGACAATATACAGATGGACAGTCGTCTTCATCATCTCGAAAGTTGCTAGGAACATTTTCTTCTTCATTGTCTTCTTTAAATATGCCCTAGGAACTTGTCTCCTTTTCTTTGGAGGAGGTATGGGCTCATTTTTTGATTAGATTGCAATCATATCAGTTGTAGAAGTTAAAACTAAGTACTTTTATCGAGTCTTCGGCTCACGTTTGCCTTGTCCACTTATGAATCGTCCTTTAGGGATTGGATAAACCTCCTCATAGGATCAGCAAGAATAGGTTTAGATACATTGCCTTTATTAGCCGCAGATGAATATTTTGGTATGAATATGTTAAGACAAGTTCTGGTTCTTTGTTTCTTGATGGAGCCTGAGATGAATTGTCTTGCTTTGGTCCGGTAGATGCGGTTAATGCAGCTGAAATACCTATGTCATTATGTCCGTGGACTGTATATGTCATTCTGTCCATAAAGCGTTATAAAACTAGAAATATATCGAATTAATACAAAAAGTCTAAGGACTGAACGAGAATAAATTCGCTATCACAAAAACGCTTATATCTTTTGAACCACTGGACCGATTTCGAAAATCGAACTCATTTTCGAATCATCTTCTAATTCTAATGAAAATTGTTTTTACAATAAAAAAACCAAAACTATTTTTTACAAAATTCATGGATTTTTTCTGGAATTCTTCCCATCATGCTTCTTATAGTGTTCTCGGTCACTTTCTGGGATGCTGTCTTCCACTTTTGCTTGAATTCCGCTAATGTTTTCGTTGATTTCTTAGTCTTCTTCAAATCTCTTTTTACCAGGGCCCAATATCTTTCGATTGGCCTGAGTTCTGGGCAATTTGGTGGATTGGTCTCATTGGGGACAGAAACCACCTGATTAGCTTCGTACCATTCCTTGGTGGCCTTGCTGTAGTGGCATGAAGCTAAATCTGGCCAGAAGATTGTTGACACATCGTGCTGACGTAAAAATGGTAAAAATCGCTTCTTCAAGCATTCCTCGATGTATATCTTCGAGTCAGCAGAGCCTTGGCCAACGAAAAATTTGCTCCTTTTCGCACAAGTGCAAATTGCTTGCCAAACCAGGATTTTTTTAGGAAACTTTGCTTGTTTCTTCACGCGAAATTGTTCGTCAACATTTCCACGAGAATTTGCAGTATATAAAATTCCTGACCAGGAAGTTGCGAGAAATCAGCCAACACATAGGTTTCGTCGTCCATCACGCAACAGGAAAAATGTTTCAAGAAATCTCTTTTTAATTTCTTTTCTCTTGATTTCGCTTCTTGATTCTTCACAGCGTTCCTGTATGGCACTATCTGCACTTTGTATGTTCTAAGCCTACAACTCGACTTGATTTTCTGAACGGTTGACTGCGAACAACCCACTATTTGGGCCACTTTCCGTCCTGAAATGTTAGGATTCTTCTGAAAAAGGCTGATGGCTTTCTTCGCTTTTTTTGGGCTATGAAACCCCTTTTTCCTCCCGGTTCCTTCCTTGCGGTTAATTGTAAGATCTTCGTTGAAACGCTTAACAACTCTTGATACCGTTTCCGGACGAACGCGAGCCTCTTTTGCGATTCTTTTGAAGCTCCATTTTTGATTATTTTGAAAAAGTTTCACTATAAATTCTCGTGTTTTCCCTTCGCTCGACATTTTGCGACAGAGAATTGGAATATCTATGAAATAAATGTTCCGCATATTTCTGAAGTTCATAACAAAGCTAACTATGATCAAATTTTGATTTTTTTCTCAATTGGTTCAAGAGATATAGGCGTTTTTGTGATAGCGAATTTATTCTCGTTCAGTCCTTATTTAACATAAAAACAGCTCCGTGAATACAATGACAAATAAGTAAAGTTCGAAATGAATGCAATATATGTAAATGAAAAAAAATGATGAAAACTGGCCATGTCTTCTGAAAATTTGGCGCAATGAAAAAAACTCGTGACCTATTGATTCCTGTTATCACTCATAACGACCAAATGAACTAAAGTAGCGCTTGCGAGTTTTCAGAGGTTAATAGAACCCACTCGGGTCGTGTGATTTGGTAGACAGTTCCGCATTTGATACCTCCAAACTCAAATTATGATGCCTGTGTCATTTTGTACGTATTTCCCCTACTATTGTAATTTGGTACTCAGAATTACCATACTGCTCTATACGCACCATTGGGATATGGTAGTTGCTTCCTTTCAGCCTGTGGTAGATGTACCCAGAGAACATACCCACGAAATACGGTGTGGCTCTGGTGTGCGACTTGCTGTAAGTCATCAAGAAATCCGGATGATTCTTTGGGCTGGTCAAGAAGTCAGGGTAGAAGAAGAGCATGGCTGGTCGCTGGTAGAGCAGCGTTATCAGAAAAGGGATCACGAGGGATGCTATCACCACCAAGAAAAGGGTGTATAGTCCTAGTTTCCTCTTCTGGTGGATCAAAAGACAGATCCCGATCGCTATGATGAAGAAATGGAAGTCGCATGGGAGGTACCAACTGTGGGTCATGCACTGTAAAATAAAGACATACATTTTCTTCGAAAATTACACCAAATTCTAATTTAAACATTTCTAGCTGATAAAAAGGTATCTCAACAGAAAAATTCGGTGTCAACAAAGGTCAATAACTCTTAAGGTTAATTTTTTCAACATCTGTGTGGAAAAATCGATTTTTTTCTTACCATATGATCTGCATTCACGTAATTGCTAATATACAACAAATTCGTCCACCAGTTGGTTCTGCAGTCTTGGGAATCGCCCCCTGCTATGAGTTTCCACAAGGGGCCACTTCCTGTGTGATTGAAAAGGGTGGCATAGTAGAATATCACGAAGGCGTACACAGGGGTGAGCCTGAAAACATACAAACTCCAGTTGGTTCAAACTCCAAATGAACTAATACAATCATCGGGTAAAACTTGAATTACCTGATATATCTGAGGATGATCAGAAACCCAGGGTTGATAATCTTTTTCTCGAATTGTCCCAGCAGTCCGTAAGCGACCAGTAGCCCACTGAACATGAAAAAAGTGTCTACGAAAAGGTCTCCATGAAAAATGAAACAGGCGAATGGAGATCTATATTGCTGCAAAAAATTGTCGAATGCAGAAAATGAAAAGAAATTGATTAAAGCAATAACCCATCCAGGCACTGACCGATGCTAACACTATTTTGAAAAACTCTTTGTTCTATTTCCTTGATATTTTGCTCAGAGATACTTCGAGATATGCTGATCAACATAATATAAACCAATGGTGGATACGACAAGAGGGACGGAAGCTACGAGAGTTTGAAATATGTATACTATTTTTCGAAATATGCCATTTGACAGATGAAAATCTAAATTATGCTAGTTAGGGTTCTGAAATGTTTTTTATTCGATTCAGCAACCTCGAAAACCTACAAATTAATACCAAAATCAGCCCTGTAGCCCTTATAAGTTGAAAATTATTGAGTTTTAATTTTTTCGATTTTTCATTTTCGAGTTTTGTTCACGAGCTTACACCGTCCGTGGTATCGGTGATATCGATACGCAAAACTCCTTTCATGGAAAATTCGAATGGCTCGAATAACCTTTTCGACCATTCATGCCGTTAGAACCATCCGGATATATTTTTTTATAGCGAAATATGGTGTTTTTGGGGGGTCTTACCCCTTAGTCATTTTTCAAGCAAAAATTGAAAATTTTAAAATCGCTCATATACCGCACAGAGATACTTGGAGCTATGCTGGTCAACATATTATAAATAATTCTTGGCGGCGAAGAGGGGGACGGAAGTTATAACAGTTTGAAATTACCAATTTTTGAAAAAATGCCATTTGACAGGTGAAAATCTAAACGATGCTAGTTAGGGCTCTGGGATGTTTTTTATTCAATTCAGCGACCTCGAAAACCTACAAATTGATACCAAAATCGTCCCTGTAGCCCTGATAAGTTGAGAATTATTGAGTTTTAATTTTTTCGATATTTCATGTTCGAGTTTTGTTCACCGAGCTCTCTCCGTTCGTGGTATCGGTGTTTTCGATCCGCAAAAGTCCTTTCATGGAAGATTCGAATGGCTCGAATTACCTTTTCGACCATTCATGCCGTTAGAACCATCCGGATATATTTTTTTATAGCGAAATATGGTGTTTTTGGGGGGTCTTACCCCTTAGTCATTTTTCACCCAAAAATTTAAAATTTTAAAATCGCTCATATTTTGCACAGAGGTACTTTGAGATATGCGGATCAACATATTATAAATCATTCTTGGCGGCGAAGAGGGGGACGGAAGTTATAACAGTTTGAAATTACCAATTTTTGAAAAAATGCCATTTGACAAGTGAAAATCTAAACTTTGCTAGTTAGGGTTCTGGAATGTTCTTTATTCAATTCAGCGACCTCGAAAACCTACAAATTGATACCAAAATCGTCCCTGTAACCCTCATAAGTTGAGAATTATCGAGTTTTAATTTTAGTTTTAGTTTTGTTCACGAGCACACACCAACCAAGAAATCGCCTAATTCGTTTTATCAATAGGGAAAGAAAATAGATAATTCAACAATCTAATAATATAGGTGAAGAAATGGGAAAGTTTTCTTTGAAACACTTTCAATTTTTGGGGATGAACGCAATACCCTAAAATTCTTTAGTCTTGATCACAACATTAATTAATAGAAATTATAAACAATTAATCGTATTCATAATACCTCATTAAATGAACTGTAACAAAGTAGTTGTAGGAGTTTTCTTTAAGTTCTCGATTATAACTACCTAATCAACTTGACAGTCAAG
Organism: Adalia bipunctata; assembly: GCA_910592335.1. Classification (NCBI taxonomy): domain Eukaryota; kingdom Metazoa; phylum Arthropoda; class Insecta; order Coleoptera; family Coccinellidae; genus Adalia; species Adalia bipunctata. The sequence goes on along the minus strand of OU342949.1, from coordinate 72,085,141 downwards.
CTCTAATTTGATTGGAATTCAACATTTATTATTCACCTCATCATGAGCAAATTGTTTGAAAAATATATTTAATTGATTCAGGAATAATGCGTTGTTGGGTTTTTATGTTTATCGACAAAGTGAAAGCTCTAGACATTGTGTAATTCACAGACATAGCGATTTGAACCGCGCTATTGACTGTTGAAAAAAAAATTGAAAGAGACCAAGTAGCATGTTTCTAATCTGAACTTCAGTCTATGCCCAATGCGCCAATGTTGAACAATAATTAAAAAAAAACATTTAAAAATGAGAAGAAATTTTCTAAAATAAATCAGTAATTAAAAATTGGTTATCATATTTCTATCATAGTTTGGACACCCTGTACCCAAACATATGGCGTAATCCCAGAATAATTTTATATTCTATACATACCCATTCCACATAATCGAAATTCAAGATGGCTGAAGAAACAAAAGTGCCAAAACGATGATCCATAATGATCAGCAAAATAGAAAATGTTTTTATTCCATACAGGATCTTCAGTGCCTTGTTTCTTTCATCAACTTTGGTCAAATCCAAGAAATTTTTCTTCACAGAGAAGGCCAGTATCATTTTTTCAGTGAAGCTACCTGTGAATACAAAAATCTGGGTTTGAGATCTAAGAAACAGCAGATTTGGTTGAACCAAACTTCTGACGATATTTTTTGAAAAACTCACTTTTCTTGAGTTTAGATTCTAGTGTTTTAATCCTGCTGAAATCATACGAACTTCCTCCTACTACTAATAGGACAATAACGACGCATAATACACTAAAAAATAAAATAATCATGGATATAGGTACATAATATTTTTTCAACTCACCAAAAAGAGATGTCCAATCCATCGAAAAACGTCAGATCAGATTCGGTTTGACAAAATAGACTGTTAATTTTTGCCGAATAAGTAACGTTATAATCAGAAAGCAGAGTAGTTTCAGTGTCAAGATATGCGTTTAGAGAACCCTCAAGATCATCAGAAGAGCAAGATGATGGTACACACCATCCCAGATTGATAACGTTTCTTGACTGTTGGGTTTTATCCTTGTATTTCTGAAATAAGGATAGTTTTAAGGACTGGTGTGTCTCAGCACTCATTTTAATGCACGTTTTCAGCATCTTCAAAATCGATATTTCGTCGACATCCTATCATATGAAAGTTTTTCTCAAATTAATTGCAATTTCAAATGAAGTGCTTTATATTCTTGGCAATGAATTTCACATAAATCAAAAATGAAATATGGTAAGACACTGATTTTTCTCTTTAATCTTTGCTGGAGGGTGCTTTTGACCTGTTGCTGACTCCTCATGATCGAAATATCATTCATCTGATATACTTATTGAGTTACTCACATATAACCTTTGAAGGACATTTTCGTTTGGCCTGAAATACAGGGAAATTGGATCTCTTCTAGGGTTTTCCGGAGGTGGTATATCAGCTATTACTGTGGCCAGACAGTATTTGGTCTCGAATGGTGCTCTAGCTGATAAACACTGATCGAAATTTCCCATATGGAAGACACTGCCTCGGAGGACACCAACGGAAGACCTAGCAGTGGCATCGAGCACTGAAAGCAAGTGAAAGAATATTTCATGTTCAAATTCTGCTCTCTTATTCATCTTCTTATTCTCCACTGCTCGAAATCTATTTTTTGTACGAAGGGCATGATCAATAAATTCACATTTTTGGATTCCCCATCGAATTTTAACGTGACTTTTTTCATATGACTCCACAGGTATTCTGAAGCTTTCCAGATTTTTTTGAGCTTTTGAAGTTCAGACAAATATTCGGAATGATATATAAATGGTTATAGCTAATTGTCCTTTGAAGATAGAAGGATGAAATCTTGAGGAACTGTTACTGAAGCCTTGTTTCAAGTTTCTCACTATGCGTTGGATGAAAAAAATTCTACAGGGGGTTCACAAAAACATGCCGAATTTCCTATTCGAGTTTCCGTCAAAATCTTCTTTGTTCCAAATGGAAACCCATATTTTTTTACCTAATTATGAAGAAACGAAGTTGACAGCACGGAGATATTCAATAATTTTCCGGCATCCCTGATAACACCCTAAAAATGATTCATGAAAATATCTTGACTAGTTCTCCCTACAATGTTTGGAGAGGTCAAGAAGAATGTCTTTCTATATCATCTATACCCATCTAATTTGAACAAAATTAAGCCAAATCATTATATGGTAGTTCCAACATCGACACCGCATTTTAGAATGCTAAACCACAAATTTTCCACCGCTCAAAACCGACCATGAGACGTAATTCAAGGAATAGGTTCTAAAGAGCACAAAATCTCGATAAATTTCCACCACTTTTTTCAGAAGGACAAATTAGGAAACATTTCACTCCTGAGGAAGTATAAAAATAACTAATAAGGAATGCTAGGACATTCATTAATCTTCGTCTTGAATAATTTGGTCAGCTTTGAGAGTTGAACAACCTGAACTTGACCTATTGATGGTGGAGATAAACGGAATAACATGCTTTTACACTTTCGCTCACGGGTATTTTTATTGAGTGTTTAATTGCTGTTTAGACAAATTATACGTATTTTACTTATTCAAATAAATCGATATTAAAAAATTGAGTTGAATACACAGAAAAGTTAGGATTGAGAGCTGCGTTTCTTAGTTAGAGTTAGTTAGAGTAGAGACACCCTGTATGTCTATCTACAATTCTATACCGGATAGAAAAACATCGGAAATAGTTATATTTTATCACTGTGTGATTTGAGAGACCATTATGTCCCGATTATACTCACTTTCCTTACAAATTGTCTGGTAGTAGGTATGTAGTCTGTGTAGATACCTAAACATCTACCTACTGATTTCCGGATGTATTAACCTGCGTGTGAACTTTTAGGTAATCGCAATTCCCATATATCTTAACCATAAACATAAGATCTCACTTTCATTGGGATAATTATTAGCAATCTTACATTCATGTAAGAAGAAGCAAATCATACACTTCATGAACTGAATACATTTTTCTGGGGTTCCAAATCTTTTTAAATGAGTTACACAGGTAGAGATATACCTTGTAACAGAAATATTATTTTGTGAAGAACTTCAGAGCACTGATTTACATCGAATAAGGCATAAGAGTCCCATAAGTACCTCTGCGAAACAACAGATTTAAATTCTTAAGGTATCGTAACTCAAGTCGTCAGCACCAGCAGGAATGTTTTATGAACAATACAAATATTCAACTATACAGGGCCTCTGAAACCTTCCTCCCCTTACTGGCTGACACTGAACTCCGATAGGTGATTATCATAGTGAAAGAAATGAAATAACCCACAAATAAACAGAAAAAAAATAGAAGCATTCCCAATTTTAAGAATTAAATAATAAGAGCACCTTAAAAACTGAAGGCATCAGGAAAAATGCGAAGACTATTTTCGTTGGATTATCCTAAAAGAGCAAGCCAATTGAGAGAATGACTCATGGACATTCATTTAAAGTTTCAGTTTCGAAAAATGTAGCCACTGTAGTGAGATCCGTTGAACTGCAGAATACTTAATTGAGAGCTTTCCGAGAATTCGTTAAAAGAAATCATTCATTCATCTCGAACGGATTTCAAGATTTGATCCCAAGTTTAAAACAATAATTATCATAAAATTTGCCGAAAAAAAGCGTCAAGAAGTAACACAGTTATTTGATTTGAAGTGTTGCATTTCGAAATCTGATATAAAATATGATATAAAAGCTATACATCTTCATTTGAGACAAGAATAATTTAAGCTCATTGGGTGTAACGATTCCGCCAAATTTTAAATAATTCTAGCCCGAAATTTCCAAAACCGAGCATTGTAACTCACCCTGTATACCTCAGAGAAATAAGGAACAGTTTTTATTGACCTAAGTGATGTGAAGTAGTATGAAGAATCTATAAAAAATCAGCAATCAACTCACTTTCAAAAGCCCAAAGCGACAAATTTTTCAAGCTCTCCTGGTACAAAGCACTGTGATGTTTACACGAAGGATTACTGCTGAAAGGCACCCCGATTGGCAGGGTCGGCATAAACTGTTTTTCGGCATCCTGAGCCACGCAAACACCACAAACAACCAAGATGGAAACGACAACCCCCAGATTCATCTCGTGCGATTCTTGGCGATCCAAGATTCATCCGCTTCTACAGCCTCCCAAAGACACGCGGCGGAATCAACAAATCGGTGAATGGTTTCAGTCGGGAATAGCTTTATAGTTTCTCTGAAAGAACCTTGCAACCTTGTCCTTCATCGGGAACGGTTTTTCTTATTAGATTGTTTCTCGACTTATTTATTGCGATAATTATTGAAATCATTCACATCCAATTGAGTCTTGTCTTGATCCAGTGATTTTGAAATTTATTTATTTGGATTCGAGTCAGGCGCACCGAGAAATCAATTGGGGTTCCACTTCATCTGCTCTTTTCGATCTAGGAAGTGAATTTTTTGGATGGAGGTCCTCGATTTGTTTTCTCGGATGATGAACAAGGTTCTTGAATTGGATTGAGCTGCCTCTTTGATATTCATAGTGATATTTACTCAATGACAAATAGCTTTTTATCGAAATATGATTACCAAGAAGGCGACAATTTCAATTTGAATAAAAATAAATCGAAATAATAATAAATATGACAAAGAATTCCAAAATTATACTTCTTGTACTAAGAATGCTTCTCTTACGTAAATTCAACGTATTTATTTGAGTTCTCAAGGAACTAACAACTTTCCAATTCAATAATACCGTTAGATCTTTCCAGATTTTCCAGTTAAAGACGAATATGGTGTTTTTAGGGGTTCGATATCCCTTTTTTTCACATAAGTGGAGATTTTAAAGTCGCTCAAATTTTGCAGAGGAGAGACTTTGAGCTATTCTGATCAATATATGAATAATTTGTGGATGCGACAAAAAGAACGGAAGCACTGACAGTTTGATATTCTTGAAAAATTTCCATTTCACAGGTGAAAATCTAAACTATGCTAGTTGGGGCTCTGGATTTTTTTATTAAATTCAGCGACCTCGAAAACCTACATTTTGTTACCAAAGTCAATCATGTACCTTTCATGAGTTAAGAATTTTTCTTTTTTAATTTTATCGATATTTCATTTTCAACTTTGTTTATCTTTCAGCTATTATTGAAGATTCGAATAACTTCTCCAATGAATACTTCGACCTATAATGCTGATCAAACTTTCTACCTCTTTCCCGCAATGCCTCAACGAGACTATTAACACTTGTGTTATTCATTTAAAAACGTTATGTGGGAATGAAATCTTCTCAAATCCATTAGATGAAGTTACATTAGGGAAATGAAAAATAAATAGTCACATTCATTCATTAAACCTCTATTTTCATTAACTGAAGATACCACAGCAAATATTACAGACTACACTCTTTAACGAAGGATTTAGAAACTTTCAACAGTTGGAGATTTGGCAAGTGTCTCTTCCAATTTTTTCTCCCCTGAGTTCACTTGACGTTCCCTTTCAGCAATCATCGCCTCAAACCTAGCCAGTTGCTTGTGTCGCAGACTGCATTCAGTGTAGTCGTTCAACAAATGTCTGCATACCTTCTCACCTTTTTCCAAGCCGTAGGCTTCCATACAATCCAAAGCCAATTCTTCTTGTTTCTGGCATCTTCCAAACCACTGGTGATTTATGATACTTCCACTTAGATCCGTAATTGGCGATTTAAAAAAGGGAGATAGCGGATTAGCCATATCCTGAAATAAATTTGAGGTTAATTATGTCATTCATCTCAAACCATACATGAAAATGTTAATTTTATCCTTTATAAACTAGTCAATGGATGTACTAACAACTATCGCGTAAGATGAAGAAAGCTAAGAGGGAAAATTACTTACAGAATATTTACAATTAATTTAATTTACTCCGAAATGAGTGACGACTGTCAAACGGATGGTACATTTGAACTACTCGACGTTAGAGCTACACTCGAGTCTGTGGTTTCAGCTGCATTGTAGTTCAAATGAATAAACCTTTCAAAGTTTTGCGGACAACGAAACTCAGGGCTAGTAGTGGACTTGGACATTAAAGAAATTAATTCCTTCTCTCTATCTCTCCACCTTTGGTCCATAGGATGTATAGATTGATGGTCAAAATCCATTTTAGATTTCTAGGGAAATTATTTTTGTTCCTATCTTGCGTTTCTGTGATCCTAGTGATTAAAAACTGAACCACAGATCTCTCTTGACGGGGCCGAAATGTGATGAAAATTTTGACATGAATGCAACCGTGACAATGAGTGATTCATGTGTAGGGGATATCCTTAGACGTTGTTTTTAAGGAAATTCTTAATGTTATGAATGAAATGATGTTTGAAAATTGTTGAATGTGTTTCTAAGGTTTAATAATGGCGCAATCAGAGCTGTCTGCTTTGGGTGAGTTCATTATATTGCATTAAATGTATTATTCTTTTTGAGATCTATAGGGCGGTTTGAATTATATCTTAAAAACATTATTATTTTATATTGAGAACGAATATTATCGAAAAATAATTTATCCCTTTGTGGACCACTCGTAAAACTGTTCCTGTCTCATGTGCATACTGTAATTTTATAGGCCTTGGTTGCACTATCGATTTTTGCTAATAAATATTTTGAGGGTTGTATCATACCAGAGAAACGTAATGAAAAAAGTGTAAATAGGAATTTCGGAAATGGAGAATCTATTTACAAGATGATAGAACATATGCAATGTTATTATACTACTTTTCACCTTACAACCTGTAGGAATTTTCTGAAAGAAATTTTGATTTTGCGAGAGAGTACTGGGAATTTGTCGTAAATCTCTTCTTTGTTTATTCTTATTGAGAATTTTCAAATGTGAATAAAGCAGCGAATACTATAATTAAATGTTCAACAATAATGAACTAAGGGGTAACTTATTGATTATCAAAAAATCGCCGAGTTCATCTACATAAAGAAGAATTTTTCCGAATAAATGTTATCAGCATAACAACAGAACTATTGTTATGGTGCATGATTTAAAAGGGAGTAAAAGAAATATTTACAAGATCATTTCCCTCTGCATATGGAAACTTCACTCTGTTTATTTATAAATAGCAAATAATAATATCAGGGGTTAACAATTCCTGATAATGCCCATATCCAATAAATAATAAATTATGTTTACATAATATATCTTACATTTTTTAATGTAAGCTTTACCCATACTTTATGTCGTATTGAATGACGGAGAATTTCGTTTACGCTTCATTGAAATTCGCAATCTTTGGTAATTTTAATGCGAATTAATGAGTGGAATGTTTCTATTAAAAAATTCGCACAAGAATTGTCTTGCTGAGCATTATTTTTATTATGAACATCATATTCGAATCTATTTGACATATCTAGAGCTAATTGCTGTTATAATATTTTTTATATAAAATATGAATAATATCATGGGATAAAATTATTTGATTGAATTTCAGTGTGTTTAAAAATTTGGAGGAATGCATTTTTCCTGGTAGAAAATTTGTAGAAATGACAGCATGAATATATTGATCCAAATCAAATAGACTTTACAGAGAACAATTTAACCAAATACACTCCTCAATGTTCTGGTTCTGGTAGGTCTCGATCGTAGTTATCAGACTCTTTGTATATTTCGTGTTGACAATTTTATTCGATTGTTGTTCAACCTGAATGCATAATCATGAAGTGCAATTGTTGTGGAATCTTTTGACCATTGTGGTGAAGAAATCGTGATAAATGATGAGATATGATCGATAGAAGGAAAGCGAGGAACGCTCGTTTCGACGCTTTTCTATTCGACTCTACAAGAATAGTTTCGCGTTCATATGTGTGATAAGCCTCTGAAGCTTATTCGTATTTGTTGGGCTATCCGCTTCAAATAACACATTCGTGTAGATTTTTCATCGAAGCGTTTTAACTTCATGATGAAGATACCATGACAATCTTTATAGTTTATACGCCATGACCTGTATAAATGAAGATTCAATTTGTTGCGGAAACATCTTTGTTATAGGCAATTCACAGATAACAAAAATGGGTCGATAAAAAGCACTGACTTGAGTCAGAAGTTTCTGAGCGCTCGTTCATCCGCCCTGTAGGTAGATAGCATAAAGATTCTGGTTCTTTGATCTTCATTGTTATCGGCATGTCAATTTTCAGTAGAATCAGGTCTGAAATGTTGGCGAATATAAAAAAATTCATCCCTATAAATTCGTATCTCGGTTGGCCATGATTTAAGTTATCAAGTTTTTTCACTCAAAACTGACGCAGGTTGGCACTCGGGAAAGTCAGAATAATTCTCAGAGACGTTGCCAATGTGACACAGGTTTCGTAGTACTGCAACATTTTCATACTGGAGTAGGTATTTCAAGTTTTGCAAAAAGGTATTTAAATGTCTTCTGTAGGCTTATTTCTTAAGAATTTTTAAAAGTGGGGAATGCCATAAGTCCGTCTGTTCTTTTAGAAGTTTTTCTGTCTGGTTATTCTAGTAATTTTATTCTTTTTTCGAATGAACTATCACAAAGTAACGGACTATTCTGTCCATTATTTTTCAGTAAAATTTCAACACTCGATTCTTGATTTCCGTACAAGAAAATAGCATAACTGAATCTTCCAACCATGTTTATATACATGAAATATTTCCAGTATCAACAGAGAAAAAGTTTCTTCAACATTCGCCAGGTCTTTGGAATTATTGAATTGAATTTACATTAGATTACGCACGGATAGATTCCCTATCTCTGTGATTAAGTTTATTTGTCAGAAAGGTTCTCAAATAAACATTATTATTATTATTACATAATATTTTCTCAAATTCATTATTTTCTCAAAGAATAAATAAATATTTCGATGAATATAATAAATAATATAAATGACAACGTTGCGTATGTATCTGACAGGAATATGACTATAACCTAACATTGTCAAAATATACACGGTGAAATGTGTCAGAATGTCATGGCCAACCGGGATACTTTATAAAAGTGAATGCAGTATATCTTTATTTTTATTCAGTTTGTCATTGAATCACTCTGAATTGCATTTTTGCATTTTATCTATGTTTTGAAGATACGGTTAAACCGCACATGAGGAAGTGGCGTTTCCGTTGCTTCACATCATAATTTTTTTATATCAAGTCTTAATGATTCTTCGGTAACAAATTGCAAATGTCCCTACCTAATATTAAATTTCCATCAAGTGAACATGAATTCAATTGAAAACTTTGATGAAGGTTAGGATATCTTAATTCTCGTCTCCAAGAATTTCCTTTGTTCGGAAAAGAAAGAAGAACAGTATACAGGTGTCTTCGAAATATCTGTTTACTGCAGGAACACGTATCGCATCTAAAACACCAAACTACCTGAATTATCGAGACGTTGTGTGAAGAATAAAGCTGGTATTAAAGAGGAGCAGCTGCTTATTCTCTTATTCATTTATCCTACATAGGGAAGTTCGTAATCCGTAAGAGTTTTGTCTGCGAAGTTCGAGAAACAAAGTTTTCAATTTTCGGGATTATCTGCAAATTTTACCAAAGCAACGCGGAGAGGTAGGAGCATTTTACAGAATAATGGAAGGAATATTCTATAGGCAGTTATACAGGATATAACAAGCGAAGAATCTCGTGAAAAAAAAATCAATGAAAATTACAATAAAACCTAATCATTTCGCGTTTAATCATCTCAAAAATGGCTCAAGATCGTCGTATGCAAGCTTACTGACTTTGTGATTTGTCGAAGTATTGAGGTCATGGGAACTGTTCCACAACTTCCTGTCTCCTGTTTTGTTCCCGCAATCGTCACTGATATATAAAACTCCAATTTATCCAGGTTTGGCATTTAGCCTGCATTTTTTCATTATCACGAATGGTTCGCACCGCATTTCGACATTTGGTCGGTGAGGGAATGAGATTGAACGTTTTCTCGTTGGAATGAAATATACAGGGTGTTACGGCTAAAATAAAACATTCTTCGTCCGAAATTTATAGTCTTTCGATTAGAAATAAGGAAGTTATTGGCGTTCGAATTCGCAAAAAAAGTAAAGGGTTTTCCAATGAGAGGTGTTATTTTGACGTTCAAAGAAAAAGGTCCAATGACCCGGCCGGGCCATAAACCGCACCAAACGCGTTTAGGATAGAGGCTTTTCAACAATAACTCTTGGGTTTTCCGAGCCCCAGATGGGACAATTCTGCTTTCATGCATTTCAAGGACCCAATCAGCAAAGAAACGACGTTGTTGTTGATCGGCTGCATGGGCGTAGCTAGCCTTTTTTTCTGGGGGGGCCTGAGGGGGCACAGTGGAAAACGAGCAAGGAAAAACAAATGTGTTTTTCAGTTCACGGGGGGCACCGTGGATTCTGGGGGGGGCCGTGCCCCCCCAGGCCCCCCCCTATCTACGCCCATGATCGGCTGGCTTGACTTCTTGTGTTAACTGAACATAAGCCTAAAGTCCCAAATCAAAATCCGGGCTTATGACGTTTGTGGAATGCCTAATTCCATAGAACGACAAGGAATGGATATGGGTTTTCTTCAACACTTTGAGCTACAAATTTCATCGAATTTTTCAGAGTTTTAATGTATTTTATAATAACCAGGCCGTAGATGAATCCATAAATGAAGTTTCATAACAAATCGGATGGACTATCCGATCTCGAGTTATAAATGGTGTAACCAACAACTTTGTTTTATATATATTGATTTCAATGCGTCGTTTAAGCGTGTATCATCCCATTTTTATCAATGGCGTAGTTTCTACTTGTCAAATGTCAAGAAATGACAGCTTCAAAAGTGACATCTACCGAACACCTCTTATTGGAAAACCCTTCACAACAAAAATACGGAACAACCTGTATACAATTTTGGTGCACTATTGAGGATTCCTGATAATATTTGGTCAAAGTGTACATCAAAAATGAACTTTTCATCGGTACAATTTTCGTGTACACAGACACTTTGTTCACTTCGTCTGTCGACATTTCTCTAATTGATTTCCTCGAGAATTGTTTGAGAATGTTAGCTAAAATAACAAATTTTTATAATTTGTAGCATTTGCGGCCATTTGAAAAAAGGGTCATTTTTGGTTTGACTCGAATTTAAAGCGCGTTGAGAATATTTAAGAAAAATGGGTCGAGTTAAGCATTGACCTGAAGTCGGCAGCTTTTGAGGGCCCGTTCATTCACCTGAATTTACCAATTCAAGAAACTCGTCAAAAAAATGTTGTATCGAATTGTTGTGAAAACAGGAGTCTTTTCATAATAACTCGAATCGTTTTTCGCTGGATCGTCGAAATTCCAGGTGATTAGTCGCTTCGAATCTGAACTAGTTAACGAATTCCGGGATTGCGACATGGAACAGTTTGGAAAAACGATAAGGAAGAAGCGCGGATACAGGAACGTAGGAAATGCCACCAGAGTTAATCATTTCGGTGACGCGTTCTCGCCTAATTCGCATTCCGTTCGTTCGACGCCTCTGTTGTTGTTATCGAAACGAAGGAGATATGCAAAGTGGAGGCCTTCGTCAATGGTCCTTCGGGCCGGATATGTCCGTTATAACGTAACAGTCCGTTTCATTGGCTATTTATGAGGTTACATCCGATAGATTAATGGGATCGATTCGATCAGTTCTACTTGAATCCGACGGCTTCCAAGAAGAGATCGACTTGAAAAGGTTGCGACAGAATTATGCTAAGTGAACGTCTTTTCTTAGTCATGGTGATTCGTTGAGAGTCTAATGGAAAGTTGGAGACCTCACATTCGGATTGCCAACTTTGGGAAATACCCCTGTCTCATTTTCGGAATTATACCTCCAAGCTGTGGTAGATTTTTGGTGAAATGCAGTAATGAAAACGTCAATCTTCGATAACAATCTCGAATTAAGAGATAAATAATTATTATTCCGAAAAAAAATATAACCATTGACTTTAAATGTACCATGAGGAACAACGCAGTTGAACGAATTGAAGCTAAAATTTTTGGCCGTAAAGTGGCGGCACATAGTGGCTACTAAAGGAACTATAATCTGCCGGGACAGTATGGTCCATTTTGTTAGTTATTCATTGACAGAAATCTGTTCTGATATTCATTTCGCTTTAGTACTATGAATCATAGGCAGGGTTGGATTAGTCCACATTATATATCTTCGTTTCAAACGGTGTGAAAGGAAGATCATGTAGGTCTATTAAATTACAATAATAAATAAATCACGGATTCATGCCCAGTCCGCTTAGAAAATAGAAAATAGTGCTTATAGTTCAGCTACTCACCGCCAGATGCGAGGGTAAAAAATTTCGATTCTCTGAAACACAACTGCACCCCTATGAACGGGAAAAGGAACTACAACTAAAAGCAGCTTCAATTCGTTCAAGGGCGATGTACCTCTATGTATATTTAATCTCAATGGTATTACAGAATTCGTTACTAAGTAAATATGAATAAAGCCAAGATATTAGGATCTCCTTGGCCTTGAATTTTTTATCTACATTGTCCCTTTGATTCCAGGTCTCCCCGATGGTGGAGTACAGGATATGACATGGCTTTCCGTCCTAAATGAAGATGTGATCAATGGGAATCTCAAACTCAGATACGAAAGAGATCAAATATATGTATCCTTTGAAATATATTCTTTCGTTCATTCATCATGCTGTGTTTAATAATTGTTTGGTGCGTTCCAAAAATATTGTAATAATTTCACCTGTTTTTCCTTTACTCCTCTTCTAGACATTTACAGGATCAATTCTAGTAGCAGTCAACCCATACAAAGAACTGGATATTTATTCTCAGGTGAATAGAAATATTACAAGCGGTTAAACAGAAAAGAAAGTACACTACAGACTCTTTAAAAAGTATCTAGCATAGCATGATAATTATGCAACACTGTCAATATACAGTGTATCATATAAATCTGGAAATCAAATGTACTTTTTATACGATTTAAGTCCCAATCTCAAAACTCCCTTTTTCTATCTGGAGTTTTTTTATAGTTAGATTAAAAAAAAATCTTTTTCGTATAATATGGCTGACAATAGTTTAATTATTCAGAATTTCGTGAGCAAATACAGAGGCCGAAAGATAGGAACACAAGAACCTCATGTCTTTGCGTTAGCTGAAGCTTCATACGCCTCTCTACAGTCCGACAATCCCAATGGAATCCACAAGAACCAAAGTTTAGTAATAAGCGGAGAGAGCGGATCTGGAAAGACTGAAACCACTAGATTTATATTGCAGTATCTGTGTTCTGTAACTAGTCAAGTGTCGACATGGGTCGAACAACAGATTTTAGAAGCCAACACCATTTTGGAAGCGTTTGGTGAGTGTCAAAACTGTCAAATTAGGCAATCCAACGAACTGTCAAATGTATTTTGAGGTTAGTGCTGGTGGTCAAACAATGGGAATTTAGCTCTGTTCATTTATTTGCTTGGAAATTGTTTTATGTGGACATTTTTTTAATATTTTCAGTCTATCTTATTATTATTTTTCAGGAAATGCCAAAACTGTAAGAAATGATAATTCGAGTAGATTTGGGAAATTTATGCAATTATGCTTCGATGCAAAATGGATGATTGCAGGATGTATAGTGCAGGATTATTTATTAGAACAATCTAGGATAACTTTTCAAGGACCGGGTGAAAGAAATTATCATGTATTTTATATGCTGGTGGAAGCTGCAAAGGTGAGAAATTTAAATAACTCTCACAGTCTTTTTTAGAAATCAAGTCCCTTTAAATTGAGCACACTTTTATAATCACCTATATTTCAGCGGAATAAAGACCTAGCCACCAATTTCCACCTCAAAGATGTCGAATTCTACAATTATCTGAATCAATCGGATTGCATAAAGATCGAAGATGAAGAACGTACCCTGGACAGGCTCATGCTGGCCTTCAACGTACTGCAAGTACCCGGTAACATGTGCAATGGAATATTTCAAACTTTAAGTGCAATATTATGGCTGGGAAACCTGACTTTCGAAGACATAGACGGGGAGAAATGCAGATTGACCGGTCAAGACGAAGAAATCTTAAACATCCTTTCCACGTTGTTGAACTTGGACAAGGAAGATCTGAGACAGGTCGTGTTGATTCGACAGATCAACGTCAGGGGGAACATCACCGAAATACCGCTCAAGTTGCAAGAGGTTCGAAGTTTTAAATTAAAAAAAAATTTAAATATTGAGTAATCCAATTGTAGGCCAGGGAAAACAGACATGCGATGGCGAAAGCTCTATACTCGAGGACCTTCGCATGGCTCATAAACCACATAAACACCTGCACCAACCCAGGGCAAGACTCCTCGAGATTCCTGGGAGTTTTGGACATCTTCGGTTTCGAAAATTTCGCAGTGAACTCTTTCGAGCAACTCTGCATCAATTACACGAACGAAAAGTTGCACAAATTCTTCAACCACTACGTCTTCGCTCTAGAACAGGAGATTGTGAGTGTTTTCGGATTTTAAATCGTTCGATTTTAAACGTGTTTCTTTTAGTATCAAGAGGAGTGCATAAATTTCAATCACATAGATTTTAAGGATAACAGCGCTTGTCTGGAACTGCTCGAAAAACCTCCTCGTTGTGTACTCAGACTGTTGACCGAGCAGTGCCATTTACCCAAAGGTTGCGATGGGTCCTATATTCTGACTTTACACAGCGAATTTGAGAGTCACGAGAGATATGTGAAAGGTGAGTCTTTCATTATTTGTGCATTTACTTTGATTATGTTTTATAATTGTGTTGAAAGTCGACTAAGTATGCACTTGGCATTGTCAATTTGATATTGATCAGGCAGAAAAAAGGGATCCGAAAGGTTAGGCAATGGAATAAAAAGAAAATTGAAGCAATGAGAACCTAAAAGAACAGTAACAGTTGGATACAGAGAAAAAGTATAACTGTCTTTACAACCCTGTCGAGACTTACTTCATTTTTCTGGTGAACTGAAACGACCTGTCAAAAAATTTTTTAGGTTAGTTCTGGTGGTCGAACAATGGGAATTTGGAATTTAGCTTCGTTCATGTAGACATTAAAACCGTTTATTTGCTTGAAAAATTGTTTTATGTGGACATTTTCTTTTCTTGATATTCCCAGTCAATCTTACTCTTAGGAATATCAAACCAGTGAAAATGATTTAAATTAAGTGCATTTTTATTTTAAAAAAATGCCGTAAGTGTGAGACAAAGTTGGATATGCAAGTCGTTCAAATTAAGAGGATTTTCTGGAATATTTTGGAACACCCAGTGTGTGTAACTTGGTTTATTATCCACACATTGAGTGACTTACCAGGAAACGAAGGGAAATTTGGTCAGCAGTCATCAAGACATGACAAAATCGAAGATAAGAAATTAAAGTGAATATTTCTTCGTAGACACTGAAAAAGGCAATATTCAGTTCATGTTAAATGTAAAACTGACGAATATTTAAGTTTTATATCATACAAAAGGATAAAGAAGTTGCAGGTTGCAGTGCTATGATAAATATTAATTTCCCAAAACTTCCTCTACAATCTCTTCAGGCTCCCAATACTAAAAATTGTGATCATATGATTTTAAGTAAAATTCCCTTCGTAAGTGTTGCTTCATCATAAAAACTTACTCGTTCACTCATGAAATGCATAAAATTATAAAATTCCTCATATTATCGCGAACCAGCGAACTGTCAGAGACGTTTTGAGGTTAACAGTGGTGGAATCATCACGTGGTTTAGATTGCCTAATAAAATAGCAACCTGCCAAATATCTTTCGAGGTTAGTATTGGTGGTCAAACTATGGGAATTTAGCTTTGATCCTGTAGATATTATCTCGTTACACCAGGATTTCCATGCATCTATGGTGAACTTTCGACAAGGGTGGTCAAAATGAAAATGTTCCTTGTGATATTGCAGGAGACGACAAGCGGAGGTGGGAGAGAGAATTCGGCATCAAACATTACGCGGGTTGCGTCACCTACCACGTGAAAGGTTTCGTGGACAAAAACAGGGACGTCCAACAGGACGTTTTTTTCGACATCATATCTAGGAGTAATAACGAATTTTTGCAAGTACTATCGACATATCAGGACCCTACGAACTCGCTGGCCGCCAAAAACGTAGCCAACGGCATATCCACGGTTTCCAGGGGAACGTGCAAGGGCAAACCCACCGTTTGTGATACTTTCCGGTTTCAGTTACAGTCGCTGGTTGACGTTTTACAGTCGACCACGCCTTGGTACGTCAGGTGTATAAAGCCTAACTCCGATAAAGTACCGAATAGGTACGATAAGAAGTTAGTGTTGGACCAGCTGAAGTATCTGGGTATGCTGGACATAATAAGGATCAGAAAAGACGGATTTCCGGTGCACATGAGCTTCGAGGACTTCGTCGACAGGTACCACTGCATACACGCCAAAAAACTGTCTACAGACGCGCAGAAAGACTGCCTCGCAATCCTATCTAGTCACAATCTACCAAATACGAACTGGCAGTTGGGAAAATCCAAAGTGTTCTTGCGATCTTACGTCCACGAATTCCTCGAGGACAACAGGTTCACCACCTTACACTCCCGAGCCGTGCTGGTCCAAAAAATATTCCGAGGTTATCTGGCCCGGAAATCGTACCTGAGGACGAGGAACGCCATCTTGAGAATCCAGCATTCCTACCGCGGATGGAAATTGAGGATCGAGTTCTTGAGGAAACGCAGGGCTGTGGTGGTCATCCAGAGCCATCTGCGCGGGGTGTTCGCCAGGGAAGTGGCGTCGGCTTTGAAGGAGATGAAGAGGGTGGATGAGGAGATGAAGAAGAGGGAGAGATTGGAGGAAGAACGGAGGGTGAGGGAAGCGAAAGAGGCCGAGGAGGCTTTGAAGAAGCAGCAGGAGGCGGAGTCTGAAGAACAAGGACGGGAGGTGGAGGAAAAGAGGGAATCTTATCAGGAACTGCAAGAAAGTGAAAAGTAAGTAAAAACCTGCCTTTTCCTTGTTTCTTCATAGTTTAAACTAGTATGGGCCAGCAGATCTACCTTTTAAGCAGTTATCCTTATCGGTAGGCCTCCGGTCGCGGAATCTGAGCGCAGTTGTCAGATTGTGTTCCGGGCTTTCTCTATAGAAGGCTGTGGCCAAACTCTGACAGCTTACAGCTACAATGTCAAATAGTTCTCTGTGATCTCTGCAGATCGGGCGATTTTATAGAAGAAATGTCAAACTTTGATCAATTTTCCTGAAGAAATGGGGAAATTATGGAAAATATTAATACCGAGCTATTTTGCGTTGACTCTTCCTCTTTCGATCCGTATATTTACATCACGGCCAGGATATCTGCGAAAAAAGTTTTATCGAGTTTAATTTTTTCGCGATTTTCGCGAATTTTTTTAGAATACTTCTACATCGCCTAGAGGATCGAAATTTCGCCCACGTACGAATCGATCATTCCTCTTTCCGACCGTGTAAAAATTCCCTTCCTGTATCGCAGCAAGATTCTTCTGGACCCACTTTTTCGACAGATTCCCCGGGCCGGACCACAGAGTTACCGTTATAATATAGAATTAACACGATAGAACAGTGAGAAGACGGTTTTCCATAATGCCATTTCTTAAATCGACACAGCATCTAAAGAGTGTTCAAAGTTTGTTTTCTGATTATTAACAGCAAGCTGGCCCGGCGAACTTTGTTTCGCCTAAATGATACCTATACTTACGTTGGATTTCACAAATCGTAATCACCAGTGATCGAAGATCAACGACTTGGTTAGATTTCTGAACTGTCAAATCGAGTTGATTCTAGATCAAGCTCCGATCACCGGTGATAGGAATGCTTTGTGAAACCCCCGTTAAAGTTGTATAAACTTACAATTGCTATTTTTTCAAGCAGAAGAGAATTTAGGCATAATAAAAGTTCTGTCAAATGTCATCTGTCAAACGTCATCCTTCAACTGTCATCTTTTCCATGGATATGAGCTGTCACACAAAACAGAAATACAAAAATAATATGTCAATTACTAATTATGGGCAATTTTGAATTTAGTTATTTCCGCAAATATATTTATTACCCAAACATAAATCAAAAACATTTCAGAAATATAGAGGAAAGATGAAAATGGACAACTCACGATTGATGCTGATCGTCACAATCCGATTTACTTTACATTCCGGTAAAAATTCACTGTTCCACGAACTTGAGATGTTTACCCGCTTTTTGATCTGATATAACCTTCCATGTTGTTATAAGTTCTATGTAAATTACACAATAATTGTATACATCGCCATCTAGTGGCGATAATATAAAATATAGTACCTTGACGACTACGCTACAGTGTCTAGATAAGAGCCATTAACCGTAGCGACACCTAGTGGCCTTATTCAAAAGGAGGAAAAGCATTTCCTGCATAAGCAAAATTTTCATCGAATTTTTTAAGAGCTTTAATGTATTTTATAATAACCAGGCCGTAGACGAATCCATAAACGAAGTTTCATAACAAACAGTCCATCCGATCTCGAGTTATAAATGGTGTAACCAACAACTCCGTTTTATATATATATAGAAGATTACAGAATATTCGTCGTTTTATAATCTTTATAATTCGAAAATTCCAGGGCCGCGGAACAAGAAATAGCCGCCCTGTCACACATCGCGCAACAGCTCAGACCGAAACTGGTCGAGACTGTTACGGAATCTGTGGACCTGGACAACTTGTTCGCTTTCCTGTCCGACGTCCAACCCAACCGGAACCACATCATCGACGAGATCGGCGAGAAAATGAACGAACTGGTCGAAGATCTCGACGTCGAACTGGAGACCGTCATCCAGCAGGAACTCGAGGGGTTGAACCAGGAACAACCCCAGCCGACCCCGCCGCGTCTGGGTCATCCTACCCTTCCAGAACCTTCCGGGCCTCCTCCCCCACCTCCTTGTCCCCCTCCACCGATGACGACCATCGCAGAGAGTCCGGTCGAGGAGATCAGGAGCAAGAACGACGGGGAGCACATTTACGAGGCCGTTTTGCCCAGGGAGATACCCGTGCCTATTTCTCCCCCGCCCTTGCCTGCGCCGCCTAAGTTGCTGCCTTCGGATTCGCCGAAATCCACGCCGCACATGTCCAGGTCGAACAGCGCCGTCATCTCTTCGAGGGTAAGTTGAAAAAGTCGTTCCATCAAACCCAATTTCATTGCTACTCGCAGATGGTGATCTACCTTGGGTCCTTCGGACTTTTCTTTTAACGCTCCTCCTTTGCAGCCTCAATCTTGGAGATACCCATCGGAATCAGAGCAACCTTTCAACGTGGAGAGAGAACAGAGGAGGAAGCTAAGGGTCGAGAAGAAACTGCAGGAATTCGCGGAAAACCACGAGAAAGACGCCCACATCGAAGACCAAATCTTCGACCTCCTCGATTTCGCCAAAGCCCACTTCAACGCTCACGAACGCAGTCCGGAAGGTACCATCATAGCCACGTTGACGAGAAAGCGACCCAGCTGCGAGATGATCCCGGTGGAGGACATGGTCACCTTCTACAAGGGCACCACCATACCCTGCTCCCACATCCACATGTACGATCCGGACAACATCAACATCGCCTGCTCGATATTCCGGGACCTGTCCAGGTATCTGCGGGGCGAGCTGAGCGCGGAGAAGGAGCTGCAGGCCATCCAGTCGATGATCGGACACGCGATCGAGAGGGAGGAGTTGAGGGACGAGGTGTTGGTGCAGCTGATGCGTCAGGCCACCAACAATCCCATCATGGATTCGACGGAGAGGGTGTGGTTGGTGCTGTGTCTTTGCGTGGTGTCGTTCAAGCCGTCCAAGATCCTGTCCAAGTATTTCATTTCGTTCTTGAAGAAGAACGCGATGCTGGACGGGAAGATATCGCAGTACGTGCAGTGGTGCATGGACAATTGCAACAACATCAAGGTTACAGTGAGGGAACTGCCGCCTTCGTCCGTCGAAGTCGCCGTAAGTGATATGACATACATTTCAGATCCGAAAACCATGCAGAACGAACAAGGAGTGTTTCCACTTTCATGTTAAGGTTTTTTTTGTACTTTTAAATTTCTATGGCCACTTTGAATTTAATAAGATGAGAATCACAATACTCAAGATTATTTATATCCGAGGATGAAGCTGGAGACTATAGAAATCCAAAAGCACAGAATCATGAAGAGGAAATGGGAGACTCCGGTTGTTCATCGTGCATGGTTGCCGACCATCTGCAAAAGTAAAAACCCAATACGGAAGGAATGCACCTCCATCTATTAATCGAAAAGCGTGTGTGCCCTGAAAATTTTGCGAACTCGGTACGCAGTTTGCTTTCAGCTGTAGGAATATTCTTTTTAGGCCATGAAAAGATTGGGAACCATCGTATGCAGGTTCTTTTTCTTGGACGGAAGAACCAAAGCTATCGACGTTCATCCGACAGATACGGCGGGAGAAGCCGCTAGAAAACTTGCGGAAAGGTTAGGTCTGAAGAACTTGGACGGTTGGGCTATTTACCAAAGCACCACCGAAGGCGAAGAGCACGTGCGCCATCATCATTATCTGTACGACGTCATCGCCAAATGGGAAATGTAAGTTTTGTCCATTTTCTTTTTATATCGTAGTTACCCCTACCTTTCGTTTACGTTTTAACGACAAATGGGGCGTGTCGCTACATATTCTGACAGTTGGGGTTATGTAAAGTTTTGTTTGTCGCTTCTCATTGGCTAATCGGCTGTCAGTTTGACGTTGAGAAGCTCTGAGAACCTCAGTTCATTGTTTTGTTGTATTTATTTGAAAATTTTGATTGATTATGTGTTGACTTGCTACCAAAGACCGAACGTTTATAGAATGCAGCAGAAAGCAACGCCACCTTCAGGTCTATCGACGTTAGGAAGACGAAGCGCGAACATCGGCCTGACCGGGGGAGAAAATAGGTTCATTTTCAAAAAGAGACTGTTCAGATCGAATCGAGAACTCAGTCAAGATCCGGTCGAGGTCAATTTGTTGTACGCCCAGGCTGTGCATAGCGTCGTCAAGGTAAGTTTCCAAGTTTTCGTCGAAATTAAAACTGATCGATCCTAACTTTCGTCGCCAGTGTGACGACTTCCCGGTCACCGAAAAAGTGGCGCTTCAGTTGGCTGGGCTGCAGGCGCAAGTGGCCCTCGGCAATCCGAAAGACAACAGTAAATTGGAGTATTACACCGATATCGATACGTTCTTGCCATATAGAATTAGCAGGACCAGGAGTGCCGACGTCTGGGTAAGCCGCCATTTTGTAGTCTGTTTTTTTCGATTTTATTTCAGATCTTTGCGCGCTGAAGCTCCAATTTTAGGTTATTGCTTTCATTTTGTTTCCTTTTACTCATTTTTGATTTTGAGTTTAATTCATTTTGAAATCGTTGAAATTCAAGAATTATGTTATGGTGAATTTTTCCTGCATGCCCTTTTTCTAATTTTGAGATCTGTAGCTCAGAAATAAATTCTACTAGAAGATACACCAGTGGTAGAGATATTTTGGTAAAGCAAGATCGTATGCATGGTATGAAGATCACTGGACAAACTGAAACGTGCATTCAGGAATATAATTTTCAGGTTAGAATTGATGATTCCCCTTTTATCATGCTCCTAGTCCGTCTCTGCAATCATCTCTTCTATTGTACATATTTAACTAATGTTTTCTTATGCTAGATATTCATCAAGTGCGAATTTTCATGTCTTTAATTCTATCCAGAAATTTTTCTATACTTTGGATGAATTTTTCGAATGAAAAGTGTGTATTTTCTTTTTGCTTGACTTTTTCTGCGTCTTTTTATATCATTTAAACTAGATTTATTATTGTTCATCGTTGTTACTTACAAAGCACGCTCCGAATCATTTGCAGGTGCCGATAATCGCTCAAGCGCACAAGCAGTACGGTTCGAACAGGTCGGAACTGACCGCCAAGGCCTTATACCTGTCCTGCGTGATGCAGTACCCCCTGTACGGCACCACCATGTTCCCGGTCACTTACAAAGGTTACTGGCTGCACAGCAACAACCTCATATTGGGCATAAACTGCGACGGACTCATGCTCATCAAGAAAGACGACAAATTCGTGTTGCACGACTATCACTACCAAGAGATCGAAAGCATCATGTTGGATCCGAGCGACTCTTTCATAACCATCACCCTGCAGAGGCACATGACCGACAGCAACCACAGGTGCTTCGTTTTCGAGACCAAGCAGAAGAACGAAATCGGTTCCCTGATCGCCAGCTACTATCCCAATTTGGCGGGGTGGATCATCGAAAACGATCAACCCACCAAGAAAATGAAAGGTAAACTTTATTAAAAGTGAAAGTATTGTTAAGTGGAAAACTAGGATGAAGTGAAAAAAATAATTCTCTTCAAGCCATAACGAACGAAGACAGGATCCGAATCCACCACAACTTGGTCAACTGTCGTCGCGCCATGATTGACCACGAGCTCCTTCGCAAGCCGGTGGAGTCCGGAGGTAGCTTCTTGAAGAACACTCTACGTCGTTTGAGCAAGAACAAGCTGGATAAATTGAGGCAGGAGCATGGTGGAGACACGAACGAGACTTACAAAGGTTTCCACTACGGTTTTTGGGCGTTTACCAGGCAGATGCTCACGCAGAGCATCAGCCGGTTGCCGGAACCCGAGGAACAGATCATGCTGCAAGTCTTCCAGGTCATGCTAACCTACGCGGGACTCGGCCAAAACGGTAGGTTTTCTGGTACCGAATTTTTGATTGATACCAAAATTCACCGGAATATTCCAGGCGACTCGATCAAACGGGTGGAAGACGAACACGTCAGCCTCCTCCAAACCATCCTGGACAGGTGCATGCGCAAAGACTCCCTCCTCTGCGAGCTGTTCCTGCAGCTGGTCAAGCAGACCACCGACCATCCGGACCCGAATTCGCGCGTCAACCTGCGCCACTGGGCGCTGCTCTGTCTGGCCTGCAGCGTCATCCTGCCGCCCAACAAGGCCGTCAGGCGCTACCTCATCGCCCACCTGAAGAAGTGCAGCGCGGATCACGTGACCGAGGAGGGAAAGTACGCGCGGTTCGCCGAGAAGTGCTTGCTCAAGACGCAGGGCACCAGGAGGAGGCAGTGGCCGCCGTCGAAGGAGGAGATTTTGTGCACCATCAACAGGCGACCGGTGTACGCTCGGTTCCATTTTATGGACGGGCAGTACCATTCGGTCGAGTTTCATCCGTCGTCGACCGCCAAGGACGTGCTGGAGATCGTGAAGGATAAGGTGGGACTGCAGGGGAACGCCAGAGGTGAGTTTGGTGAAGGATCTACGTATTTATCGTCGTTAAAACGAGCGGAGAAGCGATCGAGGTTGATATTCTTCGCACTATTCGAGTTTAGGTCAGGTTTCGTGCTTGTCTTCATTTTCAAACTTTCATTTTGGAAAATTTTCGTGAAATGGTTCATTTTGATGAGTTATAACCCCAAATGCATCGCGAAAGTAAACTTGAGATCACACTTTCGCTAACATTGAGGATATTGGCCGCTTGCACTTGAGTTTGGCCAGCCTGTGCGCTTTATTGGCATCGTCATCGGATATAACTTGTCTTGGCGTAATGAAAATTCTATTTTTATTTGCTGTTATCAATTCAATCTATAATTCATATAAATCAGTGGTTTCTTGGAACTGTGTGATGAAATTTTGCCATTCGAGGTGATTTCCGGTGAAATAAGGGAGATCTTTGTTGATAGACTGCCTGTTTATGATTTTTTCCAATCATTGTTTTTCTTATGTGTAATTTGTCGTTATTCACATCTGTTGGGTTTCTCCTCGAAGTCAGTTGCTGTTTGTTCATCCTTTTCCTCTTTTTCGTGTTTTTAAAAATTTTAATAAGATACATTTTTGTACTCGACTATGTTTTAATTGACTATCAACTTCATCGAAATTAATATTAGATTTTTCTTCATTGGATTCAGATTCGTCTGATGTCATAGCATTTCTCAACTCTAATTCTAACATTATTTTTCGCTGCATTCTTTCTAGTCGTTGTATCTTTATTTTTTTTTCTTCTTCTATCTTTTCCAATTTTTCATTTGTTTCGATTTCTGCTTGTTTTTTCATTTTTCTCACAGAGTTCTTTGTTGTTGATTTCTTGCTGTTTTCTTTCTTGGGTTGACTCTTGACTTGAGATTTCCTTCTGTCTTCTTGACATATGCCGTCAGTTTCTTTCCGGATCTGAGAACTTTGGAAATACTTTCTCCTCATTTTCTCTTCTCTGATTCAATTTAAACTCTCGAAGGACCAATTTTAGCAAGTCAATCTATATTTCTTTTCTATTATGCGAATAATATCAAATTCTGTAGAAATTCCTTTTTCTGCCAGAACTATCAATAATCTCTTTTATTTCTCGTTCCATGGCAGAATACATCGAAATTATATACAGTAAGGATCCAATAATCATCTCAAATAATATATAACATTTGCGTTGAATCGTTTGTCTTATCGAAAACGAAATAGACTGAAGAAAAATGTTTTTTTTTTCTGGCACACATGGACACAAACTCATTAAACTTACTTCACGATGAACCAGAAGACGTTTTTAAAATCTCTTTTAGGCAATCCAACCACCTATCAAATATTTTTTGAGGTTAGTGCTGGTGGTCAAACAATGAGAACTTAGCTTTGTTCGTGTAGGCATTAAAAACTTTTATTCGCTTGAAAAATTGTTTTATGGGGACATTTTTTTGATATTTTCGGTCAATCTTACTCTCAGGAATGTTAAATTAGTGAAAATGTTTTAAATTAAGTGCAATTTCATTTAAAAAAAATGCCGTTAATGTGTGTCAAAGCCGTATGTGCAATTTCTTGGATCTTGGTTGGATATTCTTCGGATATGTCATTCACTTTAGCGTTTGCATAGATGCATAGAAATACCTGGTGAAACGACTCCTAAGTAAAAATCGTGAACAAAATTTGTAGATCAAAACAATTTAAATTTTGTGCTACTTCCGGAATAATCCGCAATATTCATCGGTCGTGGCGCGATGATCAGTATGATATAGGTTATGTTATGTTTTTAGAGAAATGACACAATGACAGTTGTCTCTGATCAAAACTTCAAAACAATTTCGAATGTCATAAATCTTTATGGAATAATAGCGCGACCTCTTTCGGGAGAAATGAAAAGCCGCACAAAGTATCACATGATCAATCGACAAGAAAGTCTTAAACAAAATCTAATCAGTTCCAACACCAGGTATTCTATGCATCTATGCGTTTGCCAATCGTCCAGGCCATTATATCTACCAATTTTCCGCTCTACGACACATTTGAACTACCTTTTGCTCAATAAATGAGAGACAAATCGTCTTCGATTGAAGGTTACGCCATATACGAAGTGCTGGGAAATTCCGAAAGGAGCTTGGCCGGCGAAGAGAAGGTGACGGACGTGATGGCCAAGTGGGAAAGGTACAGGGCGGCCTCGGCAGCCAACACCTTGACGAACGCTCCGGGCGTTAAGCGCGCAAGGCCGCAACATCACTTTTTCCTCTTCAAGAAACATCTTTTCATGGACCAGTTCATCAATCTCAACGATCCCGTGGAGAAGGAGTTGCTGTATCATCAGGTGTTGCACGATCTGAGGACGGATAGATTTCCCATCACCGATAAGGAAGCTGTAAGTGGATTCTTGATAATGAAAGGTTATGTTCGATTTTTTCATCTGGAACGGGACTTACAGATAGTTTTTTTTGGCAAAAAACATCATCGATCTGCGTTACTTATACAATTTGAATTCCTTTTGAAATCGTCTAGCTTTACCTTTGGTTTTTTTCGTCCATAGATGATGCTCACTGCCCTGCAAGCTCAGCTCGAACTCGGCGATCTGGAGGATATTCTTCACGACTACAGAAGGATCGCCGCGCATTGCTTACCGGCTCGAATGGTACCGTCTCTTCCGCAAGAGGGAGTCACCATGCATCACCAATCCCTGAAGGGGATGACGTCGGCGGAAGCGAAACAGGCGTTCTTGAATCTCATCCAGAGTTGGCCGCTTCACAAGGCCACCATCTTCGACGTTATGGTGAGTCATTTGAACTACTTTTAGGGGTTGGTCTGTGGTTGAACATACACGTAAGAAACTTATGAGTATCGGGTGTTCTTAATGGTGAGTATTTATTTTTAACAGCAGGTAGAACTCTTTGGAAAAACATCTCACTATGAATCGACGATGTAAAACTTTCAGGATAGCGAAGTTTTCGTCTTTGAATTTCTGTTCTCTGTTGATGTTGATTGAAAACATATACTGCTCCACGAGAGTTAGGGATATCGTATTCAATCGTTTTTAAAAGTATGTAATCTTCGAGAAAATCGCTATTAAATCATTTAAAACTCAATAACAACTCGAATCGATCCAATTAAAATCAGTATGAGACATTTCGTCAATCTGGTCGCCTTTTTTCTGAAGTTTGGTTCTTTGCATATGCTTCATGAATGTTCTTATTTTGAAATGAAGTCAGTTTATCAACGGCTTCGATTCGAAACGAGTTTTCTGAAAATGCCAAGACGTAAATTAACAAACGCTGAGGCTAATAGGGCTATCGGAATGCTACAGGGTGGCCTAACTCTGGTTGTTGTAGCGGAAAGGTTCCAAGTCAGCCAAAGTGTGATATCTCGACTTTGGAATATGTTCAGGGAGACAGGTTCCGTGTTGGAAAGACCAAGGCTTGGTGGGCGACGAAAAACAACGCCTGCTTAGGATCGTTTCGTCACCGTTTCGGCGAGAAGAAACCCTACATCTACTTGTAGAATGCTACGGAATACTCTTCAAAATGCAGATGGGGTCCAAGTTTCCATCGAAACCATCAGACGACGTTTGACAGAGGTGAATCTAGGTTCTAGACGTCCATTGAGGAGTTCCATTAACACGTCACCATAAGCGTCAAAGACTGAAATGGGCAAGGCACAAACCAATTGGAACGATCAATGGTGTAGTGTCCTTTTCACAGATTAATTCAGACATGGACGATTTTCAGATTCTCGAAGAATAAGGGTATGGACAATCCCACGCATACGCCGTAATCGTCGCTACGTCCAAGAAGTCCATCCATTCCGAGGGGGTAGTGTTATATGGTATGGGCCGGGATATGTTTCAACGGGCGCACAGATCTACACATTGGTCCTGGGAATATGACCGCCTCACACTATAGGGAGCATGTCATTGACAATGTTGTGCCAAATTTTCACGCTGCTATTGGTGAAACTTTCCAATTTTAAGACGATAACGCTAGATCGCACCGTGCAGTCATAGTTGAGAATGCGCGCGAGGAGCTTGGTATTCCACATTTACCAATACCTCCGCACTCACCAGATTTGAATTGCATAGAACATGCATGGGATATGCTCCAAAGAAGATTAATAATCATCAACCTACCCCAGAATCCTTAAATGATCTGAGAGAGCTTCTGCCCCGTTTATGGAACCAAATTCCTCAAGAAATGTTCAACAACCTCGCGTGTAGTATGCAAAGAAGATATCAAGCTGTTATTGATGTCCATGGAGGCCATACATTGTATTGATAGTCTTAAAATGCTTGAATTCTCTAGGAATAAAATTTCGTTATTTTACTCGATTTTTCTTAACCACCCTATATACGCTGCAGACCTACAGGCTAAAATTAATTTGCAACTTGAAATCATATTAATATGAATTTTCACCACAAAAATCTCATTTTAACTATATTTTTTTGCAATTTAAGTCAATATCCCTAACTCATGTGAAGCTGTTCATTTAGATAGTGCGGAAAACCCTAAATATCCCTAAATTTTGACAAGCAGTTAATGTCAATGTCATTGAAGATTGAGGTTACGAAAGAACATTTTTTCACAGCAATCCTTCACCTCGAACTGGCCGAGGGTGTTATGGCTGGCCGTGGATCAGGCAGGTTTACACTTGCTGGAGCACAGGTCGCGAAACGCCCTGTGCACCTACGAATACGCCAGCATCCTGAGTTATTCCCCCGCCCTGAACTGTCTGATGATCATAACGGGCAGCGACAGGAAACAGAGCAAGGTCATTTTGACGACCTCTCAGGCCTTCCAGATAGCAACGCTCATCAGGGAATACATGAGCGAGTTGTACGGAGAACGTATAGAGACTAAAGTAGCGGCGGCGACGGCAACCGCCGCCAATACGAACGGGGGCAGACCGGGCGGTTGCTTAAGGACGGGCGCGCCGTTGATGCCGCATCAGCCCAGCTAGAAAAGGGTTACTTTCGCAGATCAGGTGTTCGCCAGCAATTATTGATTCTTCGGCCAGGGTTTGAATAGTTGGAAATTTTTTTTTCGTGGACCGCTTCTCGGGTGGTCCAAAATACAGTGATAGTAGTGGAAGAAAGCACCGGGACTTTGTTTATTGAGTGGCGGACGGAATAAATGACAATTTCGTAGTGATACTTCGTTTAACAAAGTATCTCCAACAGAAAATACGATATCGCTTGAAAATTTGATCAAATTTAAGAACTGTTACTTAACTGAATGCGCACGCAGTTTGAGCTTTTCTTCCCAAATACTCGTTTTGTTCAAAAATATGAAGCTTTCATCGTTTTCTAGAAGTCTCACACTATTTTTTCGTGAATTCGAAAGACTTGCTCTGTATCGATCAAATGATGGTTTCTTGAACTACTATCCAATCAAAACGCCATCCTAAAGCTGTGTCTGAAGAATGATAATTGGTGAAAATAATGAGTATGACATACGAGAAACACATTTATATTTCAAACATGTTGCTTCAGAAATTTCTCTTGTGGAATACTCATTGTGATCTGCGAAAAATTCATATTGCTTTACGTACCAAATAGTTGAATTAAGTATATATGATATTATATATTGAAAGTTATAAATATTTAGTATTAAACTTTTGGATAGTTGAAAAATATAGACTGAAGGAATTTTATTGAAATGTCAAAGGATCTAGACGAGATCAAAGACTTTGTTACTTTACACAAACCGTATTCGAGAGAATCCATACAAAATAGATGAAATCCAAATAACTCGTAATCAAGCTTAATATTCAACTATTTCCAAACTAGGATAATATCGGAAATTGATGTTACAATGTACAGAATTATTGAATTGTCATTTATAGATTATACAAATTGTATTTTTGTTGAACTAATCAACATTGATCGGAATGAGGTTTTCTCGTTTAATCTTTATTTATTGCTTTCTATCCTTTTTTATTGAAATCAGTGGTTTACTAGTCATTATTTACTGTGTGGACTCTGTAATATTGATAATAAAATTATAGGACGCACATTTTTTTATGGATTATCCTTAAGTAGCAAATGATATTCTGATTGTGATATTCTTTTTTAATTTTATATCAACAGTTTTTTTACCTCCAATTATTGTACTCATAATTGTGTTGAATAAAGTCATTCATTCAATTTTTGCATTCTTTAATTCAGAAAGTACCTGTATGATGATTCAAGCATTCAAGAGGTCTTGTATCAAAATGGGTGACCTCTCCGGCTACAAATTCTGGAGTTCAAATGAATAAGAGCTGCCATCACTTTTTTCAAGTGAGCCTCATAATTTATCACTTAATAAACTATAGGAAATGAGGTTGTAGGGTTTTTTCAGAAAAACAACAAGTACAGAAATCATAATAATATAATAATAAACAACCAATATAAAAAAAAAATATTTCACAGAATAACAGACAAAATGAAAACTACTTCTTCATGGCTTGAAGCTTAGGAGCCGACAATTTGACTTTCCCAGGGAAATTCCTCGCCAGCTGATCGTCCTTCACGGACTTCAACAAATCCTTCTCGCGTTGAGTGATCGTTCTATCCTTCAGAAACATCGCAACAGCAGTCTTGGACGCCTTTCCCCTCTTGCCTGTTCCAGGAGTCAGCTTCACCTTAAACCTAAAAATCCCTCCAGTAAATTCCGAATTGTTTATCGCACAACAGGACTTACTTAGTATTAAACTTTTGGATAGTTGAAAAATATAGACTGAAGGAATTTTATTGAAATGTCAAAGGATCTAGACGAGATCAAAGACTTTGTTACTTTACACAAACCGTATTCGAGAGAATCCATACAAAATAGATGAAATCCAAATAACTCGTAATCAAGCTTAATATTCAACTATTTCCAAACTAGGATAATATCGGAAATTGATGTTACAATGTACAGAATTATTGAATTGTCATTTATAGATTATACAAATTGTATTTTTGTTGAACTAATCAACATTGATCGGAATGAGGTTTTCTCGTTTAATCTTTATTTATTGCTTTCTATCCTTTTTTATTGAAATCAGTGGTTTACTAGTCATTATTTACTGTGTGGACTCTGTAATATTGATAATAAAATTATAGGACGCACATTTTTTTATGGATTATCCTTAAGTAGCAAATGATATTCTGATTGTGATATTCTTTTTTAATTTTATATCAACAGTTTTTTTACCTCCAATTATTGTACTCATAATTGTGTTGAATAAAGTCATTCATTCAATTTTTGCATTCTTTAATTCAGAAAGTACCTGTATGATGATTCAAGCATTCAAGAGGTCTTGTATCAAAATGGGTGACCTCTCCGGCTACAAATTCTGGAGTTCAAATGAATAAGAGCTGCCATCACTTTTTTCAAGTGAGCCTCATAATTTATCACTTAATAAACTATAGGAAATGAGGTTGTAGGGTTTTTTCAGAAAAACAACAAGTACAGAAATCATAATAATATAATAATAAACAACCAATATAAAAAAAAAATATTTCACAGAATAACAGACAAAATGAAAACTACTTCTTCATGGCTTGAAGCTTAGGAGCCGACAATTTGACTTTCCCAGGGAAATTCCTCGCCAGCTGATCGTCCTTCACGGACTTCAACAAATCCTTCTCGCGTTGAGTGATCGTTCTATCCTTCAGAAACATCGCAACAGCAGTCTTGGACGCCTTTCCCCTCTTGCCTGTTCCAGGAGTCAGCTTCACCTTAAACCTAAAAATCCCTCCAGTAAATTCCGAATTGTTTATCGCACAACAGGACTTACTTGTAATTAGTAAGAGTGCTGTATGGCGCAACCACGGGAACAGCGAATAAAAGTTCGTCTTCTGCAGTTGGTATCCCTGTTAGAGTGTTAAGCATATCTACATCGACTTGTACGAGAACTTCTTCTTCGTCCCCACCGTCCTCTTCGTTTTTAATCGGTTTTGGTGCTCTGGGAATATGAGGCTGGGGATGTTTTATTGTTTTCTTATTCGAATCCTTGTTCTTTTTGTTCTTCTTGTTTTCTTTGTTGGTACCGGAAGACTGCAAATTGTTAATTAATTGTTAAGCGTACGTACTAGATGATAATGTTGAATATTTACTTGCAAAATTTCCATTCGCAATTGTCTTTCTTCGTCATCTTGATCCTTATATTTTTCCTTGATTTTTCTCAGTTTGCTTCGTTGACCTCTTTTCATTTGAGGTTTATTATCTTTATTCTGATTCTCTTCCTTGTTTTCTAAAAAAACAAATCTCAATGCAAAGTTCTTTGAGCTATAACAGCTACTTACTGCCGCTGTTGTTCTCTTCAGTTTGTTTAGGTTTCTGCTTATTATTTTTCTGATTCTTCCTCGATTCCAAGGGTTTCAATTTAGCTAAAAAGTCTGGAGTGGAGTCATTTTTACCAGTTGGAGTAGTTGGCTGCGTAAGTATGTTTATCCTAGAAAAGTATTATAGTAACGTCTCTGTCAAAGAAAAATTCGGATTCGCTTACGTTGTATCTGTGTTATGCTCAAATTTCAAGTGGGTATCTGGAAATTTCACTTCATTTTCATCAGATTCAGATGAGTCTGATTCGTTATTTTCCTCTTCCAAAGTCTCCAATTTTTCAACATTCCTAATATCAGTTTTCAAATCGTTCTCTGGTGTATCATTATCTGCGGAAATAGTAAATAAAAGCGTTGACGTGAAGTCAGGAACTTTTGAGCGCTCGTTCCTCCACCTTTGCTAAGTCTGAATATTCTGCTCGGCGCACACTTCTAGCTCTCAGCCGGTCTTTTATTATGCTCTCTTCGCTCATTTCACTCTGCATCGTGATCTTTTATTATCAGAGCGAGCAAGAAGATCGGATATATTCGCTCCCGCTCAGGAGCGAGAGCACTTCCAAATGTCATTTATTTCTAACCAAAGACGCAAAGAGCACGGATATCCGTGCGCAAAGAGTAGATTTGGGGCTTCTGCTCAATGAGCGTTCTTTTATTATTTTCGCTCTACAACAAATCTGATGACGTCACAAATACTCTTGCTCGCTCCGCAGATCATATTTTCAGACTTAGCACTTGTAGGTAGATTCGCACTCAAGAAACCAGCGGATATTTCTTTGACAGCTGTCAAAAAATTGACAGTAGCTGTCAAAAATATCGTAAATGATCCCGGATCTGCTTTTATGGACTTCTCGACGAATTAATATAGCCCTTTTTTAAGTAGAATGAGCGCTCAAAAGGTGTACATTAGAGATTTCAGAATCTCTAATACAGGGATAGAGTGAGTGACGTCTAGTATGGTGAAAAAGTTCGAATACGGTCACGATCTTGATTCCAGTATTCGCAATAAAACAGAGCTCCTAAATACTGAAACAATCTATGAGAATATGCGAGGAAATTTTTTGAGACGCATACGCAAACAAAACCAATATTTCATGTATTTAAAGGAACTCATAGAAAAAAAAACACTTCCTGCCAAAGATTATAGAGAAGGAAGATTGGAAACGAAGCGACAACATTGACGTGAGCGCCGTCTGGTGAGAAGAAAGTCCTGAGATAGATAATAGGTGGCTAAGAGAAGTGACCTTATGTTACCATGGTTACCACATATGGTACAATTCAAACAGACAAATTCAAATCAAATTTAGTTGAGTTCGTTTAGATTAGATCTACAAAGAATAATTAATAGTTGTATTCAAGTTTAATTGAGTTTTCGTATTGTATTTGAGTTATATATCGTGTAGTGTTTGAGTTTTCGTTTAATATTTGTGTTTTCGTTATAATTTAGTTTGATTCGTGCTTATTAGTATTCGTTCCTGTGTTTCGGTTGTTAAATATTTGAAGACAAGATGCCATCCGGAGCATGCTGCATGGCAAAGCAGTGTACTAATAATAAAAGGAATAATCCGAAATGATCCTTCTTTAAATTACCGAAGAAAATGGAAATGTAAGTATTGAAACTCGAAAGGGGTAACTCTGTTATTCATTGCATTAATTTTCAGTGCTCTGAAATGGATAGAGTTTTCTGGGCGAGAGGATTTAGATCTCAGCAGAACTTATACTATGTGCAGTGAGCATTTCTCTCCAGAACAAATTATACAAGTTTTACACCTCTACAAGATGTTTATTAAATTGTGATTTTGAATATTCTGTAAAAAATATGTTCTAATAATTCTGTAACTCAGATGTAAAGATATTTTTGACATGTATTCCAATTTAAAATTGTATGTATATTTTGAAATAAAAATATGTAAGCAAATCTATTTGGTGTGTTTAATTAGTATCAATTGAATTAATATGTAGATCAAAAATATAATCCTGAGCAGAACAGAAGCCCTGCTTTTGTTGTGTCACCCTGTATATTATTGTCTGGGCTCGATAGGTGGAAATCAAAATTATTACTTATGGTGGTATTCAAATTTCGCGCTCTTTCCAGTAACAGTAATCTGTAATGAAAAAAACTACAGTCACTGTAATCTGTAATGAAAACGCCATCTCGTGAGTAAAAAGTCCCGATATATATATGCATAAAACGTAGTCGGTTTTTAGTACGAGAGATATGAGGGCGTTTCCTATCTTTGTACTCTATAATCTTTGCTTCCTGCGATTAGGAAAGTTTTTTCAGTGGGATTCATGCTGAATATCTATGAATTCGACCATAACATTACCATTCAGTATTCAAGGAATCCATAGAATTATGTGAAGGAATCAACTGTACGAAGAGGGCTTTGCTACAATATCATTATCACTTCTATGATCATTAAACTGACGTATTTTGGTTTCTGTTAAATGCCAAGTTCGAAAAATGAGACTGATCAATGAAATAATCACAAAAGTCGACAAACAAAGCATAATCAAAGCGATTTTATTCAGCAATTGCTCATTGGATGTGCTTGTCGTGATCTGGTTGTTCATAGACGTCCATCTATTAGATGTAAACGAGGCCGCGTTTCAAACTGCAACTGTAACACTGATTTCCGGATACTTCCTCTACAACTGCATGTCCCATACGAACAATCACTTCCACATAAAACTATATGGAAAACACAGCAAGAAGAACCAACTGGAGAGGTTCAAGAAACATACGAGAGAAAATAGATTCAAATTGACACCTCAAGAAAACCTAGAGTACCAAGCGTTGTATTTTACTTTATTCTTCGTGAATTCGATATTTTTCTCATTAGTCATCGTTTTAAGTTCATATCTATTTGTTAAATTTTCCGTTTGCGTGAATTTTTGTTTCACATCTCTTGTATCATCGACTGCATTGATCATTTACGTGGTGAACTTCTTAATTTAAAAGTTAAAAATATATATCGCAATTTACTTATTTTTGTTTGTGTTTTACTCACCATCATCTTCATCCGGAATTTCAAGTTCAACTTCATCCTTAGGATCAGTTTGGGGATCGATGATATCCTCTATACCTTCCGACAAAACTTTCCTTTCCCCCAAATGTTTTTCGATGTGACTGTCTTCCAGTCTAAATAAGAAACTGAGACCTAATATGAGATGGGAGGGAGGTAGGAAGTTTTTCTTTCCTCGAACCATGAAACTACCAGTCGTTAAGTATTCTCCAGTAGGGGCAGTTTTACTAACTTGTTCGCCCCATACCCAGTAAGCATTCGTCACCACCTTAGCTTCCCAGGCAACGCTGAAGATTGAAAGAGATTTCATAATTCGATATATGCAGAGTGGGTCATATTCAGAGACAATGCCAAGATATTAAAATGAATAATACAAACCCGTCTCATTCAAGATTTCGAAGGATTTTTTTTGGCTGCTGTCAAAGTAATTTCATTTTGGCGGCTGTCAAAGTAATTTTTTGACAGATGTCAAAGTAATTTTTTGACAGATGTCAAAGTAATTTTTTTGACAGCTGTCAAAGTAATTTTTTGTCAAAGTTATTTTTCCAAAGCTACCCTGAAATATATCATTACCTGTAACATATGGCCATCGTACCAGCCTCATTCAAGGTTTTCGGAGGTACAGCTTGGTTTGTTGGATTCTTTATAATGATACTACTGGCACCATGAACGTCAGCGTGTACATATATATCTGCCGGTTTCAAGTATCTGAAAATCTTTATGTTGTATGTTCCAGAAAATGGACCGCTTAAATGTGCATAATTGACAGCACAGCAGCTGTCAATTTTCAGAAACTGTGATGCTATGATAAACTCAATATAGCCCAAAAAATATTCTCTAACCTTTTTACTAACAGCTCGTTCTGTTGTTGGTCCCTTCCAGCGATAACAAGATAATTTTCTGAACTTATGAACCAAAAAAATTTCTCAAACCAAAAGACTTTCCTCGCCTTTTGAATATTGGTCATTGTTTCAACCTAAAATTTCGGGGGAATCTATAATAACTTTTTCGAAGATGTAATGATGAAAGAAAATGAAATATTAAAACATGCTATGAAAGGAATACAATGTCGTAAACAAATAATTAAATAAGATAAAATCAACTGACAAAAATTGAAATACAAGAAAATAAAAAGAACTTAATACCAAAGATCCAAATACAAGAAAGAAAAATACCTCTTTAAGGGTCTGCTTTGTTTTCTTCTCGGCAGATTTCAAAGCTACCGTCTGAGACTGCAGTGTTTTCTCCTGTTTTTTGGCTGCATGTCTCTTCTGACTATAGTATCGTGTAGCATTTGCATAAGCAGACAACGCCAAATCTACATCCACCTCCATAGACTGAATTTTACAATTATCCACTTCATCGTCACTTTCTTGATCTGTGTCTTCGTTATCGTAAGGATCACTGAGACATAAAGTAATGTGGTTTGTTTCCAACTTGAGTGCTTTTATCATTAGGGCTATCGGGTCCCCTTGGGCAGCTGCCTCTTTAACTAAATCTTGTATTGAGTCCCATGGAAGCTAAAATGGAATCCCAACGACATCAGACCGTAGATTACCCATGATATGTCAGAAATTAAAGCTTTATTTCCCTTCGAAAAAAGTTCAACTTTTACAACAAAATAAAAATACCTGATTAGCCAAAGCAGTTTGTACCGCCAATATTGCCTTTTCAACCATTTCCTGGTTTCTGGTGATCAATTCTGCTTTCTGTTTGTCCAGCTCTTGGGTTTTTTCCAAAGCCACCAACCTCTGTTGGTGATCTTTCTTCACGTTCTCAAGTTTTTTAAACGCCTCTTTTTCTTGCTGCAAGGCTCTCAATTCGATTTTCTGGCTCTCCATCGATGAGAAGAACTCATCGATTGCATTATTAAAGTTGTCAAATTCTTTATAGGGGGAATTTTCATGCTGCTTGAACAGAATTGGATGGAATTCTTGATTTGATAAAAAATATTTGACTTCGTTATTTTCATTCTTTGAAACCTTATCTTCTTTCTTCTGAATTATATAACCCTGAAGTAAAATAAATCAAATGTAATTTTAATGGGATATATGAAGAATTTTTTACGCTACTTTATTTACAACTTCCTTGGCCGTTCTGAATATTTCATCAGCCTCTAGAATCGCTTCAAATAATTTTTCCAAATCAGTAGATATGTCAAAGGTTCTTCCTATTTTACAATTACTGAAACCTTTTCCATTGAGAACATGCTCAATTAACGCTGGTCCATACTCTGTAAAGTTTCAGCACACGTGAATCGTGAACCTTTCAAGAAAAATTTTACTAACCTAACTTTGATACTAAAGTCTTCTTGAGTTGGTCACCCGGTTTACTTCCTAGAAATATATTCTTCAAATCTTCCTTTGTAATCGGTTTCGATTCTCGTCCTCTATTTTGAGGATAAATTTCTTTCACAAAAAACTTAACACTTTCACCTTCAGTGTGAGGTCGTAAAATATACAATATTCTCAACTCATGATCAGTTAATATCAAATTTCCTCTATCATACAGTTCTAATATCAAATGATAGGCAGCTTCACCGCTCCCGAATTTTAAGTCAACAATTCTGTCCACCCCAAGTTGAGTCAAACTTTCAAGACGTTTATTTCGTAAATGTTTTCTCATCTAGAATTTAAATCTTGTAATTTCATGGTTGTAGATTATGATTACAATTAACCTTCATGCTGAATCCTGAAGGAGCCATATTTTTGGGCCATTCGAAAGCTGTGGAATGAATTCTGATACCCGACTCTAAAAGTATTACAGCTTTTTCTTCTGTTCTTTGCAATTTGATCAAAAATGTTTTATTATCGATATCATAAATATTATTCACCCGCATTCCAATGTATCTGTAAATGGGGAATTCATGTGGTTTATGCAAATAATTGAAAATAAAAATAATGCGTGTTTTTTCGGAAAAGCTTACTTTTGGAGTTCTCCAACTACGCATAGGATGTCGAATGTATTGAATCTTGATTTCATTTTAACAAAAGTTCAATTTCAATTATGGATCATGAAATTTTCCAAAAATTTTTTGATATTTGTATATTTCTTTTTTGATGTAACCTAAAAAAACTTGTCAAAAAATTTGTCAACAAATGTATGTTACGTTTACGTAAATAAACCTACGTGGGCTGCGCCTACGTGGTTGATAAATTTACAAGCCGTGAAAGGCTATATGGCAACGTAACGAGTTATTATCTAATTCTGCTCAAAATCAAATAGTTTGAAGATATACTGGTCACTCATTTAATTGCATTGTTTAAACAATGCTAATAGCGTTAATATGTTGAATTTTTCGGAATGTTATATCCGAATTGTTATCATATGATAGAATTTAAAAGTTTTCCCACACTCATTGTTGCCATGTTAACTAAGTCCATGGCTTCAAGAGAGAAGGCAGTGGTTTTGAGATCGTTTCGAACAGTTCTGCCGCGAAAATAAATTTCACAAATTTTGAATTTAGAGACAAGCTGTTTGGTTACTGTGTTCAAAATCAAGGATGTAAACAGTTGTGTAATTTTCAATACTTTTATTCTGTAGAAAATCTTTTTTCCCTTCTTTCAATATGAACAGAAGGGCTTACGAACATGTTTTCAGTAAAGAATCGAAAGAAGCGTTGAGTAAATTTTTTGAGGCTGTAAGAAACTCTGAGGCATATCATGATGTTGAGCACATAAAAAAGGAGTCCAAAAAATGGAGTAGGATAATGGGGAATTTAAGTAAAAATATTTGCTGTATATTTGACTTGAATTTCTAAATAAAATTATTCCAGCTGAAGTCACTGATCTAGATGAGTCAGTTGCTAATTTGCTACCTGTTCACGAATCTGATAACAGTATCGCTGTAGAGACCAATCTCAATCCAGACACAAATATAACTTCTGAAGATTACGATATTGTTGATGATGAACATACGGTACATTATCTAGCTGTTGATTTACAGAAAGAACCAGTGGAAAAGATTCAACAAATTTATAGTAATTTACTTCCTGAAATCGATCTTCCGAAGCTGATTGATATTGGCAATCTCATATTGCAGTCTAATTCTTCTGATCTCATAGTAGAATGTTACTGCAGAGAACTATTGTTCAAAATGGTATGGGGTATTTTTTTCACATTTCAGTTGTTTTTTTTTTGGCAAGTAATGATAAAATACAACCATTTCACATTTCATTATTTTAGATGGCAGAAAACCACTCCGATGAGTTGTTAAAATTATTCCACAATTTTCATGCTCACTTCACTCGTACAGTAACTGCACAATTAACACTTTTCTTGAGGGCTCATGACGATCTGGAAAGCTTCATTAAAAATTTGTTTCCAAAATTAACTTCAGATCCTGAGTTTCCGAAAAAAATATTAAGGTGTGTATGAATCATGGGCTTTACAAAATATTTTCTCATTTCATTTTAGGGCATATTTGAATTCATTCGAAGGACCCTTAACTGCAAGGGATATATTCTTATTTGAGTTTTTAGCATTCAAAGAAACCGATTTGATGAAAATGATTATCGATATATTGTTGATGAATGTTGAAGCTTTCAAGATAGATAAAAATTATGGAAAGTTACTGAGCAGAATTGTTGATATTTTGGGATCTGAAGTGCATCTTTTCTTGAATAGCATCGATTCCATTCTGAAAGTTCATAATTCGTTGTGGGTAGCAAGTGTTAAGAAAAAGATTTGTAAATATACTAAATAAATTGAATTTTCATGTTTATTGTTCATTATTTCTTTTTACTTCTTGTGACCTGCATATTTTATTCAAACTTTGAATGCTTGAATTTAAGGATTAGGAAAAAATTAAATGAGACAAAGTTTTATTTTTATCATTTTATTTCTTCAGCTTTAGTTTTTTAGATTTCTCTTTAGTAACCTTAATTTTTCGTTTTTTCGATGGCTCCTCCGTGATTTCTTTCATGTTTCTGAATATTTCTTCAAATTCTTCATCAACAACTTCTCCTTCGTTCTTAACTTCATCATTCTCTTCTTTTATTATCGGTTTTATCAAAACTTTTTTCAAATTTTGCTTCAAGTATTCCTGTGATAACAATTTTAAATAAAATATTGGGAGCTTGACAATGAGATTAAACATTTATTTACCTTGTACAGCATTTCCTTAGTATCTAAATTATAAATCCTCACAAAACGATCCAAGCTCGTTGAGAAAACTAGGGGTTCTACAGGATCACATAACAGACAAGTGACACTTCCGCAAGTACCAGTGAAAGTTTTCAAACATTTACCATTTTTCATATCAATGTATTGAATATATCCTTTGTTTGTTCCAGCTAGAACATTTCTAAAATACAACAAATTAAATATTACTCACCATTAAAAATTTATTCCACCTACCTTGCTCTATAAGCCGTCGTTAAAGAAGTGAAACTAGCTTTTGGTTCGAAATATTTACAAATTGGTCTTCTTTGTGCTCTATCATCATATAACAATACATTTCCTTCTTTTGTAGCACAACAACACAAGTTTTGTTCCTCAGGAATGAATGATATTCCTCTGATTGAAGTTTTTATGGGTAAGTTTAAGTTATCATGCCCCATCTGTAATTTCAACTGTGAAGAAATTGATGTAAAATATAATCAATGAAACTTACGGATTTCGCTTTGAATACACACTGTTTGGTTTCAACGTCCCAAAGTTTCAAATCGTTGGATTCCCCTCCAGTCGCAACAATATTCATTTTGTTCATATTTTGACTGGAGGCGATCAATGTTGCATCTTCAGACGAGAGGGTTATGAAGCTATTAATCGTATTTTTTGCATCCATCACACTGATTTTGCCTTTAGAAGAAGTAACCAAGATTTTATCGTCAAGACAACCAAGCCCTAACACCGCTCCATCATTCTTGAACTGTTTCAACGATTTTCCATATTTTTGACTAATTGTATCATAAATGTTGACAATACCATTTTTGTAACCTACTAATATATCATTCTCTTTTCCCCAAACCATGGACGAAATTTCAGAAGCTTCCTCTGCGAATTCATATTGAATTTTGTTTTCTGGATTCAAATTTGTGTCTGAAGAGAACAGAAAATTAGTGGTTAGATTTTTGAATTAGAGGGAAAATTCAACTTACGAGTTATGGTACCCCTTGCAGAGCCAATATATACAGAATATTTATTATTTAAATCCATTATATTAATAAAAAATTTTAAAAACTTAAAACTAAGAACTTGGTGAGGTTAAAGACTATTTAAAGGTTAGGTTCATACCACTACCACAAAAAACATCCCCACCACAAATTTTAAAATACTCTTGATTCCCTGAAAATTTCAGAAACGACAAAAAATTCGTTTCGATTAATTTTGTGATGAGGGATCAATGAATTTACTTCAATTTGATTACAAACATACCCAACAGCTTCAATATTTTGATTTTAATGGCGGTTCATGCCTATTACGGAACGCACCTACCAAAAGAAAATAAACATTTATCTATGACAAGAATGTTCTGTGGAATAAACTGTAATCAACCGTTTGAAGAACCTTGGAAGTTTTGAAAGTTGATTATTTTCGGTTTATTTTCAAAATATTTAAAATGAATCGTGATAAGCTGGAGGATCTCCAACGAAATATATATTATTCCGATAAATATTACGATGATGAATATGAGTACAGGTAAAATGGGAAAATTGATAATTCCTTTGATACTCTTTTGTTGGTTACATGAGGAATGCAATAATTGAAGCATCTTTTGTTATCTGATTTATATTTTTCCTCAGGCATGTTGTCTTGCCGAAAGAAATGGTGAAATTAGTTCCTAAAACTCATCTGATGTCTGAGGATGAATGGAGAAGTATAGGAGTACAACAAAGTAAAGGCTGGGTGCATTACATGATGCATACACCAGGTGAGGCAACCCAGAATGCTTATCTGGTTTTCACGAAGCGAATGCCTTCAGCCATCAATATTACTGAAACTAATCTACTCTTGCCTTTGACAAGTCCAGTAGTATTATCGGTGTGAAATGGAACCTCATAAATCTGATTGATTCTTTGCATTTTATGCTGAATAACGAAAGAGGCATAATGCTCAATTTTATTCATTCAAAGAAAGGAAACTATTTTGACAGGTGCAAAATTGTTAAATTCAACTCTGCCCATCCGTGAAAACGACAGTTCAAACGGATAAACCTAGAGGCATTCAAAATTTCATTTTCCTGATAATTACAAAACTACACATTTGATCGAGATGAAATTGTGCATTTAGATGGAGAATAATATGCTCCAGCTACGTACAAAATTTGGTCCAGATTTTATATAATTCTATTGAATTATCGAAAATATAATTGACCTATATTTCTGTAACAGATTCGGGATCATAGATGATTTCTTTGACAGTAGCTGTCAATCTTTTTGACAGCTGTCATTTAACAAATTCTTTTGATTTGGAATGCGAATCTACCTATAAGGTGGATTAACGAGCGTTTAAAAGCTTCGGACTTTATGACATTGCTTTTTTCGTTTGTTTCAGAACCCCATATTCTATTATTCAAAAG
This sequence comes from Adalia bipunctata, assembly GCA_910592335.1. Taxonomy (NCBI): domain Eukaryota; kingdom Metazoa; phylum Arthropoda; class Insecta; order Coleoptera; family Coccinellidae; genus Adalia; species Adalia bipunctata. The sequence continues at coordinate 72,043,085 of OU342949.1, read as the reverse complement.
ACAGATAACATCACCACCACCGAAAGAAGAGGATTAGTGATTATGTGATAACTTCTTGTACATTTGTTTATATGTTAAGTTTTGTGTCATCGGAATGCATTTATCTTGGAAAAATCATTTGATATGATTTTGTATACTGAAAAATGCTGGCTGTAATGCGTTAAATATTTTCACATTCGAGAAAACAATTTATTCCTTTAGTAAATAAAAATTTTTACATTACTAACAGCTTGGATTTCATTGAATGAGATCGTAAATTGTGTAAATATAAAGATTAGATCGTAAAACACAATTCGTTTAACATTTATTTTTGCGAACTAGAAATAACAACGAACATGGCATAAAAATAGAAAACAAGTTGATTAGTAATGGATAGAGTTGGAACACATTTCATTGGATCACAGCCTCGGGATGTTGAGTTCGCATATGCTTATTACGATCTCCTTTCTGCCGGAATTCTCTTCCGCACACAGTGCAAGGATATGGACGTTCATCAGTGTGAATTCTTTTGTGGTTATTCAAAGCGTCAGCCCTGAAAAACCTCTTATGGCAGACCTACAATATATTTTTGATAATAAGAAGGATAACGGCCAGAAATTCCCTAGAGATTTCTATTTATTTTCATGTTCAAATTACATTATGATTATTTGTACTGAAATTACCTAATCAAAAATTCATTCCTTCATCAGAAGTCTATTTATGATGATATAATATAATAAATTGGTAGTTTCATAATTTCGTGGATTGATTGAACCCTACCTCGTCGAATCGTACTTTTTCCAGAGTTTACATAAAAACTGGTGTTTTAAGAAAGATTTTCATGAAGAAAAGGATATCGAAACCAAATGTAAACAAAATCAAAAAATGGATTTGTTACTTTAGGTGAAAGAATATCTAAAAAAATGACTGAAAAACCTAAATCTCAATAATATTACACATCTTCTGTTCACAAAAACAAATTTCTGAAAGAAGTTAATAAACAAATACTTACATCACACCCGTATCTTCGATCATTGGTGTGGATAAGACGATGCTGATAATACACAGAACCTGTCAGAAAGCATTTATTGCAGACTGCACATTTGAAGGGTCTTTCCCTTGTGTGCACTTTTCTTATATGATCTTTAAGATCTGGACGAATTGTATATCTTGCTTCACACCCCTCATGAGGACATGCAAAGGGTTTTATGCCTGAATTATTCGAAAACAATTAGAACCAACACTTAATGCTTTCGATCAACAAAATATAGAATTTTTGGAATTTTCGCAGATACGCAGAATTTCCCATCAGTTTATACAGGGTGTATTTAAAGGTGGGGCTTTTCTTTTGACAGATGGTAGAACTCATCAAAATAAGTCATTCTGCCAACAATTTTTTATATGAATTATGCCCCTATTTCGAGAAAATGAAACTAGAATAGTTTCTAGGTGTATCTGAAAATTCCTTAGTCCGAACCTGCTCCCTCGCCTCGTAGATATCAACATCTCTTGTTTATTGTCTTCTTATCATACATGACTCAGAATATCGATTGTGATCAGTGCATCTTCGATCGTGTTACGGCGAGGTTTATGTTTTAAAATGCCGCACGTTTATTGAAATAATGAACTTGTTGATATGCTTTTAGTTTATGGTGAATCAAAACAAAATGCCAGTTCAGCGTATAAGTTGTACAGAACAACATTTCCGCTAAAAAAATCACCCAACTACGCGGATGTTCATAAACCTGGTGCAGCGATGCAGGCCAGAGTAGTATTAAGGTTTAGATGCCCAAAATTTTTCATAAATTTTTTAAATTGATCATTTCAAATAAGAAATTTTCGGTAAAATGACTGATTTTGAGTTCTATCACCTGTCAAAAGAAGAGCCTCACCTTAAAATACACCCTGTATAGTTTAAATAGGACTTTTACATTCAAATTTGGCTAACTCTGCGCTTCTGGGTTGAAATTAAGAGGAGTTTGCAGTGTTGAAAGAATCAAAATAACACAAAATCATCACTTGAACTTAGTGGAAGCTCCTTCAAACCAATAATTAGACTTTTCCTCTCGAAAAACTCACCTTGATGGAACCTCATATGCTGCCACAAATGAGAAGTTTGCGAATAACTTCTGCCGCACGTATCACAAACGTAGGGTTTCAGACATTTGTGGGCTCGACAATGAATCAACAATGCTTTCGCACTGTGCAATATCTAAAAATCAAAACTATCACTTTCTACACTATCAAATCAAGATGACCGAGGTGATTCTGAAATATTCCCATAATACAGACATCCCAGACTGAAACAACAATCCCGTTAAACCCAGAACTTGCCTGTCCACAATCTTCGCAGCTGAAACTAGCGGCGTGTTCTCCATCCCTGTGTTTTTCCAAATCGGTCACATTATCAAACACAAGTGGACACCTTTCGCACTGATATTTGTACCCTTCGTTAATCAGATTATTCAGTTTCTTGCTTCTGATCCCAGGTTTAGAACATTTCCGCTTTCGTCCCCTCTTTTTCTTCTCCGGTTTGTCCGAAAGATCATTTTGAATCGATTCTTCGGGGGCGTCACTGAAATCTCTCTGTGTGTATGATGTTTCCATCTCAACGTTCTCCTTGTTGGAATCTTCATATTTGAGCTTAGTCAACTGGCAAATTTTACCAATAGGCCTGTCTAAAGTGATCAACACATCTTCGATGAGTTTATTTATGGCTTCACTGCTGTCTATTTGTTTTTCTCTATCATTTTCCCTGTTTGGATGTGTATCGTTCATGTGAACTTTGACTGTATAATGCTTCTTCTTGATTTTGTGCGCGTATAACAACTCGTGAGACTTGAATGTTCGATCACAGTATTCGCAATAGGTGAGCTTGGGGAGATAAAACATATTTGATGTTTCCGAGCATATTTTCAACCAGTGCTGAGCGGCAACTGCATAAGATTCAAAGTGACTACCACAGTTCACACATTCGTAATTCTTAGAAGTTGAATGTTTTCTCTGATGTAGCAAAAGCAGACTCTTATCTGCATAAGTTCTATTGCAAAACTCACATTGCAACAAGATTTCTGTGAGAATTTTCTCAATTTTACTCTCATCTAATTTCGAATTCAACTCATCGTTAACAATAGTAACCGATACCACATCAGAAATTTCTTCCTTTTGGACCTCAGTGTTATTTATGTTGTTCTGAGACGAAATCTGATCCAACTGAAAAATATGTTCCTTGCAAGTTTCTACATGAGTATTTGCGGAATTCAACGAGGAGAATACTTCATGGCATTTTTTGCATTTCCATACTGCAACATCACTACGATAAAATTTCGATATATCCCCAACTTTCTTACAATGATTTTCCTTATGAATCCGCAATCTATTTTCGCTCACAAATTGCTTATTACAATGCTCACATATATTTTCTTTTGTGTTCTCGTGACAAATCTGATGTCTTTCTAAATTATTTTTACTGACAAATTGCTTACCACATCTTTCACAATCATATTTAATCCTCATACCTTTGTTTATATCTTTTAAATCAGCATTGGCTTTCAAAACAACTTTTTCCGCATTAAATTCGCACTGATGCCTCTGATATTGGTACTTCGTTGGAAAATTAGTCTCACAATTTTGACACCTAATCATGGTAGGAATATTCAAAGATATTCTTACTTGATGCAAATAACATGGTGAACTAGTCCGCTTGCTTCGAGGAAGGAAACTCTTAGGACAGGAATATCCACCAGTCGGAATAAAACTTACATCGCTAATATTTTCGATTTTCACAAAACTCACAAGAGGATTATTCTCGTCTTCGCATTCAAAGTTACTGAAGCTCAATTTCAACTTATCCGGATCGTAAAGTAAATTCGGGGCTGGTTCTTGGCTTGAAATGTGTCTTTTTGATAGAACTTCGCGAGTATAAAAATCCTGTTCATATTCCGCCGCCGAAATAATTCCATTCTGGTTGATCTTGTATACCTTGAAAATGAGATTATCCATGCTAAACTACTTGATGAAGCATCTATTTTCGTAACATCAAAACAGCTTTGGTTCATCAGAAAATATGGGATGATTTTAAATTTCGAATTTTTACATTTTGAAAACAGTTGAAAATCGATTCAGGCTAGGCAACCGCGATGAAAACTACCATAGGCAATGTAATAAAATGAATTCCCTAGATTCAACCACAGATTCAATCCAAAAGTAGATAAATTCTGTGGTTGAGTTGAGGTTATTTTTTCCAGCGGGTATGAAATTTTCGAAAATTCAAACGCAAATGGGATTTCTGTCAGAAATGAGCCTTATTATCGCAAGTTCCTTCAATATACAGAAGCCTGAAAATGTGTAAAACTCGTTAAAAAAATTTTATGCATAGAAAACACTTGTCAGAAAATCTTTTTATTATAAAAACCGAAAATGCTGAAGAAATAAATATTTTACAAAATTCAGAGCGATATAAAATCTTAGACGATTCCACTGAACAAAATGATGGAATATTTGGTTGTCTTGGTAAGTGGGAGGAACTGTTATATAATCAATTTTAGACAATGGTTCATATTTTCAATGCCATGCAACGTCTCTAGGATTCGTTATACTTCCCAGCTTTATATACCTTGCAGTTTGAGAAATGGAGGACAATGCGGACGAACTTGACGATTGAACATTTTTGTTTGTGTCTGCTGGAACTTGAGAACCGTCTCCCTTCAAAACAGCAACAGGTTTCCACGAATTGGCATAATTCACTGAAAATTGATATTTATGTCAATGATTCACCTCTCAACCTTAGGAATAAGCATACTTTTGAACATCCTAACTGTCCCGTCGTCTCCACTTGATGCAAGAACGGTTCCAGTGATATTCCAGCAAACTCTCCACACAGTGCAGCCGTGGCTATCAAACTGAGCAACTGGCTGCACGTCGAGTTTAGTAACTCCACTTGCATCAGAACTGAGCGAAAATATTAAAGAATTGCGTAAATATGCATAAAGAATCAGTTTTGCAAATATCACAATCAGAAACCAGTACTAATCAATATTACTCACTTATCAGGTATCAGATTATAAATTCTAACATCTTTTGTGGCTACGGCTAACACATGGAAGCTTCTTCCTAGATTCGGCGAAAATGCAAGGTCATGTACTGCCTCCGTTACTGCTTGAATTGTTTCTAATTTGATCCATCTTCTACTATTTTCACTGTATTCATAAAGGAATACTTTACCGCCATTTGCTGGATTCGGATCATCACTTCCAACAGCTAACATTTGAGGATGATTTCTAAAAGAACAACCATAGGAATTTATGTATTTAAACAGAGAAAATTCTGTTAAGGGTTGTACTTAATGACTTCCAGAATATACAACACCTAACGTCATAAAAAACTCACTTAGAAAGAGTAGAATTCCAACTTAGTGAACTACAAGGCAATTTACATGGGACTTCGTGTTGTAAAGTCCACTGCGTTAAGTTCATAACATCAGGAGCTTCATATATTCTAATTATGCCTTCAGCCGAGGAGGTAGCTAATTGAAGTCCTTGCGACTTGGGACCGAATTTAACATCTGTGACGGAAGTTCTGGAATCTACCAAATTTGTTCTCCTAATCCAATGCCTAGTTCCCCTATCTCCGGGTCCACTGGTTTCTCCAACTTAATATAAAACTTATAAAACAATGTTGAATGTTTCGAACTTAAACTTACTTATTTCCTCCCAAACTGCGGCCGTCCTGTCGAATGAACAAGTCGCCAAGACCTGACCGAACTCAGGGTGCGCCCAAGTTACCTTCCAAACCGAGCCACTGTGGGCCTTCCAACTAGATGTTAAAACCCACTTACCGTCAGGAGTTTGATCCCAAACCTACATAAGACATATCATCAGTTCTGAATTTTCAGTGTATTGAAGGGTTCAAACACCTTCTACCTACTTTTACGTATTGATCACTGGAACAAGTGGCCATACGATGTCCGTAAAAATCATAGGCAACATCATGGATTAAATCCTTATGCTCTGCATTTATTTCTTGTGCCTCGAACATCCTGAAAAGTTTCGCTTGTACAGTAAGCGACTGATTTAATGGTCAGTCGACGAAAAGGGGTATCTTTCGATAATAAATAATTCGTTTCAAAATATTTGAATTTGTTAATTTTTTATGTTGTTATTTTTTTTCAACAAAACTATCCACAGAACATAACCATCACCATCATAGATCATAGAATAAAAATTACGGACCATAGAATTATATTTCTATGACCACCATAGATGCTCTACACCAAACCACAGACCAACACCATAAGAGTTAAAACCATAGAACTTAAAGTACTATAATTTCTATGGTTTAAACTCTTCAAACCATACCATTGTTTAAACAATGACCATACCAAAATGAGTGTCCAAAAAGAGCGATTACGCTTAGTGACATCTAGAGGTTTGTTGGTAAAGTTCGATTATCTTTTGATTTACTCAACCATTTGCTCTAAAACATTCCCCATTTATTGAGTTGAAAATTGAGCTTCTCAATATTGAACATACTGTGGGAGTATATGCTGCAGTTTTTGCGTAATGTGGTCCGAAGAAATTATAAAGGAAAAATGGCAGTTTCCTGTTTAACAATTATATATGATGGAAAAGGAATGAAATTTATTAATATGGATTTTAGTTTCATACAGAGTCGAACAGTTTAGATTTTCTGATTTTTCTCGCGAAGGTCCAAATTTTCCGATTTTTCATCGTTCGTAAATCAAAAACTGTTTTCCTCACGGAAGAACTGATTGGATTTTCTTAATCTACGTCCTCGAATTAGTAAATGGTGTGAGTTTGAACTTTTGAAGTCGATCGGAGCCAAAAATTTTTTTCGGAAAATCGAAAGTTTTCCATACATACTATAGGATTTTTCGCAAAAATTCGAATCTCGCCTATCGATACGAAATTTTCACCAATTATTAATTCGATGTCGTAGATTAAGAAAATCCAAACAGATTTTCTCTGAGACTAATTGTTTTTTAAATATGGTTGATGGAAAATCGGAAAAATTGGACCTTCGCGAAAAAAATCAGAAAATCCAAACCCTTCGTCTCAGGTATATAAAAAATACACCATTTTATTCTTAAAGAACCAAAGTATTACCAAAAAAGACCAGCTCCTCTCAATTCCAATTTTTTTAGTAGTTACGTCACTCCGAAGTCGACCAATTTTTCGCCAATTTTCAAGGTCGAATATTTCCCGAACCAAAAATTTCTCGGAAAAAAAATTAGCGCATCGTAATCTACGACCTCGAATTAGCGTTCAGATTACGGGCTAGCGTAACTCGAACGTAAACGTAAAAATTACGGAACGTATTGTGAACACTTCCATATGAATTCCGTTGTTTCAACTTTGAGTTTTACGGGCTCTTTACGTCAATGTTACGTTTTACCAGTGAACTCTATATAGAGCTGTGTTTTACGTCCATTGTGAATCGACCATCAAAGATTATAATCTTTGTCGACCATATTATTAAGTTCGATCACTGATAGAGTCAAAACTTCAGAAGGATGTATCTTTTGATTTACTCAACCATTATTTGCTCTAAAACATTCCCCATTTATTGAGTTGAAAATTGAGCTTCTCAATATTGAACATACTGTGGAAGTATATGCTGCAGTTTTTGCGTAATGTGCTCCAAAGAAATTATAAGGGAAAAATAAAAATGGCAGTTTCCTGTTTCACAATTATACATGATGGAAAAGGAATGAAATTTTTTAATATGGATTTTAGTTTCATACAAGCCTCGAAATTGGATAACGAAATCAAATCAGAATACAAAATATCGAGTAGAAGTACCTATACTGTCTATTTATTTTAACTTCTGATGGTCAGTATCTGCTGCTCAATTAAAAATATTTATTTTGATCGATTGCATGAATCCTGATTCAAGGGCAAAGCCCGCTTATTGAGTAGATCTCTGTAACTTAATTTGCTTCTCAAGTTCTTAACGAATGCTGTGAAAATTTTTACCGGAAATGAGCATTTTATAAAAACTGTGGAGTATAACCAGTCAACTTTTTCTGGTTTCGTGCGATGATTTGGTTTTTCAAATAGGTAAATAAAGCACTACCTATGTTTATGAAATACAATCATGTGTTTTGGCATTGAATGAAAAAAACCTGTTTGAAAACCATATAACGTATATAATTCAGCACACTCCACTCTCATTTGAATATCATAGGTTGTTAGCGGTTTCATTAAGTTAAACACTGTCTTTAGGAGAAGATTAATAATATAATTGTAGACAAAAGTAGTTCCGCTAACAAGTTACTTATTTTGTCGATGAATCCGTTTAACACAAACTGTTATCATCTCTAGTTGTTCTCGTTGTTTGTTCAAACATGGATATTGTACAAAAAGAGTACGAGAAAGATAAAAACTTGAAAAAGGAAGATGTGAAAATGCTCCAAGATTGGTGTGATGGTCAACCACACTTGCCGAAAATGACTGGTTCGTATTCATTCAGTTGGGACAAAATTTATGCACGCAAAATGAATCAAAATTAAATTTTCAGAACAGGAAGTCATTTGGTTTCTCCAAAGTTGCTATTTTAGCAACGAGGGCGCCAAAATAGCCATCGACAATTATTTCACTATGAAGACGATGAGTCCAGAGCTTTTCAAGAAAAGAGACTTCAATTTGGAGTTCTTCAACGCAAATTTGAAATTAGCGTAAGTGATATTGCATAGTGACGCTTCAAACCTGGAAAAACAGTACTAAAATTTTCAGTTGTTTCACAATACTTCCTAAGAAAACGCACGAAGGACATACAGTGTGTTTCTTCAAATTCGCGGACCCAAACACCGATAATTTTTCATTGAATGAATTCATCAAGATTTTCGATATGGTGGTTATGACCGACCTGTACTTGAATGGGACTCAGCAGGGTTTGAGATGCTGTTTTGATGTAAAAAATATATCGTTAGGACACGTTGCCAAATTTAACTTGGTTTCTTTGAAAAAATTTTTCTCCTACTTGCAGGTGAGAACTTTTTGTGGAAAGAAGTGGAAATTTTTGAATTTGATATATTTCTTCATCTCGTATGAAAGAATGATCGGAGTATGAAAATCAATTGTTTTCGTAATTTTCTGATCATTAAATCTTATAAAATGGATAATATAGGAAGGAATGCCAGTTAGATTGAAAGGACTTCATTATTTCAACGCGAACCCAGTTTTGGAGAGAGCTCTGTCTTTAATCAGACCTTTTCTGAAAAAAGAGGTGCTTGAAATGGTGAGGATATCTATTTTCTTTCCTTTATTTTCCTAATGAAATTGAATTTTCAGTTGACAGTTCACCAAGGAACGGATGAATTGGAAAAATACATTCCTACGGAATGCTTTCCCAACGATTACGGTGGAAAATGCGACCCCCGAGAAATACTCTATGGTAAATTTGTCACAGAATTACATCAAAACCATAGATATAATATTATAACCACAGAGCTGAAATGTTTTCTTTATTGTAGAAAAAACTAAGAAGATTTTGTTCGATAACGAAGAATTCTTTGATCATCAAGATAGCCAAATGGTGGATGAGTCAAAGAGGCCAGGCAAACCAAAAAACGTTTCTGATATTTTCGGAGTAGAAGGGACCTTCAAGAAACTCGACTTATTTTGATTTTCTTTCAACTACAGTCCGATTCTGTATGTTATAATAATAAATGATTGAATAAAGAATAGTTATAAGAAATGTGTCCAAAATATCTTATAGAATTTATGTGATATGTCGTCGATGTGAAAAGGCAACACACGTTACAAATTGTTGTAAGGAAAAAAACAATAAATGGTTGTCCCTGACCTTGATTTTCTTTTACGATTTACAAAGAAATTTAGGAACTCGATATGATGATTTCATTCCATATTCTATTAGAAATAAGTCAATCTCTTATCACTTATCACTTATGACGTTTATTATTGATGATTCCCGCTTCAATGTTTTCCGATAAAATGTTTCAAAAACATTTTCTTCAAAGAAATAATAAATAAAATATCAGATTCACTGAATGCGAATGGGGAGTGGAGTCCATTTTATCATCATTTTATCTATCTGAAATCCTAACCTAACAAAAAATAAATTTCAGTAATTTCACAATTTAATATTTTGTCTGCACTCCATTTCCAATGATTTGAAATCACAAGAGAATTATAGATATAGATACCACCTTGTTTACTCAACTCACTTGTACTTGTTTGTGCATTCTAAATCGAATTACCATTTTTACGGAATTTTGAATCAGACTTTGGACTTTATTCAGAGAATCTAAGGTAGCAAGTACATAGGTTTAAAGTAACTGTATTTTTGGAGTTATTATTTAGTCTGTTTGGTTTCGAAGAGGATTAATCGTCGATTATTATAATGACTTCTGCCGTTAAAGGTCAGTACTTTTAAACTTACTATTTTAATTTTTCATTCGGGTTGAAATTTTCATGAAATGAATCAAGTGATCTATGGTCTGAGCAACAAGTGGTCGAATTGAATGGAAATTGGAAACTGAAGCTTTTCGAAGCTGTAATTAACGCAAAATTTTGGTGTTATTGTAGGAATTTTCATTGTTGGGGCCAAAAGAACTGCTTTTGGGACCTTTGGAGGTAAATTAGCCAATGTCCCGATCAGCGATCTTCAGGCTACTGCTGCAAAAGCTGCCCTCGCTTCTGCTGGCGTGAAACCAGAATTAGTAGACACTGTTAACGTCGGCAACGTTCTTCAAGTAAGTCCCTGAAAAACTGGAGACTCCCCAATTTTTCACTGTGTATTTATACCTAGAATTCGAATGCGGATGGAGCCTTTGTTTCTCGCCATGCAGCTTTGAAAAGTGGAATTCCAATCGACAAACCAGCACTCACAGTGAACAGACTATGCGGGTCAGGGTTTCAGTCTATCGTAAACAGTTGTCAAGACATCTCGACAGGGTCGGCTCAGATTTCTCTCGCTGGAGGTGTAGATAACATGTCATCTGTCCCATTTTCCGCTCGCAATGTCAGGTTTGGAGTTCCTTTGGGACAAAACATTGTCCTCGAAGATTCCCTGTGGCTTGGACTAACCGATTCATACTGCAAGTTACCGATGGCACTTACTGCGGAGAAGCTGGGTGCCCAAAAACAGGTTACAAGGGACGAAGTTGATGATTATTCCCTGAGGTCACAGCAGTTGTGGAAACAAGGTGAGAAATTATTAGATGTTGATCTTCCCAGGAGATCATTTATAAGGTGAAAAAATTTCTGTTTTGTGACCCCTTGTATTTCATTGAAGCTCAAGATGCTGGAGCTTTCAAAGAAGAAATAGCTCCTCATCAGGTGAAGGTGAAAAGAGAGATGGTCAATTTTGAAATCGATGAGCACCCGAGGCCCCAAACTACTCTCGATGGATTAAAAAAATTGAAATCATTATTCAAAGAAAACGGACTTGTCACAGCTGGATCAGCTTCTGTAAGATTCTCCTAATTCGTCTATTTCCAAATGATGCATTGGCAGTTTTAGGGAATTTGTGACGGAGCAGGTGCACTCGTTCTAGCCAGCGAAGAAGCCGCCAACAAAAATAATCTGAAACCTTTGGCGAGAGTTTTGGCCTACTCTTCCGTAGGAGTAGATCCAACCATTATGGGAATTGGACCAGTACCAGCAATCAATGCAGCTCTTAAAGCAGCCGGTAAAACAATCAACGACATGGATATCGTCGAGGTACAAACTCATGAATTTCTTATGATTTAAATGCATAAAATTCTGTTGTAGATTAACGAAGCGTTTGCTGCTCAAGTATTGGCTTGCGCCAAGGACTTAAAACTTGATATGAACAAGTTGAACACTTGCGGAGGTGCTATTGCTCTTGGACATCCCCTTGGAGCTTCGGGATCAAGAATTACTGCACACTTGGTGCATGAATTGAGGTAAACATTGTAACGAATAGTTTAATTTATGAGTTTATTGTTTTTTATATGTTTCTTGGTATTTTTTCAGGAGGAAGAAGGCTAAATTTGGAGTTGGAGCAGCCTGTATTGGAGGGGGTCAGGGTATCGCTGTTGTGGTTGAAGCATTGTAAACTTGATGTCTTTGTTGCAACTAATTGTTCATGAAATCGATTTTATTCATAAATTCATTTCTTTTTATCATTTTATTTGTCAATTTAAAAAGAATACAATTATTCTTATTGGAGTATTTTTATATATACAATGTTAAAACAAATTCACAGTAAAATATTTACAATCCAAATTCGTTTTAATCACTAACACCTTAATTGTTTATAAATCTTCAGAGTTCTTTCCCGAACGAAGAATCAGGCTTTTAAAATGGTACAAAATATCGAAGGTTTGAACACTAAAATGAAAAAAAAAAAAATTGCTGGGTAGTTCAAATGAACTCAAACGAGATCGATGTCAAATTGCCCGCTTTTAACACGTTTGAAACTTGGCGTTGAATTAATCTCAGATAAAATTGCCCATTTTGTACTCACTTTGTACCATTATCGAACACCGACCAAAAATGTCTCTTAAGATATAAAAGATTAAGATTCAACTTGCGGGGGAGCTAACGACTGATACAGCTTGGACACAGCCGTTTGTACTATCTGCTGAAAAGTTTCATCTTCCGCACATTCAACTTTCTGAAAGGTAAGCAAAAAATTATCGAATGCTGTTTAAATTTTCTTCATAAACACTTACCAAAGTAGAGAGATCGATATTTGCTCGTCTGTTATTCACAGCAACGTATAATTTTTCACCTTTGAAGATTTTCGGTACGGAATCTTCACCGAACATATCTTGCAGCATCTCGATCAAGCACTCCTGGAAATAATGTTATTTTGAGGCGCAAAGTTTTCACACATAGAACTTAAAATGAAAGAATAAAAATGAATTACATAATTTGACCTATTGTGGCTCTTTTTCTGATTGTTGTTGTGCATAATTAGACACAAGTTTATTAAAGAATTCTTTTAATTTCCAACAAATTCAAAAAAGATGCACTAATTTGACCACTATCTTACATGACATTCAAAATTATTTAATGTAATCATAGATGCATCTATGTATTCTATGCATCTATTTTTGATCTCAGATGCAGACCATAGAAAGTCTATGGTTTCGATGGAATCTTTGACATGTACTTCCTAAACACAATAAAGTCATCTGTCATCTCTGTAGAAACATAACCTATTCACACGAAAAATAGCGCCACGACCGTGAAACATTGCGGATCATTCCGGAATCAGACCAAATACATACTACAATCAAGTGTGCCGATTTGATCTACAATTTTTGATTACGATTTTTATCAAGGAGTCGTTACACCAGGGTTCCTATGCATCTCTGAAAGAAAACTGAACAAATACATACCTTGAAGTGCATCCTGTCGACTTTAACCTGCGTTGCCAAGTTTTTGATGGGCGACTCTAAGAGATCAGCTTGCAATATCGCAGCAACCACTGCATCTGCATACATATCGTTCACTGGATTCGCTAACCACTAAAAAAGTATAAAATGATGAAGACATTTCAAAATTATTATTCCATCTGTGTTTTACCTCCAAAGTAACGATCTTTCCATCGAAAATTATATCGATGGCGCCGAAAGCCTTCATTTTCTTCTCCTCGATAGATTCCAAAAGGCCGGCCACTTGGGAAATGAAATGCCTCAGAACCGACATGTTGCCAGAGTAGTGTATGCTCTGTCTCTGCAGAATCTGGCTCATACTCATATTCGTGTACGCTAAAAATTCAATCATGAAACACCGAAATCGTTTTATCAATTCGGTCACTCACTCGGCAAATCCTCGGCTGATAGAATATGATAATTAAAGTTGCGTTTCACCAGAATGCCGGACAGGTTTTTGCCCACCTCGGGCTGTTCGACAGCCAGTGATCCCATAACTTTGGCAGTCTTTTCCCCTCTGAACGATAATTCTACAGAATGGGTGTTTCTAGGGTTGTGTATGTGGATTGTTGTCGTTGGGTCATCTTCGTACTCTCTAATCAGGGCAGCTTTCAGTCTGCTCATTTCGTTTTGCTCACCGTGCACTAAAACCTGAAAAATCGCATTAGATTTTGAAAAACCGAAGTTCTGGGAAAAAGAGTTGCACTCTTTATTGATGACCGATTTGTTTTAACGTATCGACAACTATATCTCCTAAATCAAGACAGATATTGAGATGAATAAAAAAGCAGAATGTTGAAAATAGATTGGGCTTTGTATTAAAGTACATTTGAATGAGCTCAGATCACTCAAAAACTCTACACGGCGTCTCAAACTAAAAAAATACCTGAACGGAGAGAATTACAGAAAACTTACCACATGGAGAGGCTTCAATATCCTGATAAATTCACTAGTTTGCTGGTAATCAGTATGAGCCGAGAAAGAAATGTAATCTACCGACATTTTCAACGGTAATTTCTGTCCCAACATCGTCGTTATTTCCTCTGGTTCCGACAGGATGGTTTTTGCCAAAGTACCTTCGACGCAATAACCAGCAATAATAACACCATTTTTGGGATCTGTGCACCACGATTCGAACAGTTCTCTGGACAGGCCACTCTGCATCATACCCGGCGAGGCCATTATTACGCAAGGCCCCACATCTTCAAAATGATCGATACCCTGCAAATTCAATCATCAAAAGTATAACATCAATTTCTTCCTATACACACTTCTTACCTTCAAATTAGAAATGTGTCTGAACACAAAAGGATTGTTGACCGCAATTTGTCTCTTTATTTTATCGTTCATGGCGTTGATGTAAGTTTGATAGACAGCCATACATTTTTTGGCCAAAGAAGAAGCGTAATAAATCGGAATATCGTGAAGTTCTGGATGCTGCGTCCAATATTCATCTACAAACATCAAAATTAAAAAACAGTCAAAGAAAGATAACTTTCACAACTGACCTAAAATCAAGAGCAACTCTTGCGCTCTTCCCAAAGCGAATACAGGAATGAGGCATCGACCACCTCTGTTCACGATATCATGGACTAAATTTGTAAATCTACCCTCCCTGTCTTCTCTTTTTTCGTGTATGTGTGTACCGTACGTTGATTCCTATAGATGAAATTATTTTTTTATCGAAACTTTCAAGAAAAATCTGTTGAAAATTTACTTACTGTTATAAGGACGTCAGGATGAACAGTTGGTATTTCTGCTGCCATTAAATGTCTATCTTCTTGTCTAGAAAAGTCTCCAGTGTATAATATCTGCAAATTTCACATTGATAGTCTCAAAGTATTATAGACTGCTTAAAAACTTCATACCTTGATACCTGCTATTTCAAGCATGAACATTGCAGCTCCTAACACATGCCCTGCATTATACGCCCAGAATTTTATACCTAATATTTCTTTCTCTTCATGAAAATTAATAGTTTCGATTTTATCCATACTTGCTTCCAAGTCAGCTTCAGTATAAAGCATTTGTTCAGTTGCTATATTACTAAAAATATTTGAATGAAAACAATTTAATTAATTGATCAAACCAATGTTCACCTACCTAACTTTGATATAATCTGACAGTAACCAACGATAAATGGCTTTAGTTGCGTGGGTCATAAAGCAACGTCCTTTGAAATTGGTTTTAAGCAAAAACCAAGGCAATGCACCACAATGGTCCAAGTGAAAACTGAAAAGTTTCAATTGAGTAAACTATACTTCTGATAAATCAACAAATCCTACAGTTGAGAGGATTCAAATGGAAATACTAACTGTGAAATCAGGAGTAAGTCAATTTCATCTGCTTCGATCAAGTCCACAAATGGTAGTGCGTCCATTCCTGACAGTCCTGGATGAATTCCGCAATCAAGCTAAAACATGGAATAATATTTTGTATTTCATGAGATTGGATTTGTGATGTGCATTTGAGAACCAACCATTATTTTTTTGCCTTTGAATTCAACCATTATGCAAGACCTTCCTACTTCTTGACCAGCTCCTCTGAAAAATCATTAATGTAATGAAAACTAAAGAATCATTTTAGAATATATCTTACAGAGGTCTAATTAGCAATTGATCACTTTCCTCTGCTGGAACTTGGGCATCCCTCTTTTTACTAGACATAATTGCAGCGTTTGTGAATCTGTTTCCAGTGCGGTATGATATGTTTATAATAAATTATTTCCAAAATACTTGACCCACACTCGAATCTTTGAACAAGTATCCATCAACAAAGTTAACCTCAAAATTCAGCCGCAAATAACATAACCTCAATCCGTCAAACACAGAACTTTATAGTGTTCTTCATCTTTCAATGCCATCACAGCTGTATATAATTTAGACAATTTGGCGTTCAAGTTTGCAAAGGAGGATAAGATAATAATTTTTTTGGGTAATTATGCAGAACTAAAAGAACTGGTTGAGCGCATTGAAAAAATTAGTACTCACTAATTTTGGGTCCCAGAATACGAAAATGAAAACGAGAAGTCTGCAATCCTCTTAGTTTTTCCAAAAATAATTCCCAAAGTTTCCGTTTGGAAGGTGAGGTTATATATAGTTCTAGCCAGTTTTATTGTGATTTCTCAATGAATACTCATAGGAAATGGTTTATTTAACAATCTCTGAGAGTTTCCAGCAAAATAAAAAGCGCGTTCGGCATTAGCATCCGAGAGCGGACGGATTTTTTAGTCACGTGATCACAGATTGTACAGATTTGTCAGATTTTTCTGTAATAAACGAACGGTACGGAGCTTTCAGATCGTTTTTTCTGTTTGTCAGATATTAAATTAGTGATTAAAGGTCTATTCGGCCGTAGAGGTAGTCTGGATTCTATTTCAATTCTTTCGTTATTGCTCTCAACACTTCTACCCCTTGGTTGAAATGATTCAATATTTTGAATCATTATTTTTTTATCAAACGACATTTTTTATTTATTACTACACAACAAATAACATAAGACACGAAATTTTAACAGACCGTTCAAGAATATTCGAAGCAGGAAACTCATAAATGCAGTTAAAATCCATTGACAAATGCAGAAAAGTAATTTCTGTTTCTGTTCTGTTGAAAAAATCCGTTTGCTCCGTCGAAATACAGCGAGCAAAAAGATCTACAGCCGATTGATCAGATTTTTTTGCCGAACGGTCCGGATGTGTACTCCCCTCAATCTGGATGTAATAAACGAACGGTTCAGATCAATCCGACCAGTCGGATGTCATTGCCGAACGCGCTTAAAGCTTTCATTTCGTCAAAATCGACGATTTTGTTCGTTGTTTACATTCGTTTGTGAGCGCCATATTTCGACCTTGAAACTGTCAATCGACGCGAATTCTGCAACGTTGCCAATGTTTCGAGCTCGTAGTTAAATTTACGTAGAGTTCGAGATAATGACGTATGTTTTCATTTCGCGCCCCTTTTTTGTTGAAACACTTGGCAAGAAAGAGTTAAGCTTACTTCCCTCCAATTCTTGTTGGGCTATTTTTTTTATTTCCAATTTGAAATGGCGGGGCCCCGCTCATTGTTTTGTGTGTAATCTTAGACAAAGGTCTGAGTGTGTAATACACCAAGGCTCGGACCCCCTGAACGCTCATTATTGAAACGGCGTCGTTTTTTTTTCCTTTTGCCAAATTTTGCTTCGTCAATTTCATGTTTGGTGTATTACATACAAATAATGAGCGTTTAGGGGGGCCGGGCCTTGGTGTATTACCGGGCCGGCCCGGCCCGGTAATACACCAAGGCCCGGCCCCCCTAAACGCTCATTACTGAAACGGCCTCAATCATATTTTCTTTTGCCAAATTTTGCTTCGTCAATTTCAACAATTTGCCCGGCGCGCGCCGGGCAAATTGTTGAAATTGACGAAGCAAAATTTGGCAAAAGAAAAAAAACGAGGCCGTTTCAATAATGTGCTTTTAGGGGGTCCGAGCCTTGGTGTATTTTACACACAAAACAATGAGCGGGGCCCCGCCATTTCAAATTGGAAATATCAAAATTCAGCCAACAAGAATTGGAGGGAAGTAAGCTTAACTCTTGCCAAGTGTTTCAACAAAAAAGGGGCGCGAAATGAGAACATCCGTCATTATCTCGAACTCAACGTAAACTTAACTACGAGCTTGAAACATTGGCAACGTTGCAGAATTCGCGTCGATTGACAGTTTCAAGGTCGAAATATGGCGCTCACAAACGAATGTAAACAACGAACAAAATCGTCTATTTCGACGAAATGAAAGCTTTATTTTGCTGGAAACTCTCAGAGATTGTTAAATAAACCATTTCCAATGAGTATTCATTGAGAAATCACAATAAAACTGGCTAGAACTATATATAACCTCACCTTCCAAACGGAAACTTTGGGATTTTTTTTTGGAAAAACTAAGAGAATTGCAGACTTCTCGTTTTCATTTTCGTATTCTGGGACCCAAAATTAGTGAGTACTGATTTTTTCACGTCTCAAAAACGGTTCTTTTAGTTCTGCATAATTACCTTTTTTTGAAATTAACTCCTAAATACTGCCACTAACAGTGTTTCGAAATGTTGAAAGTTCTGGAAATTAAATACGTCGTTGCCACATAGCACTTGGTGGCCCTTTTTTGACATTTGAGCAAAAAAATTTAAGGTTATGTTTATATAAACATTTGTATTTGTTCTTGGATTGTTTATTGTTATTCCGGTTAATGTTGGTGTTGTTGCTGCTTCTAAGATTTCAATTATCATTTTCTTTTTCGAAAACTTCTCGGAGAATTTTATTGTAATACGTTCGAGAATGTGTGGTATATTTTGTGTTTTCTCTGAATCTAATTTGAATGTTACTGATAAATTATCGAAAATTGTAAGTGATAAGAGCACGTAAAAACGAGAAAAACCCATAATCATCTGGATCTGAAAACTATATTTAGAATTTTGTTGTAGTTTCAAGAGTTCAGCCTGAATATATCAAGGAGAGGCCCCAACCATACTAAACTCGAAGTATGCCACCACAACGATAACATATTTCTCTTTGCATCGAGTGTATTGTGGCTTCAAGGCAGCAAACTCACGAAACAGCCCATAATCGAGAATGATCATATCTTACTTTATAATGGAGACATATTCAATGATGAAAATGAAGATCAAAGAAATGCCTCTGGTGATACAAAACTATTTTTGGATTACTTCAAGACTGATGAATCCTTACATTCCTTATTTCACACAAATGGTCCCTTTGCATTCGTGTGCTTAGACAAATCCAAATCAATTCTTCATTTTGCTAGAGACAAATATGGAAGAAGAAGTTTGTTGATCGGGAAATCAAAAGATGGTGATATAATTATTACGAGTGTGGCCAAAAGAACTGCCAATTATACATTTATAGAAGTTCCATCCTTAGGTTTATTTTCGTTGGATTTTAACACTAAGATTTTAAGTGTAAAGCCTTGGTACAGTGAAAATATCAATTTCAATTCAAAAAATGAGGAAATTGAAGCTTTTTTAGGGAAGAAGGTTCATGTCAATGAGGCAGTATCTAATTCATCATTAATTAAAGAATTTGTTGAACCTCCTGAAATACAGTTGGCCATTTTCCAAACTTTAGATAGCTCCATTAGAGGTATCGACATTCTCAGTTATGCTTTTTCATGCCACAAATTCTCTGATGATGTCCAAGAATTGAAGAAACTTTTAGAAAATTCTGTCAAAAGAAGAATCACCACTCAACCCCAATTTTGTCAAAACTGCCTCAAAGAACAAAAACAGTGTGACCACGCAAATGTGGGAGTGCTATTTTCCGGTGGTGTAGACTGCGCGATAATAGCCCTACTTGTCCACAAATTCGTACCGATCAACAAACCCATAGATTTGTTGAATGTAGCTTTCTCAAAATACGATTTCAATACACCCGACCGAATCACCGGTTTGCAAACGCTCAGGGAATTGGAAACATTATGTCCTGAAAGAAAATGGAAGTTTGTGGAAATCAACGTCGCCGATGAAGAATTGGATAATGAGAGGGAAAAGAGAATAGCAGATCTTATATACCCCCTTAACACTATCTTAGATGACAGCTTGGGTTGTGCTCTATGGTTCGCCAGTAAAGGGCAAGGTGATGATTATGTGTCTCCATGTAGGGTGAGTTACTAAGTTCAGTTGACAGCTATCAAAAGAATTGACAGTTGTCAAAAGAATTGACAGTTGTAAAAAATTGACAGCTGTCAAAAAATTGACAAATTTCATTCTTTTTCATTTTCGGCTGTCAGATTTTGCTTGTCGGGACTGGCGCAGACGAGCTCTTTGGGGGCTACAGTAGGCATAGAGCTGCATTCCAGAAAGGAAGCTGGGCAGGATTGCATAAGGTACTGAAGGACGATTGGGAAAATCTTCCCTACAGAAATCTTGGTAGGGACGATAGGGTGGTTTCTGATAATGGTCGTCAGTTGAGGACGCCTTACTTGGACGAGGATGTTGTTAAGTTTGTTCAAAGCCTGAATTGCTGGGAGAAGTGAGTGAAAAAGAAGGTTTTCTTTCATCCGAATTATTATTTATTGAACATATGTATTTATAAAAAACTTAAACGTAAATTCGTCGTATATTGAAGAGATACAAGATTTACAAAAGGCACGAAAGGAAGTTGTGAAATTCTCCATTCTTTTCAGGACCTTGCCCTCCAAAGATGATACGGGTCCAAAATTCCTGCTTCGTGGCTTGGCTTTCCACATGCACTTGAAAAATGCTGCTGTGTTAAAGAAAAGAGCTCTTCAGTTTGGCTCTAGGATTGCCAATTCTAAGGAAAATGCTCATAATGTATCTCCTCGATTATAAAATCACAGTTATTGTTTTACTCTTTTTATATTTTCACTTTTCACAAAATAAAGTTTTTTACTATTATCGTTGAAATATTTAGTTTCATTTCATTATTCCTCGTAATACTTCATTGGAGCTGAGGTACAGGTATCATACACTATACAGGTTCCAACAATATTGATGAAATATATGAACAAGGCCACCATGAGCCCACTGAGATCTGAAAAAAAATTATATAGATGAATCACAATCATGCTGTCAACAACTGTTGTAGATACTTAAAGGTTGCAGTTCAGAGCGAGTAGGAAAACTCATCCGATAGAGGCGCCACCGTGCATTTTATGGAATATATCCATAGAACTTACATTATCTCTATGAGTTCTATGAATATCTCTCTAATTATGAATGAAATGTACAATGGCGCTCTCTATCCGAAAATCGCTTAACTATGAAATTAGTGAAAATGTGTGTAAAGCAGGAACTTTTTCCCGCCATATTTTGAATTTGGCCATTCTCTGCCAATTCCGTATTTCAAGTTGTTTTTATGAACGAAATCATCTGTAGATTTACTTTTAATCGGAAGATAAAACAGAGAAGCATGAGTTGGCTTATTTTCTTCTATTTTTGAAAGAAAGAAAATGAACTGTTGAAATGAAATGAATCTCAATCATCTCATTAAGAACTCCAATTCTTTCTGAGTTTACCCACAAAATTTCAGGTCTCAAAGTCAAACCATTTGTAACTTGAAATAAAAACACACTACATTGATCGCCCACCTCAAAAAGTGCGTTGAAAAGTGCAGTTCTTGGCACCCTGTTTATAAATTCTTCGCAGTGTGTTGAATATGTCAGAAAATTCAATCTAATGGTCCTCTTTCAAACGATTAGGCCTAGCGCACTACCCTGCGTAAGAACGTACCTTCAATGTGTTTGTAGGTCACTCCGAACATTTCGTCCAAGCTGAAGAAGGCAACAGAATACCATAATATCCAAAAGGCTATAATCGGGCCATTTGAGAATCCAGACATGAGATCCGCCTTCTTCATCTCGGGATCGAGGTAAGGATCAGGAGTTATGATTTTCCTCATGCTGATCAGGACGGAATATAACGGTGATTCGACTTCATCTGCAAGAGAGGTCGTTGAAAAATATCACACTTCTTAAAATGTCGAAAAAATTGACAGAAGCTGTCAAAAAATGACAGCAGCTGTCAAAAAATGACAGCAGCTGTCAAAAAATGACAGCGGTTGTCAAAAACGACAGCAGCTGTCAAAAAATGACGGGACAGAGATGAATTCGACCATCAGTGAGTCGAAACTTTTTTGCATATAGGTACTGTCTCTAAAAACTATGATCTTACCTACTGAAAATAGATTATTACCTGGATAATCTACTCTGAAATTCGTCTTAGCCCTAACGTATATCGTATAAAATATGAACCACGTCAATAGAACCCTGAAAAAAATCATATAATAAAAAACATTTTCTGGATTTTTTCAGGAGCAACTCACCAGAATATGGCGTCATAAACTGTGTAACTTTTATCGTATATGTCTATAAAACTGATTCTTCGATTATCACAAATTTGTTGATTTTGCTCTACATAACCAAATGGTTTAGAATCTAAAACTATATTTTCCAGGACCTGAAAACATTTAAAAGTTGAAGTAGACACAAGAATTATTAAAATATGATCTTAATACCTCCAAAGCTCCACCATGAGATCTATTCGCTGAAATATAACAGGATTTAATTTTTTTTTCAAAAATGGAAACGAATAAAATTCAAATTAGGGTAATACACTCACAACAATCCACAAGATCGCTCAACAGCAGAACTGAAGCTATGAAAATGAGTATCCTCACAATCATTTTGAAAATACTGACAGAATCGAAAATGAATCCAGCCTATATAAATGACCCCCGGTGCCATAAAACAGATTTAATTGTTGATATCGATTTGTTGAAAATCATGATTTACTTAACTAATAGAAAACGAAATGTCGTGTAAATTCGAAATCGTGCCTTGCAAGGAGATACATTAAAAAAATATTGTAATTGCTACGGTTAATGGGTTTTACAAGCAACATACAAGTTGAGAGAGTCAAGGTGAAGCACACTCAAGGCGTTACAAGCAATGCATCAAATGAAATTGGCAACTTTTTGATGATTTTTTCTGCAATTTATATGTTGGCGGTTTTATGCGATTTGTAGCTAGATTATTTTTGAGGGTCTTGCACTTATAATGCATTGAGTGTTTTAATTCATTTTGAACCTAATGAAAATGTGCATAATTCAAATAAAGGTAATTTAAGAAGGTAGGTAAAGTTGGACTTCATATATTGAACTATTCGAAAAAACTATGATAGTGAAGGCTCTGGATTATTTTTCATTGAATTCAGCGACCTCGAAAACCTACATTTTGATACCAAAGTCGACCATATAAGTTAAGAATTTTTGCATTAAAATTTTTTCGATATTTCATTTTCGAGTTCTGTTCTCAAGCTCATACCGCTCGCGATATCGGTGTTATCGATCCGCAAAAGTCCTCTCATGGAAGATTCGAATGGCTCGAATAACATTTTCAATCATTCATGCCGTTAGAATCTACCGGATATATTTTTTTATTGCCAAATATGGTGTTTTTGGGGGTCTTACCCCTAAGGGCCGGTATTATAAAAGTCGAATCGAGGATTCAACCGTGCGCCAACTACCAGATAGTGAGGAATTTGGTTGTTGGCGCACGGTTGAATCCTCGGTTCGACTTTTATAATACCGGCCCTTAGTCATTTTTCACCCAAAAATTTAGATTTTTAAAAACGCTCATATTTCGCACAGAGAAACTTTGACATATGCCGATCAACATTATATAAACCAATGATGGATACGACGAGAGGGACGGAAGCTATGAGAGTTTGAAATTTCCAATTTTTCAAAAAAATGCCATTTGATAGGTGATAATCTAAACCAAGCCAGTTAGGGTTCTCAAATGTTTTTTATTCAATTCAGCGACCTCGAAAACCTACAAATTGATACCAAAATCGTCCCTGTAGCCCTCATAAGATGAGAATTATTGAGTTTAAATTTTTTCGATATTTCATTTTCGAGTTTGTTCACGAACTCACACCGTTCGTGGTATCGGTGATATCGATCCGCAAAAATCCTTTCATGGAAGATTCGAATGGCCCGAATAACCTTTTCAATCATTCATGCCGTTAGAATCTTCCGGATATATTTTTTTCAGTCAAATAAGGTTCTTTTGTGGGGTCTTACCCCTTAGTCATTTTTCACCCAAAAATTGAGATTTTTAAAATCGCTCCTACTTTGCACAGATATACTTCGAGATATGCTGATCAACATAATATTAAACAATGGTTGATATTACAAGAGGGACGGAAGCTATGAGAGTTGGAAATTCCCAATTTTTCAAAAAATGCCATTTCACAGGTGAAAATCTAAACTATGATAGATAGGGATCTGGACTATTTTTTATCGAATTCAGAGACCTCGAAAACCTACATTTTGATACAGGCACGTAGCCAGGATTTTCTTTCGGGGGGGGGCCCACAATTTCGGGGGGGGCCCACAATAAGTAAACGTTGCAAATTTTGTCAAATATACATGCATTTTTTGATATATACAGGCATTTTTTGATATTTCGGGGGGGGCACGGGCCCCCGAGCTCCCCCCCTCGCTACGTGCCTGTTTTGATACCAAAGTCGACCATATATAGCCCCTCATAAGTCAAGAATTATTCGGTTTTAATTTTCGAGTTTTGTTCAAGCTCAAACTGGCTTTCACTGAACATTAGAATGTTTTGAACAACATTCGCCATTCAATAGCACCTCGAAAATCATACAAGGGGATCCAGAATCCATACCAGACACCTCATTTTACCTGTTATAATCTGAGAGCACCGATTTCGGGCTCTCTAAACTAAACGATCGGGTTCGTAAAAATATGCAGGTACCTAAACATCAATCCCAACGATTAAAAACTTCATCCGTGATATTTGAATAACAAGAATTAGATGACCTTAGGAAACTGCACTTGAAATTAATCCCAATTTCTGCATATTTTTCCAAGAGATATCGCGTAAACAAATCATTTAAACGTGAAAACATCCTAATTCATGATGATCCTATTATACTGTACATTTCGTCATCTATAAAATCGACGAGCCCTCCGGGCCTCCAGTGCGCGTGGATGCTGCATTCGACTTCTTGATTGCATCAGATATTGAGGATGGGTCTTTTGTTGGCACTTCTTTGGGAATTATTTAAACCCATTCGTTACCTCAGGAGAGGTCTTTATCTAATTGTGTTACTATCCGCCGAACTCTTTATCATTGTATAATTAGCGAAAAGATTAAATCTGTAGCAATTACTTGATGAAGAGACCGTACGTTGACGTAGGCGATTGCTGAAATTTTGTGTTCGCTTCGATAAACAATGGAAATAAATTGGTCGATAAATGAATCGGCAAAATGAGATGGATGCTCTCATTTCATAGAATTTTTTCAAGGTTGTTTTCATATTTCAGTCTCCCCTTTTTTCGATTGAATGACAAAAACAAATTGAAGTTGTTTGCATTTGGAAATATGTCCATCTGCAATGTTTAAATTTATTCGACATTATTATTATTTATGAAAATCTGGGGATCTTTTGCGTATTGAAATTTGTTTTAATGATTTTGTTTATTCTTAGATATTAATCACACAATCTTCGGAAAATTTTGTGGACAATTTGCACTGGCGTATTTAGAGGGGGTCCAGGGGGGGCCAGGCCCCCCCTGAAAGATTCTAATCAAAAACTACGTATAGGTATCACAAATATACCAGAGGCCGTGGCCCCCCCTGAAAACTGAGGCTAGATACGCCTATGACAATTTGAAGTCGTGGAGGCGATAAGAGGAATAAAAGCTCTGCAAGTTGAAATTTCTATTTTTGAAAAAATGCCATTTCACAGGTGAAATTGTAAACTAGGCTAGTTAGGGCTCTGATTATTTTTTATTCAATTCAGCAACCTGGAAATCCTACATTTCTATGCCAAAGTCAAACATGTGACCCCCATAAGCTAAGAATTTTTTCGTATCTAAGTAAGTAATATTATAAGGGCATCCAATTTTTCCGAAAAAAATCGAAAAAACACGTTGCTGAGTAATATTTTAACAAAAAGCATGAGTGCTGGTGGCAACAAACAACATATTACTTTGCATTGTGTTTTTTCACAGGAAAAATTAGATGCCCGAATGGTATTTGACAAGACTATTTCATGAGTAACAGATTATTCTGGATGCCTTACGTATGTATTATTAATAAAAATTAATATCGAAACTATCTTCATTGGATTTCTCTATACCTAAACCTACTTAATAGTTTTCCAATAATTTTCGATTTTTAATTCAACTAGTTAACTTACCATTATGATTAGCGATATTCATAGAAATACGTTCTTTGATGAATGATCTGACAGGTGCATGAAAAATCCCAACCACTTAATATAGATAAAGGAATAATAAATCTTGCGTGACCGCAACACCATTATTGAGATCTTCATATGAGTTTTCCAGATTTAAAATAATATTGTCAGCATTTCCCCACAAATATTTCCAAGTATTTCTATGAATATGAATATCGCTAATCATAATAGTAGGTTGACTAGTTGAATTAAAAATCGAAAATAACTGGAAAACTATTAGGTTCAGGTATAGGGAAATCCTATGAAGATAGTTTCAATATTAATTTTTACGTTCAACAAGATACAGAAATACTGGGTGTGCCATTTGAAATAAGAAAGTTTTTGACCATTATTTGTATTTAATGTTTGAATATCAATTATGATCACTCAGTATATTCCAGAGTTAAATTTTTTTCTTCTGCATAAGGGTAGCCAATATGTCTACACGAAAAAACATTGGCTGTCTCGTTGGCTTGAAGGGTTTGTTCATTAATTGCAAATTAAAAATCCTCCTTTTTTTCGATTTCTCGCCATTTTCTCTTAAATGGTTCTCCTAAGGCATAAAATGGTCTTCATAAACTCATCATTATTTGAGCTTGCCATTCAATTTTGGAATTCATATAAAGGGTATTACATTGAAAAAGGTGTAACTATGGTCTATATCTTTGTTTTCGAACACCCTGTTTATGTGAAAACAATTTTAAATTATGCATCTTTACATTTCACGAAAAAAAAATTCCAAAATGTCTTCGATATTACTGCCTCAGAATGCTAGTTAGGGTTCTGGACTATTTTTAATTGAATTCAGCGACCTCGAAAACCTACATTTTGATACTAAAGACGGTCATATATAGCCCCCATAAATCAAAAAATTTTGGGTTTCAATTTTTCGATAATTCATTTTCATGTTTTGGTAGCAAGCTCCGATCATTCGATGTATGGGTGTTATCGATCTGCAAAATGCTTAGTATTGAAGGGTAATTCGTTCATCTTTCCCATCTAATAATACCGTAAGATCGTCCCATACTTACGGAACCTCTGGTCGAATTTTGCCAATAACGTAATAACGATCTCGACTGCGGACTTCGATATCCGAATGTTCCATTAAAATTTCAAATTGGTACGTTTTCCCGTTAGATAGTTATCGTGTTCACTGTCGGACGGACAGAATTAAAGTCTTACTTGATCGTTTGAGACTATTCCCGGCTCAAAACTCGAAAAATACGGTCAAATACATACAAGAAAACTCGACGATCAAAAATGACAGGAAGCTACGAGGATATTTCGTCAGCTTTTCGGCAAACGCTATCGTTTAAAATCTGGCTTGATATTACGTCAGCCGCCTCCTCAGAGATTCTGTAAGCTCATGAATGGAGCTCTCCCCACCATCTTTAAAACATCTATAAAGCCGTTTCAAGACTTTATCTACTCTCATTTCTTGAAAGTTTTGTGGAAAAACAAGTTGCATTCATATTGTCCCCAGTTCCGAATCAACAGTTTCGTTCAGTGATTTTAAAAAGAGATTACTTTAATTAGAAACTTTCATTTTGCGAATATACGTTATTATGGAAGCTGCACCTGTTAAGTCAGTTAACCCTAAGGTGGGATTAGACTACAGCTATTTTATAAATGGGCTTTCTTCGAGAAGAAGACCAGGGATCACTAGAGTGCTGAGTAAGTATTTATAAAAATGTTAGGAGCTTTTTTGCGCTTTTTTACATTCAATGTCACCCATTTAGATAGGTACCTACCTGCTGAATCTGTCCAACTTTGATTGGTTTCCAGGTAAAAAAATTCTCGATTCCTCAAAATCCATTTCATTGATTAAATTGAGAGATTTTAGCCGTATATTGCGTATATGCGATTGGATTTGAAGATTTCGAAATTCTTTTCTTTGTGTTCAATTTTAAAAAAATTATCTTTGACAGCTGCTGTAAATTTTTTACTTGTTCTCACGAACTGAATCTGCGTATCTACCTTAAGGCAGACACTGAAGAACTCCGTAATTAAGTGCTTTATCTCCATATATTCCAACAGAACTCAGAACAGCGTCAATAAATTATAAAATGTTAAATTGGCGAAGTGGATAAAGTTGTTTCCCTACCAATCAGGCCATTTGCATAATTTAGATCGAAGAGATAATTTTCGGAAAAACAAGTTTGTGCAAGGACAAGATTTTTCTGAAATACGAAAAAACAATCATTATCTTTTCTGTGGAATGACATCAAACCACTGTCGCATGATTAAGACTCCAATTAATAGTTTAACGAACTCTATTCGATAACATTCTCATAGTTATTTCGCACGAAATTTTTAGTGGCACTTGAAATTATCAGATGGGAAGTTAGGGATATTGACTCAAATTGCAAAAAAATATATTTAAAATAAGATTTTGTGATCAAAATTTATATTACCTAATATGATTTCAAGTTGCAAATTAATTTGAGCCTGTAGGTCTGCAGCGTATACAGGGTGGTAAATAAAAATCGAGTAAAATAAAGAAATTTTATTCCCAGAGAATTCAAGCATTTTAAGACTATCATTACAATGTATAGCGTCCACGGGCATCAATAACAGCTTGACATCTTCTTTGCATAATACACACGAGGTTGTTGAACATTTCTTGAGGAATTTGGTTCCATAAACGGGGCAGAAGCTCTCTCAGATCATTTAAGGATTCTGGGGTAGGTTGATGATTATCTAATCTTCTGTGGAGCATATCCCATGCATGTTCGATGCAATTCAAATCTGGTGAGTGCGGATGTATTGGTAAATGTGGAATACCAAGCTCCTCGCGCGCATTCTCAACTATAGCTGCACGGTGCGGTTTAGCTTTATCGTCTAGAAATTGAAAATGTTCACCAAAAGCAGCGTGAAAATTTGGCACAGCATTGTCAATGACATGCTCCCTATAGTGTAAGGCGGTCATATTCCCAGGACAAATGTGTAGATCTGTGCGCCCGTTGAAACATATCCCGGCCTATACCATAACACTACACCCTCGGAATGGATGGGCTTCTTGGACATAGCGACGATTACGGGGTATGCGTGGGATTGTCCTTACCCATATTCTTCGAGAATCTGAAAATCGTCCATATCTAGATTCATCAGTGAAAAAGGCAATACCTACGCCATTGATCGTTCCAATTGACATGTTGCCTTGCCCATTCCAGTCTTTGACACTTATGGTCATGTGTTAATGGAACTCCTCTTAATGGACGTCTAGAACCTAGATTCACCTCTCTCAAACGTCGTCTGATGGTTTCGATGGAAACTTGGACCCCATCTGCATTTTGAAGAGTATTCCGTAGCATTCTACACGTAGATGTAGGTTTCTTCTCGCCGAAATGTTGATGAAAGATGAAACGATCCTAAGCAGGTGTTGTTTTTCGTCGCCCACCAAGCCTTGGTCTTTCCAACACAGAACCTGTCTCCCTGAACCTATTCCAAAGTCGAGATATCACACTTTGGCTGACTCGGAGCTTTTCCGCTACAACAACCTGAGTTAGGCCACCCTGTAGCATTCCGATAGCCCTATTAGCCTGAGCGTTTGTTAATTTACGTCTTGGCATTTTCAGAAAACTCGTTTCAAATCGAAGCCGTTGATAAACTGACTTCATTTCAAAATAAGAACATTCATGAAGCATATGCAAAGAACCAAACTTTAGAAAAAAGGCGACCAGATTGACGAAATGTCTCATACTGATTTTTATTGGATCGATTCAAGTTGTTATTGAGTTTTAAATGATTTTACAGCGATTTCCTCGAAGATTACATACTTTTAAAAACGATTGAATACGATATCCCTAACTCTTGTGGAGCAGTTTATTTTATATCCATATGTCGCTTTGTTTGGTGAATTTTGTCAAAAACTTTTTACCTGTATAAATCTTGTACGCCTTCACAGATTTTCATGAAGATTCCTATGAAGAAGTCTAGGAAAATGATCAATATTCTGTTTCAGTGAATAATCTATTTTTCAAAAACCAATTCACGCAAATAAGAAATTGTGTGACTCAAAAATGAATACACAGTCCAGTCGTTTTCTCGAAAATCTTCATTTACTTCATTGGATTGTTTGTGAAGGACTTTCTTAATTTTTTTTAACGATATAACATTCAATTGAAATTCATATTTTGGTATTTTATTCAAGTTCATTCAATACATAGCAGAGTTACCATCTTCACCTGAAAATCTTGATTTTGGAGTATTTATGAAGCACCCTGTATGAACTATTTTCTTCTGTTTTCATATTTCTGCCTACTCATCTTGATCGATATAAGTTTCTCAATGGAATATTGTTGATTTGAACGCTAATATTATCGAGCTATTTCCCAATCATTAATGTGCAATTAAATTATAAAAAAAATGGTATTGAAATGTGTTACTGTGGCAGTTGCTAATTCAGCTTTATCAACAGAAAGTTCAGAGGTCAAATAGACACAAACAATCAGTTCCAGTATTATCTGGTTCATGTTTCACAAGCCGAAAATTGAGTTCATCAACTCTATGATCGAGATAACAATTTAACGGATCAAATTCTTTATTTCTATCGAAATGGGTAACACCCTGTTATTGACTTTAACGAAGAAAATTTACAATAGTTAAAGAAAAAGTAAATATTTATTTACACATCGAAGGTTGAAAATAATTGCAAACGAGCATCACCTTCTATCTCATACTTCTCCAACTATTCTCATTCTATGAAATCATTTTTTACTTGCAGCTAAAAAACTCTTCAATGCACCCAAAGAAACCATATCTCTTGCCGAAGGCATGCCCAACGATGGGTCCTTTCCTTTCGAGGCTATAAACGTGGTCCTTAAGGATGGGTCTAGCTTCACCCTACAAGGTGGAGAGCTCGCAGCTTCTCTACAGTACCTCCCAAGTCAAGGTTACCCTCCACTGCTCAAGACCCTCAAAGAATTCACCTACCTTGTCCACAAACCACCCAACTGGCAAAACACAGACATCATCATAACGAATGGTTCCCAATGTGGTATCAGCA
The DNA here is from genome assembly GCA_910592335.1 of Adalia bipunctata. NCBI lineage: Eukaryota > Metazoa > Arthropoda > Insecta > Coleoptera > Coccinellidae > Adalia > Adalia bipunctata. The sequence goes on along the minus strand of OU342949.1, from coordinate 72,011,937 downwards.
AATCGATAGAGATGTGTATAGAAGAGGGGGTACCAATTCTGGTGCAAAATCCGCTCTACACTGGCACTGAGATTGTGGTGAGTATTGCAGATGCATATTTCCGTTAACTGAAATTTGTTCCATAAGAATGGAAGTATTGAGTGAGTTCATCCATTATTTCAGATGAAACCCTATCGACCAACTTTACTACCAGTGGAGCAAGACGAGTTTGGAGTGATTCCTGATCATCTCACATCAACCCTTGAAAATTGGAGAAGCCAGTGCGATACCGACCCGACAAAAAAAATGCCGAAGATATTCTACATAAACCCAACAGCTGCCAACCCAACTGGAGTTACTATACCTTTGGACAGGAAGAAAGAAATCTACAGGATATGCTGTGAATACAACATTCTGATCCTAGAAGACGATGCCTACTATTTCATGGACTTCCAAGACGCCAAACCTGTATCTTTCTTATCCTTGGATGTTGAAGGAAGAGTACTTAGGTTCGATTCCCTTTCTAAGGTGCTAGCTTCGGGATTGAGGCTTGGTTGGGTGACTGGACCAAAACAGTTGATCAACAACATTGAGTTGCACATACAGAGCGCTTATCTTCACAGCAGTTCTTTGTCACAGGTAAGGATCATCCAAATTATGTGAAACCAATTACTTGAGTGAGGTTTTGCATTGAATGCTGCTTTAGTTCCCAATCTTTGAGGTTCTTCTTTGTTGCAGTCCATGGTGAACAACATCTTCAGACAATGGGGATTCGAGAAGATGCTGCAACACTTCGCATCCGTCTCAAACTTCTACAGGGTGCGTCGAGACCTGATAATCACCTCGATGGAGAAACACCTCAAAGGTCTCTGCGACTGGTCAATACCATCTGGTGGTATGTTCGTATGGATCAAAGTGAGGAACGTGCCAGACGTTTACGAGATGCTGATGACCAGGGGACTAAAGAAACACGTTTGTTTCGCTCCAGGACAGGCGTTTATGGCTGATCCAACGGTGGCCTGCAATTACATACGAGCTGCCTACAGTAGGGCATCGCCGAAGCAGATAGACAAGGCGATGAGGTTGCTGGCTGAATTGATAAGGGAAGAGCAAGCTTTGTTGCGAAGGAAATTGGACAATTTCATATAGTCCATGGACTGTTCCATTTAGATGGGACTATCCTTGAAAGGGCTTTATTATGAACATATTTTCAGTCACATCAGCTGAAAATATGGGAAGCAATATGGCGTCATATACGCCAAATGTAAAAATGGAATTTTTCTGTGTATTTGATGAACATAAGGAGTAGATATTGATGCTAATTGAAGGTTTCGTTTGGGATTTTATGTAAATACTGTAGCTGGACCAGGCAGGTTCTGATATTTCAGGCGAAATCGTAAAAAACTCCTCCATAATGATATGAACGATGTACGCCATAAAAATTACTTCATTTGTGAAGTTTGTCGGGACATCAAGAAATTGTTGTTTTCGAGTTGTTGCCATGGTACATCAAAAATGAAAACGAGTTCGTCTGAACTACTCGAAAATTGTTGTAAGGCTTGCCTGGAGTAGGTACTCTTTCTTTTTCTGCAGTTTTCACGATTGAATTATACTTATGTAATATGAAATAATTAATAGGAAATCCTTCTGGATGTGTTTGACATCCAATTGTACAGAAGAAGTTTGGGCAGCGATCATAAAAGAGGAGGATCTATTGTTTCTGATCAAGTATTATTATTAGAAAAGTAAGTTATTATTGTAACGTACTGGACTACTTATATAAACAAAATTGAATGATTGACAAATTGTTCAGAAAAATTGTGAATATTTATTGATGAATAAAATGTTTTTTATATTCTACTCGTGTTTTTATCAAGGGTGACCAACTAATCCTGAAACAACAGATACGGAGTTCTTTGACAACTGCTGTCAATACTGCCACGGCTGTCAAAATTGTGTCACATGAATCATGTCTTTTTGACGTAGTTTTTTGACGAAAAATTAAGCATTTTCTGGAGCCTTTCTTCGTCATCTCATTACCTGGGTATACTCACTTGCTACGAATGTTACTCATGTCGTTCACGAACAACACAAATAATTAATATCAACAGCAAATCCCTGATGAACATTTTCCGAATTCCATCCCCGCTAATAACTACAAGACTAGCTTGATCTTACAGGGGATGGATGGTAGACCACCAGCAACCCCCTAAATGCCGAACACGTGGCGAATGGCTTAGTTGAGCACAGTTCTGATTTATTGATTCCGACGTACAGACTTAATTAGAGTTTATGCACACTCCCAGAAACAATCGGGGCTATTCACTAAGCAAAGTTGTTATGGATAGCAACTGTAAATCGTTGTTATCCCATGTAATAAGCATGGGATAACGACGATTTACAGTTGCTATCCATAACAACTTTGCTTAGTGAATAGCCCCGATTAAAGGACTAGTGTGCAACATATTAGTCGAATATTATTGATATCTCCATGAGTCGCCGAACATATTTCGCAATTACGTGTTCGAAGTTACCAGGGTACCCTCCTGAATCTAAATCCTTTGCAGAAAAGGTGTGCCAGAGAATCTCTTGAGATTTTAATATGTTTTGGAGAAACCAAACTTGTCAAAAGTTGAAGATGTTCAATTAATTCGTGTTTTCTTTGTAGGAAAAGCCAATATCTGCTTGAAATATGTACCTATATGCAGAGGTTTGAGGTAAGAATATCAAGATTTAAAAGAAATGATGTATTCTTAATATCAAAAATACGATATTGGGGAATATGAAATTTAACGAAAACTGAAATTTTGTAAATTTCACAACGTATGGCCATATCAAGTGAATCAATAACTTTGGCATGTTCTCTGCCTGCTGTCCACCAAGTTATTAAGAATACCCTGATCAATTTGTCGCCAAAGTTGTGGCAAAAGATCTAGGAGCTTTTGAAGCATCAAAAGTTCTTGGTTCTTTGCCCCCTGTACTCCAGCTCCGACCCCTATCTTGGTTTTAGAACCATCCTTATACAATCTAATATGGTATTTACTTTGAAATTCCGGGTACTATATTTCTTTTACCATTCTTGCTTTTTACATAGCATCCTGTTAAAGTTCTTCACAATGCTCGTCCAAAGCACTCTTTCTTTTGGCTTGCAATGGCATAGCATTCCGTAACCATGAAGAGGAGTTTCTTCCTCCTCCCCACAGAATCAACACTCGTCAGTGTTCGATAAAACCAATCTCAACAGATGCTTCTTTAGGCGACAATGTCCTGTGAGAAAGCCAGTGAGTAGGTTAAGTTTTTACTAAGATCCAGATATTTTTCGGATCTAGCAGTTTCAAAGTTCTGGAGGAATTTTTTGGAGTGATCCATCCCTGGGAGACTCCGCCAGAGTTTTTCTCTTTCGGTAGTATCCTTCAGCATAAACTCCTTCTTATAGGTGCATTCTCCTATACCAAAGAAGGGTTTTGGACCAGGGAGTGGCGTTTGTGCGCTCTTTCTGGCCAGTGTATTGGCCTCTTCGTTTCTTACGATTCCCGAATGACCGGGAACACAGATTAAAAAGACCTTATTCTTCTTGCCTACCTCATTGAGTTTGTTTCGGCATTCCCAAATCAGCTTTGAGTCAATGACGTAGGAGCTCAGTGCTTTAATAGCAGCTTGACTATCTGTATGAATAGCTATATCGCACTTCTGATAGTTTCTTTCTAGATTTATATCTAGACATCTTCCGATTGCAAGTATTTCCGTTTGAAGGACGCTTGTACAGGAGCCTAACGATAGTGCACACTTGGTACTTGTCCCGTAAATCCCAGCTCCAGCTCCTGTAGCGGTTTTAGAACCATCTGTATACCATTGTGTTGTATTTTATTTGAGATTGTAGTTGATGTATTCCCTTTCCCAATCCTCTCTTTTGCTTAGCATTGTACTGAAGTTTTTCTCAGTGGTTACTTTCTTGATCATTACATAACTAGGAAGGTTTGCAGATGAGGCGTAGTCATTCAGAGAGGACCATTAACTCATTTCCTGTTCCTTCTTTAGATATTCTGAGGATGGCCTCATGGGCTACCCTATCAATCACTGGATGAAGAGGTGTGAGGTCTGTGATGATCTCAAGCGCCCTATAGTTGGGCACGATCTCATAGCTCTCGTGATGCACACTCAGGCAAGCCTTTGTACTTTGTCGAGCATTTTCCTCGTACTTGCCTGACTTGCCTTAGCAAACCAGGCTACTGCCCCATATGTGACTATAGGTCTTACAATCATGACGTACATCCATCGCAGTATTTTTGGGTTACAGCCCCAATTCCTGCCGCATAGACGCCTGCACGCCATCAGAGAGCTCTTGTAGCTCGGCCAGTAGCATTATCAACATGCCTATTCCACAGAAGTTTACCATCCAGGGTTATTCCTAGGTATTTGACTTCAGACCTCCACTCCAAGATATTTCCGTTTAATACTAAAGTTTTCATGGATGGAAGTTTCCTCTTCCGAGTGAACGTAATCAATGTGGTCTTGGTTGGGTTGATGTTCAGCCCCACTGACAAGCACCACTGCTCAATAATTCTAAGGCCCTTCTGCAATAGGTCGCAGAGAGTGCCTTCGAATTTGCCTCTAATTATTAGTACTTTGTCGTCAGCATAGCCTACACATTCGAAGCCAAGCTCCGTTAGCCTGTGTAGAAGTTCATCCACTACCAGGCTCCATAGGAGGGGATTGGACTGAGTAAGTCCAGGAGTGTTTCTCCAGAGGGTTATTCTGTTATCCAACTTCCATTGTTGGACCTCTGCCTTATCTCAACCTTTTCATGGCAGTTTCCTCTTCCGAGTTAACCGTAATTAATGTGGTCTTGGTTGGGTTGATGTGCAGCCCCACTGACAAACACCACTGATCAATAATTGATCACTAGATACAGAAGAGTGAGATCTGTGATCCAGTGCTCTGGTCGGGAACGTTCTCAAATCTCTAATGATGCAAACACAAGCAAACCTTCGTACCTAGTGCTTGTCTATCCTGCCTTAGCAAATCAGACTACTACCCCATAAGATATTATCGGTCTCACAGGTATAGCTACGACAAAACAACTTTGTCGTCCGAATCCATCGCAAACGATCAAAGATTGGCGTGCGGCGTTGCCAAATGTATCACTTCGCGTCTTGGAAATAAGGAAGACTCCGATGGTACATTCACCCTGGACAGCATCTCATAGTGTTGTCTGTTGTCTTTTTTCGAGCAGGGAAACACTGCCAAAAACCCATTCAACACGCTTTGTCAGTAAACAATTCGGTTTCGCGCCTTCGGCAGTCCATTAGATCGCATTAAAACGTCAGAGCAGCGTTGCCAGATGAATGAAATGAAATTATGGTACGGGGTTGCCAAAATTATCAGATTTTCCTGAAAATTATGTTACAATAATTATGGCACTGTGTTTTTCGAATTTCAACCCTATTCCCATAATAAAAAGAGAAAAAATAACATATTTACAGACACGCAATAGAAAAAGTCCTGCTCGACTGATGTAGCAAAGCGTAAATTGGTACCCAGATGGCTTTTATGACACAGTCTCTTCCGCAAAACTGCGAAAAAGACCAACTATCTACCTGCTGTGGGGTAACGCAATAATGAGAGGAATACCATCTTGAAATATTTCTATAATAATGATTTTGTAGAATATTCAACAAAATCGAGGATTCCGTATGTTTTCTGGCTGAAATGGGTGAATAAGGTATTATTTCCGTGTCAATCTATTACGTCTATCGAATGTGTAGAATTAATTCTGGGATTCCCCGCAATCCCCGGCCCTGAATTCCCTCGAAAGAAAAATAATTTCAATAGAAGAAGCGCCTGATATTTTTGTTGCCGAAGTTTTGATAAACAGAAAATATGGTAAATAATTTTCATTGAACTGTCTAAATTATGTTACAATAATTATCAATTATGTTACATTTCCCGAAATTATGTTACAATTATCGATTATGTTACACTTTATTGGTCAACTCTATTTTCCCGAAAAATTATGTTACAATCTGATAATTATGTTACACCTGGCAACGCTGCGTCAGAGTGACGCTGTTCCCGCGTGAAATATGTATAATAACGCCATGAATTATTCATTCGCCCCTTCCTAGGGGATGGTGCCGGGATGATCACGCTCAGCCGTCAGAGTGTCACGTGTCCTTCCGTTTATTAAACATGTATACGTCTTTTTTTAATTCGCGAGCGTTATATGAGTCCTGTCAATATGGTTTTGTGTTTTATTTATTTGTGACCCATAGTTTTGAGGGAGAAAACGTCTATTACTCTATTTTAGCATAACTTTGTCACAATTTCCTGAAAAATGGCTATCTCTGGGATCTCTTTGTGTTGCATCCATAAAAACCGTTAATTCTAAACGCGCGTTGTTGTGAAGAAGAAGACCTTCAATTGGTATTATTGACATGACCAATTATTACTGTTGAGTCTAAACGAAAGGCGGAAATAATAATTCGTAAATGACTGAAATTGTGGCTATAGGAGAAATACGTATCTACAAAACGACATTAATATACAAGATGACATGGGCATCATAACTTGAGTTTGAAGGTATCAAATGCGAAACTGCTTACAATATCATACGACCCGAGTGGGTTCTATTGACCTCTGAAAACTCGCAAGCGCTACTCTAGTTTATTCGGCCTTTATGAGTGATAACAGAAATTAATAGGACACGATTTTTTTTCATTGCGCCAAATTTTTAAAAGAAATGGCCAGTTTTCAAAATTTTTTTTATTCATATTGCATTCATTTCAAACTTTATTTATTTGTCATTGTATTCTCGAAGCTTTTTCTATGTTAAAAATACTTTTTGTATTAATTCGATATATTTCTAGTTTTATAACGCTTTATGGACAAAATGACAAATACAGTGAACAGACAAAATGACATAGGTATTTCAGCTGAATTAACCGGATCTACCGGACAACACCGAAACCATTCATCCCAGGCTCCATCAGCAAACAAACAGCCAGGACTTGTCTTTACATATTCATAACAAAATATTCATCTGCGGCTAATAAAAGCAATGCATCTTAACTTACTCTTGCTGATCCTATGAGGAAGTTCCTCCAATCCCTAAAGGACGATTCATAAGTGGACAAGGCAAACGTGAGCCGAAGACACGATAAACGTACTTAGTTTCAACTTCTACACCTAATATGATTGCAATCAAATAAAAAAAATGAGCCCATACCACCTCCAAAGAAAAGGAGACAAGTCTCTAGGGCATTATTCAAAGCAGACAATGAAGAAGAAAATATTCCTAGCAACTTTCGGGATGATGCAGACGACTGTCCATCTATCTATTGTTATGGCCTTTTTTCCTAATTTAGATCGGGAAAAAACAAGTCTTCTCCAGGATTAGCCCTGGAAAAGACTGGTTACAAGCATGCATTGGTTGCATTGGGCTCACGCATCTTGTGCTGATGTTCCTAGAAGAACCAAGCGTTTTATTTCAATAGTTTTGTAACTATAAGTAGAAAACTACAGTTGCCTGTTGCCGGTATGTCATTTTGTCCATAGCATGCGGACAAAATGAATTTCGTTCGTCCCACTTTATCTGGGAATATTTTATTTTTTGATTCTTTTATTTCATAAAGCTTGATTAGATTTCATAAAGAAAGGACCAAAGATCATAGGTGTAGAATATGACATTACTGTAATTCACTACTAACAAGTTATGCCTCTGAAATAAAACCCTATGTCATTTTGTACGTACTTGGTACTTCCCCTACATTCAAGGCCGTCGGTAAGAAGGGTAGGCTGAATACAGACAAATGTAACTTTTAAAAATATGTAAGAATGAAACTGTACCGAATCATCCATTCACAATCATAGTTTTATCATATAAAATAACAAAGCAATAACGGGCGCTCTACGGACTTCTGATGGCGTCGCTATTGTGTTCAAGCGTCGAAATACCTGATGCGTTCGTCGAAAACCACGGTACTTATAAAACAATATTGCAATTGAAATTTTAATTTGGCAACATTCGACATTCCCCGCTCACTCCACGGTAGCTTATTGAATGTTCAAGTTGGCTTTGCCGAATGGTTGCGGAAATGGAATTTCTGTATGGTTGCCATGCGACGTCGAGGCTCCTGAAGCGCGGAACTCCTCTTCCTCCTTCCCCCCTTTCGAGGAATGCTAGGATGGCAGCCTGGCTGAATGGAAATTTCAGAAAAATATGGACGATTTCGTTCTTCCGAGTTGTTGGAAGCTATATGAGGCTTACCTGAATCAATGTTTTTTATGTACAGCTAGCTCTATCGAAAGACAATTGAACTATTTGTCAATCCGAATTAACTTTTGAAATGTGTATAATACTCCATTCAGTTTTATAAAGTATTTCGGTTGGCCAAGATTTAGGTTTATCAAGGTTTTTTACTTAAAACTGGCGCTCGTGAAATGTTAAATATGTAATTCTCAGAGACGTTGCCAACGCTAATTTCTATTTACTCTTTTTCAACTTTGTGAATTGATTTAGTTCTTTCAAGGTTCAACTGGGACACAAGTTTCGTAGTACATACTGCTTCATTTTCATACTGGAGTAGGTATATTTCCAGTTGTGCAAAAAGGTATTCAAATGTCTTCTGTAGGCTCATTTCTTGAGAATTTTCAAAATGGGGAATTCCATAGGACCGTCTGTTCTTTCAGAAGTTTATCTGTCTGGTTATTCGAGTACTTTTATTCTTTTTTCGAATGCACTATCACAAAGTAACGGACTATTTTGTCCATTATTTTTCAGTAAAATTTCAACACTCGATTCTTGATTTCCGTACAAGAAAAAAGCATGACTGAATCTTCCAACCATGTTTATATAGTGAAATATTTACAGTATCAACAGAGAAAAAGGTTTCTTCAACATTTGTCAGGTTTTTGGAATTATTGAATTCACGTAATATTTTTTCAAAGTAATTATTTTCCCAAGGTGAATAAACATTTCGATAAAAACGTAATTACTACGACCTCTATGCAGAGAGGACAACGTTGCTTAGTGATCTATAACCTAACAGTTTCAAAATTTACAAGATGAAATGTGTCAGACTTTCATGGCCAACCAGGATACTTTATAACAGTGAATGGAGTAAGTACCGAGGTTTTCACCATAATTTGACCCCCCCCTAACTTTGTTTCTAAAAGAGGACAAAAAATGTTTTTCATGAAAGTTTCACTGAATCGACTAATGTTTTTCAAAATGATTTCACAAAAGGAAATACATATAGACAGAGTGGGCAACATATTGATTGCAACTTCATTTTTTCGTATGGAACATCCTGTATATTTTTCTATATCTGGCAAGCTCTTTTCCGCCCAATTTCGAATATATAACATATGTTTGGTCTATCTCTCTTATTCTGAATACCACAGAGTTTCAAATTTTAAGAACCAATTTCTTCAGTTGAAATTATTTATTCCATAGGTACCTACTACCATAGTTTATTATTCTTTTCATTTTTTATTGGATATTGTTAGGTATACATTGAAAAAATATTGCTTTTTAGTAAATTGTTTGAATATTAAGAATTTCGGAATTATTTCACATATGTATTTTTTTATTTCGTAGTTTCATTTCAAAAATTTGAAACTCTGAAAATAAAAGAAACAGACCCACATACGCATATATTCGATGTCAGGAGAAAATAGCCAATTAGAATAGGAAAGAATATACTGGGTGTTCTATTTGAAAAAATGAAATTGCATTCAATATGTTGTTCACCCTGTATATAGTCCAATTGACGTAATTATTTTCAAGAAATTCATTTGATTTTGTACAATTATCGTATGAAATATTTTTATGTATCTGTTTTCGTATCAGAGTTAGAGGGGGGGTCAATTTATAGTGAAAAACCCAGTAGACTAAGTAGTACATATAATATACGAAGAGTTTTTCAGGTTAGAATAATGAGATTGCAAGGACATTATTTATTCACAATATCAGAAATACTGTTTGATGTTCATTTTTGTGGAGGGAGTGAATGTATTCTTGATCCTTTTTTTTGCAAAAAAATTAAATTACCCCGAAAAGATACTGCGCTTCATATTTTTTGAAGTCAATGGTGAAATTGTGGTTTAGATACTGATGATTTCAGCCTTGATATCAAGTTTTATATATTTTTGGAATGGTGACAAAAAGCTCTACAAAAATTGGCAGAATGCATTCGAAATTGAATACAGGGTCTTTCACGAGGAACCTCACCCATATTTACACGGGAAACTACTGAACGTATTTTCATGAAATTCAGCACTTATAAGTATTTCACGATGCTGATGAAATCTAAAATATTTTCAAGGCATGAGCACCTCCGGTTTTTCCGGAAATGACGTCAACTTCCGTGTTTCAAATTAGAACCCCATTTTTTATGGCAGCTATTGAATCTACGTTGAAAAATAATGTGAGTGTATGCATCACACCCTTGCCCTAAAATGGATATTTTCTGAGTTAATATCCACTTTAGGGCAAGGGTGTGATGCATACACTCACATTATTTTTTAACGTAGATTCAATATCTGCCATAAAAAAATGGGGTTCTAATTTGAAAAAATTGATTTTTCACGATTTTGTCATCCCTAACTTTGAAAGCGATTTTTTCACCCCCTGTATCATGAATCGCGATTTCGATTTTTAAAGTGGATACATCAATCTTACATCTTGAAAAATCCCAAAAATGAAAATTTTCCATCCAAAAACCTCGAAGTTATTCTTGTTTCAGCGGAGCTCTATTTTCGATTTTTTTTTCGAATTTTCCCGCTCAGAGAGAATTTTCCAACCAAAACTGAAAAATGTTACATCAAAATAACTTGAAATTTTCTAAGGAATCTATTTCTGCAATAAAAAAATGGTGTTCTAATTCGAAAAACGGAAGTTGACGTCATTTCCGGAAAAACCGGAGGTGCAGCTCATGCCTTGAAAATATTTTAGATTTCATCAGCATCGTGAAATACTTATAAGTGCTGAATTTCATGAAAATACGTTCAGTAGTTTCCCGTATAAATATGGGTGAGGTTCCTCGTGAAAGACCCTGTATTGTTCTATAAATAAATATTGATTAGCATTATATTAGGGAAATATACCGACACCATATTGAATGGTTCATTTAAAAGTGCCAATGAAATGTTTTCACAAAAACGAAAAATTTTCCACAGGAAAAATTTCACAGCCACAAAAATGCATATTCACAAAAAAAGTTTTTGTTTATCTACTTCATAAGTAAGACTTTAAATTCAAAAGTGTGCAATTCGTTTCACTCTGTACTCTCAGTTGGAAATGTTCATACTCCCCTGAAAAACTCCCTAGTTACGCTGGTGCGTGCCAATGCCCGAAATTCCCGAAACCAAATCAACCACCTTCCCTACCCCGATGCACAAAAATCGCAATCCTAACATCCGGCGAATAAATACAAAAGATTACAAAAGCGTCATATTTAAGCCCTTCCCTGATTGCCCGAGAGCAAAAAAGGCAATTTTCATGCAGCGGAGCCGTCCCATGATCCCGGAATACTTTATTTTATTCCTGCCGGGGGAGCGGGATCAAAGAACCGTTCGGGACATCGCCCCGGATAAGTCCAACTTAGCATCGCGACCTGAAGGATATAATAAAAGGGAGGAATTTCCCAAATTAAATAAAGAATCCCAATTTGCAGGATGTTCGATACGGCGTTCGTCGAATGACCCTTTTGGAGGCAGGTATCCGGAGATTCTTCGGAACCCTTTGATGCAATTTGGGTCCATGACGAAATCATAATGTCGATGAGCGCCGGGCTTGTGGAGCGGAAGGCCTGTTTCTCGTTTTGATCGGCCTTTGTCAATAAGTAAAGTATCTCGTCCACATTCCTCCAATATCCAAACTGATATCTGCATGTATGCCACTTTAACTACTATCATAACGATGAAATGCGAGTTGCAGTAATACATGGTACCTTTATCAAACCTTTAAATAAAAAAAATGGAATATTGGGAATTATAAACTCCAACATAAACACAGGTCTTAAGAGTGTAGGTACAGAACTTTCATTAGCCCTAAGCTTCCCAATGCTAATTTTAAGATATTACAACTCCAAATCAGCATCTCCTATATCATCGCAGTTTGAAGAAAAAATTGAATCAACAGAAAGATTTCAATTTCAAAGTGTTTTAATTCTTTTATCCGAATGATATTGAGTGTGGAGCGTCTTAAATATTAAAAAATGCGAAAATTCGAGCCTCCCATCTAGCATCACCTCAAAATATCGGATGACCAATGAAAACTTCAATTTAATTTTGTTTTATGGCTTTGAAGAGGGCAATATTTAACCCAAGAAGTTCTTAAAATAAGGGAAATGATGCCAACGATTGTCATTACATTGATCTGCATCGCATCTTGATTTCAATACCAGAGGAGCTTGTGCGTTAACAAGTTTTAATGATCTGTTTGACTTGTTTTCATTTCATTATTGTATTATGATGATTCTGAGAATAAAGAGATTGTTGTTGTGATGACAATAAAAATTTCACTGGGTTTCTAGCTGAATATGATCAATGTTTTTTTGTATATAAATCGTACCTGAACAATAGGTGGAGAATGAAATTTGTAAAAATGTCTGAACTATGCTAGATAGCGATGTGAATTTAATTGAATTGAGCGCCCTCGAAAACCTATATTTTGATATCAAACTTGTCCATAGAGGCCTTCTTTTACCCGATCTTTTCTGGTTTTTGTTTTGCATAGTTCATTTTTGAGTTTTGTTCAGAGGCTCGCAGCGCTCAAAGTATAGGTGATACTGATCAGCCAAATGGGTTTTCTGAATGGCTCGAATAGATAGTAGATCGTCCAGATCGAAAGACGCCTTCAGATTGGCCAGGGATTTCTTGACGATGACGAATATGGTGTTTTTACGTATTTTTTACCCGAAAACTTGGGATTTTCGAAATCAAATTTATTATGCCTAGAGATACTTGGGACAATGCTGATTACCAATATTCAAACCAAAACTGGATGCGACCCCTAGATCATGCAGAGCTATGACGGATCGAAATTTCGAAAAAATTTTGAAGAAATGCCATGTCGCAGGTCTAATTCTAAACTATTATAGATGGCGACTTGAATTATATTTTATTGGATTCAGCGTCCTCGAAAACCTATATATTTTGATACAAAACATGACCATATTATCCTTCTCTGACATTATATTTTTTAGTTTTTTGTTTTCCATGTTTCATTTTCAAGTTTTGTTCTCGAGCTTAGAGCATGCAGAGTTTTGGTGTTATGGCTTAGCAAAATGGGTATTCTGATAGATTCGAATGGGATGAAGAACTTTACGATCGCATTACACCTTTAGATTTCCCAGGGATTCCGTGTTGATGACGAATATGGTGTTTTTGGGGGGTCTTACCCCTTACGTATTTTTCACCCAAAAAGTTGGGATTTTCGAAATCGATTTTAATATTCCTAGAGATACTTGGAACAATGCTGATTAACAGTTTACAAACCAAAAGTGAATACGACCAATGGAACGGGAGCTATGGCGGTTTGAAATTTCGATTTTTTTAAGAAAATGCCATTTGACAGGTGAAAATCTAAACTATGCTAGTTAGGGCTCTGAGAAGTCTTTCATTGAATAGAGCGACCTCGAAAACCTACATTTTGATACCAAAATCGTCCATGTAGTCCTCATAAGTAATGAATGATTTCGTTTTAATTTTTTCGATATTTCATTTTCGAGTTTTGTTCACGAGCTCAGAGCATACAGAGTTTAGGTGTCATGGGTCAGCAAAAAGGGTATTCTGGTAGATTCGAATGGGTTGTAGACATTTACGATCGAATATCAACACTAGATTTCCCAGGGATTTCTTGGTGATGACGAATATGGTGATTTTGGAGGGTCTTACCCCTTACGTATTTTTCACCCAAAAAGTTGGGATTTTCGAAATCGATTTTATTATTCCTAGAGATACTTGGGACAATGCTGATTAACAGTTTACAAACCAAAAGTGAATACGACCAATGGAACGGGAGCTATGGCGGTTTGAAATTTCGATTTTTTTGAGAAAATGCCATTTGACAGATGAAAATCTAAACTATGCTAGTTAGGGCTCTGAGAAGTCTTTCATTGAATAGAGCGACCTCGAAAACCTACATTTTGATACCAAAATCGTCCATGTAGTCCTCATAAGTAATGAATGATTTCGTTTTAATTTTTTCGATATTTCATTTTCGAGTTTTGTTCACGAGCTCAGAGCATGCAGAGTTTAGGTGTCATGGGTCAGCAAAAAGGGTATTCTGGTAGATTCGAATGGGTTGTAGACATTTACGATCGAATATCAACACTAGATTTCCCAGGGATTTCTTGGTGATGACGAATATGGTGATTTTGGGGGGTCTTACCCCTTACGTATTTTTCACCCAAAAAGTTGGGATTTTCGAAATCGATTTTATTGTTCCTAGAGATACTTGGGACAATGCTGATTAACAGTTTACAAACCAAAAGTGAATACGACCAATGGAACGGGAGCTATGGCGGTTTGAAATTTAGATTTTTTTGAGAAAATGCCATTTGACAGGTGAAAATCTAAACTATGCTAGTTAGGGCTCTGAGAAGTCTTTCATTGAATAGAGCGACCTCGAAAACCTACATTTTGATACCAAAGTCGTCCATGTAGCCCTCATAAGTAATGAATTATTTCGTTTGAATTTTTTCAATATTTCATTTTCGAGTTTTGTTCACGAGCTCAGAGCATGCAGAGTTTAGGTGTCATGGGTCAGCAAAAAGGGTATTCTGGTAGATTCGAATGGGTTGTAGACATTTACGATCGAATATCAACACTAGATTTCCCAGGGATTTCTTGGTGATGACGAATATGGTGATTTTGGGGGGTCTTACCCCTTACGTATTTTTCACCCAAAAAGTTGGGATATTCGAAATCGATTTTATTATCCTAGAGATACTTGGGACAATGCTGATTAACAGTTTACAAACCAAAAGTGAATACGACCAATGGAACGGGAGCTATGGCGGTTTGAAATTTCGATTTTTTTGAGAAAATGCCATTTGACAGGTGAAAATCTAAACTATGCTAGTTAGGGCTCTGAGAAGTCTTTCATTGAATAGAGCGACCTCGAAAACCTACATTTTGATACCAAAATCGTCCATGTAGTCCTCATAAGTAATGAATGATTTCGTTTTAATTTTTTCGATATTTCATTTTCGAGTTTTGTTCACGAGCTCAGAGCATGCAGAGTTTAGGTGTCATGGGTCAGCAAAAAGGGTATTCTGGTAGATTCGAATGGGTTGTAGACATTTACGATCGAATATCAACACTAGATTTCCCAGGGATTTCTTGGTGATGACGAATATGGTGATTTTGGGGGGTCTTACCCCTTACGTATTTTTCACCCAAAAAGTTGGGATTTTCGAAATCGATTTTATTATTCCTAGAGATACTTGGGACAATGCTGATTAACAGTTTACAAACCAAAAGTGAATACGACCAATGGAACGGGAGCTATGGCGGTTTGAAATTTCGATTTTTTTGAGAAAATGCCATTTGACAGGTGAAAATCTAAACTATGCTAGTTAGGGCTCTGAGAAGTCTTTCATTGAATAGAGCGACCTCGAAAACCTACATTTTGATACCAAAATCGTCCATGTAGTCCTCATAAGTAATGAATGATTTCGTTTTAATTTTTTCGATATTTCATTTTCGAGTTTTGTTCACGAGCTCAGAGCATGCAGAGTTTAGGTGTCATGGGTTTAGCAAAAAGGGTATTCTGGTAGATTCGAATGGGTTGTAGACATTTACGATCGAATATCAACACTAGATTTCCCAGGGATTTCTTGGTGATGACGAATATGGTGATTTTGGGGGGTCTTACCCCTTACGTATTTTTCACCCAAAAAGTTGGGATTTTCGAAATCGATTTTATTATTCCTAGAGATACTTGGGACAATGCTGATTAACAGTTTACAAACCAAAAGTGAATACGACCGATGGAACGGGAGCTATGGCGGTTTGAAATTTCGATTTTTTTGAGAAAATGCCATTTGACAGGTGAAAATCTAAACTATGCTAGTTAGGGCTCTGAGAAGTCTTTCATTGAATAGAGCGACCTCGAAAACCTACATTTTGATACCAAAATCGTCCATGTAGTCCTCATAAGTAATGAATGATTTCGTTTTAATTTTTTCGATATTTCATTTTCGAGTTTTGTTCACGAGCTCAGAGCATGCAGAGTTTAGGTGTCATGGGTCAGCAAAAAGGGTATTCTGGTAGATTCGAATGGGTTGTAGACATTTACGATCGAATATCAACACTAGATTTCCCAGGGATTTCTTGGTGATGACGAATATGGTTTTTGGGGGTCTTACCCCTTACGTATTTTTCACCCAAAAAGTTGGGATATTCGAAATCGATTTTATTATCCTAGAGATACTTGGGACAATGCTGATTAACAGTTTACAAACCAAAAGTGAATACGACCAATGGAACGGGAGCTATGGCGGTTTGAAATTTCGATTTTTTTGAGAAAATGCCATTTGACAGGTGAAAATCTAAACTATGCTAGTTAGGGCTCTGAGAAGTCTTTCATTGAATAGAGCGACCTCGAAAACCTACATTTTGATACCAAAATCGTCCATGTAGTCCTCATAAGTAATGAATGATTTCGTTTTAATTTTTTCGATATTTCATTTTCGAGTTTTGTTCACGAGCTCAGAGCATGCAGAGTTTAGGTGTCATGGGTCAGCAAAAAGGGTATTCTGGTAGATTCGAATGGGTTGTAGACATTTACGATCGAATATCAACACTAGATTTCCCAGGGATTTCTTGGTGATGACGAATATGGTGATTTTGGGGGGTCTTACCCCTTACGTATTTTTCACCCAAAAAGTTGGGATTTTCGAAATCGATTTTATTATTCCTAGAGATACTTGGGACAATGCTGATTAACAGTTTACAAACCAAAAGTGAATACTACCAATGGAACGGGAGCTATGGCGGTTTGAAATTTCGATTTTTTTGAGAAAATGCCATTTGACAGGTGAAAATCTAAACTATGCTAGTTAGGGCTCTGAGAAGTCTTTCATTGAATAGAGCGACCTCGAAAACCTACATTTTGATACCAAAATCGTCCATGTAGTCCTCATAAGTAATGAATGATTTCGTTTTAATTTTTTCGATATTTCATTTTCGAGTTTTGTTCACGAGCTCAGAGCATGCAGAGTTTAGGTGTCATGGGTTTAGCAAAAAGGGTATTCTGGTAGATTCGAATGGGTTGTAGACATTTACGATCGAATATCAACACTAGATTTCCCAGGGATTTCTTGGTGATGACGAATATGGTGATTTTGGGGGGTCTTACCCCTTACGTATTTTTCACCCAAAAAGTTGGGATTTTCGAAATCGATTTTATTATTCCTAGAGATACTTGGGACAATGCTGATTAACAGTTTACAAACCAAAAGTGAATACGACCAATGGAACGGGAGCTATGGCGGTTTGAAATTTCGATTTTTTTGAGAAAATACCATTTGACAGGTGAAAATCTAAACTATGCTAGTTAGGGCTCTGAGAAGTCTTTCATTGAATAGAGCGACCTCGAAAACCTAAATGTTGATACCAAAATCGTCCATGTAGCCCTCATAAGTAATGAATTATTTCGTTTGAATTTTTTCAATATTTCATTTTCGAGTTTTGTTCACGAGCTCAGAGCATGCAGAGTTTAGGTGTCATGGGTCAGCAAAAAGGGTATTCTGGTAGATTCGAATGGGTTGTAGACATTTACGATCGAATATCAACACTAGATTTTCCAGGGATTTCTTGGTGATGACGAATATGGTGATTTTGGGGGGTCTTACCCCTTACGTATTTTTCACCCAAAAAGTTGGGATTTTCGAAATCGATTTTATTATTCCTAGAGATACTTGGGACAATGCTGATTAACAGTTTACAAACCAAAAGTGAATACGACCAATGGAACGGGAGCTATGGCGGTTTGAAATTTCGATTTTTTTGAGAAAATGCCATTTGACAGGTGAAAATCTAAACTATGCTACTTAGGGCTCTGAGAAGTCTTTCATTGAATAGAGCGACCTCGAAAACCTACATTTTGATACCAAAATCGTCCATGTAGTCCTCATAAGTAATGAATGATTTCGTTTTAATTTTTTCGATATTTCATTTTCGAGTTTTGTTCACGAGCTCAGAGCATGCAGAGTTTAGGTGTCATGGGTTTAGCAAAAAGGGTATTCTGGTAGATTCGAATGGGTTGTAGACATTTACGATCGAATATCAACACTAGATTTCCCAGGGATTTCTTGGTGATGACGAATATGGTGATTTTGGTGGGTCTTACCCCTTACGTATTTTTCACCCAAAAAGTTGGGATTTTCGAAATCGATTTTATTATTCCTAGAGATACTTGGGACAATGCTGATTAACAGTTTACAAACCAAAAGTGAATACGGCCGATGGAACGGGAGCTATGGCGGTTTGAAATTTCGATTTTTTTGAGAAAATGCCATTTGACAGGTGAAAATCTAAACTATGCTAGTTAGGGCTCTGAGAAGTCTTTCATTGAATAGAGCGACCTCGAAAACCTACATTTTGATACCAAAATCGTCCATGTAGTCCTCATAAGTAATGAATGATTTCGTTTTAATTTTTTCGATATTTCATTTTCGAGTTTTGTTCACGAGCTCAGAGCATGCAGAGTTTAGGTGTCATGGGTCAGCAAAAAGGGTATTCTGGTAGATTCGAATGGGTTGTAGACATTTACGATCGAATATCAACACTAGATTTCCCAGGGATTTCTTGGTGATGACGAATATGGTGATTTTGGGGGGTCTTACCCCTTACGTATTTTTCACCCAAAAGGTTGGGATTTTCGAAATCGATTTTATTATTCCTAGAGATACTTGGGACAATGCTGATTAACAGTTTACAAACCAAAAGTGAATACGACCAATGGAACGGGAGCTATGGCGGTTTGAAATTTCGATTTTTTTGAGAAAATGCCATTTGACAGGTGAAAATCTAAACTATGCTAGTTAGGGCTCTGAGAAGTCTTTCATTGAATAGAGCGACCTCGAAAACCTACATTTTGATACCAAAATCGTCCATGTAGTCCTCATAAGTAATGAATGATTTCGTTTTAATTTTTTCGATATTTCATTTTCGAGTTTTGTTCACGAGCTCAGAGCATGCAGAGTTTAGGTGTCATGGGTCAGCAAAAAGGGTATTCTGGTAGATTCGAATGGGTTGTAGACATTTACGATCGAATATCAACACTAGATTTCCCAGGGATTTCTTGGTGATGACGAATATGGTGATTTTGGGGGGTCTTACCCCTTACGTATTTTTCACCCAAAAGGTTGGGATTTTCGAAATCGATTTTATTATTCCTAGAGATACTTGGGACAATGCTGATTAACAGTTTACAAACCAAAAGTGAATACGACCAATGGAACGGGAGCTATGGCGGTTTGAAATTTCGATTTTTTTGAGAAAATGCCATTTGACAGGTGAAAATCTAAACTATGCTAGTTAGGGCTCTGAGAAGTCTTTCATTGAATAGAGCGACCTCGAAAACCTACATTTTGATACCAAAATCGTCCATGTAGTCCTCATAAGTAATGAATTATTTCGTTTGAATTTTTTCAATATTTCATTTTCGAGTTTTGTTCACGAGCTCAGAGCATGCAGAGTTTAGGTGTCATGGGTCAGCAAAAAGGGTATTCTGGTAGATTCGAATGGGTTGTAGACATTTACGATCGAATATCAACACTAGATTTCCCAGGGATTTCTTGGTGATGACGAATATGGTGTTTTGGGGGGGTCTTACCTCTTATGCATTTTCGACCCAAAAAGTTGGGTTTTTCGAAATCGATTTTATTATGCCTAGGGATACTCAGGACAATGCTTACTAACAATATACAAACAAAAAGTATATACCTACATTATATAAGGTGACCAAATAAATATGTATTTCCAGAACCAAAACCGTAAGACGAAACTCCTGAGAGAACTAGGTTTTTACCGCAGACCTCGCCATCCGAAAACGTCTCGACGTAAGAAAGCTATTCTTATTGTACCGAAAAGACAACTCCGCTTGCAATGGTCAACAGTCCCTCTCAAGTGAGGATTTGAGCTGACTCGACATAAAGCAGTCCATATTAATACGAATTTCTGATTAATGCATCAATCGAGCGTGGTGATGACACGGTCACGTGTCAGTCACGAGACCCGAGAAACATCCCTTTGAGCAATCAGGCTCCCGCGCTGGCGGGACAGGTGAATTTATTGAATACACCCCCGGCATTGAGATGGGGCGTTGAACAAAGCCGAGGGCAAATATTGTCTGACGGATATTCCGCATGATGCAAACAGAAAGGTTAATGGTTCGAGTTCAGTGGGATCGTGAGTGCGTCTTTTCATTCGGGGTGAGGTGTGACATCCTTTCGGCCATACGCAAAGGCTCAAAAGCACTGAACATAAACAGGGTGTTCCTCAATTCGAGGTACTATCGGAAAGGGGAGATTCCTTGAATAATCCAAGTTAGCATAGCAGTTCCATGCATAAACAAAATATTGCAGTACCATATCAACGAACAATAACTAATTAGAAGGGTCAGTGTAGAGTTCGACGTCAAAAAAGTAAACCAGAGTTACGCAATAAATTAAAAAAAAAATGTCCACCGAAATTGAAAGAATCGAAAAATTGGAGTATCGAGCCATCATCAAGTACCTGTACTTAAAAGGGTTAAGAGTTAGGCAAATTTACGAAGATATGCTTAATACCCTTGGTGATCAATGTCCTTCGTATGCGACCGTGAAAAATTGGACTGCAAGCTTCAAAAGAGGTGAATTTTCCATTGAAGATGATGACCGATCGGGAAGGCCAGTTTCTGTGTCAGTCCCCGAAAATATCGATGCAGTTCATGACATGATTTCATCAGACCGTCGAATTAGGCTAAAACGGATATCTGAAGCACTGAAGATTTCATACGAACGCGTTCATCATATAGTTCACGTCAATTTGGACATGAGAAAAATTTCTGCAGAATGGATACCCAAATGTTTGAATGTTGACCAAAAGCGTGCAAGGGTAGAAGCATCGCGTTCGATCTGTGCTCGATTTGAAAACGATGTAGACTTCTTAAACCGAATGGATGGGACTTGGGTACATTTCTACGATCCAGAAACAAAGCAACAATCGATGGAATGGCGACACTCTGGTTCTCCAAGACCTAAGAAGTTTGGTGTCCAAAAATCTGCTGGAAAAGTTCTTGCTTCAGTTTCTTGGGATTGCCATGGAGTAATCATGATAGATTTTTTGGATAAGGGTAGAACAATAACTGGAGATTACTATTCGACATTACTGACCACTCTACGGAAAAAAAATAAAGAGAAAAGACGCGGAAAGCTATCCAAAGGTGTTTTGTTTTTACAGGACAACGCCCCAGTACACAAATCTCATCTTGCCATGCAAAAAATTCGTGATTTAGGGTTAAAATTACTAGAACACCCCTTTATTCACCAGATTTGGTTCCGTCCGACTATCATCTCTTTCCTCAACTGAAGAAAGTTTAAAAGGTCGTAAATTTTCTTCCAACGAGGAGGTTATAAAAGCTGTGGAGGACTGGTTTGCAGAGCAAGAAGAAACATTTTTTTAAAGGTCTAGAGACGTTGCAGGTTCGCTGTAATAAATGTATTTAATTAAGAGGAGAATATATGTTGAGTAATAAAATATTTTGACATTGAAATTTTGTTTGGTTCTATAGTAGGCTAAGAATTTTTCAATATATCCTCGTAACCGTCAATGCAACCAATGTGAGAGCTTGATTGATCTGATATCTTGTATTATCAATACCAGATGCTGTTAGCAATTGGTGTTACAGAATCAGCAAAACATCTTAACCTACTTTGAGCTCTCTCAACTTAACCAATTGCAAGATCGACTTGAAAAAGTCAAAAAGGTGGTTCTTGTGGCATTCAAGAGAAGGCGCTTCCAAAATTTTTCGATAAACCCGATATTTATCCGAACCGAGGATCCACCTCTCCAATAACCGGTGGCCATAACTTCTACTGACGCCCGAAAAGCGAATCTATAGGACGTATTCCTTCTGCAATACCAAAACATTAACTTATTCACGTCCTGACCGTGTATCATCCTGTGGCAGAGAAATCTGCTCTGGGCTTACAGGGGCATTACACTTTACACATAAATCTGGAAGATACATAACTCTCCTCAGGGATCAAGGAGGCTCGCACGACCGTCACATCTAGTTGGCCGTGGTCTGGGGAAGCCGAATATCCCACTGCTGTGGGCTCTGGATGGGAGGGGATCCTGGAAAAATAGCCAACTTTCTAAGGTGGAGATTTTTTTGAAATTATTGATCTCGGCCAAAGGAAGGAGCTCAATGAAATATCAATAATATACAGGACGAGTCCACAGTGCTGGAAAGTTTGGGTCAAATACGTTTCACGACTGAAAATATGATCTGGGATCAGAGATGGATGCATCTCCGAATTTTATCTTATTTGATTCAGCGTCCTCGAAGTTGTTATAGTTGAATATTCTATTGAAGGGGTGTGGTATAAATAATTCGAAAGGTTGGAGACAAACCATTGTCTTTTGAAAATTAGCCAAATCAAATCTAACATATGTTCTACTTTGAATTTCAATATGAAGTGATTTTTGAAAGATGTATACAGGGTGTTCCTAAATTGGAGGTGCAAACATAGAGGAGAGATTACTTGACTAATTTTAAGAAAAAAACGTCTCATAAACATGGAACCGCAAACGTTTCGTTTTCGAGATACAGGCTGTTGAAGTTTGAGTTTTTTTCAAGTTTTTTTCTCATAGTATCTGCACTTCTCAAGATATTCAACTGAGATTTGGCATAGATATCACAATTTACAGTTTACACCACGTGACATCCAAATTTCGATTGCCAATCTACAGGGTGATATATTTTCAGGGATACTGTTCCCTGTTTTCCTTCAGAACTTTTTTTGGTACGCCGCTGTTAGTTTGAAAAATTGTAAAAAGGAGATTTGTTATTATACTAAACTGTATGGTCTCCTGTAATTCTGTCGTTTCGATACTCCAATTTGTCGATATTTACTTACAAATTACAATTTCGGTGGACA
The DNA here is from genome assembly GCA_910592335.1 of Adalia bipunctata. Classification (NCBI taxonomy): domain Eukaryota; kingdom Metazoa; phylum Arthropoda; class Insecta; order Coleoptera; family Coccinellidae; genus Adalia; species Adalia bipunctata. The sequence continues at coordinate 71,988,799 of OU342949.1, read as the reverse complement.
TCTTTTTTTTAAATTTCTTGCGTAACTCTGGTTTACTTTTTTGACGTCGAACTCTACACTGACACTTCTAATAAGTTATTGTTCGTTGATATGGTATCGCAATCGCAATATTTTGTTTATGCATGGAACTCGTCTAGGCTAACTATCAATACATCCTCTTATCTGTTATATCGGATATGATGACTACAGGCGTAGATGATGAAGGCTGCTTAGTGAATTTTGAGCACGAATATAATCAAAAAAGCAAGAAATCCATGTCACATTATCTATTTCATTTTCGTCAACCTGAAGGTGAGAGAATGAAAGGAAAGTTTCCTCTTTAGAAGGTACGTTGTTTGGGAACTTGGTGAGTATTTGCGTATACTCGTATCGTAATATTCATGCAACGGGGTTATTCCAAAGTTTATTTAAGGGTGGAAATCCATTAGGAAGGTGACGTGAAAAGCTTCGGGGAGGATCTCTTCTATATTAATTAAGGGTCAGCTGTCAGTTAAAGTCTCGTCCTCTGATGGATGACTTCAGAGGCGGCGTTCCAAGTCTCAAATATTTTGGAACGTGCCTCTTTGTCTTTACTATTCCAAAGTAGGGTTATTTTTCTGGGGTGAAGACAAACATTGTCATTGAATTTGCCGTGAGGCGTGAAGTGAATTGAAAAACGTTTCAAACAAACGAAAAAAAGAATAAAACGCTTGGACAAGTGACGACTGCACTAGACAGTACAGTGCTACAATATTGATAGGGTAGCTCATAGGGCCATCCCCAGAATGTCAAAGGAAGGTGCAGATAAGGAGGGAGGTTATAACGTTCGAAAATCATTAAATCAAGTACACAAGGTACAAGGTATAGTTCTATCTATACTATACTAAAATGGTAACTTGGTGGACCGGCCCGAGGGTATCTGTCGAAAAGTGGGTCCAGAAGAATTTTAAAATCGCAGCGAAGCTGCGATACGGTGAGGAAATTTTTATACAGTCGGAAAGAGGAATAATCCATTCATACGTATGTGAAATTTCGAAACTCTAGGCGAAGTAGAAGTATTTTTGAAAAATTCGCGAAAATCGCGAAAAAGGCCATTTTAAACTCGATAAATCTATTTTCACAGATATTCTGGCCGTGATGTAAATATACGGATCGAAAGAGGAAACGTCAGTGCAAAATACCCTGGTATTCATATTTCCCACAATATTCCCATTTCTTCAGGAAAATTCATCAAACTTTGACATTTCGCCAATAAAATCACTCGAGTTCTACGATGAGGATAACTACTTAAAAGGTAGATATGCTGGCCCATACTAGTTTTTACACCAATCGAACATAACTCCATTAACCTAGGTCATAGGATTCGAGGTCAATGACCTAACCTAATCCGTCTACCCATCTTCTATGACAGAGCTATCATAGAGCTTTTGAGAAGACGATGCCAGATTGTGTTGATTATCTCTTTAAACAAGGAAGCAGTACGTCCCGGTCCCCTATCGTTAACGAATGAACTAACACAAATGTATATTCTAAAACTGAATGCAGAAGGGCTCCTATTCCAATACGAATGCGAAATTCGAAAACGAGCGACGAAGGAGCAAGTTTTCGAACGCATGAGTGTTGGAATTGACTTCTGCCATGAGTATTAGACGATATTTTCTCCATTTCAGTCAAAGTTTGGGAAATACTGTTGAAATTAAATGAAAAATTCAGATTATACATCCTAGTGACTTTTGTATTGTATCTTGGCAGTTGGTGTGACTGTTACGAAAATTGTCGGTTCGTACGTTTCGAATTTTGAAATCATGCATTTATAATTATGCATTGAATTTGTGAATTATGTTTGAAGAAATCGATTTAACACCTCCAGAATCAAGAAAACTTGCGAATAGACTAATACTTCGAAAATCCTAATCCATGTATGAGATAGAATACGAAAAACTTGTGAAGTGGTCTGAAGAGAATTCGGTTATTCGAATTTCAGGTAATTTTTTGTTATCGTATTTTGTATAACGTATTCATGAAGTAGGAAAATATGGTGAACTTATTCAATGTGACGCAGTATGGCTCAGAAATTGATAAATAAAACATTTCCAACTAGTATTGATTGAGAAAATAGAAGAAAACTAGCAATAGAACTACGTATAACCTTAACTTCCAAACGGAAACTTTAGGATTTTTTTTGCAAAAACTAAGAGGATTGCCGACTTCTTTGTTATCATTTTCGTAATCTGTGACCCAAACCTAGTGAGTACAAATTTTTTCACTTCTCCAACACGATACTTTCAGTTTGAAACAATTACCATGAAATTGGATAGGATCGAAAGCCAGTGCTGACAACCACAAAACGAAAAATATAACTGAGAACAATGCTTTAATGAGTTCATTACAGTACTGTTTTTAGTACTGTAATGAAGTCATTACGATACTGACATAGAGAAATATTTTATGTGCATCACATTGCTTAACTTTTTATCTGGTCTTCGATACCTACTCAGCAGTAGTTATATGATTATGAAGTGATATAAAGGAAAGGAAGAGTCGAAGTATGAAGAGTAATATGGTCTAGTAAATAAATTTCGAAATTAGTAATGCCCTCCCCCTCGGAAAGCTTGTAAGATCGTAATTCCATAATGCCATTACATCGCAGTCATTCAAATGCGACGTTGCTAAAACCAAAACACCCTAAACAGACAATCACGGCAATATAAACGCAAACCATCATCGAAAATCGCGGTGTTCATCCCTCTCTGCCCCATTCTACACTTTCCACCCCTGGGGAACTGGCCCGAGTGCAGTTTCGTGTTCGCATTACTCCTGATTTGCGCCCGGGATTGGCGGCGTAGGAAGGAGGCATTCTCCAGGATGGCCCTGTTTTTGTTATCCGGCTACAACTTTCGCGCTTGGGGTTCCCGCCAAGTTTTGGTGATTTTGGGGTTGTTTTCTTTCACTTACGCGGAGTTTTGGAGCGTATCGACAGTTTCCGTTTGTGTCCTTGGCTCATGTAGCACTAACTTTCTTTCTAATTCATCATTTGCACACTTGTCATTTTAAAACTATAGTAAAATAAGAAAACTATATTATAAGGACTGAACGAGAATAAATTCGCCAAACCAATTGAGAAAAAATCAAAATTTGATCATAGTTAGCTTTGTTATGAACGTCAGAAACATGTGGATCATTTACTTCATAGATATTCCAATTCTCTGTCGTAAAATGTCAAGCGACGTGAAAACACGAGAATTTATAGTTAAACTTTTTCAAAATAATCAAAAGTGGAGCTTCAAAAGAATCGCAAAAGAGGCTCGCGTTCGTCCGGAAACGGTATCAAGACTATCAAGAGGAAGGAACCGGGAGGAAAAAGGGGTTTCATAGCCCAAAAAAAGTGAAGACAGCCCTCAGCCCTCTACAAATTTAAATTTGTAGAGGGAATTTTCCCATCTTTTACGCATGTCTGGTAGGTGCATTGTTTACTCTGTCATATTTTGATATTTTATTTTATTTATTTAATTGCTGATGATGGCGTAAGCCGAAACCGGTTCAAATTGTTTAAATCAGTATTTTATAGTGGATTGACAAAATTAAATGTGTATTTTTTCACAGTGTTTTTTACTGTTTATTATTATGGTTCAATTAAACTTCCACAAAATAAACAAAGAATCAATCCTTTTTATCTTTTCAAGGTCATGTCCTTGAAAAAAATAGGTCAATGACCTAGACATTTTTGGCAAATTTTGATCTTTTTAGACTATGTAAGACTAATTCTTTTCGTAAATTGTCGTTTTTTTAAGAAAATCTCTAAGAATCTTACCCACCCAGCACCCCTATTCACTCCACATCCCGTTGAAAAAACAGCAAAATTACTTGTTTGCCAGCATTGAAACTAGTAGTAAATCATACCAAATCACTTGTTTTTCACGAATAAAACTTAAAACATCGAAAAATAGAGGGGGACCTAAACTAGAAAATTACGCTGTGAAGAATCAAGAAGCGAAATCAAGAGCAAAGAAATTAAAAAAAGATTTCTTGAAAAATTTTTCCTGTTGCGTGATGGACGACGAAACCTATGTCTTGGCTGATTTCTCGCAACTTCCTGGTCAGGAATTTTATAATGCAGATTCTCGTGGAAATGTTGACGAACAATTTCGCGAGAAGAAACAAGCAAAGTTTCCTAAAAAATTCCTGGTTTGGCAAGCAATTTGCACTTGTGGGAAAAGGAACAAATTTTTCGTTGGCCAAGGTTCTGTTGACTCGAAGATATACATCGAGGAATGCTTGAAGAAGCGACTTTTACCATTTTTACGTGAGAACGATGTGTCATGTGTCAACAATCTTTAACAGATTTAGCTTCATGCCACTACAGCAAGACCACCAAGGAATGGTACGAAGCTAATCGAAGGATATTGGGCCCTGGTAAAAAGAGAATTGAAGAAGACTAAGCAATCAACGAAAACATTAGCGGAATTCAAGCAAAAGTGGAAGACAGCATCCCAGAAAGTGACTGAGAACACTATAAGAAGCATGATGGGAAGAATTCCAGAAAAAATCCATGAATTTTGTGAAAAATAGTTTTGGTTTTTTTATAGTAAAAACTGTTTTCATTCGTACATAAATGTCATAACTGATACTTCAATTACTAATAAAAATGATAACAAAGAATGCAAATTATGTGTTTTATTTATTTGAAAAAAAAAAAAAACGCGCAATTTGAAACACCCCTAATATAAGAAAAAATACACGAGTAATTTTTTTCAACATAGTATCTGCATTATTCGACACAGAGAAACGGTCTTTCTTTTCATGTCTCAATCCCTTAACTAATGGCATCGTTTATAAGCAGTTGGGAACGAAAACAGCCTAGTTCAATTCGAATTCTCGTTTCGGAGCTTCTGCAAATTCAATTTCGTCAGGTCTGAAAGCACGATTGCCAATATCCTGTGGAGTTCAATTTCGAAAGAATGTCTTTCGTTCGTGGAGCCAGCTTTATGTGCTGGCATGACGGATTCGCATTGTTGAATTCGAAATCCGGTCGATATTATCAATGGATTTACTAGAACTAGATACTAGAATACAACGGGATTTTATACAGGGTGTCACGACGAAGAGGTAATATAGGTAGTGGACGGTGGAGTTTCATCTGACTCTCTAACCTATAAATACTGGTGTTCCGTAGTGATCAATTCTGGCTCCAACACTATTTCTACTTCACATCAACGATTTGCTGGAAGCAACTTCGTGTCCAGTGCACAGCTTCGCGGATGATGGTACCCTCCATACCGCGTTTTTCTTCTAGGGCTCCAATATCAGCCCGCCAAATCAAAAACGAACGAGGAAGAAGAGTTAACAACATAAATATGGACTTGGCAACAATTCTTGAATGGGGATCTAATAACTTGGTAGAATTCAACGGAAACAAAACACAAGCATGTCTTTTCTCTAGAAAAGCCGATCTTACTGTGCCCAGCGCCCCAGCATAAAATTGTCGGTAGTGACCATACCATTGAAGTCATCCGTTTCGATGCTTGGCGTTACTGTCGGCAGTAGGTAACCTTTCCTGGGAGAACCACGTGAGATCCATTGCTAAAAGTGCATCCCAAAAACTTGGTTTTCTGTTTCGTGCCAGGAGCTATTTCACCTCGAGTCAGCTGCTTATGATTTATAAGGCACAGATTCGACCTGTCCTGGAATACTGTTCCAATATTTGGAGTGCTGCACCTAAACACACCCTAAAACTCTTCCGTACAAAAAAGGGCAATTCGTCTCGTCGGTGATGCATCGCTTACAAACTCGCTCACTTCTCTGGAACACCGTAGAAAAGTGGGCGATCTGTCTCTATTTTATAGATATTTCCATGAGCGATGCTCTTCTGAATTATCAGCAATCGTTCCCCCTCTGGCAGTCTCTTCCAGACTAACCCGTCAAGTTGAGTCTTCACACCCCTTCGTGGTAACTTTGGAGACCTGCAGAACATCTCTCTTCAAAGACTCGTTCATCCAACGAACAGCGAGGCTTTGGAACACATTGCCTAGGGAGGTGTTCCCCGAGGCATATAACCTCCAGAAATTCAAGAAGAACACCAATTCCTACCTGCTTGCTCTTGGTTCTCACGATGTTCTCTGAACATTACAGGATATTCCTTTTCGTGAAAACCACAACATAAAAAAAATAGGTCTTCTCTAGTAGATTTCCGAAAATCGCTCGGACTGGTCAATTTTGTTTATAAGGGAGACATTTTCTTACATAAAAACCATCATTCTGGGATCTTTCAAATTTGTTGACAGCAGCTGTCAAAGAAATCGTCCATGGACCCGGATTGGTTATTTCAGAAATATTGGGAAGTGCTTTGTCAATATTTCGGTTCTGGTTGAGCCATCTGAAATAACTCAGAATATTTCCAAAAAAATCTGTTGCATGTTACAGTTAGTGACATTTCTACCGTTTCAAATATCTTCCTCTATTGGGAAACCCTTCAGAGTGGATGTTACGTCCTATATAACCGCGACGTTATCCCGTCAGTTCCGCGGCGCCAAACTCGATTTCCGGGCCGTTGCATCCGCCCCCGCTGCGGTTTTCGGAAATTATTTCAATTAGCGCGAGCCTACGCTCTCGTTCGGATCGCAAAAAGTTGCACGCACGGCGCGCGGACGGAAAAGCCGCCCATCCAATAGATCGAGCTGTCGCGAACAGAACGCCACCACACCCACTGCCGAAATTGAATTAGAAAAGATTTTAAATGTGTGTCAGCAGGAGAGTGACAATGCACGTGCGGGATGGGTGACGTTTCTGGGGCGGAATGGAAATTTCGAAGTCGCATCCAAGTTTCCACCGAATAAACGGTGAATTTCAAGCCATATCCGACCATATCAAGAATATTATAGCATTTGGTTTTACGGAAATTGGAGTTTCTTCTTGATCATGGACGATATTTTGATAGCTGCTTTTGACAGCTGTCAAAAAATTCGGTTGATGGCGAGTCTGAGCAATGAGTTTTGATATATGGCAACGTGAGAGTAACCAAATTGGACAAAAGCGCTGATATTAAAACAGTGAAGAATAAAATTTATTCTGTTTTATTCAGCACCGAAACCGCGGCCGCCACTGGTATGAGATGTTTCCTCTTCATGACGTGCTTAATCGTGAACGACAGCAAAATAACGGGTAGAATTTACCGAAGTGTGTGGGCAAAACCGTTCTGCGATATGACTCGGCGGTTCGAACCGCGGCGAGGAAAACGGATGAAAAATATAACGATGTCTATGGCCGGCTTTACACTGATTTCGTAAAATATGCCATTTTCATGGTGGACGTACCCAAAATAGCACTGAAAATAATCTTTCAGCAAAACGATGGAATGGACCTTGATGTCGCCTCCATTATCCACGAACACAGTGATCGAGTCCGACCATTTAAAAATGGACTGGATGATCCATGTAAACTCCATTCCCTTTCATAATGTATCCTGGTTGGTCATGAAATTCTGACACATTTCACCGTGTATAGGTAATTTGAAAATGTTAGGTTACAGTCATTTTTCTGTCAGGTAACTAAGCAACGATGTCCTTTCTACATAGAGGTCGTAGTAGTTACGTATTCATCGAAATGTACATTCATTTTGGGAAAATGATGAATTTGAGGAAATTTATGTGGATTCAATCATTTCAAAGACCTGGCGAATGTTGAAGAAACTTTTTCACTGTTAATACTGGAAATATTCAACGAATATAAACATGGTTGGAAGATTTAGTTATGCTATTTTCTTGTTCGGAAATCAAGAATCGAGTGTTGAAATTTTACTGAAAAATAATGTAATGACATAGAAGTCCGTTACTTTGTGATAGTTCAGTCAAAAAAAAATAAAAGTACTCGAATAACCAGACACAAAAATTTCTAAACGAACTTACGGTCCTATGGAATTCTTCATTTTTCGAAATTCTCAAAAAATAAACCTATAGAAAACATTTAAATAGCTTTTTGCACAACTTGAAATACTCCAGTATGAAAATGTAGTAGTTATATTATACGGAATATGTGTCACAGTTAAACACCTCGAAGCCCGAAGGAATTAAATCCATTTTCAAAGTTAGAAAAGACTAACATTGGCAACGTCTCTGAGAATTGAGAATTTTGACATTGCCAATGTTTCACGAGTGCCAACCAGCGTCAGTTTTAAGTGAAAAAGCTTGATGAACCTAAATCTTGGCCAACTGGGATAATTCTTAAAAGTGAATGAAGTATAAATAGTCCTAATCATAATTAATGTATGTGATTTTTATCTAATGTGATATTTATGAAATGTGACTCTGCCAAAATTGGGCAAAAGCTCCGAATCTCAGGTTGTTGCTGTTATAAATTTTTATGTAATTTCTGTCACCTCTTCAGAGCCAAAAACATGCATGATTCACAAATATCACAACGTTTCGAATTGGATATCAAAGACTATGCAGAGTTCAATACGCAATATTCATCCAATTCGTTTTAAACGTTGATAAAAATGTACATCCATCAATTAAGGTAAAGTATAGAAATGAAAAATTTATGAAATATGGATTGGATCGATTTATTAGCTACAATGGCTGAACAATAAAAATAATACCCTTGCAAAATGCAATTTATTCAATTATCAGATGAAAAATATGTGAAATATTGAGTGCTCATTCCTATAGACTATAGAAACAGATTTGAAAATCGAATTTTTCTTATGCCAAGAAAAGTGGCTAAGTCACTTGGAGCAGCATCTCCTTGAACTCTTTGGAGCTTTCTATGCTCTTCAAGCGCCGTTTTCTTCGAACGAAAGTAGAAAATCAACACAATCAGAAGTATATGATGCCATAACAAGATCACTTATGTGTTGAAACAGCTACCATATGTCTAAGCTTGGTTCATGAAGTTTTGGATAATTGGATATGTTAAAATCCAAATCGACCAGCACTCTGAGAAACTGGAGGTCGTTGGAGCTCTGGAGGTGGAAGACGAGCTCTAGATAGTGCAGTTGTGCCAACAGCTCTGATGGGGCACAATTGCCTTGAGGTCGTACTGCTGAACCTAACAACTGGAACATAGTTCTAAGTAGGTACCCTGTTTTTTCACAGGAAAACATAGTTTGTAAGGAGATCCTGGACGAACGGAGAATCGCACAAAAATGAGACTAGTTGCAATCGAAAACCCAATCTTTCCCCTTTCGATCCGTGTACGCATATTCAATACCAGATTGGCAGGAAGAAAGCCTTACGATCCCCCGTTTTGCAACCTTTCGAAAATTCCGTACATTTAATTACTTGCGGATTCCAATGTCCTAGAAACATGAGATTTGTTACAAAGGACTCGACAATATGAAAGAAATAATTCATGAGGAATACTTCTTGACCGAACAGCTGGAACACAATTGCGTACTCAATACCTAAATAGTAAATAAGGCACATAACATTTAATAAAAGTAGAAAAACCGTCATAGCTTCGTAACCATTCATTTTCGACCCCTGGTTAACTGAACTTAATGAGTTGCAAACGATCTCAAGTACGTCCCATTTGGAGGATCAGGTTGAATTTCCAGGTATCCCGTATTTCCACCGGAAAATATAGATACAGACTCGATCACACCTGATCCTCCAAAAAAAATCCTCGACTATTGGGGACGTTCCATGAACGGTTCTCCGAAATTGATTACACAGCCAACAAATCAATTCGCGTTTCACAGTTAATTAGGCGCCCCTTCCTGAAGCGAAAAAGAAACAGAATTCCTGACTTGCCATGCGGAGGCACAAGCGGAGGTGAATCCGGGCCCGGACCCGTCAGCAATGGAAGCTGCAAGCTCCGCCCACCGACTCCGGGCTCCGCCCGCGCGGGGGTTCACCCCTTATTGGCTTGACTCCCACAAGCCTCCTACCTCGGACTCATCTCGGCAACAACAACATATTCAGAATTCAGTATCAAATCAGTACTCATTAAATAAACAGTGCAGTGCGTCAAACCCGTGTGCCATCGCCGGCAGCATCAGCGAAACATGCTCAACAATTTGGGTGCTGGTAAGTTGGTGGGGCACTAATTGACGCTAAAGTCTTTAGTGATTCAGCGTACTAACGATAGGCTAGTTAAATGGGCTAAATTGATGCCGCACGCCCTCATTAAGCCAATATCGCTGGGCTGCTCCGGTAGGCTATTCAATTAGGGACATTTCAGCTGGTCTTGGCTGCCATTCTTTCGGACCTTCAGTCGTACACGCGTCTCCGGTCGATTTTTTCTTGGGTTTCCAAGAGGCTTCAAGGTTCTGCCTTGAGGAAGTGTGGGCAGCGAGCTGTCTTGGTGTTCTCAGTCCGGTAGACATGTTGGTTTTCGAGCCCGACGTAAGATCCTAGTGTGGTTCGCAGTGGTCGAAGATGAGTGTGGAAGTGGTTGAGTTTTCGGCAATTGGGATTGTGGTATGATGGTTGGTGGATACCTAGGTACATATTTCGCAAGTATTCTTTGATAAGGAACCTTTTTGGTTCAGTCCCAAGCTAGCTAGCACTATTTGGACCGAAACCCTCAATTTCTGATTTGATACAGTATCTCTTTGAGTTTAACCACCAAAAGGTACTTATGAGCAATCGAGGAAATACCAAGCCTGGAGCTGTCTTTGATCAACCCTTGTTTATTCGTTACTGGCACCCCGTTTTTTTCATATGATGCAGCCCGATTCTGACTTCTCTTAAATGTACTGCTCTTGGTAGGCATTATTTCAAGATGAAACCTCATGGATTCCTTCATCTAAACAGAATTAGCTCAAATTTCAATAACTGTACTCATCCAAAAAGTTCAAGAAATGGATGCCAAAGTGTACGATATTCAGACTGCTGTCGATTTTACTTTGCCAAAGGATTCAGACTTCCATATAGACTATATTCTAGAGTTACCTGTGTATCATCTGCATATTTAATACAAAGTTTTCTCAATAAATGCGGAAATATACCAATTTTTTGCCAGATATCAAAATTTGGACTCTCATGAGATCAGCATCTTGAATTTTTGGCAGTACACCTCTCGTTTCAGTTCTTTAGGATTCATAACTTTCATTAAAAGAACTTTTTAACACTTCTGAGAATTGAAAATTGTGAAAGCAATGACAAGTACTGTTATGATTCCTTTATATGATACGCATAAAATGAATTTAGAATCTAACAAATCAATTAAAAAATTTTTCAATTTTGATATGCCCGGTAAACTATCTCAATTGAGGGTCCAAATTAAACTGAAAAATTTAAATTTATATCAAATTCAATAACAATATAAACTTCCTTTTTCAAATACAATAAAATAAACAACTTTTTCTATCCCTTAAATAAAATCACCTATATCTATAATAATTGTCCTTTCACTATATTCCTGTTTTCTAGTATCAATCTTCTTAGTACTCGTTATATTTTTTCCCAATTTCTTTCTTGACTTCCTTTATTTTCCCCAATTTATCTTCTGACTTTTCTTCCTGATTTTTCAATTCTCTTCTTGACTTTTCTTTCTGATTTTTCCTAATTTATCTTCTTGACTTTTCTTTCATATTTTTCAATTTATCTTCTTGGCTTTTCTTTCTTATTTCTCCTTATTTAACTTCTTGACTTTTCTTTCTGATTTCTCAATTCAATTCAATTTTATCATCTCCTTGGTTTCCATACTTCAAAACATCTTCAACATTTTTGATTTTTCTAATTTGATCCTTACTATTCACAGAATCTATTTTCTATGTACAAACTCCAAATGATGTTTCTGAATCTTTCAATTTCAATTTGGCCTCAATAGATCGGAATTAATTTCGAATTTTGAAAAGACATTTGAAACGCCGGCGCTGCATCATGCTTGGCAATTTCAGTTAAGAACAATTTCTTGACCATCAGGCACTACTTTTGGAGTAGGTATCCCATTTCATCTATTTCAATGATTTACAAGAGAAGTTGCTGCTCAACTGCACGATTAGCTGTTTTTCCGCAAATCGCTAGGAAATTTTGACATTCCTGACAAAATGTCTCATAGAAAAAGTCAAGATTTTCCAACTGTTAGGAAATATTAATTTCCTATGATATTTCCTTAAAGTTGTCACTGTTCTACTTATGCATATTCGTACTTTTTTCTCGATTTATTTGGCAATAATTCTAATGAAGCAGTGTTCACTGCCTCAACCAGCTCTGGAGGAGTCGCAGAAATGGAAAATTCATCATCACTTATCATTTTACACTGTTTCATTTTCTGAAACACTAGCAATTAAATTTGTATGCGTTTCCACCCACATTTGTACTTCTTACTAAGCTTGAACTACCTAATATCGACAACAGACAGCAGTGTTCAGACAGAGCACTCCTAAATACCTATTCAAGTTTTCCACTTTTGGCATTTGAGTTGTGGCTACTCTGTATAAGTTGCGTCATTGAAATTTGGTGCATATTCGTGAAGTTCGTTATTTTTGTGGCTAGAGAAAAACGAGTCATTTAAAGCACCACTTTTCATAGGTTGATTCTAATTTTCCAGTTCGAGAAATCAATGGAGAAAAATGTTAAATTTGCCAGAGAAATCTTCAGAATCATATGTTACAGAAATATTTGGATGATTCTCTAAATTTTTCATGAAAGATGATTTCGAAATCACACCTACCAATCCTGTTGCCAAGTCCTGCAAATACACTTCAACTAACCTTGGCAAAAAAAATCCTATGGTCTCTGAGCTATGACGTTCTCTATTCACTCCTACTATTATAACCCAATTGGGATTTGAACAAAATATAAAAAAGCAATATCGCCCTCGGATACTGAATATGCTAGCACTTTCCCGATCTACTCATCAGTCACTCATTGCGCGTTCGTATCTACGAAGAAATTCCCCAAGGTTCCATCCTTGGTCCGTCAATCTTCCACCAAACCCCTCAAAACCCACAAAATCTCTTCCAGGTCTCAAAGACATGTGCGGGGAAGACCTGAAACGCCACCAGAACGACCTGAAGATCCTGGATCAACCCAGGCTGAACCTTTGCGATGGCAACCTCTCCTCGCTCAACAGCATGGGCAGCAATTCCGGAAGCGACGGGGACAAACCTTCCAAGCAGAAAAGACACAGGACCAGGTTTACGCCGGCACAGCTCAACGAACTTGAGAGGTGCTTTTCGAAGACGCACTACCCGGATATTTTCATGAGGGAGGAGATAGCTATGAGGATAGGACTGACGGAGTCCAGAGTGCAGGTTAGTGGAGGTTCAGAATGTTCAGATATATTGTGAAAAGCGGAATAGGAGGCGAGAAGTTTCGTTTGATTACCAGGCGGAATTAGATTCCGCGTCTCCCTGATAGAATGTTAGACTTGTTGAAAATATCCTGTATTCATGAATTACTCTTTGAAATATGAATCCAACCTTAGAATTGTATCGACGATATCGATCAGAAGACTAGCCTTGAAAAAGAAACAAGTCGTTTCGAAACGTCGGCATTGTCTTGAAGAACAATAAAGAAATTCAGTCTAAGAATCTCAATATACACACAACCAAACTTATATGGAATCACCCAGTATTAAGATGAAATATTATTTTTATATATTTTTCGTTAGAAGCAAATAAAAAGTGCATAATGTTTACTCACAAAAACAGTTAGGTTCATAAGCACTTGATAAGATTTGGCTTTGCAGTGTCGATTTTACCATTTCGTTCGAACGTCGCAGTGAATTTATATTTTGTTTTTTTGCGAAGTTTTAAAAAAATGCCTTATGTGGGGTTATCGGAAGTCCAGAGAGGAAGAAGTATTACTATGGCAGAACAAGGTATGTCACAAAGACAGATTGCAAGAACGGTGGGGGTTACACAAGGGGTTGTTTCAAAAACCTATGCAAGGTTTCTGGAGTTAGGAACCCTAAAGAATAGGCCGAGAAGAACTCGTGGGAGTAACTACAGAAAGGCAGGATCGCTTTTTAGCCCAAACAGCAAGAAGAAATCCCGCAGTATCTCATTCAGAGCTTCAAAGGCAATTTTTGCAAGCTACAGGTGTTAGTGTTTCTGTCGAAACTATCAGAAAAAGACTTCGCGCTCGGGAATTATTCAAGAGTAGAGCGTTAAGAGTTCCAGAACTATCAAGGCAAAATAAAGTTGACCGTTTTAATTGGTGTTTAGAGCATGAAAATTGGACTATTGAAGATTGGAAAAATGTCTTATTTTCGGATGAGACCAGAATTGGCCTACGATCAGACGACCGGCGTGTTCGCATTAAGAGGTAGAGGGAGGCAAGCTAGGCTCCAAGCTGCAAGACCGATCCCTAAATACAAAGGAGGTACTGTCAGGCCCGCCGCTAGCTGTCTGAGCGCCCGCGTGCAAATACTGTTATGCCGCCCCCAATAGGGCTCTACATCAGAGAGCAATTCGGGGGGGGGGGGGGCAGTGAAAAGTTTTAGCGAGGGACCTGAACTGATCTTGAGAGCGGGTAAAGGGGGGGGGGTGTTAGATCGTTTCCATTCGAAGATTTAGTGTGCAAAACTCTTTCCTGGGGAGGTTAATTACCCCCAGTACCCCCCCCCCGTAAATACTCCCCTGCGCTACATATGCTGAGTCTTCTCTAGAAAGGGTTCCCTCATTATGGTGGGAAAAAAATAAAAACCTATTGAATTATTGTTATTATACATATTATATTATTGTTATTTTTATTTATAAAATTGAAAAATCATATAGATACATATTTATCTACAAAAATTTCACTCTTCTCGCTTTTATGTTAGCGAAATCTTCTATAATCTTAGTCATATCTAATCTATCCAAAATTTGGTGTTCAATTGAAATTACATATAGCTAAATTACTTAATCTGTGTTGGAGCATAGTGGATCTTAAATAATTCTTGATAATTTTTAATTTTGAAAAAGATCTTTCTCCAAATGCAACTGAAACCGGCAATGTTAGTAGTGTTCTTAGTGCTATTGTTATATTCGGAAATGTAGAAATTAAGTCATTACCAAAAATATATTGTAACAGTGATTGTGGATCCTTCGATTAGAGTTCTGCAAAATGCGATTTTAGTGCAATAATTTTATTAAACAAATCAATACCGTCAATGTCTGATTCATTAGTAGCATCATCTTGCTTCAGATTCACTATTAACAAAATAATTGGAATTTAATTTTTGATCGTTACTGTTCATACACCACGGAACTGTTCGAATCGAATCATAGACAAGAGACAAGTTTCAATTTCGAATGCAAAATGCAACTGATCCTAGGGGGTGTATATTCCAACAAAGACCTTCATTCTGTTTTTATCTTTATTTTCGTAATTCTCTCTTCAAAATCACGTATCTACCTAAACTCGGCTAGTAGAAAGGGCGCAATTTGGTAACTAACAGAGAGTTTTTTATGACATGCAATAATTGGCATAAACGATACGGCGACACTGAAAATATTCAAAACTACTACTACTACCTGGTTGTAATATTGGGAAAAAGAACATCTGCAAATTTTTCTCGTAGAATACTCAACAAAATCAAGATGCCGTAGGAACTTTCTGAATCGATGTTTCTTTCAGAAATTTTTTCCCG
Source organism: Adalia bipunctata (assembly GCA_910592335.1). Taxonomy (NCBI): domain Eukaryota; kingdom Metazoa; phylum Arthropoda; class Insecta; order Coleoptera; family Coccinellidae; genus Adalia; species Adalia bipunctata. The sequence goes on along the minus strand of OU342949.1, from coordinate 71,973,298 downwards.
AGGGCGCAATTCGAAGTTCCGGGAGGACAATTTATCGGATTATGTGAATTTTTCGATCTTGAAGTTTTATGCCATAACTGGATCTGGGCGCTCTCAGTATTTCGCCGGGGGGCACCTGCGGAACTTCGGGGGGCGGCAGTGCCCCTCCCGGAAATATACCTGAAAGAAACACTGCAGTGAATTCACTGAATTCCGTGGATATACGGAAATTATCGATGTTGGCCGCCTGTCCTCCCAATCCTTCAGAGAAAAAGTCTCTCTAAGGGGGATGGGGAGACCTTGCCGCCCCCAATGATGAACGGAGTTGGAGAAATTTCAAAGCAGTTGGCAAAGTTTCGATCGCATATGGCAAAATTTCTATGTTTCTATGACAGTTGGCAAAATTTTAAAGCAGTTGGAGTTGGACAACCGCCCCCCCTTTTTTTTCTCCCCCCCGCTTACCACGTTGTTTGTCCCCTCCAAAAAAATTTCAATTTCACTGGATTTGCCGCCCCCCTGGACGTGCCGCCCTTGTGCCGGGCACGCCTTGCACGCCCGCTTACGGCGGGCCTGGGTACTGTAATGTTTTGGGGCGGAATTATGTTTGGTGAGAAAACTCCTTTAATTCCCATTAGACAATCTCTGACAGGGCCTAGGTATGTTGATCTAGATTCTAGTGCTACGACCTGTAGTGAGGCTCTGGCGAGGTGCTTTTGGAGATTATTTCCTATTTATGCAGGATAATGCACCTCTACATACCAGCAGAGTTGCAAAAAATTTTTTCGAAACAGAAGGTGTGACTGTTTTAGAGTGGCCTTCTTGTTCACCGGACCTTAATCCTATCGAGCACTTGTGGGATAGGATCAAAAGAAAAATTAGAGCTCGACAAAATAATCCTGGTAACGCAGAGCAACTTATACAAGCGGCTTTAGAGGAATGGGCAAATGTTACAGAAGAAGAAATTAACAACTTAATAGAAAGCATGCCTCGTCGAATTCAAGCTTGTATCAATGCCAGGGGTGGTAATACTGATTATTGATTTGTTAAAATCGTTTTATGTTGTTCAATTCTCAGTTACATAAAAATTATTTTTAGAGAAATTTACACTTTTAATTTTCTGTTCTATTATAAAAATAATCTTTCAATAATTTATATTATTTCTGTAATGAACTTGTTTTGGGAAAACTGCTCTTCACTTTTCAGCGACTTTTTTTTAATTAAAATTCGTTTTTTCCAAATAACAGGGTGATTCCATATAAGTTTGGTTGTGTGTATTCTTTTCATTCGAACATAAATGGACGATAACCTAAGAACAACAGTAACAATCTTTTCCCAATATTGGTAACACTTGGCAATTCCTTCATAAAGTCTCATACGCTAATTTTGTGCCTTCCGACAAACCCATATAAAAATGTGAAAAAAGTTGACAACAATTCTTTCGTCAACCGTCGGCAAGTTGAAAGGCCTCCTATACCGGAAGGCTTGCACGACTCACACGTTTTAGCCATTTAGTTTTATGGTGGTGAGACCACATAAGCTGTTTTTCCCCATATTTGCCTACCTGGTGGATTCGACCACATCTAAACACGCAAGTCGTAAAGCAAAGGGGTTGAAATGATTCATATTGTGAATTCTGAAGGAAATTTACCTTTTTGTTACTATGAGCTGAGCGCAATGTCAAAAAGTACGGTATTTATTGACATTAACTATCTAGGTACGTAAACTATAACAGCAGTACATCCTGATTTTGAAGCATTTCTCATAATACCATTTTCAACGGAGGAACTCTGAACAAAACACATCAGGATCCCGAGCTTGGAAGTCTGAAATTGTCTTGAGAAACTGGAAGTTGCTTTCTCATTCCTTTATACGATGTTCTCAGGACGTCTAATCCTTCCAAGTTCTCTGCTAATCTCCCCTTGATTAATATTAATTGAATCCATGCCTGATCCCACTGTTTTACTTTAATGAAAATTTCTTGCTCGCTTTTCACCATAAAATGTCGAATCGCGGAATGGCTTCCATCACTAGCGGATCCAGGGAGTTTTTCAGGGGAGGGGTCTTGCAATTTTAAACCAAAAATACAGACTGAGCCAAATTGGTAAATTGGTCACATTTAAATGTGAAGACCTATTTATACAGAGTGGTTTCGGAGGAGACTGTCAGATTTTAGGAGAAGTTTACGCTATAGTCATCTGTCATAGCAGTTTCGAAACAATGTTTTTATTGTCTACACTCTATACAGGGTGATTTGCCCGATTCGACCGATTTTTCTTTTATTCATAATTTGGGTATGGCGTGATCAATATCGATTAAATTTTCAGTGTAGAACAATATGATTGTCTACTTTCAATAGTTCCAACACTTGTTCAAAAATATAGGGTGGGAAAGTTCAGATTGAATTTGCAGGTTGAAAAAACGCACTGTATATTCCGTTTTCAAAAATTCTCTACCTGCTCCAGATTCTACCATAAGTTCACATTACTGGAGCATTTTTATTCTTTTTGGTACACGTCCAGTTTTTCTGGAATTTTTTTTTGAAGATGAACAATATCGTTATGTCGCTCCAAGGCAGTGAGAATATTCTGAACTAGACAGTAAAGGATACAGCTTTACTATCCAATGATACAAAGCTCTTCCGAATGTATGAAAAATAGTTTTTATCAAATCGAAAATTTCCCATGAAACTTAAATCTCAATTTAAACCAAATTACTGTAGGACGCAGAAAGAGCTTTGTATCATTGGACGATACAGCTTCACTATCTAGTTCAGAATATTTTCACTGCCTTGGAGCGAAATAACGATATTGTTCATTTTCTTAGAAAAACTGGTCGTGCGCCAAAATAAGTTAAAACACTCCCATCCCTTTCTAGTCTTTCCCAGCAATAATCTTCATTATTGCTGATAAATGAAACTGAATGAAGAGAACTTAATTCCGATCATTTTTACACAAAATCCAATGATATAGTCATCATGACATCGGACATCCACTAGATAAGACATCGCAGCCCGATATTTCTTCATTAACAAAACTAGAAACCACAAACACTGTTTTGATGGATTACTCTGACAATATGAAGTTTAATGAAAATGGGCGAATGTCTAAGGGTAGCAAGAGTTTCCCATTTAGCGACAGCTCGGTTTCAAAGCCCCAAATGCATTTCCCGAGTCTCCATGCCAGTTTTTCATTAGTTCTGACGAGTCGACAAGTTTGGTTAAAACGAAAATTCGGTATGCCATACCGATCCATTCCGTTTTTCGTTCATTTGGTCACGTTGATATAGAGGCGTGGTATTATATTTCATATTTTTTGCGTTGGGTGGTATCGAGTTGGCGAAAGATGAACGATTCTGTTGTTTTGAATAATTTTCTGAAAAGTTTTCCGAAAGGGACAACATTCGTTGCGAACGAGAATACGAATTGAGTGAAAATAGAAGCTTTTTTCACAGCTATGTCAACCGAAGTCCGATTCTTGATTCTTCACAGCGTTCTTGTCTGGCACTTTCTGCACTTTGTATGTTTTAAGCCCACAACTCGACTTAATTTTCTGAACGGTTGACTGCGAACAACCCACTATTTGGGCCACTTTCCGTCCTGAAAGGTTAGGATTCATCTGAAAAAGGCTGATGGCTTTCTTAAATTTTTTTGGGCTATGAAACCCCTTTTTCCTCCCGGTTCCTTCCTTGCGGTTAATTGTAAGATCTTCGTTGAAGCGCTCAACAAATCTTGATACCGTTTCCGGACGCAAGCGAGCCTCTTTTGCGATTCTTTTGAAGCTCCATTTTTGATTATTTTGAAAAAGTTTCACTATAAATTCTCGTGTTTTCACTTCGCTCTACATTTTGCGACAGAGAATTGGAATATCAATGAAGTGAATGTTCAACATGTTTCTGACGTTCATACACGGAAAAAAATAAAAGCTTGTTTCAAAGCAATATCTTTCAATTCAAGCTGATGTTAGATCTGTATATCCCCGAGAGGATATCTATTTCAATTTAGATTATCATATTCTCAAAGCCTCAGCTTCTAATGTAGAAAATGATTTTTTCAATTCAAAGATATTTGGATGCTCACGCGAAGAGTAATTTACTACTCAATCTATGAACACGTAGTCTAAAATTGAATAAAATCCAATACTCAATTGTAGTATATGGCAAATAGAATGAAGTATACTATCTGATTATTCAGAATATATGGTAGGATCATATTGAGAATATGGTTCGTAGAAGGAAATTCACAATACTTACATTGAGAATTTGAAAAGCTTGTATCAAGTTTATACATTCTTAAAGTGAATCATTGTTTTCTCTGCTCATTTAGAAATATTATTGTTTTGAGTATATTAAACATAATTTCATTTCAATTGAAGAATATTGATAATTTAGAAATGAAAAGATATTGCTTAGATGCAAATTACTCGATATTTGAATTGATATTTTGATAACGTTCATTCTGAAATGCTAGTTAACTATATATTATCATGCATATTCTCAAAATATTTCCCTCCGAATATTTTAATCTCATCTTGAAATTGGAAAGGTGGACAGAATTTAAGAATTATTAAGCATATCTATTTGTAGGTTAATTATTGTAGTTCAATCCGAAATATTTGGCCTTTGGCTTCATTCTGCAGATTTCGAATAAGGGGTGGCATGCTGATAAAATCAAGGAGTACTCATCAAAAATAGAATATTCATTTGAAAAATATATTCTAAATAACATAGTTCTCAGATATAAAATTGAAGATATTTATAAAATATTCATTAGAATTATGTGCCACTGTATTCTTTCTACATTGCAGAAGGTGTTTCTTCATTTTTCTATGACGTTGGTCCAAGGTTCATCGTTAAGTTGCAGCCAAACAATATCCTCGTTATTCAAAGCTGAAAAATACAATTTTAAAACAAGCTGCACGTTGAGGCTTTCGATAATATTTTCTTTTCCCCATAAAGAAGGGGTTGCTACAGTAAACCTTATAACCATGATGAACACATTTAAATCAATAGAAAAATCCCGCAATTCTGAACTGAGTAGGTTATCTGAAATTTCCGGAATCCATAGAAAATGGCAAAGTTGAAAATTAGAAATATTTATAAATGGGTTTTCACGTCTGTGAAATAATCATAAAGCAATCGTTAACGGCATGCATTAGAAACATTTTTTGTAAATGCAGTTTTCGAAATGAACGTCTAATAGAGCTCTCGCAGTGAATCGCCCTAATACTCTCAGTGCGCTTGATTCAATTTGAAATTTATTTCTTGAAACTACTAAGAACATCCCTGACAATATGTTAGATTGAACAAATTCACTTACCTTTGAATACTTCAATAACCGATTCCTCACAACCCCATCAATCCTTTAGAACATCACCAATATCCACCTGCGAAGTGTTCTACATCATTCCGTGAAACGCATTGAAAATGAATAACCAGAAAAACTCAAGTTTTAAAAATTTCAAAGTTTCTCCTCCATTCTGAACTAGATAAACTCAACGTGAACGAAAGCGAAATGAATTTCGACACATGCTTCGTAGCTCGTACTTCGGCGAATAGAATAAAAAGATAGGTCTGGACCTGCCCAACGATTATGCCAAGAAATATACAATATTGAATATACATACTCAATTTGAGATTGGAGAACGCGATTGAATCTCAAACAGAGAAAGTATCAAGGGAATCAGAGAAATTTGAACTTAACTTCGAGCTTCTCATCAGAAAAATATCATTATATTGAACATTCCATTTAGCGTTATGAAGAATATTCGAGATTCAATTTGAGTTGAAGAGTTTTGTTTTTACCACTCATGAAATGGAGTAGTGTTCTTTTAAAAATATGGTATATATGAATGGAATCTGTCGAAAACTCAGTTTGAGTGAAATGATATACTCAGAATGAGGTGTTATAGTCTCATTTAAAGAGCACGCGATTTTCATCCTGAAAATCTGTCGAAAACTCAGTTTGAGTGAAATGATATACTCAGAATGAGGTGTTATAGTCTCATTTGAAGAGCACGCGATTTTCATCCTGAAAATCGTTCATTTAACTGAATAGAGATAACCAATACTTGAATGGAATAATTTTTCAAGTTTGAATGAAACATATTTACTTGAAGTGAAAATTTATGTTGAGAAAATGAATATTCACATTTGAACATTTCAGGATTTTCAATGCAAAACTATTTTCATCAAATGAGAATAAAAACTCTCAGAACAAGGTGAAAGAAATAAGAATATTCAAATATTCCTTTTGAGCATTCACTTTTTTCTGTGTAACAAAGCTAACTATGATCAAATTTTGATTTTTTCTCAATTGGTTCAAGAGATATAGGCGTTTTTGTGATAGCGAATTTATTCTCGTTCAGTCCTTATTAATAACTTCTAATTGTAGAAAAGGCATCTGGATCATCAAATCACATCATTTTTTGTCCACGATTGTCAGGAACGCACATTTTGATCATTTTCTTTTTAACCTGTCCAAGGGCGAAACAAAACGAAAATTTCAGGTGGATTAAAAAAAACCTTATGGAAATAAATTCAACATTCCTTTTCCAAGTGACGAACCCTCCTTAACCCCAACCTCAACCCCCAAAACACACCACCATCCTTCGAAAAAACGCGTAATCTAGAAGCGCATAAACCGATATATGATGAAATTTTACGGCATATTCTAGCCGTAAACGAGTCCCAACAACATCCTGAAAATATTCCACGTATATTCCTCCTTGAGTGATTTATATCTGGGGGGTTAGTTTATATCACACCCTCCTAACAGCGAGGCAGAGGCGCTCCGACCCCTAGACGAGGTTCATTTCGCAGTCAAATGTGGGTGTAAATGTTTAATGAAGAACGATGATTTGATTCTTCGCACTTAATTTGGATTAATAGCGGCGGTTTTTTCGGGGGCGAGAGCTGTTGTTCGAGCAAGCAACCGTGAATCTTCAGTATGGTTATGGTTTTTTATGGGATGGAGGAGACTCCGGAGGAGAGAGAATGCGATTTCTTGGAACCACGGGGAAATTGCAACGTTCTTGATGGGGTGGCACATTACTGTGCGAAACTAAGATTTTTGGCCAAATAACATCATGAAACGTGGGAATAAAACTGTCATCCACTTGCTCAATGTAGAGGAAAGTCACCAAATATGGAATACCATTTTGTTTTTAGGATATTAAGAAAAAACTTTATATTAATTAAATCAGTTTAATGTTTATACTAATCGGTCATACATTTATATGTAGTAATCAACAGCATCTAATCAAATATATTAGTTATCTAATTAAAATCTAACACAAAAAACAAAATCACAAATGAGTAACGAAATATGGAATAGGAACCCATATGTGGAATATAAGCTCAAATCAAGATAACAATAACAAAAATGGACATTGAGATCAATTAAATGAATATAACATATTATTGTGATAAATGAAAGAAGTTTCATAATTACTTGCAAAAGTCACAGATCCAAGTTTCAAACTCTGGACCAGCACAATCATAATGTGCCCAGAGCCCACACATCAAGTAGGGGAATTACGTACAAAATGACATAGGGTTTTATTTCAGAGGCATAACTTGTTAGTAGTGAATCACAGTAATGTCATATTCAACACCTCTGATCTTTGGTCCTTTCTTTATAAAATCTAATCAACCTTTATGAAATAAAAGTACCAAGAACTAAAATATTCTTAGATAAATTGGGATAAACGAAATTCATTTTGTTCGCATGCTATGGACAAAATGACATACCGGCAATAGGCAACTGTATTTTTCTACTTATAGTTACAAAACTACTGACAAAGTTCACTTATGAAACGCTTGGTTCTTCTAGGAACATCAGCACAAGATGCGTGAGCCCAATGCAAGCAATGCATGCACCGTAACCAGTCTTCTTCAGGGCTAATCCTGGAGAAGATCTCAATCGGGAAAAAAGGTCTCATAACAATAGATAGATGGACACTGGACAGTCATCTTCATGATCTCGAAAGTTGCTAGGAACATTTTCTTCTTCATTGTCTTTTTTAAATAATGCACTAGGGACTTGTCTCCTTGTTTTTGGAGGAGGTATGGGCTCATTTTTTGATCTGATTCCAATCATAAGGTGTAGAAGTTGAAACTAAGTACGTTTATCGTGTCTTCGGCTCACGTTTGCCTTGTTCACTTATAAATCGTCCTTTTGGGATTGGAGAAACCTCCTCATAGGACCAGCCAGAGTAGATGCATTGCCTTTATTAGCCGCAGATGAAGATTTTGTTATGAATATGTTAAGACAAGTCCTGATTCTTTGTTTGCTGATGAAGCCTGAGATGGATTGTCTTGGTTTTGTTCGGTAGATACGGTTAATTCAGCTGAAATACCTATGTCATTTTGTCCGTTCACTGTGTATGTCATTTTGTCCATATAGCGTTATAAAACTAGAAATGTATCGAATTAATACAAAAAGTATATTCAACATACAAAAAGCCTCGTGAATACAATGACAAATAAGTGAAGTTTGAATTGAGTGCAATTTGAATGAAAAAAATGGTGAAAACCGGCCATTTCTTCTTAAAATTGGGCGCAATGAATAAAAACTCGTGACCTATTGATTTCTCTTATCACTAATAACGACCGAATGAACCAGAGTAGCTCTTGCTAATTTTCAGAGGTCAATTGAAGCCACTCGGGTCGTGTAATGTGGTAGGCAGTTCCGCATTTCATACCTCCGAACTCAAGTTATGATGCCTATGTCATTTTGTCCATATATGTCATTTTGTACGTATTTCCCCTATATTCCATAATTAGACACCGACGGGCGACGACTGTCCATATTTGGATTTTTATACTAGTTCAAACTCTCCTAAAAATTTTTCAAGTCACAATATTTTAATGACAAAAGATCACAAAATGGTGAAATAAACATAATACCGATATACTAAATAGTATAACACTTATGTATATAAACATAACAGCTGGAAATACTCATTTACTACTCACCTTTTAAAATTTTCTTCACGACAACAAAACAAAACGCGCTGCCACACGTTAAGCGTTTGCGCAACTGACTCGATGGTGTGAGTGCGATAGTTAGTAGACCGAATGAAGCAGAAGATGGTCGAATGTTCCGTTTATTACTTATAGTCTTGGAGAAATGAAGGTATTCCATATTAGGATACTATTTCATATTTGGTGACTTTCCTCTTTATCTGCGCATTAATGGTAGCAGCAGACACCAGCAATTCTGTACGTCCATTGAAACAAATGCCTCCTGAAACCATGGATGAACTTCCTGAACCGATCTGCACTAAATTTACGTCTAGGCATTATTACGAAACAAATTTTCATATTTTGAATCAAAAATGATCGTATAATAACGTGAAACAATAACAGATGCAAAATTCCTAGAAACGACAAGAACTTGACCGAAATTGAAAAAGTTATCTACTGTGGTATTCAAAAATTCAGAAATCGACTGATCGATTTTGATATTATAAAATTTGGAATAGGGTAGACATGGGCGTAGATAGGGGGAGGCCAGGGGGGGCACGGCCCCCCCAGAATCCACGGTGCCCCCCCCTTACTGAAAAACACATTTGTTTTTCCTTGCTCGTTTTCCACTGTGCCCCCTCAGGGCCCCCCCAGGAAAAAAGGCTAGCTACGCCCATGAGGGTAGATGTCTCAACAATTCATCCTGAGAAACTCGCTTTTTGTCTTTTTGTGCACGAAGTGAGAAGGAATCTGATATTTAAGGGGTGTTTCAAACTGCGTTTTTTTTAGAATAAGTAAAACACATAAGTTGCATTCCTTTTCAAAAATTTTTGTTGGTAATTGAAGTATCAGTTATGACATTCATGTACGAAAAATATAATCTGCCAAATGACCTCTTGCAGCTCTTTGCACTCTTTTGTTAAAATTTTCAATGACATTTTGACATAATTGCGGCTCTATCTCACTAATGACACGAATAATTTCATTCTTTAGTTCAGGCATCGATTGTGGATTATTCTTATAGACCTGGCTTTCCACATAACCCCAAAGAAAATAGTCTAACGGTGTCGAATCACATGATCTTGGTGGCCAATTGACATCACCGTTTCTGGAGATTATTCGTCCAGGAAATTTTTGTCTCAATAAATCGATTGTGTCATTTGCAAAGTGAGATGTAGAGCCATCCTGCTGAAACCAAATGTCCTCTAGATCAATATTCTCTAATTCAGGCCACAAAAATTCGATTATTATCCGACGGTATCGATCACCATTAACAGTTACAGCTTCACCAGCACTACCAGCAGCATTTTTGAAGAAGTAAAGTCTAATAACAGCACCTCACCATAATGCACACCAAAAAGTGACTCGTTTTGGAAGCGTAGGTTTCTCATGAATAATTCGTGGATTTTCCTCACCCCAGGTACGACAATTTTGTTTATTTATTAACATAGCCACCAAGTTCAAAATGTGCTTCATCGAAAACATGATTTTTTGAGAAAAATCAGCTGGTTGTTCATTGATGAAATTGACAAATGAACGACGTTTTAAATAATCTAATGGCTTCAATTCCTGTGATATTTGAACTCTATATGCCTTCAGAGCTAAATCCTTGTGTAAAATACGCCATGTTGTGGACCTACTAAGTCCATGTTGTTGTGAAAGTCGTCTAATGGACATTTCAGGATCTTCAGCAACACTTTCACGAACCAAATCATTATTTTTTTGTGAACGACCGTCACGACTGTATTTTTCACTTTTTTGGTCTTCCACCAAACCGGTCTCTTGAAATTTTTTAATAATTCGACCAATGGTGCTTTCAGATGGATGATTATGTAAACCATAAAATTCACGTAATTTTCTAAAAACACTTTTCACAGAACGCTGATTTTCATAAAATAATTCAACAATTTGAACGCGTTTTTGTATCGTGTAAGAAGCCATTTTCATAAATGTCATACATCACACTTCTGAAATGTCAAAATACCCAGACGAATTCAGTGCGCCATCGATATTTTATTTATTCTTAAAAAAAACCGCGCAATTTGAAACACCCTTTATATTGTACCATGAGGAAAATCTCACTTTTTCCTCTGATACCGCAAATGGAAAATATTCTTAATTGAGTTTTTACGTCAGCCACCATCCTCGAACCAACGTAGGTACCCAAAAACGAAGAACCGGAAGCAGACAGTGGTCGTAGATTCACAGCTTTACTGTAATCGTAATATTTTATGACATAACGCTCTGATCGGGCTTTAGAAGTGCAGTAAAGGTAATCGAAAGTCGTAAACCCTAATCTGCCATAGAAATTCATGGCCCAGTCTTTTCCCTATTGCCCCTTGCCCTTTTTCTCTTCTCGTTCTCAATAAGAGACCGCCGCTCCCGACGTAGGTATTATCGATTTGAGCTGTTCAGCCAGGAATTCAAAAAGAAATGAACACTTCGTCGGAAAAACAGCTCTTTGGAAATTTTGATTTCAATACGAAAAGTAGGTTTCGATCAGGTTGTATATTTATAGAGGTGAGCATGACAACAACAACCTCTCAAATTTGTCTATTCTTCGGGAGGGACAAGGCAATGTTTGTGCAAATACAGGGTGAACAATATTCGTTGTGTATGGAGGGGATCTCGAAAGCTATAGGAGCTAGAAGAAAACGAACTCTTTTTCTAAATACGAGAACAAAACCGGTTTTGTTCTCGTATGTCATTTCTAGATTTCGAGGTAATAATCGAAATTTGGATCATTGCCGTTTTCAAAAGTGCTGAATATCTGGCTCGTTTGAAGTTGTATTCGAAATCTGTTGCTTCCTTTCACACTCACCTTTTCAAAGATGAATCTCTGACTTTTTGAATGTAAGTAATGATTAGAAGTGCTATTTTCTTGAGGCATCTTTTTTCCTCCGTTCTTAAATGTATCGTATTTAGTTATACATTGATATTGATATTGTTTTTCCTCAACACATAAAAATTACTTCAGGGAAATTTCAACACACTTTTCTCACATTTGGGTTCGCTATTGACTGCATATAAGGCTGGTATTACCATTGCAACTGTAAAATAGATGTCCCTTTGAAAGTTACGAGGATGTATAGATATCTAGTTAGCCTAAACCAGTTCCATTCATAAAAGAAAATATTGCGATACCATATCAACGAACAATAACTTATTAGAAGTGTCAGTGTTTATTGAAAAACATGGTGTTTTTAGGGGGTCATACCCCTTTGTCATTTTTCATCCAAAATTTGAAATTTTTCAAATCGCTCATATTCTGCACAGAGGTACTTGGGACTATGCTGATCAACATAATATAAATTACTATTGGCGGAGATGAGAGGGACGGCAGTTATGAAAGTTTAAAATTTCCGATTTTTTAAAAAAATGCGATTTGACAGGTCAAAATCTAACCAGTGATAGTTAGGGCTTTGAATTGTTTTTTATTGAATGGAGCGGCCTCGAAAACCTACATTTTGATACCAGAATCACCCATGTAGCCCCCATAGGTAATGAAATATTCCACTTTATATTTTGCGATTTTTCATTTTCGAGTTCTGTTCACGAGCTCACACCACTCTAGGTAAGGGTGCTGTCGGTCCGCAGAATTGCTATTATTGAAGATTCAAATGGGCAGTACAATTTCCAGATTCAATAATAACGTGAGATCCTCCCCAAATATATTTTTTATTGACAAACATGGTGTTTTTAGGGGGTCATACCCCTTTGTCATTTTTCATCCAAAATTTGAAATTTTTCAAATCGCTCATATTCTGCACAGAGGTACTTGGGACTATGCTGATCAACATAATATAAATAACTGTTGGCGGAGATGGGAGGGACGGCAGTTATGACAGTTCGAAATTTCCGATTTTTTCCAAAAATGCCATTTGACAGGTCAAAATCTAAACGGTGATAGTAAGGGCTTTGAATTGCTTTTAATTGAATAGAGCGACCTCGAAAACCTACATTTTGATACCAGAATCACCCATGTAGCCCCCATAAGTAATGAAATATTCCACTTTATATTTTGCGATTTTTCATTTTCGAGTTCTGTTCACGAGCTCACACCACTCTAGGTAAGGGTGCTGTCGGTCCGCAGAATTGCTATTATGAAGTATCAAATGGGCAGTACAACTTCCAGATTCTATAATAACGTGAGATCCTCCCCAAATATATTTTTATTGACAAACATGGTGTTTTTAGGGGGTCATACCCCTTTGTCATTTTTCATCCAAAATTTGAAATTATTCAAATCGCTCATATTCTGCACAGAGATACTTTGGACTATGCTGATCAACATAATATAAATAACTATTGGCGGAGATGAGAGGGACGGCAGTTATGACAGTTTGAAATTTCCGATTTTTTTCAAAAAATGCCATTTGACAGGTCAAAATCTGAGCGATGACAGTTAGGGCTTTGAATTGCTTTTTATTGAATAGAGCGACCTCGAAAGCCTACATTTTGATACCAGAATCACCCATGTAGCCCCCATAGGTAATGAAATATTCCACTTTATATTTTTCGATTTTTCATTTTCGAGTTCTGTTCACGACCTCTCACCACTCTAGGTAAGGGTGCTGTCGGTCCGCAGAATTGCTATTATTGAAGATTCAAATGGGCAGTACAACTTCCAGATTCAATAATAACGTGAGATCCTCCCCAAATATATTTTTTATTGACAAACATGGTGTTTTTAGGAGGTCATACCCCTTTGTCATTTTTCATCCAAAATTTGAAATTTTTCAAATCGCTCATATTCTGCACAGAGGTACTTGGGACTATGCTGATCAACATAATATAAATAACTACTGGCGGAGATGAGAGGGACGGCAGTTATGACAGTTTGAAATTTCCGATTTTTTCAAAAAATGACATCTGACAGGTCAAAATCTAAACGGTGATAGTTAGGGCTTTGAATTGTTTTTTATTGAATAGAGCGACCTCGAAAACCTACATTTTGATACCAAGTCATCCATGTAGCCCCCATAGATAATGAAATATTTAACTTTTTATTTTTCGATTTATTTCCGATTTTTTCAAAAAATGCGATTTGACAGGTCAAAATCTAAACGGTGATAGTTAGGGCTTTGAATTGTTTTTTATTGAATGGAGCGGCCTCGAAAACCTACATTTTGATTCCAGAATCACCCATGTAGCCCCCATAGGTAATGAAATATTCCACTTTATATTTTGCGATTTTTCATTTTCGAGTTCTGTTCACGAGCTCACACCACTCTAGGTAAGGGTGCTGTCGGTCCGCAGAATTGCTATTATTGAAGATTCAAATGGGCAGTACAACTTCCAGATGCAATAATAACGTGAGATCCTCCCCAAATATATTTTTTATTGACAAACATGGTGTTTTTAGGGGGTCATACCACTTTGTCATTTTTCATCCAAAATTTGAAATTTTTCAAATCGCTCATATTCTGCACAGAGGTACTTGGGACTATGCTGATCAACATAATATAAAAGACTATTGGCGGAGATGAGAGGGACGGCAGTTATGACAGTTGGAAATTTCCGATTTTTTCAAAAAATGCCATTTGACAGGTCAAAATCTAAACGGTGATAGTTAGGGCTTTGAATTGTTTTTTATTGAATGGAGCGGCCTCGAAAACCTACATTTTGATACCAGAATCATCCATGTAGCCCCCATAGATAATGAAATATTTAACTTTTTATTTTTCGATTTTTCATTTTCGAGTTCTGTTCACGACCTCTCACCACTCTAGGTAAGGGTGCTGTCGGTCCGCAGAATTGCTATTATTGAAGATTCAAATGGGCAGTACAACTTCCAGATTCAATAATAACGTGAGATCCTCCCCAAATATATTTTTTATTGACAAACATGGTGTTTTTAGGAGGTCATACCCCTTTGTCATTTTTCATCCAAAATTTGAAATTTTTCAAATCGCTCATATTCTGCACAGAGGTACTTGGGACTATGCTGATCAACATAATATAAAAGACTATTGGCGGAGATGAGAGGGACGGCAGTTATGACAGTTGGAAATTTCCGATTTTTTCAAAAAATGCCATTTGACAGGTCAAAATCTAAACGGTGATAGTTAGGGCTTGGAATTGTTTTTTATTGAATGGAGCGGCCTCGAAAACCTACATTTTGATACCAGAATCATCCATGTAGCCCCCATAGATAATGAAATATTTAACTTTTTATTTTTCGATTTTTCATTTTCGAGTTCTGTTCACAACCTCTCACCACTCTAGGTAAGGGTGCTGTCGGTCCGCAGAATTGCTATTATTGAAGATTCAAATGGGCAGTACAACTTCCAGATTCAATAATAACGTGATATCCTCCCCAAATATATTTTTTATTGACAAACATGGTGTTTTTAGGGGGTCATACCCCTTTGTCATTTTTCATCCAAAATTTGAAATTTTTCGAATCGCTCATATTCTGCACAGGAGTACTTGGGACTATGCTTATCAACATAATATAAATAACTATTGGCGGAGATGAGAGGGACGGCAGTTATGAAAGTTTGAAATTTCCGATTTTTTCAAAAAATGCGATTTGACAGGTCAAAATCTAAACGGTGATAGTTAGGGCTTGGAATTGTTTTTTATTGAATGGAGCGGCCTCGAAAACCTACATTTTGATACCAGAATCATCCATGTAGCCCCCATAGATAATGAAATATTTAACTTTTTATTTTTCGATTTTTCATTTTCGAGTTCTGTTCACGACCTCTCACCACTCTAGGTAAGGGTGCTGTCGGTCCGCAGAATTGCTATTATTGAAGATTCAAATGGGCAGTACAACTTCCAGATTCAATAATAACGTGATATCCTCCCCAAATATATTTTCTATTGACAAACATGGTGTTTTTAGGGGGTCATACCCCTTTGTCATTTTTCATCCAAAATTTGAAATTTTTCGAATCGCTCATATTCTGCACAGAGGTACTTGGGACTATGCTTATCAACATAATATAAATAACTATTGGCGGAGATGAGAGGGACGGCAGTTATGAATGTTTGAAATTTCCGATTTTTTCAAAAAATGCGATTTGACAGGTCAAAATCTAAACGGTGATAGTTAGGGCTTGGAATTGTTTTTTATTGAATGGAGCGGCCTCGAAAACCTACATTTTGATACCAGAATCATCCATGTAGCCCCCATAGATAATGAAATATTTAACTTTTTATTTTTCGATTTTTCATTTTCGAGTTCTGTTCACGACCTCTCACCACTCTAGGTAAGGGTGCTGTCGGTCCGCAGAATTGCTATTATTGAAGATTCAAATGGGCAGTACAACTTCCAGATTCAATAATAACGTGATATCCTCCCCAAATATATTTTTTATTGACAAACATGGTGTTTTTAGGGGGTCATACCCCTTTGTCATTTTTCATCCAAAATTTGAAATTTTTCGAATCGCTCATATTCTGCACAGAGGTACTTGGGACTATGCTCATCAACATAATATAAATAACTATTGGCGGAGATGAGAGGGACGGCCGTTATGAAAGTTTGAAATTTCCGATTTTTTCAAAAAATGCGATTTGACAGGTCAAAATCTAAACGGTGATAGTTAGGGCTTGGAATTGTTTTTTATTGAATGGAGCGGCCTCGAAAACCTACATTTTGATACCAGAATCATCCATGTAGCCCCCATAGATAATGAAATATTTAACTTTTTATTTTTAGATTTTTCATTTTCGAGTTCTGTTCATGACCTCTCACCACTCTAGGTAAGGGTACTGTCGGTCCGCAGAATTGCTATTATTGAAGATTCAAATGGGCAGTACAACTTCCAGATTCAATAATAACGTGATATCCTCCCCAAATATATTTTTTATTGACAAACATGGTGTTTTTAGGGGGTCATACCCCTTTGTCATTTTTCATCCAAAATTTGAAATTTTTCGAATCGCTCATATTCTGCACAGAGGTACTTCGGACTATGCTGATCAACATAATATAAATAACTGTTGGCGGAGATGAGAGGGACGGCAGTTATGACAGTTCGAAATTTCCGATTTTTTCAAAAAAATGCCATTTGACAGGTCAAAATCTAAACGGTGATAGTAAGGGCTTTGCATTGCTTTTTATTGAATAGAGCGACCTCGAAAACCTACATTTTGATACCAGAATCACCCATGTAGCCCCCATAGGTAATGAAATATTCCACTTTATATTTTGCGATTTTTCATTTTCGAGTTCTGTTCACGAGCTCACACCACTCTAGGTAAGGGTGCTGTCGGTCCGCAGAATTGCTATTATGAAGTATCAAATGGGCAGTACAACTTCCAGATTCTATAATAACGTGAGATCCTCCCCAAATATATTTTTATTGACAAACATGGTGTTTTTAGGGGGTCATACCCCTTTGTCATTTTTCATCCAAAATTTGAAATTATTCAAATCGCTCATATTCTGCACAGAGATACTTTGGACTATGCTGATCAACATAATATAAATAACTATTGGCGGAGATGAGAGGGACGGCAGTTATGACAGTTTGAAATTTCCGATTTTTTTCAAAAAATGCCATTTGACAGGTCAAAATCTGAGCGATGACAGTTAGGGCTTTGAATTGCTTTTTATTGAATAGAGCGACCTCGAAAGCCTACATTTTGATACCAGAATCACCCATGTAGCCCCCATAGGTAATGAAATATTCCACTTTATATTTTTCGATTTTTCATTTTCGAGTTCTGTTCACGACCTCTCACCACTCTAGGTAAGGGTGCTGTCGGTCCGCAGAATTGCTATTATTGAAGATTCAAATGGGCAGTACAACTTCCAGATTCAATAATAACGTGAGATCCTCCCCAAATATATTTTTTATTGACAAACATGGTGTTTTTAGGGGGTCATACCCCTTTGTCATTTTTCATCCAAAATTTGAAATTTTTCGAATCGCTCATATTCTGCACAGAGGTACTTGGGACTATGCTGATCAACATAATATAAATAACTACTGGCGGAGATGAGAGGGACGGCAGTTATGACAGTTTGAAATTTCCGATTTTTTCAAAAAATGACATCTGACAGGTCAAAATCTAAACGGTGATAGTTAGGGCTTTGAATTGTTTTTTATTGAATAGAGCGACCTCGAAAACCTACATTTTGATACCAGAATCATCCATGTAGCCCCCATAGATAATGAAATATTTACTTTTTTATTTTTCGATTTATTTCCGATTTTTTCAAAAAATGCGATTTGACAGGTCAAAATCTAAACGGTGATAGTTAGGGCTTTGAATTGTTTTTTATTGAATGGAGCGGCCTCGAAAACCTACATTTTGATTCCAGAATCACCCATGTAGCCCCCATAGGTAATGAAATATTCCACTTTATATTTTGCGATTTTTCATTTTCGAGTTCTGTTCACGAGCTCACACCACTCTAGGTAAGTAAGGGTGCTGTCGGTCCGCAGAATTGCTATTATTGAAGATTCAAATGGGCAGTACAACTTCCAGATGCAATAATAACGTGAGATCCTCCCCAAATATATTTTTTATTGACAAACATGGTGTTTTTAGGGGGTCATACCACTTTGTCATTTTTCATCCAAAATTTGAAATTTTTCAAATCGCTCATATTCTGCACAGAGGTACTTGGGACTATGCTGATCAACATAATATAAAAGACTATTGGCGGAGATGAGAGGGACGGCAGTTATGACAGTTGGAAATTTCCGATTTTTTCAAAAAATGCCATTTGACAGGTCAAAATCTAAACGGTGATAGTTAGGGCTTTGAATTGTTTTTTATTGAATGGAGCGGCCTCGAAAACCTACATTTTGATACCAGAATCATCCATGTAGCCCCCATAGATAATGAAATATTTAACTTTTTATTTTTCGATTTTTCATTTTCGAGTTCTGTTCACGACCTCTCACCACTCTAGGTAAGGGTGCTGTCGGTCCGCAGAATTGCTATTATTGAAGATTCAAATGGGCAGTACAACTTCCAGATTCAATAATAACGTGAGATCCTCCCCAAATATATTTTTTATTGACAAACATGGTGTTTTTAGGAGGTCATACCCCTTTGTCATTTTTCATCCAAAATTTGAAATTTTTCAAATCGCTCATATTCTGCACAGAGGTACTTGGGACTATGCTGATCAACATAATATAAAAGACTATTGGCGGAGATGAGAGGGACGGCAGTTATGACAGTTGGAAATTTCCGATTTTTTCAAAAAATGCCATTTGACAGGTCAAAATCTAAACGGTGATAGTTAGGGCTTTGAATTGTTTTTTATTGAATGGAGCGGCCTCGAAAACCTACATTTTGATACCAGAATCATCCATGTAGCCCCCATAGATAATGAAATATTTAACTTTTTATTTTTCGATTTTTCATTTTCGAGTTCTGTTCACGACCTCTCACCACTCTAGGTAAGGGTGCTGTCGGTCCGCAGAATTGCTATTATTGAAGATTCAAATGGGCAGTACAACTTCCAGATTCAATAATAACGTGAGATCCTCCCCAAATATATTTTTTATTGACAAACATGGTGTTTTTAGGGGGTCATACCCCTTTGTCATTTTTCATCCAAAATTTGAAATTTTTCGAATCGCTCATATTCTGCACAGAGGTACTTGGGACTATGCTGATCAACATAATATAAATAACTACTGGCGGAGATGAGAGGGACGGCAGTTATGACAGTTTGAAATTTCCGATTTTTTCAAAAAATGACATCTGACAGGTCAAAATCTAAACGGTGATAGTTAGGGCTTTGAATTGTTTTTTATTGAATGGAGCGGCCTCGAAAACCTACATTTTGATACCAGAATCATCCATGTAGCGCCCATAGATAATGAAATATTCAACTTTTTATTTTTCGATTTTTCATTTTCGAGTTCTGTTCACGAGCTCACACCACTCTAGGTAAGGGTGCTGTCGGTCCGCAGAATTGCTATTATTGAAGTTTCAAATGGGCAGTACAACTTCCAGATTCAATAATAACGTGAGATCCTCCCCAAATATATTTTCATTGACAAACATGGTGTTTTTAGGGGGTCATACCCCTTTGTCATTTTTCATCCAAAATTTGAAATTTTTCAAATCGCTCATATTCTGCGCAGAGGTACTTGGGACTATGCTGACCAACATAATATAAATGACTATTGGCGGAGATGAGAGGGACGGCAGTTATGACAGTTGGAAATTTCCGATTTTTTCAAAAATGCCATTTGACAGGTCAAAATCTAAACGGTGATAGTTAGGGCTTTGAATTATTTTTTATTGAATGGAGCGGCCTCGAAAACCTACATTTTGATACCAGAATCATCCATGTAGCGCCCATAGATAATGAAATATTCAACTTTTTATTTTTCGATTTTTCATTTTCGAGTTCTGTTCACGACCTCTCACCACTCTAGGTAAGGGTGCTGTCGGACCGCAGAATTGCTATTATTGAAGTTTCAAATGGGCAGTACAACTTCCAGATTCAATAATAACGTGAGATCCTCCCCAAATATATTTTCATTGACAAACATGGTGTTTTTAGGGGGTCATACCCCTTTGTCATTTTTCATCCAAAATTTGAAATTTTTCAAATCGCTCATATTCTGCACAGAGATACTTTGGACTATGCTGATCAACATAATATAATTAACTATTGGCGGAGATGAGAGGGACGGCAGTTATGACAGTTTGAAATTTCCGATTTTTTCAAAAAATGCCATCTGACAGGTCAAAATCTAAACGGTGATAGTTAGGGCTTGGAATTGTTTTTTATTGAATGGAGCGGCCTCGGAAACCTACATTTTGATACCAGAATCACCCATGTAGCCCCTATAGATAATGAAATATTCAACTTTTTATTTTTCGATTTTTCATTTTCGAGTTCTGTTCACGACCTCTCACCACTCTAGGTAAGGGTGCTGTCGGTCCGCAGAATTGCTATTATTGAAGTTTCAAATGGGCAGTACAACTTCCAGATTCAATAATAACGTGAGATCCTCCCCAAATATATTTTCATTGACAAACATGGTGTTTTTAGGGGGTCATACCCCTTTGTCATTTTTCATCCAAAATTTGAAATTTTTCAAATCGCTCATATTCTGCACAGAGGTACTTGGGACTATGCTGATCAACATAATATAAAAGACTATTGGCGGAGATGAGAGGGACGGCAGTTATGACAGTTGGAAATTTCCGATTTTTTCAAAAAATGCCATTTGACAGGTCAAAATCTAAACGGTGATAGTTAGGGCTTTGAATTGTTTTTTATTGAATGGAGCGGCCTCGGAAACCTACATTTTGATACCAGAATCATCCATGTAGCCCCCATAGATAATGAAATATTTAACTTTTTATTTTTCGATTTTTCATTTTCGAGTTTTGTTCACGAGCTCACACCACTCTAGGTAAGGGTGCTGTCGGTCCGCAGAATTGCTATTATTGAAGATTCAAATGGGCAGTACAACTTCCAGATTCAATAATAACGTGAGATCCTCCCCAAATATATTTTTTATTGACAAACATGGTGTTTTTAGGGGGTCATACCCCTTTGTCATTTTTCATCCAAAATTTGAAATTTTTCGAATCGCTCATATTCTGCACAGAGGTACTTGGGACTATGCTTATCAACATAATATAAATAACTATTGGCGGAGATGAGAGGGACGGCAGTTATGAAAGTTTGAAATTTCCGATTTTTTCAAAAAATGCGATTTGACAGGTCAAAATCTAAACGGTGATAGTTAGGGCTTGGAATTGTTTTTTATTGAATGGAGCGGCCTCGAAAACCTACATTTTGATACCAGAATCATCCATGTAGCCCCCATAGATAATGAAATATTTAACTTTTTATTTTTCGATTTTTCATTTTCGAGTTCTGTTCACAACCTCTCACCACTCTAGGTAAGGGTGCTGTCGGTCCGCAGAATTGCTATTATTGAAGATTCAAATGGGCAGTACAACTTCCAGATTCAATAATAACGTGATATCCTCCCCAAATATATTTTTTATTGACAAACATGGTGTTTTTAGGGGGTCATACCCCTTTGTCATTTTTCATCCAAAATTTGAAATTTTTCGAATCGCTCATATTCTGCACAGAGGTACTTGGGACTATACTTATCAACATAATATAAATAACTATTGGCGGAGATGAGAGGGACGGCAGTTATGAAAGTTTGAAATTTCCGATTTTTTCAAAAAATGCGATTTGACAGGTCAAAATCTAAACGGTGATAGTTAGGGCTTGGAATTGTTTTTTATTGAATGGAGCGGCCTCGAAAACCTACATTTTGATACCAGAATCATCCATGTAGCCCCCATAGATAATGAAATATTTAACTTTTTATTTTTCGATTTTTCATTTTCGAGTTCTGTTCACGACCTCTCACCACTCTAGGTAAGGGTGCTGTCGGTCCGCAGAATTGCTATTATTGAAGATTCAAATGGGCAGTACAACTTCCAGATTCAATAATAACGTGCGATCCTCCCCAAATATATTTTTTATTGACAAACATGGTGTTTTTAGGGGGTCATACCCCTTTGTCATTTTTCATCCAAAATTTGAAATTTTTCGAATCGCTCATATTCTGCACAGAGGTACTTGGGACTATGCTTATCAACATAATATAAATAACTATTGGCGGAGATGAGAGGGACGGCAGTTATGAATGTTTGAAATTTCCGATTTTTTCAAAAAATGCGATTTGACAGGTCAAAATCTAAACGGTGATAGTTAGGGCTTGGAATTGTTTTTTATTGAATGGAGCGGCCTCGAAAACCTACATTTTGATACCAGAATCATCCATGTAGCCCCCATAGATAATGAAATATTTAACTTTTTATTTTTCGATTTTTCATTTTCGAGTTCTGTTCACGACCTCTCACCACTCTAGGTAAGGGTGCTGTCGGTCCGCAGAATTGCTATTATTGAAGATTCAAATGGGCAGTACAACTTCCAGATTCAATAATAACGTGATATCCTCCCCAAATATATTTTTTATTGACAAACATGGTGTTTTTAGGGGGTCATACCCCTTTGTCATTTTTCATCCAAAATTTGAAATTTTTCGAATCGCTCATATTCTGCACAGAGGTACTTGGGACTATGCTCATCAACATAATATAAATAACTATTGGCGGAGATGAGAGGGACGGCCGTTATGAAAGTTTGAAATTTCCGATTTTTTCAAAAAATGCGATTTGACAGGTCAAAATCTAAACGGTGATAGTTAGGGCTTGGAATTGTTTTTTATTGAATGGAGCGGCCTCGAAAACCTACATTTTGATACCAGAATCATCCATGTAGCCCCCATAGATAATGAAATATTTAACTTTTTATTTTTAGATTTTTCATTTTCGAGTTCTGTTCATGACCTCTCACCACTCTAGGTAAGGGTACTGTCGGTCCGCAGAATTGCTATTATTGAAGATTCAAATGGGCAGTACAACTTCCAGATTCAATAATAACGTGATATCCTCCCCAAATATATTTTTTATTGACAAACATGGTGTTTTTAGGGGGTCATACCCCTTTGTCATTTTTCATCCAAAATTTGAAATTTTTCGAATCGCTCATATTCTGCACAGAGGTACTTCGGACTATGCTGATCAACATAATATAAATAACTGTTGGCGGAGATGAGAGGGACGGCAGTTATGACAGTTCGAAATTTCCGATTTTTTCAAAAAAATGCCATTTGACAGGTCAAAATCTAAACGGTGATAGTAAGGGCTTTGCATTGCTTTTTATTGAATAGAGCGACCTCGAAAACCTACATTTTGATACCAGAATCACCCATGTAGCCCCCATAGGTAATGAAATATTCCACTTTATATTTTGCGATTTTTCATTTTCGAGTTCTGTTCACGAGCTCACACCACTCTAGGTAAGGGTGCTGTCGCCCTTAATCAGACCGTCGAATTGGGATAAAACGGATATCTGAACAACTGAAGATTTCATACGAACGCGTTCATCATAAAGTTCACGTCAATTTGGACATGAGAAAAATTTCTGCAAAATGGATCCCCAAATGTTTGAATGTTGAACAAGAGCGTGCAAGGGTAGAAGCATCTAGTTCGATCTGTGCTCGATTAGAAAACGATGTAGACCGAATTGTTAGTATGGATGAGAGATGAGACTTGGGTACATTTCTACGATCCAGAAACAAAGCAACATTCGATGGAATGGCGAAACTCTGGTTCTCCAAGACCTAAGAAGTTTCGTGTCCAAAAATCTGCTGGAAAAGTTCTTGCTTCAGTTTTTTGGGGTTCCCATGGAGTAATCATGATTGATTTTTTGGATAAGGGTAGAACATTAACTGGAGATTACTATTCGACATTACTGACCACTCTACGGGAAAAAATTGAAGAGAAAAGACGCGGAAAGCTATCCAAAGGTATTTTGTTTCTACAGGACAACGCCCCAGTACACAAATCTAATGTTGCCATGCAAAAAATTCGTGATTAAGGGTTAGAATTACTAGAACACCCCAGTTATTCACCAGATTTGGCTCCGTCCGACTATCATCTCTTTCCTCAACTGAAAAAAATTTTAAAAGGTCGTAAATTTTGTTCCAACGAGAAAGTAATGAAAGCTGTGGAGGACTGGTTTGCAGAGCAAGAAGAAACATTTTTTTGAAAGGTCTAGAGACATTGCAGGTTCGCTGTAATAAATGTATTCAATTAAGACTTAAGAGGAGAATCTGTAGAGTAATAAAATATTCTGACATTGAAATTTTGTTTGGTCCTATAGTAGGCTAAGAATTTCTCAATATATCCTCGTATTATAAATTCCCCCAAGTTGCTTTGGATGAACGATGAACCATACCAATGGCTTTATGAGAAGGCCACCGCGATCTCCCTTTTTGACATACTCAGATTTTTTCCTATATAAATATTTGAAAAACGAGAATATTTGAGGAAGAAAACGGAAGGCGCCATAAGAAGAGTCACTAAATGTACGTTCAATCATAAGAGGCATAAGACCTTCCTTTTTTCATGGCAATCGAACTTTTTGCTCATAATCTCCAAAATTATCACGTTGTTCATCGAAAAACCGTAGTTTAATTCAGTGAATACACTCGATTAGATCGACTGGCGTTTTCGATGGAAAAGCTTCAACCTAAAGGTGGGTGAGGTCGAGGCAAACGGGGTTAATCGCTGGAAGCAGCCGCCTGAATGAATTCTTGGTCATCGGAAAACAATACGAATCGCCGCGGGTTGGTCAGATGGAATCCTTGCTGGCCACACGAATTAGGCATATGGATTAACGCGAAATCACCTGGTTCTCAATCTGTTTCATCTAGCGGTCAATTAGTCCGTGATTCATGCCGCTCTGGGTGCTGACGGGCGTCGGCCCGGGTGGGGTGAATGGGGCTTTACCGATGCAGGGGTGGACCGATACTCCGATACGCAAATTCAGGAATGGTAGGAGAAGGGTTTTCCTATCCGAGCTGTCATTTTTTGACATTTGACCAGTGGAAACTACGCCATTTACAAAAATGGAACGATACAAGCTTCAAAAACGCATTGAAATCATTAAAATTCATTAAAGAAATGGTGAAAATTTGGCAGTGACATTTTTGGGTCGTCGTGAAGAATGTGAAGAATAAAACCCGTGCACTTCACTCAAAAACAGCCGAGAATATGGCTGCTGTAGCCGAAAATGTTGAAGAAAACCCAGGTTTGTTCATTTCTCATCGTTCTTTGGAATTAGGCATTCCACAAACGTCATAACACCGTATTTTGCATAAAGATTTTTGGGTCTTAAGGGAACCTGGTACACGTCCGAGCTCGCGAGCTCCCTTCAAAAATTGGGCTTTTTATTTCCATGATATCTCAGTTCGTATGCGGCGTAGACCAACAACTTTTTTTTTAAATTAAAGCTTAATCATTTCTCTAGAATGTGTATTACTCGCTTTTCTGTTTTTCTTCGTATATCAGGAAAAAAACCTGGTGAGCTGTAATTTCATGAAAATCTGGACAAACGATTTTATTTCCATGATATCTCCGTCAATTTTCGGGATAAATGTATGAAATTTTCAGTATAAATGCGGAATAATATTTTGCAGAATGTGTATTATTCGGTTTTTCGTTTTTCTTCGTATATTAGAAAAAAACCTGATTGAAAATATGACCAAAAAAGTTCCTAATTTATAATTCATTTAAAAATTGAGGGGGCAATAAACAAAAAAACTGATCAATACACATTCTGGAAAATATTATTTCGCATGTAAACTGAAAATTTCATACATTTATCCCGAAAATTGACGGAGATATCATGGAAATAAAATCGTTGGTACAGATTTTCATGAAATTACAGCTCACCAAGTTTCCTAATATACGAAGAAAAACAGAAAAGCGATTAATACACATTCTAGAGAAATGATTAAGCTTTAATTTAAAAAAAATTGTTGGTCTACGCCGCATACGAACTGAGATATCTTGGAAATAAAAAGCCCAATTTTTGAAGGGAGCTCGCGAGCTCGAGCGTGTACCAGGTTCCCTTAAGGGAGTAAAGAATAATTCACTTTATGATTCATTTAAAAATTGAGGGGATAATAAACAAAAAAACTGATCGATACACATTCTGAAAAATATTATTTCGCATGTAAACTGAAAATTTTATACCTATATCCCGGGAATTGACAGAGATATCATGGAAATAAAATCGTTTGTCCAGATTTTCATGAAATTACAGCTCACCAGGTTTTTTTTCCTGATATTCGAAGAAAACCAGAAAAGCGAGTAAAACACATTCTAAAGAAATAATTAAGCTTTAATTTGAAAAAAAATTGTTGGTCTACGCCGCATACGAACTGAGATATCATGGAAAAACAATCCCAATTTTTGAAGGGAGCTCGCGAGCTCAAACGTGTACCACCTCCCCTTAAGGCTTATAAAGTTCAGTTAACACAAGAACTCAAGCCGGCTGATCAAAAACCACGTGTCTTTGCTGATTGGGTCCTTGAAATGCATGGACATTATCTGGAATTCCATTTCCACCTCGGTGGCTTCGTCAACAAGCAAAATTCTCACAAATTAATTATTGAATAATCAATATTCTTAATTTTCCTCGAGATGTTAACTTAAACCTATCGAAAAATTCTCCCTTATCATCCAATACGGTCCTGAACGATTCGATGGGGGTGCTAACATGATCGGTTTTAGTCCCTTAATGCCTCGACTTGATATATTGACTTTTATTAACCTTATCCTGATGTTTGAATAGGAACTACAACAGGGGGAATACTGCTGGCTAATTCCCATTTAATCTTCTAATAACGTGCATGAAATTGAAACTGGGATTCGTTTGGTAAAGAAGATTTGTTGAATAACTTATGTGCTTCCAGGGCACGTGGGCTGCATCTTCGCAACATGAAAATATTTGTCGATAACTAAATTGAAGTAGGGCTGAAATTCACTTAAAAATTTTCTATGCATTGGTATCGCCAAATAATATGATTTCTTTGAGAATGTTTTGGAAATAAATATGCAGAAAAATTCTACTTTTAAATATGCAGATCGGCTAAAGCGTCATTTTTGTGAACGTATCTATTACATTCCTATTATTTTAGAACGAATTTCTTAAAAGGTGATACGAGTTTCACAAGTATCCCTTGAAAACTCATGAAATTATTTCATCCTACACTACCTCCAGATCATTATTTCTATTCTGATTTTTTTTGCCCCCCCTAGCTCAAAGGCTATTAACGCCCTTTTTACCCAGAATTATTCGGTAGAACTATTCAATATACATATGTATTTTCGTAAGTAATATCATAAGCGCATCCAATTTTTCGAAAAAAATCTAAAAAACACGTTGCTAAATAATATTTCAACAAGAAGCATGAGTGTTGGTGGCAACAAATATCCGAGTCGAAGACGAGGATTTTTGCACCTGCACGAATGCTTTTTGTTAAAAAAATATTACTCTGCATTGTGTTTTTTCGATTTTTTTCACAGGAAAAATTAGATGCCCGAATGGTATTTGACGAGACTATTTCATGAGTAGCAGATTATTCTGGATGTATGTATTATTAAGTTTCTTTGACAACAACTGTCAAGTTGTGCCGCGGGTAAACCCGAAAAAACTGATGACAGCTGCTGCCATACAGTTTTTCCATCTAGAAACCATTCGTGATTCGAAATTGCGCGTTTCTGATTGGTTGAAATTAAGACGGGGGAAATAGTCATGGTAAATTTCGTAATATACAAACTCAGTTTACTCGAAAAAGGTTCGGTGTCCTCGTATTTCTGAAGTAGACATTCAAAAATTCTTCTACCGTCTTCCACGTTGAAAAATCCGTAAAAATTCCACTGGACCTCGCTCAACCGGAATACGGGGTGAAGCGTCATCCCCCGTCTAAACCCGATGGAAAAACAATGTTGCAACATCACCCCCGGATGGTACGGGAGCGTAGCCGGGGCACGCAACAGAATAGAGAGCAGAACATTGCGAACTCATACATCACCACGCCCCATTAGGGATTAATGATGCCAGCACCACCGAAATTAACTCCCTGTTGGCTTACCGCGGCGCTATAACGTCGACATATTAACTATTTGTTACAAGAGCAATATACTCACTCGCCCCAGCCATCGTCGTCTGCTTGGAAGCCTCCTACGGGGCTCTAAGTTCGGAGTTCTTTGTTCGGAGAAATTGGGAAGAAAGCTAATAAAGTGGGGATGTAAATCATGCGAATCATCGGCCTAGGATTGTCTGCCCGTCTGACGTAAAGATGGCACCAAAATTTTTGACAAATTCGTAGGACACCGAACTGAACCAATGGTATTCACTTTTACTGATAAATGGTTCATGATTATGAACAAAATATTCAAGAAAGTGTAAATTTTTACTTTAATTCCCCGAGTGCATCAATAACTAACTTCTTGACATCTTCTCTGTATGCTTTCCACCAAGTTATTGAGAATATCCTGCTCAATTTTTCGTCAAAGTTGTAGCGAAAGATGTCAAAGCTATTGAAATTGAAGCGTTTACGGCAGTGGTTGTCAAGGGCTCTTTGTAAATCTGGCCGTCCACTAGGTCGAAAACGCCGCGCGGCGCCGACATCCTGTATCTTTCAAACGAAGCCGAATTAAAAAAAATGGTAAAGGGAAAAAGTGTTTCATTTGATGAGAAGGATCTATAGTTAAAAGGAATATATAAGTCAAAGACTCACCCTGTATATAGTGTTCTATTTCTTCTCTTTGTCGAACCGATTTTTTTAACTGTAGATTCCTCTCATCAAACGAAACACTTTTTACCCTTACCATTTTTTGAAATTCCGCTTCGTTCGAAAGATACAGGGTGTCAAAAATCCGCGTTGCGCCGAGCCTCGCAATCCTGAATATAATAATGTATAGGCAAATCCCAAGGGAATGTTATTTCTAGATTCTTTTTCCGTGTACAACCTCTCACAACGTTAACAAATCAATAAATATATACAGTGTGTTTCGTTTTAAGTGGCCATACATCCATTATTTCATTAAGGGCTGAATTGACCGATTTTCAAATTTTTTTCTCGATATAAGTGGCACTCCGAGTACTCTACTTGGTATGCATCATTATGATATTCTACAAATGCTCAAGTTGATCCCCGCCAACTTCCATGCAATGGTATAAGAATAGAAGACGGAAATCGGAGTAAAATTTATACCATTTTACGGAAGTTGCCTTCAATTCAAAAGATTGGGAAATGGCTTCTCAATGCTGAAGAAAGCTTTTCTTGCGTTTGGCACGGATCTTCATCAAGAAATACCTCCAATTCAGCGTCTTCCTTGACGCAGACGGTCGTCCACTTCGAAATCACCGTTTTTGAAGCGACGGAACCAATCACGGCGCGTTGTTTGACTTAGAGCAGCATCTCCTTGAACTATTTGGGGCTCTCGATACAGCCGCCGTTTCTACGATTAAAAGAAGAAAATCTACACTACCTGCAAATGACGATTATTTGGCACAAAATCCGACATACCCAAAAGTATGTGATGCCAAAACAAAATCCTTATTGTGATGAAACAGTTGGTTTAGCGTTTGTCTAAGCTTGGTTCATGACGTTTTGGATATGTCAAAATGGACCAGCACTTACCGCTGGAGCCATTGAGAAACAGCGGTAATTAAGTTGCGTATCTAATACTAAAAAAGCCTTTGCTTCCTTTTCAATGTGACACCCTGTACAGTGGAAACCACTTCTCAATACAACAACCGATCATCATCCTCGATGAATTTTCCAAAACGCCACCACCTGAAAGAACCCTCGCCAAAAGTCACTCACAACCACTCCATCAAACAATGGAGAGTTTTCCCGACGATACCGAGGGAATTCGGTGGTCTCCAGAGTCACATGACGCCGAAAATCCATCGCGCGAAGATATATGATTGTTAAATAATCCAACATCATTAATGTCCGCTCCCTAATGTGGGGAGCAGATCGGGCATCTGGCGCGGTGTCGATGTGCTCTATCCTTTACGTCCGCCGAGATTTATCACGACCGGAGATTGACGGATGCTCTGCCGTTTTACTGACCGACGGGAACGTTTATCCGAAGATCGGACGCGTTTTATACAGCTTTTCCTTGTAGGAGATCCATTTGTCAGATTTACGCACTTTGGTTCTGATAGAACACCCTCTGTCTATTTTTCGAATAAGAGTTTATGCCATCCCCATCCACTATTGTCTTTGATTTTCAAACTAAATATTTTTACAGAGATTTACAAAGAAACAGTAATGACGTTTTTTTTTCTGATCGATGAAAATTTTTTGACAGACAAATTTAAAATTCAACAAAAAAGAACATTTTTATCTATTAAAAGTACAGTTAGTGAAAATACAATTATTTAAATTTGACCATGCTGAACTGGACTTGGGTTTACATCTGCTTGTAGTTCTTTCCTGATTGCATCGCTGGCATCTGGGGCTGTTTTAAATTCTATATGTATTGTCAAACAACGGTTCAATCATAAATAAGGTCATTACAGTACTTCCCTTACAAAAAATTGCACGAAACGTTCCACATCCACATTGTCTACAGATCTATAATACTAATTTAATTAAAATTAAAAAACAAAAGTTCTCCTCCTTGTTAAGATATTGCTTGACAGGTTCAGGTTACGCCATTTTCACCAAGAAAATTTTACTTTCATTTCACGATTGGTAGTTCTTGTATTCACGCAGCATTGATTGTAGAGAGAAATCTAACATCTGCTCACCTCTGTATTTCGGTATGTCGTTCTTGTTGTAAATGTTATTTAAGTTAATTATTGTATGTAAAATTTTAGAGTCCTGAAGAAGATCCCAAACGGGGTCGAAACGTAGACAGATGAAATAAAGAAGAGAGGAATAAAATCACTCTCAATCATTTCCCACACCCCTTAATCCACGACGTTATCTAATATTGGGAATTAAAAATTATCACTATTGTCTACAACGCTGCTTCTTTGAATTCGGTCTTCGGTCCCATCTTTTTTCTCATATTGACCGCCTTATCTTTCAGTATCAACACCAATTCTTCTAAGCTTCTATGTCCATTCAGATGTTCAGATTCCAGTTCGTTGTAAAATTCCTTAAATATTCCCCAAATATATCGGTGAATGTAGGTTGTACGAGGATATATTGAAAAATTCTTAGCCTACTATAGAACCAAACAAAATTTCAGTGTCAAAATATCTTATTACTCAACATATTCTCCTCTTAATTGAATACATTTATTACAGCGAACCTGCAACGTCTCTAGACCTTTCAAAAAAATGTTTCTTCTAATCTTCTTGCTCTGCAAACCAGTCCTTCACAGCTTTTATTACCTCTTCGTTTGAAGAAAATTTACGACCTTTTGAACTTTTTTTCAGTTGAGGAAAGAGATGATAGTCGGACGGAGCCAAATCTGGTGAATAAGGAGGGTGTTCTAGAAATTCTAACCCTAAATCACGAATTTTTTGCATGGCAACATGAGACTTGTGTACTGGGGCATCGTCCTGTAAAAACAAAACACCTTTGGATAGCTTTCCGCGTCTTTTCTCTTTAATTTTTTCCCGTAGAGTGATAAATAATGTCGAATGGTAATCTCCAGTTATTTTTCTACCCTTATCCAAAAAATCAATCATGATTACTCCATGGCAATCCCAAATAGCTGAAGAAAAACTTTCCCAGCAAATTTTTGGACACGAAACTTTTTAGGTCTTGGAGAACCAGAGTGTCGCCATTCCATCGATTGTTGCTTTGTTTCTGGATCGTTGAAATGTACCCAAGTCTCATCCATAGTAACAATTCGGTTTAAGAAGTCTACATCGTTTTCAAATCGAGCACAGATCGAACGCGATGCTTCTACCCTTGCACGCTTTTGGTCAACATTCAAACATTTGTGGATCCATTTTGCAGAAATTTTTCTTATGTCCAAATTGACGTGAACTATATGATGAAGGCGTTCGTATGAAATCTTCAGTGCTTCAGATATCCGTTTTAGCCCAATTCGACGGTCTGATAAAATCATGTCATGAACTGCATCGATACTTTCGGGGACTGACACAGAAACTGGCCTTCCCGATCGGTCATCATCTTCAATGGAAAATTTACCTCTCTTGAAGCTTGCAGTCAAATTTTTCACGGTCGCATACGAAGGACATTGATCACCAAGGGTATTAAGCATATCTTCGTAAATCTGCTTACCTCTTAACCCTTTTAAATACAGGTACTTGATGATGGCTCGATACTCCAATTTTTCGATTTTTACAATTTCGGTGGAAATCTTTTTTTTTAATTTATTGCGTAACTCTGGTTTACTTTTTTGACGTCGAACTCTACACTGACACTTCTAATAAGTTATTGTTCGTTGATATGGTATCGCAATATTTTGTTTATGCATGGAACTGGTC
This sequence comes from Adalia bipunctata, assembly GCA_910592335.1. Lineage (NCBI taxonomy): Eukaryota > Metazoa > Arthropoda > Insecta > Coleoptera > Coccinellidae > Adalia > Adalia bipunctata. The sequence goes on along the minus strand of OU342949.1, from coordinate 71,940,537 downwards.
TAGGCTAACTAGATATCAATACATCCTCGTATTTCTGGAACATTCCCATTGCCAAAACTTGAACTTTATTTGGAATGAAGATGTAAAACTCAATCGTGCTGTCATTTTCACTCGAATAAGCGTTCTTGGAAGCCTAAATTCATATAACCAAAATTAGTGTGGATATATCCACACTATTTTCATTCACAAGCATCTCTTCCTATTCAAGGTTTGGTTTCAAAACAGACGTGCCAAATGGAAGAAGAGGAAGAAGACCACCAACGTGTTCAGGACTCCTGGTGCTCTTCTCCCATCACACGGTCTACCTCCCTTCGGAGCCATGGGGGACGGTTTGTGTGGTTCTGGCATGTTCAGCAGCTCAGAAACACGCTGGGGAGTGGCTGGAGTAGCTACAGGTAGGATCGATTCGAAAATATTCGAACCAATGTAAAAAAAAATATTTTTCTTTTCATATCCATATGAATTCGAAGGAAGGTCAGCTGGCCCCTATTTTGAACTGAACCCTATATTCATTTTCCTTCGTTTCAAATTATCAAACCCGATCAGAATCTAAGGAGTCAGAAGGGAATTTGATAAGGCCGGGTTTCACCAACGATTTTAATCTCGTTTAAGGGTACCCGGTACACGTCCGAGCTCGCCAGCTCCCTTCAAAAATTGGGCTTTTTATTTCCATGAAATCTCAGTTCGTATGCGGCGTAGACAAACAATTTTTTTTTCAAATTGAAGCTTAATCATTTCCCTAGAATGTGTATTACTCGCTTTTCTGTTTTTCTCCGTATATCAGGAAAAAAATCTGGTGAGCTGTAATTTCATGAAAATCTGGACAAACGATTTTATTTCCATGATATCTCCGTCAATTTTCGGGATAAATGTATGAAATTTTCAGTATACATGCGTTATAATATTTTGCAGAATGTGTAGTATTCGCTTTTTCTGCGTAAATTAGAAGAAAAAACCTATAGTTGAAAATATGACCAATAAAGTTCCTACTTTATAATTCATTTAAATATTGAGGGGACAATAAACAAAAAAACTGATCAATACACATTCTGGAAAATATTATTTCGCATGTTAACTGAAAATTTCATACATTTATCCGGAGAATTGACAGAGATATCACGGAAATAAAATTGTTTGTCCAGATTTTCATGAAATTACAGCTCACAAGATTTTTTCCTAATATACGAAGAAAAACAGAAAAGCGAGTAATGCACATTCTAGAGAAATGATTAAGCTTTAATTTAAAAAAAAATTGTTGGTCTACGCCGCATACGAACTGAGATATCATGGAAATAAAAAGGCAGTAAACGATAACTTTCTGTGGTTTTCATTTAAAATCAATCAGTTAACTCCTCAAACCAGATTAAAATGTTTGGTGAAACCCGGGCTAAGACAGAATCACTGCTGTGGAATTTAACGATTACCCTCTAAATTTCTTCATCCCTTCCTTAAAATCTCCGCCAAAGTACCGTCGAACAGAAGTAACAAATCCAAACATATCGTCTCCAAAAAAACGCAGTTCCCCGTAGCACTCCCTTCAAACCAAAACCACGGACACAAACACGATTTTTAACGATTGTTTGCCAGGACTTTTCGATCCTAAACAAATATGGCCCAGTCGCGATCGTAAAAACTGGGAAAAATACGAAAGTATCTCAATATTTGATAAGTCCGTACCCTTCTTGTCCGTAAAAAGTGTGAATTTTGTTGCAGGTCTGGGTCAGCTGGGACAGGGATCGGTACCCATGGGCGGATTCGGCCAGTCCCTCGGTCAACTCAATCAAACTTCTGGTCTGGGCTCCGGGCTGCCAATCAGCACGGCTAATACTGTTTACCAGGCCCATTATGGGCTGAACTCGTTAGGTAAGTTTTAATTGAATAATTTGGACTCTAATTGAATTGATTTGACTTATGTGGTTCGTTGAGGAACTAGGAAGGCTTATGAATCACGTCGTTTGATGATATGTCATGGGATGATATGTCATGGCGGCCATATTTGAAACGGTTGAAACATCACTAGCTGTCATTATCGAGCAAAAATATTGTGTGAGTCTTTGATTCACACATTTTTTCAACATTAGGGGACGTTATATTCTGGACGACGGCACCGATTCGCCATTCAAAAAGTGCCTTTCATTTTTCCAAGTTTACGCCCTCAATTTTCCACCTAAATGCTTTATTTTTTTTTCAAATTCAAGTTATGGGATGTCTTGAGGGCACTCCAATTTCTTCTCTTTGAAAAAATTATTTTTTCGCATGAAATAATCGGGTTGAATTTGAGAGTCTATGAAAATGACTTCATAATCGTTTTTCGGCGGTTGTTCATCAATTTTTTTCTATAAAATTCATTGGAGTGCCCTCGACAAATCAATTTTCTAAATTTGGAAAAAAACTCCATTTGGATAGGCTCTTAAATAATGCAAAAAATGATGGAAATACTGAAAAGACTTCCAGAAAGTGTGAAATCGAAGAGAACTGTCTGAAATTCCAAGAGAATTAAAAAAAAATCAAGCTTTCTGGTGAAAAATTGAGGGCGTGAACTTGGAAAAATGAAAGGCACTTTTTGAATGGAGAATCGGTGCCGTCGGCGTCGGCCAGAGTATAACGTCCCCTTAAGATTCCTGGGATCAAATTTAAAGGTTATAACGAAGAGTAGACCATAATGCTCGTAATTTCAGTTTATGTTCATGCTGTCAGTTTTTATATATTTCGAAGTGATACCAACTTCCCACCAAAAACAGTTTCAATCGCCACAATTTGAACTCATTCATTCTCTTCATCTATCCTCTTTTATTTTCGAATTGTCACTACTCTTAATGGTGGTGTTATATTCTCGAATAGTTGAGTAAATACCATCAGTAACAAAGCTGGCATTTACTTTCTGAATCACTGCTTTTATACAGTACTGAGAGAAATATGCAGAAGTAAAACCTAAAATAAACAAACCTTTAAAGTACCTACACGAGCACAATCCATTCAACATCATTCGTCGTCTGAGAGCCGTATGTTGATGGCAATCATCGTTTTATAACCAAGGGGAATATTGATTCCTATAGTCTTCGTTTGAACCGAAGAAAAATCACAGAAACCGTAATCCCATAACTGTCTTGGAACTTGTTGTCTTCGGAAAATAAAGACAGGGACGTATTTGGATGGATGTGACTGCTGCATATGTCGCAAAGAAGTATAATTTGAAATTTACACTAAGGTTATCTGATTTTCTTTCCACGGATTTCAGAAGAGCTTTGTGATAATCTTCCAACGAGAAATCTTAAATCACGCAACGGAGAAACATCTCAGAACCGTTAACTTCAAAGTTGGCATTACAAAAAAAGTTAATGTTTTGGTTCAAATCGAATATATTGACTACAACTCTCTCTGAGAAATTCTTGGTCTGCTCTCTGCTCATGACGTTCGAGGACAAGTAGCTATACAGGGTGTTTCTAAATCGTAGGTACAGACAAGTGGAAAGATTCCTTGTATAATCCTGAGCAGTCCTCCTTATGATTTTGGTTGAAACTTAGACCTCGTCTGTAGTCATATTGATCAACCTAAAAAGAGCAAATTCTTTCCACTCCTGCATTCTCGTTCAATGACAATTAGAATGCAACTTATGTACTTAGACCAGAATCAACACAGGTAATCCATCAGTACCAGTCTAATCCATCTCTGACCAACGCTCGGAGACAGAAACGAAATAAAACAAAGAGCAAACAAACCCACGACGTTTTGACACCTTCGCTCTAAAGTAACAACTCGGTGTGGTATTCAGCTCCCGGCGAATGCCGTCTGGCCCCAGGGGGAGCCATGGGGGAGCCAGTCGACGTAACAAAACGCAACAATTAGCGGTGATTAGAAACAGTCTCGTTACGTGCTACCGAAATACACGTCAATAAATCTAATTGCTTCGACACACACTTTTTAAGTTGGCAGCGTTGTTTCCACACCGTTTACTGTTGGTGTGTGGTATATTACGTATGATATAATGGTGGTACTCTTCCACATGCGGATATTTGTCCGTTTCGAGCAGAACAAGGTGAATTTCTAATGGATCAAAGGATGCAGGATAAATATTTGAGCATGTGAATGTTGGCAAATATGGATTTGCTGGCGTCGATATGAATTTCTGATTGAAAAATTCGACTCGTTCATCTACATTCTACAGGGTCATTCTTTCTCTGCCCAAACTCATACTGATACTGAAGATAATTGCATTAAATTAACAATTCTACAGAAAGGACCACTGTTGGTGTATATGAATATTTCCGAAAAAATTTGGGGGGTGATTCCTTGTCGAAAAATAGTGTGGGTCTTTCATATAAACTTTTCTTTTTTGAGCCCGCTAAAGATGGCGCCCGAAAAACAGTTTTCAATTTTTTTCTTAAAGACCAAAAACTGACGAAAATAAAATTAAGCAGACATTTTTTGCGAGCGGAAAAGGCACTCGAAAAAATTTATTGTGGTGTTCTTTAACGACTGCAAGGGGTGTTTAGGGGTGGCTTTTCCACCCCCTGCAGTCGTTAAAGAACACCACCAAAAATTTTTTTGAGCGTCTTCCCGATCTCTTGAAACGTCTGTTTAATTTTATTCTCGTCAGTTTTTTGGTTTTCAAGAAAAATATTAAAAACCGTTTTTCGGGCGCCATCTTTAGGGAACTGTAACTAAAAAAGTAAAAGTTTATGTGAAAGAACCACCCTATTTTTTGACAAAGAATTACATCGCCAAGAATGAGCAGAGAAGGAGATCTCCAATAGAGAAATCGGGCATTTTGTCGATATACAGGGTGGCCAAGAGATTGACGTGAAAAAGGAAAAAACAGGTCCCTCGTGTCATGGGCTATTCGAATCACCCCCATGTATACAATATTTTTCACGGTTTTCGAGTTATGAATTTTTTTATGAACTTTGAGAATTTTCGACTTTACCATCTTAAAAAAGATATTAGAAAAAAAGACTTCTCTGTGAAATTCTTTTTGTAAATTAATCTCCATGAATTGTACTTTTATACATAAAACAACCAGATTCGTAACTTTGATAAGAATTATGGAAATGTTGGTCTCAAGTGAAAAAGTAACGTGAATTGGATTATGATCTGAATTTTCGAATCAAAATTAAAAATGTAAAAAGGCGATTTCATGGTTTCTTAAGGTGGATTTATACAGCAACTAAAATAAAATAAGAACTAAAATAAAATAAAATAAGAAATAAGAGCAGACAACATAGGTTTATAGAGATCACTAGAATAAAATAAGAAATAAGAATGAACCAATCAAATCGCAGATTTTTTGACAATGACTTTTGTGTTTTGTGCAAGTTCAGAAAATCGCCTATTCCGCCTTTTATTCAAGGCGATAATCGCAGTACTTGTCATCAATAACAACATCGCTCCTATCATGATTTCTTGGTCATCCATATTAAATATATTATCAACAATGATTTAAAAAAGTATTCATTAAATTTTAGGTTAGAAAACTAGAACTTGTCAAAAGTTTCAATACGGAAAAGATTGGGGAGTGGATTTGGGTCATGCGCACTATCATTTTCCAAATAAAATAAGCGAAAAAGATAAAAGTTGACCATCTCTTATTCTAATTCTTATTCCTTATTTTAGCTTATTTCCTGTATAAACGCTGTCATTGAAATGCATGAAGTGAACATTCTTATTTTATTTTATTTTAGTTCTTATTTTATTTTAGTTGCTGTATAAATCCACCATTAGTATGCTTAAAAACTGCGCCCAACAGTCAGCTTTTAGAATCATTGATAAAAAATGGTAGGTACTTAACACTCTACTTTTGATAGAATTAGCCTTCCTTTTTTTATCTAGAACTCTTCTTGACCAACATCTGCAGCTAGTTTTCATTAATTTTCAGCATTTTCTATCATAACTTGATCAGAAAAATCTTAAAATGGCAAAAAATAATTCTGTGGTGAATGTCTAGTTCTTTGATTTTTTCCACCTCGATGACTTTGAAGGCTAATTCTAGCTAAAGTAGAGTGTTAAGTACCATTTTTTATCAATGATTCTAAAAGCTGACTGTTGAGCGCAGTTTTTAAGCATACTAAGAAACCGTGAATTCGCCTTTTTACATTTTTTATTTTGAGTCGAAAATTCAGATCATAATCCAATTCACGTAACTTTTTTTTGAGACCAACATTTCCATAATTTTTATCAAAGTTACGAATCTGGTTATTTTATGTATAAAAGTACAATTCATGGAGATCAAATTACATAAAAAATTTCACAGAGAAGTCTTGTACTTTTTTTTTAATATCTTTTTCAAGATGGTCAAGTCGAAAATTCTCAAAGTTCATAAAAAAATTCGTAACTCTAAAACCGGGAAAAATAGCATAACATACATGGGGGTGATTCGAATAGCCCATGACACGAGAGACCTGTTTTTTCCTTTTTGACGTCAATCTCTTGGCCAACCTGTATGTTTCGTGCAAAAATCTCTCGAATGCTATTCCGCATAGACCACATCCAGTCCCTGTAAGTTCCCATAACCATCCCGATATAACTCACGGACATAATATCGGTGATCTGTCAGACTAATTCAGATTTATCCCTTACAGGTGATACTATGATGACGTATTGCAACAACGGCGCAACGGCGGGGGGCGGCGGCATCGGGGGCGGGGGCGGCAACGGCAGCTCCGGAAGCGGCAACGGCAGCTCTCCGCCCCCGCAGATCTCGTGCTCCAGCGCGGCGACTCCGCCAGTGGCGTCCGTTGCCTCGTCAACGGACCAGGAGGAAGACATCTGGAGGGGGCACAGCATAGCGGCGTTGCGACGGAGGGCGTCGGAGCTGAACGCCGCCATACCGTCGTACCTCCAAATCAATTACGACACTCACAATAACGCTTCTGTGTATTAGTTCCGTTGTCTGAATCGATTTTGTTAAGTTGCGATGGGTAGGACGGAACCGGGGTGATTTCGAGCAGGTTTGGTGGGGGGGGGGATGGTTTGGGGGGTACAGGAAGGACTAAAACTCAATTTCGATAGCATCCCCTTCGGAATTTCGAAAAACTTTGAAAAAAATAGTAAAGGTTGGAAATATTTCAAAGGAAAAACAAGTATACAAATTTCAATCGAATAATTCATTCAGTGATCACAATTTTCTATGTGGAGCTTTTCATCAAATTTGTATGATTCTTCATGGTCAGATTCTGAATTTTCTTCCAATTTTTTCAATCTAAATTTTAGGTTTACCGAATTTAAAGTCGTTGAGCGTATAAAAAGCTCAGGAATCCCAACGATCCTTCTGCAGTTTTAAGTGTTTGACAAGGAGGTATTTGTGATGACGAAAACCCGAGGAAATTCTGAGAAAATTTACTATTTCATCAAAAGAAATACATATACCCAAAAATGTTCGAATCCGACAATAAATATTTATAAAAGAATCATCGAAAACTCAGGCTGGAACGACTGTAGAACTGTTCAACACAAATAACAGAGCATTGGGCACAATTCTCATTATAAGGTAACTATCTGAGTTTTAGCTTTGGTCAACTGATGAGCCATCCTGTATCTCTTGAGTGATAATTGTCTCCACCAAAGTTCCTCAATATTGTGAACCCCAACAAGCAGAGTTCATTGAGGAATTGAAGAAAAGTCTCGTAGTTATGGGAATAATGTGAATCGAAATACTTTTTGAACATGTCATCTTTTTGTGAATGAGAAAACGCCTTCTGTTGAGGTCAAACTAAATTCATTGAGCTTCATAATAAGACGATGTTAATACAAAATTTTTTGATAAGATTTTTGGGAGAAATCTAGATCAAATCAAACTGTATACTTAGCTGAGATAAAAAGTATACAATTAATTATAATGACCTTCCCTACAACACCATCACTGCTCCAATCGACAACTTCAATTTACAAGTTTACCACCATAAAAAATCATTTCAAATCTTGAAACTTCCTGAGACATTATTAAAAATAATGCAATAATTTTTTTACAAAATTCGGCAAAGATATCCTACGTATCAAGAAGTTTGTTCTAGGAGCATGGAGAAAATGAAAATTCATTAATGTGAAATAGATGTATACGATGTATAATATACGATAGAATTGTACAAAAATGAGGGAGTTATGTGAAGTTGAAACTGAATTTTATTTAGTGTGATGTGTTTAAATGTCATGAGTAGAATAGACTTCAAAGACAAGGATATTTCCATGGACTTGATATAAATATTAAGAGTACCTACGTATTTAGATCATAATGAAGTTCCAATTATTTTGAATTACATTATTTATTTGTGTAATTTGTTCGATGAAAATCTGAAATGCTGTTCATCTTGTGATAATTTTTGATTTTTTCAATTTTCATTATTTTGTGTAGGAATAACTGCAAATAATCAAATTATTGTTTATGGATTTGTTTTGTTATTTTATGCTTTATTTCAATAAATTCTAGTATAATGATGTGTAAAATAGATTCGTTAAATTTTATTAGTTTTTATCTTTCCTACTACTTGATCCTATTGCAAAATAATAAGACAACTTAAAATAACTAATTCTATTTCCAAATCAATTTCCTACTAGTTGAGGCTCACAATAAAATAAACACAGCCATTTCCATTCAGCAGGTTTTCCACTTTTCTTCAAAAGAATGAGATAATTTTACCATTTATCATAAAAAAACCTCTGAACAATTTGGTTTTCGTGGAGCAATGATTCATGAAATGAACCATATTCCTCTTGCAGTGTTGCCTAGTTGACACTTTTTCAGGGCTTCATGAAGAAAGCTATGACCAACATATACAGAACAAGCACAGTGGTTGTGTTCTTTTTCTCTATAAATCTCAACACGACGATGGTTTTCTATGGTGCAATGCAAGGAGGTTAGAAGAAGTTCAACACAGTTGTCAGTTTTTATTGTTTATTATCGCTATTTCAATTTAGTTTTAAAGTTCATCAAATGAAATGGAGATCGACTTAATCCTCGTGGAAACCAACGTGCTCATATTTGATCCTGAAGGTTGTCATTCATTAAAATTCACCAGACATTTATAATAATATCTTTACATTTCAGATTGCTCTAATCTTCGGATAAACCACAGGATAGTTGGGGATCTAATTGGCCGCTTCAATTGTCTACCAGGTAGTAGTCATTAAAATATACCAGTAAGATTATACTAATCGTTAATTTATTAATTTTAGCGTTGCCTTTGCAACTGATGCCTGAAGAGGTTAAACTCCTTCAAGACAAAAAAATAGGAAGAGTCGCCAAGTATACACAGAGCAATTACAATCCTGAAGAATTTGAGTCTAATTTATTGAGAGAAGAACGACTTGCTTACCTGGAAATTCGTAGAAAAGAGCTGGAAAGTAGGATTGATCAGATTGTAGCCGCTAAAAGAAAAAAAGGAGATGTTAGAGAAAAAGCTGAGATAATGAATGACTTACTGGAGAAATCTAGTGAGATACCAAGCGATAAGATGATTTGGCCTATACCTCACACTCCAATAGGTGCCTCCACTGGTAAGAATGAAGGACTGTGATTTATACCACTCCATATATCCCTAGATATTGTAACTAATATTCTCTTCCAGAACCTGTCGATTTCGAGCCTGTGATAGACCAAGAACGATATCTTATTTTTAAAGACTTATGGGAAAAAGAAGAAAACTATTACATCACTTCAGGACAAAAGTTTGGTGGTGACTTCTTAGTGTATAAAGGTAGATCTTGATTTAATAACTATGAAAATTATTTATTTTCTAATTTGTAGGTGATCCGCTAATTTTTCATGCAATATTCATTGTGAAATGTGTGAAAGCCACAGCTGCTTTGATGCCTATCGAAATTATAGCATTGGGAAGACTGGCAACATCGGTGAAAAAAAGGGCCGTTTTAGCATCTGTGATTGATAATAAAGTTACCTATACAACAGTTAATTGGATAGACGACTGAGAAAAATTCATACTCAAGATATATTATACGAAAAGTTATTTGGAGAAACCCACTGTTTGTGAATAATCTGCTATTTCAACATCATTCCTGCAGAGCCTGAACGTTGAGTCCTATGTTTATGTACTTCGAGGCAGTCTTTCGATAAAAGTTGGATATTATGATGGAAGGACAAATGATTGTTTGAAAATGTTGAATGTTTATATATTAATTTAAAAATGGAAATATTTCGAAATAAAATAACTTTTTTATTAACTTTTTTTTATTCTTAACTAAATCACATGAACATGAGAGGATTTATCCTTCCTATCTCCTCAGTCTTCATTCAGCTGGAAATTTCTGATATCTTCAACATTTATATTCAATGTAACTGGTATTTGATAAAACGCTGATTGCCCTAAAATATTTCTCTGTTTCTTTAGAAGAGTATCACGAATTCTTTGTTTGTCCCTTTCAAGATTTTTACTCGTGATTTCTTTGGGTTGTAAAAGTCCTTCCGTTATTTGAGAGATAACACAGGTGGAATCAGCTTGGATGAACGCTAAATAAATACTGGAAGAAGTCATTAATCAGATTAACTCTTCAATTTTTTGTAAACTTACCCTTGGAACCTATCATCACTATTCATTGATAGAAAAGTTTTCATTTGTAGAAGATTCAAAGAATCTGAAACATGATTTGGTATGAAGAGACTAGGTTTTTGTGTTTTCTTGATTTTTGCTGTTATATACATCCTCTGGTGACCATCATGGAAGAAGTTTTCAACGTCCCAATATCTTCTCACTGAAAATTAAATGATTAAAAAGATATATAAAATAATCAGTAAAATTACCTTCACTCAATTCCAGATGAATCCGCTTCACCATGGAAGCTTCCCTTCTAGAACGACAGCCTTTACAGAGAATATCGGAAATCTGAAAACATCAATAACATTGGAAAGTTATAATATTGGAAGTAAAGCTTACAACTTACAAGTATTTCTTCCATAATTAAAGCGTGATCAGCAAAGTCGAGCGACTAGGGAAATTAGGTTATATTATTGTTTACATAGATTAGATTATTGTTTATGTTGTCAGCTGGTGGACCAAAGAGTTTTTGGCTTGACATTTTCACAAACCCATAGGCATACAATTCTTTTTCCCTAGAAAAAATTGACAGGACGTCGGTTGGTTAAAATCACAGAACAGTGAAATTCGAGATCTACGCATGTGCAGAAATATTTGTGTCACTCTGACACCTGTCGATGTCAAGTGGATGTCTTTTATTAACTCATAACCTAACAAATTCATGTGATATTTTGTTATTTTCATCATTTTCTTCAAGTCTTGCATTTTGTTGTAAGTTTCTGGTCCAACTGGTATTATTAGGACCTCACTCAAAAATTGTAGAGCAGGAGGAATATAAGGTTCGTATTTCGTTTCAATATATTCCCAGAAACTGAAGAATTTATGTTTATGTCCTGAATTTCACTATTTCACCGTGCTTTCAATTGCAGGTATAAAGCCTATAAAAGACTTGAAGATTCTTTTGTAAATGGTTTGCTTCAGATAAATACATCATGGATATATCACAGCCACAACAAAAAAAATATTGCAGGCTTCCTGAACCAAAACCCCTACCAATTATTTACAAGCGAAATGGAGCCATACAGAAATTTCAGGGTATTTACGATGGTTTCACAGTGACAATATCAGATGAAGACGATATGAAGACCCTGGTTTCGATGGGATATTTCGGAAAAGCTACTTTATCCAGGTGCTATCCTAAATTCGACGGAACTATGGAAAATCCGGAAATAATCCGCAAGAGACAGTTAGAAAACAGAAAAAAATTGGCAGAGCCTAATTCGAAAGAAATCAGAAAAGTTATTGTAGTACCAGACAGCGATGATGATGATGATGATGAAGACCTCACAAGCTATTTTACAAACTTACAAGCAACCTATGTTATCGATAAATTTGGAGCCAAAGAAAAGGTGAATCTGTTGTTGGAAGAAGCTTTTTTTCTGTCACATGCCTTAGGTTGTTTAGAAATAAAAGATGAGGGCAAATCATTAGATTGTGCAGAGTTATGGGAGTTATTCAGTGATAGTGATCCATTCTTTCAACGGAATTATGCTGTATTTTATCATTTTAGGTGTGATAGATGGGTCGTTAAGCCAGGAATTAAATATGGAGGGGACTATCGTAAGTAAACTTAGATTGTATTTGCAGAAAATCGATGTTAATAGTTGACGAGTCTTGTTATTTGCGAAATTTTCAGTTCTCTATAAGTGGGGCCCGCCATTTTATCATGCCTCATATGTTGTCAAGATAAGAAATGAAGAGGAAGAAGATATGGATATTACAAGTTTTTTAGGATTGCAGAGAATGTGTGAGACTGCTGGAAAGGTTAGTACGATGATTAAAGTCAGTCATTTTCGATCATGCAACTTCTATATTCCAGGAACTTCTAATTTGTTCTGTTTCTCTTCCAAGTGAATCTTATGCTCCTGAAGAACTCAATAGAGTGGGAATTAGGCAGAACCTGATGAAAAGATGGATTGCATCGCAGGAAAGAGAAGAAAACGATTTCGAAATCAACTTCACATTGTAAATTTATAAATTAATTGAAAAATATATATCACACAAAAATAACATGAATACACTTATTCTACGTGGATCCCTTCTAATCCCAATACATGAGCTCCGTAACATTTGAAATATCACGAAATTTCTGGTGGTTCCAATCATCTCCTAAGATAATTCCGCGTCAATAAAATAAATTGAAAATTGGAGAAAATAATTGAAATAGATTTCTGCAAAGATGAAATCTGCGCCATCTGTGCTGCTCGTTCAGTATTAACTAAAATATACAGATGAATAAAGAGAATTCTTCTGCTACTTAGCGCTATGTTGTGGCCGACGGAGTCTAGGTAGCGCCACTTGCATCACCCATCATTGTTGAAGGAACTTTTCTAAATTTTATCCTAGATTTTCAATTAGTTTCTTGAACTGAAAAATGCTGATTTATCTATACTAGGTGGATGAACAAGCGGTCAATTTTTTTCTGATTATTTCCTATGAATTGCTTCTTTATGCATTCATCCTCATTCATTTGTGATAATTTTATCATTGCTGTACAATTGGGCAGTGTGCCTTTCTCATGCTAAAAATTAAAACATCAATATTTCTGCGGTGTTAGCATTAAAAAGGCGTGGATAATGCCTCTCGGAACAATTATTACTCACAATGGAAAGGGCAATGTATTGGATAGAGATAAAAATACCTCCTGTAGTGAATAAAAATGGCTCGGTTTAATAATCGATGTTCGATTTTATTGTCGGATTTGAATTATTACCCAGAACAGAGTGCCATAATAACATTATTATTTGTTACACGGTCGAATAGCACCGAAAGTAAATAAAACCAGTAGTGCTAATTGAATTACTTTCAATATACCAACGTTAGAGAACAGAAATGTTTAGCCAAGTGTTTTATCGACTCGTTTGGATTTTGTGGATTTACTTTCTACCAGTATGAATGGGTCGAAAGAATTTCTGAAGGATTGAAGGAGATTAAACCTAGTTTTCGTTCCCAAAAGAATCACACATGTATAAAAATCTGATGAGCTATAAAGTTAAACAAATGCGAGAAAATTTCAAACATTTCATTAACGTGTGAAACATGGTAATGGTAATACAGACTGGAATTCAGCGGTGAAGACCAATTGGGCAACTGCAAGAAATGCTTTTAATCGAGTTCATCAGGTTAATCTCGAAAAAGACAAAAGAGCTCAAATTTTTGACCATGAATGTAGGTAGATTCGCATTCATTCAAACAAAGATATTGTGACAGATGTCCAATAATTTTTCGACAGTAGCTGTCAAAGCAAATCGTGCCTAATCCTTATTACAGAAAAAGAAATGTAATGACCTAAACAAAAAGGATGGTCTTATTGAACAAAGTGTTTTCGAGAATTTGCTCATACAGCTTTTTCTTGAAACCCTCAGTGATTCCTTCCGTTTTGCCCAGATAGCGAATTCTCTACGCAACTTGGGGTATCTATCATTCACGAATCAGAGAGAAAGGAGAACAGCTACATCTGGTAGTTTTTGTAGCAAGCGTACTGCAGTATGCAAATCAAGGTAGAACAACGTTCTAGCTAGACCATACATACGCCTCTATTTATTGAATCTGGATACATAGATACGAGGCATATATTAGGGGTTTACTGATTGCGAACGTAAAAGGAAACATGGATTCCGTGCATCGTGAATTAGATCGAACATGCAGGAATCGATCGATATGTAGATTCTATCGTGGAAATACCGATGTCGTTTATCGTCTTGTCGACTGGGCTGTTTCCCTAGGAAATGTCTTCCTGGCTGGAATAATATTATAATTCGTTTCCGCTCTACCACATCACCCTTTTTTTAATGGCTGATCTATATTCCAGTCGAAGATCCCATTTCGCTCCACTGGGTGTTCATCGGTAGCACCGAGCTCTAAAACTTTGATGGACAGAGTGACAGACCCTTACATTCTCTTTTCCGAACAGTCAGATAGTGGGTGCCCCCATTAAAACGTAAACGATTCTTTATTTTTGTACAATTATTGCTTGAATATCACAGCATAGAGCTTTTTCCACTCAATTAAAGAAGGGAATAACCAATAACCTCTGTTAAAGATGAAAATATCTTGAGTTATTTCTAGCTACTATTTTTTTGACAGCTGTCAAATTCTGACAGATGTCATTTTTGACATCTGTCAAATTCTGACAGATGTCATTTTTTGACATCCGTCAATTTCTGACAGATGTCATTTTTCGACAGCGACTCCCAACGCAAGCGGTATTAAGGAAAGTATGTTCCGGAAGCACTGGTGAAATAACTGTGCGAAATAGCACTTCTACCATTAATCACAGAACTAACAAATCAAAAAAGCATTATTGTCGAACAAACGTTCTTCAACTTCCGCATCGGGCGCTGCGCACTTCCCATCCAGAATGATTAAAGCGGCCATAAAATTATAGTCGTACTGTTTATATTCCACCTAAAACATGAAGAATTATTCTCATTTAGTTTTACTGCCGAGGGAAGTCCAATTAAAATGCGCCGTTCGACATTCGGAATATGGCTCGACTCCTCGCAAAATCAATACCACGGTACGATATGCAAATATTGAGTATCAGCGTAATATTAATTCAGATTGATCGGGGGCCATTTTCGTTGATTGATGTGAATTCGCATAAAAATTGAAAAGAAACGGTTTTCGTGAATCATTCATCATGCGATCGCTGCACGTTCTCGGCCGGAAAAATCAGCAATCGGACCGAGAAAACCGGCGCGTGTTTATTTTCCGTAAATATCACCGATCGTTGAATTCAAGCGAATTACTCAATAAACATTCCCAATATTATTGCAATATCATATCCAAGATCATCGACGATTGTTTTGGCAGCAGATGTCAATTTTTTGACAGCTGTCAGAATAAATGACAGCTGTCAAAAAATCTACCCATAAGATGGATGAAGAAGAGCTCAAAAGTTCCCAACTGGATGTCAGTGAATTAAGTGACCCAGTTTTTCAAACAATTTTACTATGTTTCAAGTTTCAACTGTACCATATCAGGTAATTAAATATCTACACTGCGCAAAAAAATTAACGCACATTATGGATATCTCAAATTTATTCTACAACTGAAGGTGTTCTCAATGATAATTATTTTTATCAGAATTATGCATGCATATGTTATCCACTTTCAACGTTTTTCTTCAATACAGATGTTTTCTCCCAGCAGGAATAAAAAAGATGATATGTATTATCAGATTTTGAATGTATTGGCTCCATTCTAAAATCAGTTGTGCTCGATCAATTCTAGTGATCAATAGTTTTTCTTTCATTTGATTTTCTACACTCGATCGCTAAGCAACGCGAAACACGCAATTTGACCCAAGAGGAATGTGCCCAAGCGGTAGTTTTGCGAGAAGAAGGGTGGACATACACAAGAATTGCAGAAAGGTTTGGAGTTTCCCATACAAGTGTGTCCAGAATGTTGGAGCGATTCAGGGAGACAGGTATGAATGTCCGAAGACCAGGACAGGGTAGACCACGGGTAACAACTGCCATTCAAGAACGTTACTCGAGAGTTTCTTCGTTGAGTCAACGGTTTGCAACCGCTCGCCTCCTTCAAAATCAGCTTGAGCAAACTCATGAGCATGAGGTGCAAATTAGCACTCAGACAATAAGAAATCGCCTCAGAGAATATGATTTAAGGCCTCGTGTCGCGGCAAGAGGCCCAGCTCTTACCCCAGCCCATCGAAGGGCGCGTTTGGATTTTGCGAGAGAGCATATCCATTGGAAAGAGGCCGATTGGGAAAGAGTTCTCTTCACAGATGAGTCTAGATTCTGCCTGTACCATTGTGATCGACGTTCCCTTGTATACAGACGTCCACATGAAAGATATGCTCAGTGCAATTTCCTGAATACTACTGGTTTCGGGGGTGGATCGATTATGGTATGGGGTGGAATATCTTTGACTGCTCGCACAGACCTAGTGGTCGTTGATAATGGAGCTATGAATACTGATAAGTATATAAGGAACATTCTTGAAGAGCATGTAGTACCATTTGCCCCATACATTGGAGAAAATTTCATTTTTATGGACGATAATGCCAGACGAGACCCCATCGTGCGCGCATCGTTCAGGAGTACCTAGAAGAGGTTGAAAGTCTCTCGAATGGAATGGCCAGCAAGAAGTCCAGATCTCAATCCGATTGAGCAGCCTCAATAGAAGGCTGAGAAGTTCAGAAAATCATCCAGCTACTCTTAATTACTTAGGAATCCAACTCGGAGAAATCTGGGAAGGATTAGATCAGAACATTTCAAGATCACTCATTTTGAGTGTGAACCGTCGTTGCCGAGCTGTAATTAACGCGAGGGGTGGAAATACCAAGTATTAAATCACTTATCAGCATTTCAGTATTTTGAAAATTGTTCATTTCTCTTTTTTCACATAAGATTCGGTAAAATCCTGAATTTTTCTTCCATTTAATGTGTCTTGTTTCGTTCAAAACCTTCCCGAGAGAACATAAAAAATAATGTGCTGACCCCATTTTCACATTATCTATTGAACATCTCCACATTATTCTGATAAATAGAAAACTTCTTCCGAAGCCTCACCGGTTTATTATTTCACGTTCAAATTCGCCGAAAGTTCAGTTCGAAGATCCAATCCAGCACTTCGTTCTGAGTGATTTGAATATATGCAAATACCACTCATCAATTCACCCCTTCCGCGGTTTCATTGTGATGATAAACGAACTCTTCAAGCTCTGCTTGTTATAAACTGATGTAATAAATTTGAATTGATAATTTAAACTCTTTACAAGTTTATCGTTTTAATACATCTAACCGCGGAGCTTTTTTGCCAGAGAATTGCCAGGAAGGTTTATGAAGTTTTGAATCTTTTGCTGAGGGCTCTGTTATCTCGTCGCCATCAACTGCAGCAAAGATGGAAATTCCAGGGACCAGCAAAAATATATTTCTGATAGAATTCAGGGATCGCGATAGCCTGACCAGAAGGATCTTTTTAACCTTAGGTACCTAACTTAACTAAAATAAAGGGTTTTCCAATAAGATGTGTTATTTTGAATAGCCCGCTATTTCATTACATGAACATGTCACTTTTGAAGCTGTCATTTTTTGACATTTGACAAGTAGAAACTACGCCACTCATAAAAATCGATTAAAGACCTTGAAGATGGAATTCGTGACGCTATCGAGGACATAGGGTTGATACTTTACGATTTGGATATGGAAAATTTCATGAAAAGGATACGGTCCTGCAGTCGTTGTCGTGGTGGTCATATGGCTGATAATATTCCCCTTATTAACAGCATACCTTACTCTTTATAATGAAATAAACATCCCTATCATTTATTTAAAAAAATGGCATTTTTCCTTGAATGTCAAAATAACACCTTTTATTTCCAAACGTTCGATAACAACGTCATTTCTAGACTGACAGGATCACAGAGAAGTTCTATTTCTCCGCCTAGGCGTAGAAATAGTTGCTTTTCCCTCTGGCGGCGACAGGAAAAGTGTTCTTATGCAAGGGACTAATTTTGCAAGACAACCATAATTATACAAATGTTACATTTTTCACTCAATTATAACGATCGTAAATGTCAATAGAAACGTGGATTTTCAGATTTCCAGGAATTTCAAGATGTTTGAAAATAAAATAACATATTTCATTCGAAGGAGAAGTGACTTTTCATGGCTCGCTTTCAATTACCCGCCTCACTACGTTCGGCGGGCAAACTAAAGCTCGCCATGAAAAGTGACACTTCACCTCCTTATAAAATAATATACTATTATTGGAAAACTTTTCATAAAATC
This sequence comes from Adalia bipunctata, assembly GCA_910592335.1. Lineage (NCBI taxonomy): Eukaryota > Metazoa > Arthropoda > Insecta > Coleoptera > Coccinellidae > Adalia > Adalia bipunctata. Next base: position 71,922,239 of record OU342949.1, on the reverse strand, counting down.
CGATTATTATATGCACCGACTGAATAAATTCGAGTTAAAGCATGTAAAATGATTGTATTCCAACTAATTGGCCCGTTATGCAAATGAACAGGAGCTGAAAAGACAATTATCTCTGTTGAAACCAGTGCTAAACTGAAATATATTCAAATGCTGGGAGAAAATTAAATGGTTATGAAATGGAGGGGAACAAAAACGCACCATCAAGGATTATACCTACTAGAAAACGTAGAAAGAAAGAGACGAGAACAGAGTTTATTTTTTTCAGATGCCAATTTCTTACTTGTCGATGAAAAAGAAACTAGAATTAAATGCACTGACCGTCAATATCTGAATAAAACATACGGTTCCAGATGGATAGAAAGAGCATAGCCTATTCCTTGGCCACCAAGGTTCCCTGATTTGATTCCTTTTGGTTATTTCGATGGGGCCGTTTGAAAGAAGTGGTGTATGCAGAATCACCAAATACAACCCAAGCAAAAATAGGAAAAATCACGAACTGTTCCAAATTTATTAGGGATGATCCAGGAACAATCAGGAAGGCTGTTTGACGCAACAGAAATGTGTGGAAGCTGAAATAATTAATTTTGTAAATAACCTACGTATTATGATGTTTTTGTTTCTAATTATAAACATTTTTCAATGATAACACACAGTGAGACAAAATATTCATTTTATTCACATCAACTAAAGGGTCTATTTCATATTTCATCTTCACAGTCTACTCAAATCAAGTCTTCAACATGTCGAACCTGAGATTCTGGCACTGGCAACGTCCAAACCAAATTTTCCACGACAAGCATTCAGTGGCCAGTAGTGACAAGGCTGACAGGACATTTTATACCAAACGTAACATGTTCCACCACATACAGAACCTCGTTGATTTCCACTTGCGTCCAAACAGGCGTAGGTACTTTTAGGACAATCCGCCATTGTGGCGGAAATGCACCATAAACTCACTAATGAGAGAATCAGGAAATATTTCATTTTCTTCGTGAAAAGCACTAAAGTTCGAAATCAGTCTGCAGCTGAGTTAAATCTGAACAACTGATGCGAATGGAAATTCTTGATGCATGCAATATATGCAGTTTCATTCATCCAACATTATCCTTTATTAAACAATATATTACGCATTATGCACCTAGGATTCCGCAGGCAAATAACTGACTGTCATAAAGCTGGAAATATCCAAACAAAGATTATGAATTATACAGGAAAACACTGCTTGATTCTTAGGATGACAACTGGTAACTGTGATCAAAAAAGAGATGGTTGGAGATGAAAAAAGTATGTTCAATATAATTGCTGCTTTTGAGGTAGGAACTTAATTACTGATCATTTATATTACATTTCGATCTCGAGTAATTTATTCCGTTTTCAACAATCTAATCACAAACGTAATAATAACTCGAAAGAATTGTTATTGAACGTGATGAATGCCACAGGTAATAACCTTCGACATTCTAGACCACCACTTTCCACGCTTAATTTTGCCACAAATCAACAAAAATGGATTTGAATTGCATTTCCAATTTTTAAGAACACAAATCAGTTCAATTAAGGCCTGGTTAATAGTGATCATTACAGAATGAATTTGATATAAGGCAGTATGTAAATCATTGAATAATGCATAGGATGTGAAGAAATTGTTTTCGTGTTTTAACGAGGGTTCCCATACAGAGTTGTGGTCCACATTAGTTTTGATCTCAGATCAAGGAAACCTTTGTCTAAGGTTTTGATCCAAACCTCATTGGGAGATCGAGATTCAAGGATTTTGAGGATCATTCATCCATCTTCTGGTTCTGACTAGTGAGTTAGATATATCTCATTTTGGATTCACAAAAATACAGAAAACTATTAATTACAAAAGCAATCAGAACTTAATTTTTCAGTTTCAGAACATTCTCGTAGCATCCTCTTCGGAAAAAAGTTCTTTAGGATGGAAGGAACCATTTGCTATCATGAAGACCATATCAATAAAACTTTCACTAATTTTTTCAGTCAACAATAAAGCACGCACCTAATTGAAGTCTTCTGTTCGTTCACTAACAAAAAAATCCTCATTTTCGCTGTAGATTGATGTCAAAATCAATGTCCTTGAAGAAATCGTCCAATTTAACTGCGTCAATTCTCTTTTCGTAATTTTCATGCGAGTTATGTATCCATGCATGTTTGATCATGTCACTTCCCTTCTCTCCTATCATTATTGTAGGAGCGTTGGTATTTCCTCTAACAACTAGAGGCATTATAGACGCATCTATAACCCTCAAATTCTGAATACCATGCACTCTGAGCTCATGGTCCACCACAGCAGTTCTGTCGGTTTTGGGGCCCATCTTACACGTGCCCACTTGATGGTAGATGGTGTTGGTGTACAGGGTGACGATGCATTCCCAGTATTCATCGGTACCGAAGTCGTGCTTCTCGCAACCTGGCAAAGGGTTTGATACCAGCCTGGCTCCTACTTTTCGAAAGGCGTTGGTCCTGAGCAGATTCAAACCTTGTTTTATTCCTTCTACTATTCTCTGGACGTCTATTCTTTCGTAGAACGTGTTGGCATAAAATAAGGGAGCACCGTATATAGGATCAGTCTGGTTCAGTTTGATGTACCCCCGGCTTTCTGGGTTTAGAAGAATGGGTCTCAACACCAGACCGTCGTAATACGCTAAAGGCAGAGCGTTTGTTTCGTATGCTAAAATGGGATCCTTTATGAAATTTTCAACGTTGATTACGTCCAAAGTTAGTTGGATGTCTGGTCTATCATGGGATTCCTCATATTTGGTCTGTATGAAAGCGTTCAGTTGCACTGTCCCAGTGGCTGATAAAGGTCCATCGTGGTGTTCTTTGAATCTGTAAACATCCTTCTCACGTTCTTCATCAGTTACTGTTGTAGCAGTCTTGTTGGTCAAAGCGAATATCACTCCGTCTGGAGTTGGGTGATCTTGAAGATTCTGCCCTACACTCAGTTCTTTCAAAACTTCGATACCCATCTCTTCCAGATGTTCTGCAGGTCCCACACCGCTCAACATAAGAATTTTTGGTGAATTCAAGGTTCCTGCAGACAAGATCACTTCCTTCCTAGCAAAAACTCGCTTTATTTGGTTGTTTTTGAGGTACTCTACGCCGTATGCTGTTTTCGTCTTGGGATCTATGAGAACTCTGATGACATGGGCCCTCGTTTCTATCCTCAAGTTCGTCCTCTTCTTCCGTATGGGTCTTATGAAAGCTACGTTGGTGCTTTGTCGAAGACCGTGTTTCACCGTGTGCTGAAGAACCATGACGCCAATTTGCCGGTCGGTGTTTTGGTCGATGACCTCCAAACCCAGCTCTTTGTAGGCTTCAAAGCCGATCTTCACGTTGTGGTCTTGGTACGGGAATCTTTCTACTGTGAGGTACCCTCCGGTTCCGTGGTAATACTTGTCGTGAGCCTCTTCGTCGTGGTTGTTCTCCGATTTCTTGAAGTACGGTAAGACGTCTTGGTAGGACCAACCTTGGTTGCCGAGTGAAGTCCATTCGTCGTAATCTCCTGGGTTACCTCTGATGTAGATCATGTAGTTGATGGCTGAGGATCCTCCCATAACTTTTCCACGAGGCCAGGAGCATTGTTGGTTTCTTCTGGCTAAGCAGCTGTGGGCTTGCGGTTGGGTCATGTAGCCCCAGTCGATGTTTGATCTCTGGAGCAAAGGGGCGAAGGCAGGCACTGAGGTAACGTCAGGTTCTTCATCGCCTGCTTCGAGAAGAAGTACCTGCAAGAAAAAATATGATTATATCATCAAAATAGTCATATCGTTTTGTAGGGGGACATCTCTTGATCTCCCAAGAATCTTAAATTACAGAAGAGGTTAATGTAGGAAACTCGTTGGAAGTTTAGGTGTGAAGAGTGCGAGACGCTAGCAGAATTTCATTAAACAGCAAGTTTTTGCTACCCAAAAAGTTGACATTTTTGAAATCGATATTATTAGGCCTAGAGATACTTAGGACATTGCTTATTGACAATATACAAACAGAAAGTGGATACGATCACTAGAGCGGGAGCTATGACGATTTGAAATTTCGATTTTTTGGAAAAATGCCATTTCCCAGGTGAAAATCTAAACTATGCAAGATAGCGACTTGAATTGTATTTTATTGAATTCAGCGCCCTCGAAAACCTATATTTTGATACCAAACTTGTCCATATAGCCCTTCTTTTACCCGATTTTTTCTTGTTTTTTTGTTTTGCAAATTTCATTTTTGAGTTTTGTTCAGAGGGTCACAGCACTCAAAGTATGGGTGGTACTGATCAGCCAAATGGGTTTTCTGAATGGCTCGAATAGATAGTAGATTTTCCAGATCGAAAAACGCCTTCAGATTCGCCAGGCATTTCTTGACGATATGCATTTTTCACCCAAAAAGTTGACTTTTTCGAAATCTATTTTATTAGGCCTAGAGATACTTGGGACAATGCTGATTAACAATTTACAAACAAAAAGTGGATCCGACCACAGGAACAGGAGCTATGACGATTTGGAATTTCGATTTTTTGAAAAAATGCCATTTCGCAGGACAAAATCTAAACTTTTTTCGATAGCGCCTTGCAATATTTTTTATTGAATTCAGCGTCCTCGAAAACCTATATTTCGATACCAAACTTGACCATATTGTCCTTTTTTAACCAGATATTTTCCAGTTTTATGTTCCCCATTTTTCAGTTTCGAGTTTTGATCACACGCCTTGAGCATGCAGAGTATTGGTGTTATGGATCTGAAAAATGGATATTCTGATAGATTCGAAAGGGATTAAGACCTTCACGATGGAATAACAACTTTAGATTTCAAGATACAAGATGAAAATCAATGTGGCCGCAGATCAGAAAGGTTTTGCTATAGCCAACCTACCCCATCATAAATATTAATCACTATGATTTCAAAATTTGAGCGTTTTAGGACTTATCGTTGAAACACAGTGTACAAGCCAGATTTACCAATGAATGCAACCACTACTACGGTGGTTCCGTTTTCTGATCCATTTGCCGACTCTGTTCCCCGATAAAATTCGAAGAACAGCCGTTTCTCCTGTTCATTCAATCGATTCAACGGAAAACTCAACAAGTGCGAGCTCTTCAGACAGAATCCCAGATTTAATTAGTCAGGTTTTGTCCTTCCTCCCTCACCGTTATACGATTCCTCGATTTGCCGCTTTTTGTACATATTTCTTTCAATTAAGATCAGAGAACAAGCCATCTGAAATTCAATAAAAGGATTAACTTCGCCAGCCTACCGAGCGCCGACATGAATGGGGCTCATTAAATGAATAACACAAGTCAATAGTGACATAGATAAATTGAATTAAGGATGTCTTGTAAGGACAGAATACAGCCCAGCCTCTTCCTTGAACGTCGAGTTGGAAATCGGATACGGTAGGGTGGATAAACAAGTTTGGGACTTGAGCGAGAAGCCAGCAGTCGAGCCTACGTATCTTTTGAATACTATAAAAAGTTTAGAATTTGATAGACTCATTTCGAACTTCTCTGATGAGTTTGCAGATGAACATCTTCACTTTGAAAGAATGAGAATAATGCAGGGATGGGATATAGAGGAGAACCAAGTGAATATTTATGAATTATGGAGTTTTGAGAATTTGTTAGATGGTGATTTTGATCGAAGAAAGGAGATTTTTTGAATGGTTCTTTTGCTCTTCGTTAGCAAACTTTTTAAGTTTCAGGAAAGTTGTCGTTATCGCTTCTAACAATTTTTGGTCTGTATTTGAATAACGTTCTTACAACCTACTTTTATTTCAAATTTTAAACTTTTGAGTGAACTTAGATTGTACTACAAACACTTGGAGAATTTTCATGTGGAACTGTGGCACTTATAAAGAAAGGGTCAAAAGAAAGAAAGTGAGTAACATAATCAGATTATCGGTTCATTAGTTATCGAGGTGTCCGGTCAATTTTGGCAATTGTTCGATCTCAATTCATCCATGCTAAAATGCCTCAATAGTCGAGTGAATTCTACGGTTACATGGGCGTTTCAAATCAGATTTTAAGGCAGATTATCTGTAAAATACGCATTGAGAACTCTCCCTCTCGTAATCGCTGGCTTTGAATGAAATTACGAAATATCCTTCTGTGTGTTTTGCGTCAAAGTAATAAGGAAGTTCAATTCCGAAAAAATAAGAGGCATAATAGAGCTCGCCCATTAGTGCAAGGAAATATTTATTACGGCAGTTCTACAATGGAGGCGTTAAGAAACTTTCAGCTATTATTGTTCAACTCGAATCGTAAGGTCATTCGAAAATTCTCTATTTCTGCGCCAGATTGAAAATGGTGACTACAGAACGTAACGAACTGATAGGGTAACAAATTTCCTGTTCCTAATTCTTTTTACTTCGAGGACTCTGGATGTTGAAGTTGGAATAGATCTCTCGTTTTTTGAGATAATTCCAAAATGGCTGAGGATTTTTTGATGCGACTCAAACACCACCACTTCTTGTAGATGTTTATTGCATGTCAAACATTCTCAGTAGCATAGAAAAATAGGCAATTCGAAATGACAACTTGAGCAATTTGAACGCCACTCGAAGTTTCTTTTTATTTAAATAAGTACCATCTACCCTACAAGTTTTTTTCACCTACACCTAACGGAGTCTGTTCTGAACTAGTAAAGCTCCTAGATCTACCTATTGAGTAGTTATCATTATCGGTAGATCTCTGTAAAACTTGGTAGAATTCAACGCAAACAAAACACAAGCATGTCTTTTCTCTAGAAAAGCCGATCTTACTGTGCCCAGCATAAAATTGTCGGGAGTGACCATACCATTGAAGTCATCCATTTCGATGCTTGGCATTACTGTCGGCAGTAACCTTTCCTGGGAGAATCACGTGAGATCCATTGCTAAAAGTGCATCCCAAAAACTTGGTTTTCTGTTTCGTGCCAGGAGCTATTTCACCTCAAGTCAGCTGCTTATGATCTATAAGGCACAGATTCGACTTGTCCTGGAATACTGTTCTCATATTTGGAGAGCTGCACCTAAACACACCCTAAAACTCTTGGATTCCGTACAAAAAAGGGCAATTCGTCTCGTCGGTGATGCCTCGCTTACAAGCTCGCTCATTTCTCTGGAACACCGTAGAAAAGTGGGCGATCTATTTTATGGATATTTCCATAGGCAATGCTCTTCTGAATTATCAGCAATCGTTCCCCCTCTGGCAGTCTCTTCCAGACTAGACTCTTCTAGCCTAAGTTAAGTCTTCACACCCCTTAGTTGTAACTTTGGAGACCCGCAGAACATCTCTCTTCAAAGACTCGTTCATCCAACGAACAGCGAGGCTTTGGAACACATTGCCTAGGGAGGTGTTCCCCGAGGCATATAACCTCCAGAAATTCAAGAAGAACACCAATTCCTACCTGCTTGACCTTGGTTCTCACGATGTTCTCTGAACATTACAGGATATTCCTTTTCGTGAAAGCCACAACATAAAAAAAAAACATTGGGTGAATTTCATGGGCGAAATGTCAATATTTGATCGATTTTCCTGACAAAATGAGAAAATTATGGAAACTATGAATACCAAGCTATTTTGGAATGACCTTTCCTCTTTCGATCCGTATAATCACATCACGGCCAGGATATCTGTAAAAAAAAATTTATCGAGTTTAAAATGGCCCTTTTCGCCCGATTTTTTCGCGAATTAAAAAAAAATACTTTTACATCGCCTAGAGAATCGAAATTCCATCCACGTATTTATCGATCATTCCTCTTTTCAACCGTATAAAAATTTTCCCACTGTATCGCAGCTTCGCTGCGATTTTAAGATTCTTTTGGACCCATTTTTCGACACATTCCATCGGACCGGTCCGCAGAGTTACTATTTTAGTATAGCATAGAATACTAATTCGAGGACGTAGATTAAGAAAATGCAATCAGTTCTTCCGTGAGGAAAACAGTTTTTGATTTACGAACGATGAAAAATCGGAAAATTTGGACCTTCGCGAAAAGACTCAGAAAATCTAAACTGTTCGATTTTGATGGATGAAAATTGGTTTTTTTGATTCACAAAAGATCAATCTATATGCAAAAAAATCGGCATCTATATAAATAAATTTTTCTGGGAAATACGGCAGTCCAAAAATGACCTATTTTTTAGATTCTAAAAAACCCAGAAGTGAACTCCCTTTCATTAAAATCGTGCTTTGTCTATGACCCTACAGAAAAACCTCGCTTAGATATTCTGGAGAATTGAATAAACACAAATATCCCCAGTTCCCTCTATTCAAATTGAAGAAGATGAAGTCAGGCGCTTTTCCTCCGGAATAACGCGGAATTCATCCGAGTTTACCGAAAAAAAAATGCACGAACGATAAATACCATCCACCCAGTTCTCACACCCTGACGCTGATCCCTTAAAACCGTCTCGTCTGCTGACTGAAACCGAAATGCAAAGAATTGTTTGCTGTATGAAAAAGAGAAACTGATAACGAACGGATTAAGGAGGGATTCTCCCGCATTGTTTCTTCATTCAAAACGTGACTTCCATTCCAGTCTAGTCTGCAATTTATCAAACGTAAATTGATAACATTTAAAATGCAATTTCGGAGGCCCCGTCCCTAGAAACAGATGGATATAGGAGTGTACGGGCTATATTGGAAATGGAAATTTATTGGACTCATCAGGATTCAACGATTTTTCATTTATAGGCATACAGCGGGGACGGTCGAATGTCGAGAGATATAAGGCACATCTTATCGAATGAAAGGACAGGACATTTCTTTCCTCACCGGACCGAATTGGCCACCGATTCTGTATCTGCTGTTTCGATGGGAAATCCGACAATCAATCAGTAGTAAACCTGCTGGTGGAGTTTCGTTTCCAGATTTTATCTAGACGCAAAGCAGTTTAGGCCAAGCTTTACTGGGTCACATGACCCCCCCCCCCCCTTTCGATATCGACAATAAACCCTCGATGATTGTTCAACCAATTTACTACATTCGAATTTCAAAGAAATCATTCAAATTATTATTTTTTATTCTTTGTATATCACCGAATACGAGATCTTATACAGGGTGCATCCTGTTGAACTGTACATTCTTCCCATAGAGGTAGAAGACACTTAGCCGGTTCCAAAAATACCCCACATGTTGGGCCTTCAGTCACTCGTTTGGATTATACAGATTATACAGGGCGATTTCACGTTTTGGGTCATATTTTCAAAATGCTGTATTGGACGAACGAATAATCGCAAATCCTTCAAATTTGGTACGTAGGAGGACTGTACCGATCCCCATACAGCTGAGTTAACAGATTATCAGTTTCCAGGACCGGACTCTATTTTTCTGATATTATTGGAATTTATACAGAAAATCACCCTGTAGATGAAAAAGTCAATAAACCTGTCATGGCAGTTCAAACTACACTGAATACTCTTCAATAAAGAGTAATAAAATCACGTGGCACACTTACAGATTTAGAGAAAAAAAATATTGAATATGCGTACTCGGAGATAATTTTTTTTTGGACGGCCTAATTCACATGGAAAACCATACCCAAATGTATCAAAAGTTGAAGACAGGAGAATATTATCAGTTTAAATCCTCTCGATATTCAAGTATTCCAATATTCAGGTAATTTTTGTCAGTGCATCGAAATCTATTGAATAAATTTTTTATTGATAGAAATAAAACTGTTTAATAGCACTATTTCAAAAAGTAAAAAAAAAGGAATATGAAAGATTCACAAAAGATGCTCGAAACGTCCTCCTTCCATCTGAATACATTTTCGGGCTCTGATAAAAATATGATTGGTTGATCTCCTTATCATTGCGGGATCACTTCTAATCTTGACACACGCTGCTTCAATCCTTTCTTTGAGATGTTCCCTGGAATTAATCTCAACGTTGTAAACTAATTCTTTCATGTAGCCCCATAAGAAATAGTCTAGGGGCGAAAGGTCAGCAGATCTTGCAGGCCATGGAATAGGACTCCCTCGACCTATAACACGACCGTCATAGCGGTTGTGCAAGAATTCACGAACCTTCAGAGTGTAATGAGGTGTAGCCCATTGGAAATGAAATTTTTTGAAGAGTTGGAAAACGAATCAAATGAAAAACTAATCCCTGGAATATGGAATACTTTCATGGGGAGTGGATATAACCTGATAATATTCTACTTTTCATGCATTTCGGTATAGTTCTTCTACGAAACTTCAGCCGCCCAAAAAAATTATCTCTGAGTTCGATTATTCAATTTTTTTTTTCTAAATTTATTTGTGTGCCTCGCGATTTTATGACAATTTCTTGTAGGTTATTTAATGTTGTTTGGTCTGCCGTAGCAGTTTTGTGGAGTGTTCCATATTCAGGGCGAATCTTTCGACATATCATCTATTGAAAAACCCAATCTGAAATGGGAGTCCGTCCCTGAATATTGGAATACTTGAATGCCTAGAGGATCTTAACCATTAATATTCAACTTTTGATACATTTGGGTATGATTCTCTTTGTGAATTAGGCCGTCCAAAAAAAAATTATCTCCGAGTACGCATATTCAATATATTTTTTCTCTAAATCTGTAGGTGTGCCACGTGATTTTATTACTCTTTATTGAAGAGTATTCAGTGTAGTTTGAACTGCCATGACAGGTTTATTGACTTTTTCATCTACAGGGTGATTTTCTTTATAAATTCCGATAATATCAGAAAAAAAGAGTCCGGTCCTGGAAACTGATAATCTGATAAGTCAGCTGTATGGGGATCCGTACAGTTCGTCCAATAGAGCATTTTGAAAATATGACCCAAAACTGGAAATCCCCCTGTATAATTCAAACGGATCGTTTGAGACCTTTCATGTGGGGTATTTTTGAAACCAGCAAAGTGTCCTCTATCTCTGTGTGAAGTATGTACAGTTCAACAGGATTCACCCTGTATAAACGGCATGTTGAGGTAGAGATCAATATCAACAACTTACCTATTTTGGATTTTCACTTGAGAGCTGGGAAATGTGTTTAAATGCCACTGAAATTTGCTCCAATCGCTCGAAAAAGCTTTTCAGGTTCACTCGAATTTGTGCGATGGCGTTAGATTATTTTTTGAGCTGTTGTTTTGAACATGGCATGGACATAAAACGGATTTAGAACGGATATAAATACAAATCATTCACTAAATGAAATCGAACAAAAAGCTTCCTGCATTTTTTAATTAAAACATTTTTCTCGCAAAATCCGCCATGGGATCGACATAATTCAAGTAAAACTGCAGTGGCGATTATCAAAATCAGCGTGAACAAATCCGGACTAATTAACTCTGTCGTTATTGCAATGATTTCCGTAATTGGGAAAACAATTACCTGCAGGGAATGGCATGCAGTACGGTCTATTGAAAATGCTGGAATAAATATCGAGGATTAAATTCGAGAATTATTGAAGCAGGTGTGAAAAACGCAGAGCGAGTTTGTGAATGTTAGTGGTTTTGAATTGTTCGCTTCACCTATTACGGATATGTAAATTAATTAATCGAAATGAGGTACAGAATCTTGAAATAGCTACGAGTTAATACGACAATTGTCTGGAAATAACGGGTGCTTTTTTAACTATTTTCTTTTTGGTATCACTGATTTTGACAGCTCACCCACGTTTCGTGTTTTTTGTCACTGTCAATCATCTTCAGCTTGGTCTATAACTTAACCATCATGGCACCGTACTTCTCCAAAGATGGTGCGAATCGCAACGTAACTGTGAATGTCGAGCGCTACCCGGAGATGATATCCATTTTTTTGCCCAAATGGCGAGCTTGACTTACATGACATGTGGTTTCAACAAGAGGTAACCACATGCCACACAACACGCGAAACAATGAACCAACTGAGAGGCAAGTTCGGTGAACAGTTTATTTCACGTTTAGGACCTGTCGATAGACCGCCTAGATCGTGAGATTTAACACCTTGAGACTATTTTTTGTTAAGACAGATACTGGACGAAATGTTGGAAAGAGTATGCCAAAATTGGACTAAGCTGATGGACCATTTGAGGCGCAGCAGGGGTCTACATTTTCATGAAATAATCTTCAAACATTAAATTATATGGACCATACTATAGATTCAAATGAAGAATTCATGCTTTTTGTAGTATTAAATGTGTTTTTTTTGAAAAAATTCCTACGTTCTTAAAAATCACTCTATCATGAATAGGGTATTCTGGTTGTTATAATTTTATTGATTAATCTAATAAAACTTTTGAATAATTATCTTCGTTTTTGGGCGAGTAATTCTACACATTTTTTGTTTTCCGATTGTTTATTTCTGTACATACTTTGAAACTCTCTAGGTCTCTAACTAAGAACGACAAACCCACATAAGTATACAGGATGAGTCTTTGACTTGTTCATATTTTTCAGCTGTAGATTCTTGAGATCGAAAGAAATCTCTTATTCATTTTCCATTTTTTCTAATTCGGCATGGTGAAAAAGATTCAGCCATTTTTCTAAAAGAAGAATGTTTTTGTTATGAATGTAAACACCTCAAAGTACCCCGCACCGTAGTACTCGACCTACTGATCAAAAGTGTCCATGGCGCCAACTCAATCCTATGCCTAGTTTTTGAGATACAGAGCGTTGAAGTTGGGAATTACCCTCTTTTACTACGCGCGTATCTCGAAACAGAATCGAATGAAGTTTGATTTTTCTCAAAAAACATTTCATTCCATTCCCAGGGAGCAACTATATAGAGAAATATGACCGAAAATCGTTACGAATACAGGGTTATCCATAATTGAATGCTTGCCAGATTTTGAAAGTATAAAATATGTCAGTTCCAGAGCGAAAACGTTCGCAAAATGAACTATTACACTAGACATGTTGTTTTTACATGGAAAAAACCTGAAATACTCAAAATTCATACTGGGTGATCCATTATTATAGAAACTATTCACAATGAAGGTTAAGTGGACACCCTGTATTTTTGGGTTGATTTAAGGTGTGTGTTTAATTTTTTCAGAACATATCATCATGGACGTCAAAGAATACAGGGTGATTCAGTCATGAAATAAACTGTGAACCTCACGAAAATAACCAAATACCACCTTTTTTTTCATCAACCACTATTTCAAGATTAACTCCGTTGGGGTGGGAGTTTTCTTTCACCACTGTACTTGATATAAAAACATCAATACGGCTGAGAGTTTTTATCCTCTTCCTATGACCAGATTTTTTGCTGGAATAAGATTAGAATAACATAAATAAATAATTTTCATATTACATAAAAAAAATCTGGTCATAGGAAGTGGATAAAAACTCTCAGTCGTATTGATGTTTTTATATCAAGTACAGTGGTGAAGAAAACTCCTTCCTCAACGGAGTTAATCTTGAAATAGAGGGTAATGAAAAAAAAAGGCGGTTTTAGGGTATTTTCGTGGGGTTCACAGTTTATTTCATGACTGAATCACCATGTATTCTTTGGTATTCATGATGATACGTTCTGGAAAAATCAAACAAACACCTCAAATCAACCCAAAAATACAGGGGGTCCACTTAACCTTCATTGTGGATAGTTTCTATAATAATGGATCACCCAGTATGAATTCTGAGTATTTCAGGTTTTTTCGATGTAAAAACAACATGTCTAGTGTAATTAGTTCATTTTGCGAACGTTTTCGCTATGGAACTGACATATTTTATACTTTCAAAATCGGGCAAGCATTCAATTATGGATAACCCTGTATTCGCAACGATTTTCGGTCATATTTCTCCATATGGTTGCTCTCTGGGGATGTAATGGAATGTTTCTTAAGAAAAATTGAAGTTCATTCGATTTTATTTCGAGATACGCGCGTAGTAAAAGTGGGTAATTCTCAACTTCAATGCCCTGTATCTCAAAAACTAGTCATAGGATTGAGTTGGCGCCATGGACACTTTTGATCAGTAGGTCGAGTACTACATTATACCAAAAAATTAGAACATTTGACGGAATGCCATTTGCCATAAGAAAAGTGCGGAGTCCTTTGTTATTTCTTGATTGAAACTGACTGGATGAATCAAGAAACTTTCAACAATTTTCGCGCAATTCCTAAACTTCTTCTAGGGCTCCAATACCAGCCCGCCAAATCAAAAACGAACGAGGAAGAAATGTTAACAACCAGGGACGGGCCGAAGCCAAATTTTTGGGGGGGGATAGCTTCGAAAATTTTCCAACTGTGCATTAAAGGATTAGAAAACCAACGGTTGAAGGGGGGAGTGGTATTTTGGATTGCGTGTCAATGTTTTTTTTCCCGAGAGCATTAAAAATATTTAGAAAATTTTGTAGTGTAGTTTTTTAATTCTGATGCATTACTAGATTAACACACTCCACACTCTACAGGATTATACAGCATCTATTATCATTATTTTGTATGTTTCGATTTTTAAGTTCAATCCGAAGAAAAATAAATCATTTATTGAAGTGAACTGAAAAAAATCCACATACTACACACTTCACTTTGAATCTTTTTCGGTCCATTTTTGCATAGGGGCCGTTATACTTCGGCCGACGGCTACGGCACCGATTCTCCATTCAAAAAGTGCCTTTCATTTTTCCAAGTTCACGCCCTCAATTTTTCACCAAAAAGCTTGATTTTTTTAAATTGAAGATGAAGAATGTCTTGAGGGCACTTCAATTTCTTCTCTTTGATAAAGTTATTTATTCGCATGAAGAAATCGGCTACGGCACCGATTCTCAATTCAAAAAGTGCCTTTCATTCTTCCAAGTTCACGCCCTCAATTTTTCACCTAAAAGCTTGATTTTTTTTAAATTGAAGTTGAAGGATGTCTTGAGGGCACTCCAATTTCTTCTCTTTGATAAAATTATTTTTTCGTATGAAAAAATCGGCTACGGCACCGATTCTCCATTCAAAAAGTGCCTTTCATTTTTCCAAGTTTACGTCCTAAATTTTTAAGCTAATAGCTTGATTTTTTTCTTCAAATTGAAGTTAAAGGATGTCTTGAGGGCACTCCGATTTCTTCTCTTTTAGAAAATCATTTTTTCGCATGAAAATATCGGGTTGCATTTGAGAGTCTATGAAAATTGACTTCATAATCGTTTTATGGCGGTTGTTGATCCATTTTTTTAGAAAATTCATTGGAGTGCCCTCGACAAATCAATTTTCTATATTAAAAAAAAATCCATTTGGATATACGCTCAATTAATGCAAAAAATTATGGAAATACTGAAAAGACTTCCAGAAACTGTGAAATCGCAGAGAACTGTCTGAAGTTCCAGGAGAATTAAAAAAAAATCAAGCTTTCAGGTGGAGATTTTAGGACGTGAAAAATGAAAATGGAAAAATGAAAGGCACTTTTTGAATGGAGAATCGGTGCCGTCGTCCAAAGTATAACGGCCCCTTAACAAATTTACGTGTTGAACGGAGATTTGATAGAATAATTAAGAATGAGAAAAAAATACTGCCTACTGCCCTACCGAGAGAAATAGCGCAAATTGGTACCAGATGGACAACGTCGATGCGGCCAAACTGAGAAATTCACAGCTACCTGCTGAGGGATAACGTAAAAGATGAAAAATTGTTCATCTTTTCAAACACTTGGTAGCAATTCGGAATAAATACCATTTATTGCTGGTTATACACATTGCACATTGGGCCAAAACTGCCAAATACTCTAAATATACTCCAACAAGAATTTGTACATTTGTCGCTATTCTCTACATGCTTTTGTCCGGCTAAACGTGGGCTTAGTTCTACCGGTTTAATAAACATTGATTTAAAACTTTATTTAAAAAAAGTCAAATTCATTCACATTTTAAGAAAACTTTTGTAGAAATATGTATTCCAACTCCATTGAAATTTCTCCAACTGCTTCAAAATTTTCCCAACTGCTTCGGAATTTTCCCAACTTCTTCAAAACTTTTCCAACTGCTTCAAAAATTTTTCAACAGCTTCGAAAATATTCCAACTGCTTTTAAAATTTGCCAACTCTGTTCAACATTGGGGACTCTTGTAGAAATATGTATTCCAACTCAATTGAAATCTTTCCAACTGCTTCAAAATTTTCCCAACTGCTTCGGAATTTTCCCAACTTCTTCGAAACTTTTCCAACTGCTTCGAAAATACTCCAACTGCTTTTAAAATTTGCCAACTCTGTTCAACATTGGGGACTCTTGTAGAAATATGTATTCCAACTCAATTGAAATCTTTCCAACTGCTTCCAAATTTTCCCAACTTCTTCGAAAATTTTTCAACAGCTACGAAAATATTCCAACTGCTTTTAAAATTTGCCAACTCTGTTCAACATTGGGGACTTTTGTAGAAATATGTATTCCAACTCAATTGAAATCTTTCCAACTGCTTCAAAATTTTCCCAACTGCTTCGAAATTTTCCCAACTTCTTCAAAACTTTTCCAACTGCTTCGAAATTTTTCCAACCGCTTCGGAAATTTTTCAACAGCTTCGAAAATATTCCAACTGCTTTTAAAATTTGCCAACTCTGTTCAACATTGGGGGGGGGATCGTCCCCCCCCATCCCCCCCCCTTAGGCCCGTCCCTGTTAACAACATAAATATGGACTTGGCAACAATTCTTGAATGGGGATCTAATAACTTGGTAGAATTCAACGCAAACAAAACACAAGCATGTCTTTTCTCAAGAAAAGCCGATCTTACTGTGCCCAGCATAAAATTGTCGGGAGTGACCATACCATTGAAGTCATCCATTTCGATGCTTGGCATTACTGTCGGCAGTAACCTTTCCTGGGAGAATCACGTGAGATCCATCGCTAAAAGTGCATCCCAAAAACTTATGATCTATAAGGCACAGATTCGACCTGTCTTGGAATACTGTTCCCATATTTGGAGTGCTGCACCTAAACACACCCTAAAACTCTTGGATTGAAAAGGGCAATTCGTCTCGTCGGTGACAGTGTTGGGTAGTACACGTCTCAAAATTGAGTTTGTAAGAGGCGCCTCATTTTTGTACTGAAGCAGTACAGTGTACCACTTCAAATGAGGCGAGGCATTCATGATCATGAGGCGAGGCGTTTATGACGCGATAGGGAGTCGGGACAAAATATTGTACTACTACAGAATACAGATACAGATTGACGACGGGTAGTTGAGGAGAGGTAGGAACGTTGACGTCGGACGTCGTTGACCGTCTCGATGACTCGTTACACTTCAAATAAGTCGATGCAAAAGGAGGGTAACGTCGACTGAGTTGAAGCAATGAAATGCACAAAAATCGAATTTGGAAAACCCAGAATTTCTGCAATATTGAATTAGGGTAGTTTCCGGATCCGGAGCAAGTTTTCAGATTACAGGCCGAAAAATTTGGGTTGAATTCTTTTTGTGGGACTTCATTATGCCGACGAGGTATATTGGTTATTTATGGCTCATCGCAATTCGCAATTTTAACATTTATGAGGGTCATTTATTGAGTATTACTATTACGGAGATTTTATATATGTATTTAATAATTTTTGTTAATTTGGTTAGAAAGAAACAATTTCGCCCTTTTATAAAGATAATAATAATAATTCGTTCAATTTTTCGTCGAATCGACGATTCATGCTCACAAATTTTTCTTCATCTGTGTCGAACAGAATTCTCAATAATAATTAATAATTATTGTTCAATCGGAAAGATTAACACTCTAATGTCATGAGGTACTAGTAAATAAATAGCAGGTTATAATCGAGAGCTGAGCATTTTGATCCTTCTCTGAAGAATAAATATTCTCTTCATACAATGATTGAAAATAAAATTGATTTTCTGTGAGTTGAAAATCAAAGGAAACTCCTACAAAATCCCAGCATATTCGGTAAGAGCCGCCCCATAAAACCAACCGTAATTCCATAATTTATGACATCTGTATCTGTGTATTATGAGTCATGAAACACTTCAGTAGTTCAGGACTCAGGTACAATCACAACCTCTGTCGATCTTGTCCCGGCGGCCAGGACTTCATCCCTTCCCCTCTTTCGGATCCATTTGTAGCGTTCTCCTCGATCGCTTCTTGGGCCTCATCGAGGATTCCAGACTTGATGGGACATTCGAATTGAAGTGGTACAGTTTATAAAAATGAGCCGCTCTTACATTTCTTCGTCTTGTAC
This sequence comes from Adalia bipunctata, assembly GCA_910592335.1. NCBI lineage: Eukaryota > Metazoa > Arthropoda > Insecta > Coleoptera > Coccinellidae > Adalia > Adalia bipunctata. The sequence goes on along the minus strand of OU342949.1, from coordinate 71,904,185 downwards.
GGGACAAGTGAGCCGCCTCTTGTAAGACGTACCCAACACTAGACTCGGTGATGCCTCGCTTACAAGCTCGCTCACTTCTCTGGAACACCGTAGAAAACAGGGCGATCTGTCTCTATTTTATAGATATTTCCATGGGCGATGCTCTTCTGAATTATCAGCAATAGTTCCCCCTCTGGCAGTCTCTTCCAGACTAACCCGTCAAGTTAAGTCTTCACACCCCTTCGTGGTAACTTTGGAGACCTGCAGAACATCTCTCTTCAGAGACTCGTTCATCCAACGAACAGCGAGGCTTTGGAACACATTGCCTAGGGAGGTGTTCCCCGAGGCATATAACCCCCAGAAATTCAAGAAGAACACCAATTCCTACCTGCTTGCCCTTGGTTCTCACGATGTTCTCTGAACATTACAGGATAATCCTTTTTGTGAAAACCACAACATAAAAAAAAACTCACCCTCCAATCCTTGATTTCCGACAACCTATTCGCCACCACGCATCCTGCACTCCCGGCTCCCACCACAATAAAATCGTAGGTATCCTCTTTCGTCGCCGAACCACTCTTCTTATGGTCGTCGAAAAAGTCACCGTAGCCTTTACCGAAAACGAAAGCGGAAAAATCCCGATCGAATCCATCGTCTTCGGCGTCTTTCGACCGGCCAAACAAACTCGCCACCAACTGCAGGAAGAGAAAAGTGGAACTCTGGCACGTCGTCAGGGTGTTGTGCACCTGGCAGGCCTGCGAAAGATCGGGCGGAACCCAAGACATTTCTGGCCGAAAGTTGGCACGAGACTGAGTGACACTAAATGGTCAACCTTGCTGAAAGACCGCACTCGTTCCTCTTTTACTCTACTTCTAGTACGATTTACCAATTTAATTTACGTAATTTATTGAATTATTCGGATACGGTACTTTATTGGTACTGCGGAGAAAGAATCAAAGCCAACCCTTACCTAACGTCTCTAAGTTTAGCATTACTATACAGAGTAACTAGCCACGTCTTTGACTTGTACATATATTTTTACTGTAGATCCCTCTCATCAAACGAAACACTTTTTTCCAACAACATTTTTCAAAATTCGGTTTCGTTTGGAAGATACAGGGTGTCGAAAATCCACGAAAAAAACACTTTCCTGTATATATCTTCGGAACCGTTATTTCAAATGAACTGAATTTTGTTTGATTGGTTACTCTATTCATGGTGCATATTCCTCAATCAAAGCTTATTCGAAATTTCTCCTGGTATGAAAGTTACAGCATAACCCTCTCATAGACCGTCGAAAAATACCATAAAACCACTCGAAAAAGATAAACGGTTCATATTTTCGAAAGAATCAATCATTTTAGAAAATAAAAGTATTCCTATGTTTTTTTAATAATACGCGTCGTTTTCGAGTTATTCCCAATTTTACCCGATAAAATTTGACGAAAAAATAAAAAATCATAAGAATAATCTGAATGCTTCCCTGCAATTTTAATATCACAGAATGGCTGAGATTTATAAACTCTTTGATTATCTATACAAATTGAAACAATGTTGTCAGAATGTTTATTAACTTTGTCAAGACTAAAATGTCAATGGAATACAAAATTCGGATATGTATTAATGATAAATATCCCATACAAACCATGTATTGAATTGAAATTAATGCAAAATGAATACTTAACACTACATGATCTGTGGCGATGTTTCTATCTAAACAATATCCTCTTGGAGTTTTATAAACTTGACACTACACGGTTATAATCACATTAATTCACTTTCACTGAAAATCTTTCCACGTCAACTGTTCGCATTTTTCACTGTGAATAAACAAATAACAAATTGACAAATCTCCATCAAGCCGCTATACGCATGCTTCGTTCAACAATCACAGACCAACTGTTCGGTCTATGAAACAACGGTTTGTCTTGCGCACCGACTGAAATAAAGATCGTAGCGCTCTATCGGCGAGAATCAGAACATTTCCAAAGAGGCACGACAAGACGCCATCAGCCAAAAGTAAACAAAACTAGTGCCTTTGCGTTAGTTCATCCGTTAATGATAGAGGACGTACTGCTTTCTTGTTCAAAGGGAAAATAAACACAATCTGGCATCGTCTTCTCAAACGTTCTATGATAGCTTAAATAGAATATGGTTAGATGGGTTAGGTTAGGTCATTGACCTCGAATCCTTTGACCCAACTTAATGGAGTTATGTTCGATCGGTGTAAAAACAATTCTTTTCATAGTTTTGGGAGATAGAGGAAAATATGAACAAGATATGAGTGCTCGCAAACTGATCTTAATGAAAATCGAAGGAGGAACTTATTTTGGTTCGGGAAATATTCGACCTTGAGTGGAAAATTGGCGAAAAGTTGGTCGACTTTGGAGTGACGTAAATTCTAAAAAAATTAGAATTGAGAGGAGCTGATTTTTTGGTTATACTTTGGTTCTTTAAGAATAAAATGGTGTATTTTCCATATACCTGAGACGACGGGTTTGGATTTTCTGATTTTTGTCGCAAATGTCCAATTTTTCCGATTTTCCATCAACCATATTTGAAAAACAATTAGTCTCAGAGAAAATCTGTTTGAATTTTCTTAATCTACGGCATCGAATTAATGAATGGTGAAAATTTCGTATCGATAGGCGAGATTCGAATTTTTGCGAAAAATCCTAAACTAAGGTCTGGAAAAATTTCGATTTTTGGAAAAAATTTTCGATCGACTTCAAACTCACACCATTAACTAATTCGAGGACGTAGATTAAGAAAATCCAATCAGTCCTTCCGTGAGGAAAACAGTTTTTGATTTACGAACGATCCAAAATCGGAAAATTTGCACCTTCGCGAGAAAAATCAGAAAATTCAAACCCTTCCTCTCAGGTATATAAAAAATACACCATTTTATTCTTAAAGAACCAAAGTACATATAACCAAAGAATCAGCTCCTCTCAATTCCAAGTTTTCCGATTCTCCATCAACCATATTCAAAAAACAATTAGTCTCAGAGAAAATCTGTTTTTATTTTCTCAATCTACAGCATGGAATCAATATCAATAAATGGTGCCGAATTCGGAAAAATGAAAAAAGGGTTTCTTTTGACCTCAAGAATCTTCAGTTAAAATATTTGTACAATTCAAAGACTGTATATAAGAGGAAAACATTAATCGGTATTCAGACGAATTTTAAATTCCGGAAAAAGTTTTCACTTCGAGAGGGAGTCGAACCAGGCATCTCCAGATTTCCGGTCCGATGTGCTACCAATAACACCATCAAACTTACTCTTTGTTACATGACATCGTCCTCTCAAACCTGCTATTTAACATGAAATATTCATTTGCACAATTAACTGGATTCATAAAATAGTGTTCCAGATTGTGCATTAATTATTTAGCGTTTTGTAGTTGTAGACAAAAGTTTTTCAGTGCTCTTCAAGCACGTCGAACAAACTAGTTTCCATAAAAAGATTACTCAGTTATTTTCTCCAAACTTCTCTGTAATTTCTGAAATCTGTCCGCTAATCCGGATACCAGATCCATCATTTCCTGAAATAAATTACGATTCTTCTCCTCCTAGCGAAATCCAAGATAAGCCTTCTGTTCGTAAGGGAGAATCCAAAATTTCCGAACTGCTTTGCATACTGTGTCCAGAATTAATTTAGAACTGGGACGGGCAGCGGAATACTGTCTGATGCCATTAAGGCTCGCAATAATCTCATTAGGAATTTAATTCGGCAACTATAAGTATATGGTCATCTATGAGGGATTCCTCGACGAATGGGGGGTATCTTATTGTGTGCGGTTAACAATGGGAATGAGCTATTCATTATTCGAATTGAGGTTGTTGGTGCACTGGGATTCCTCTCTATATTTCCGATTTGGGATACCTGAAGAGAACGAATGATGGTGATGGCTTCAGATCACGAAACGAATTGAATGGTTTACATGAAATTATACAGGGTGAGTGGTGAGTCTTTGACTTGTACATTTATTTCAACTGTAGATTCTTGAGGCCGAAACAAACTTTTTTTCATTTTCCTTTTTTTCCGAATTCGGTTCTATTTAAAAGATATAGCCATTTGGAAAATAAATTGGGCAAAATACGTGCCTGATACGATTCTCTGCAAAGACCTCAAAGCATGGGCGCCCGCAGGGGGGGCCATGGCCCCCCTGAGATTTGTATGGCCTTATCGTTTTTCAGCTTAACACCCTCAATATTTCAATAATTTTCATTTTGCCCCCCCTTAGAAAAATTTCTGCGGGCGCCCATGCCTCAAAGTTCATATTTCTTGATACAAATTGAGTTGATACATTTAGGGAATACTCAAGTACTAACCTCATTTGAATAAGAATGTTAAAAACACGATATTTCTTATCAGTTTTGTCCGATAATTTCAGCAATTGAAAACCCATATTTCTCCCACCAAAATAAGTTTCTTCTTGGATTCTCCTGAAGATTCGTTTGTAAACACTATTAACTTGTTCATATTTTCCTCGATTTCCCATAAATATCTCATAAAGAATGTCTTTCTATCAATTGATCAGAATTTATTATTAATCAACCTTACCTAATTCTATTTTTATGTGTACGTTGCCAGCTTGACCAATATTCCTGAAACTACGCAAGACGTAAGATCTATGAATCGACCCATCCATAGCCTAGGTAATATAGGATAAAGGGATAATTTTTTTGTACGTAATATAACGTCTATGAACAACGCATGCGTATAGCGATCTCGAAACAAAAATGGAGTATATCTTTCCTAGAGATATGTTGTTATAAAACAGGAAAAAGATTATTTTTGGTGATTTTCTTCGATCTCGTGATGATTATGTGAAAGCTTTAAGTGAATGAATATAATACTAACCGTGTATTTTCGAGTTTATAAAGTTCCAAGAGTATATTTTTCAGATAGAAACATCGCCACAGATTATTTAGTGTTGAGTATCATTTTATTTATCATTGATTCAACTTTATACGTGGTTTGTATCGATATTCATCATTCATATATCTGAATTTTATATTTCATTGACATTTATTTTTAAAATGTACCGGTAACAATAAATTTTTAATTGAAAATGCGTATTAAATATATAATTTCATAATCCTAGGTGACCAATTTTCATCTCCCACATGATTTTATTATAACACAAGTCGACCGGGTGTCTGAAAGTAGTTGATCTACGCGGCTACTCTTATATAGATATGCATTTCTCCCTCTCACACTTCGGTGCCCTCTCCTACCCTACCTAGGACGGAGACGCATTTAGGTCCTGTGGTGCGGTTTCATCTTCATCACTTCAACCTGCCATAACTTTTGATGTACTCGTTGTAATTGTATGATGTAAAGGGCAATTTCGTTCTAAATTAAATATTGATAAGTTGGATGAGGATCAATACCCTATTCCAAAAACGCACTCCCAAATTGTGCATAATTTTGGAAAACATCTGATTACCATAAACAGGTAATAGCAAGTCAATCTTGAGAGATAGATATATAGATATAGTAGGTATCCTTATTTTTTTCGGGTGAAAAGTATAGCCTATGTCACTTAGGGATAACGTAGCTTTCTAATGGTGAAAGAATTTCTGAAATAGGTCCAGTAGTTCTTGAGCCTATTCGTATCAAACAAACAAAATACAAATCTTTCCTTCTAATATTAGTATTATAGATATATCTACATAAAACGTTTTTCTATCATTTAGATTTTAGTCTTGACAAAATTCTGACATTCTGACAACATTGTTTACTTGTTTAGAGCCTAGAAAAGTAATAATATTTGATGATATTTAATCTACGAAAGCACCGAGATTATTCTTGAAATCCATGATTTTTTCCTCAAATTTTATCGTATACCAATAGGAATAACTCAAAAACGACGCGTTTTATTGAAAAAACAAAAGGATACTTTTATTTAAAATTATTGATTCTTCCGAAAATTTCAACCGTTTATCTTTTTCAAGTTGTTCTATGGTATTTTTTCGTGGGTTTATGAGTGGGCTACGCTGTAACTTTTATACCAGGAGGATTATCAAATAAGTTTTGATTGAGAAATTAATATGCACCATGAATAGAGAAAACAATGATTAATGTTCGGAAAACATCGATCATGGAATTTTGGTGGCATGGAAACTTCGAAAGATCCAAAACGCTGAAATTCCTGGAATTCGACGGACGCTGCGCACTTCTGCAATCAACCTTATTAAGCAGTAACTCGTTTACGAAACGCGAAAATTCGGAGTCTCTCATTAGGAATGCAAAGATTTCCAAAGAAAATTCGCATTCGTTAATGAATGAATATTTCAGGCAACAGGGCCCAGAGCCCTGGATAACCTTTGATTCGGCCCCGGATGGCTCTCCTGGCCGCTTTTCTTTTGAGACCGGGTTTTTTCTGATAACATTATGGAGCCCCGGTCGGTCTTCCCTGCGCCTGCAATTGACTGTGTCGAAATTGCATTCGAGAGGCGTTTTATGGCCGAAATCGTCTACTGGAAACCTCCCGTAGTTTCCATCAGTCCGTCTTTTATTTGCGCCTCAAATGATGGCGTTTATTGCTTATTTTACGGTTTTGTTCGGGATTTATCATGGACGGAATGATCTGTCGTTTCTCCGCAGCGATAATTTCCGTTTTCGATTGATTTCACATCGCTTTACAATGTCGGAGATTATGTATTGGAATTGTGTAAAATCGGGAAACCGGCAAGGATGTTTCAGATCACGGACTGTTCCAGTTGCTGACCATACATTGCTAATCTTTCCTCATAAATCTTTAATCGAAAATTTTAATAGATAATATACGAACCACAAGTGGATGCGATCACAAGAGCTTTGGAAATTTGAAAATTCGATTTTCGAAAAAATTCCATTTTGCAAATGAAAATCTAAACTGTGATATATAGGGCTTCGGATTATTTTTTATTGAATTCAGCGTCCTTGAAAACCTACATTTCGATACCAAACTTGTCCATATAGGCCTTCTTTCACCCGATTTTTTCTTGTTTTTGTTTTGAATATTCCATTTTTGAGTTTTGTACAGAGGCTCACAGCACTCTAAGTATAGTTGATACTGATCAGTCAAATGGGTTTTCTGAATGGCTCGAATAGATAGTAGATCTTCCAGATCTAACGAAGCCTTCAGATTCCCCAGGGATTTCTTGACGATGACGAAAATGGTGTTTTTGGGGGGTCTTACCCCTTATGCATTTTTCACCCAAAAAGTTGGGATTTTCCAAATCGATTTTATTATGCCTAGAGATACTTAGGACAATGCTTATAAACAATATACAAACAAAAAGTGGATACGATCAAAAGAGCGGGAGATATGACGATTTGAAATTTCGATTTTTTGGAAAAATGCCATTTCGCAGGTGAAAATCTAAGCAGTGCTAGATAGCGACTTGAATTGTATTTAATTGAATTCAGCGCCCTCGAAAACCTATATTTTGATACCAAACTTGTCTACATAGGCCTTCTTTTACCCGATTTTTTCTTGTTTTGCATATTTCATTTTTGAGTTTTGTTCAGAGGGTCACAGCACTCAAAGTATAAGCGAAACTGATCAGCCAAATGTGTGTTCTGCATGATCCGAATGGATAGTAGATCCTCCAGATTAGAAAACCCCTTGAAATTGGCCAGGGATTCCTCGGTCAAGATAAGTAATATTCATTTTGAAATGAGAATACTGAAAATATATAAGTTTTTATGGAATATACTTGATTGGTCACATCGTTTAGGTATTAATTTCTGAAACAGGATGTCAATATTACAATTAAAGAATAAATATTTTCGTGAGATATGAGGAGAAATCATTTATTTGAAATACTTGGATGCATAATCACCACAATCTCTGTTGATGAACAAATCCTTCACCCAGAGCAAATATTTGCTAAGAATTCATGATATTTACGGACTGATTACACGGATTTCAACAATGAAAACAAGTTGTTTAAGGATAATTTTTTTTGTGGAGGAATAGAATGTTTTCTATATTCGTTTTTTTTATCACCGTCTACATCTGCCACATCTCTTGTTGTTCTTGTTGTTTGTTGTGGAAGGTGATTATTTCAAAACAAGGATAAAGAAGAACAAATTATTATCATACTATGTCTGCTGAATGAAAATGCAGCTAATAGACACTGCCTTCACGAAAATGTAGGTTACTGAATTGGCGAACTTGATTGCATGAATCTGAGGTATTTCTGCAAGGTTAATGGTAGCGTCAATCATAATGCACTACCCACTCACTTATCTGTGTTGAAGCAGTATTGACCATAATAAAACGTGAAATAATGATGAAATAACATAGATTTGAGCAAATATAGGTTATGATCGATTTTATTAAGACTGAAGAAAAGAAAAGGTTATCACTGTTTCTCACATTTCGCATGTTTCATTCTTGGAATAATTAATTAGAAAGCACCTTTGAAATGAATTATATTCCTGCTTATAAATCATCATATTTAACTTTGACCAATCCTTCTTTAAATTTGTCGCGAAATGGATTGGGATTCCTTAATTTGAGTGAAAGTATATCCGATGTGATCAACGTGAAAAAATTGATTGCCTTTTTGCGGACTCAATTGTATAAGGAAAGTTTGACAATCCAAATATCCTCCCAAAATTGTGACGTTATGTAACGCTATTTTTGGTTGAACGGTCCTTAACCCGCAAATGAAAAAATTGATCCAATTTTCGCTAACCATACTTGAGACAATTCCACACTAACGTACCGATTTATATCCGCGGTCAATGAAAAAACGCATATCTATCGGTTACTGCTAAAACGTGAGCGTACATTGGAAAGTTGGCACACAAAAACCGCCGCTATGTAACATGTTTATAGTCAAGGATTTATAATAACTCACTAGTCAATTATCCTTTCGATCTCAATACTTCTAATCGGATCATCTGAGCTTGAACTGCATAATTTCTCAGACGATCCATTTGTCTGCATGAAAGAGCAGGAAACGAATGCCTGATCTTGTTTTCGGTACACAAATTGGGGAAAAGTTACGAAATTGGATGTTTCTCAAGATGAATGGAGTCGTATACTGCTGCTGAGGTAGTATTGCTTTGAGATGACTTGAAAAATGAGTTTCAGTGTTGATTTGAGGCCCTGTTGAGAGGGAATGGAATGGGGTCCATATTATTTTTCTGTTGCATTTGCTGTGTTAGGTATTTACGTCCAATCAGTCATCACTTTTCCATGTTTCCATTTGGAGAATTTGATCTGTAAGAGTTGGTGTTGTTTAGGGACATCAAATGAAAGTATTTTTGAAATTATTTCTTTCAAGAACCATTGAGGCCTTCTTCAACTAGTTTTTGAAATTATCCTGGAGGCTAATGAGTTCATTTACAACCTAAGGAAATGTGCTGAAAGCAAGCATATCCCAATCTGCACCATTCATTGCCGCCATGCCATGGAAATAGTTTGAGTAACTTCCACCTGAGCTCCCATTAAAATTGGAATACCTTAAAACAAAGGGTCACGCTCCTCTATAAAATATTATCATAAGTTATTCACAAAAACCTCCGTTATAGTGGAATGTCAAATTGAAAAAGTTTGGCAATTAGAACAAGTGGGGCGTAAGTGAGGCAGATGCTTTGATGCACCTGGAATGAAAACTTTCCACATAATGTTTAAATATTAAATTAACTTCGAACATTACTCTACTTGAACCGCTCCTCTCAGATTCTCGGTAAACATCAGCCGCAACTTCGGGTTGCTTCAATATGGATTGAATATTCTTCTCTCCCGATGGAGAAAATTGGGTTCGATGAAAACCTGCTTCGAATTAACTTTCGAGAGGGGCTTTCGATATTGAATTCAAATTTTCTCCAACTTGACCTCCGACCTGAATATATCCAATTCTGACTAATATACAGACCACCCAGGCAATATAGTATTTAAAATGGAAATGTTCTATCGGGTGTTTTTTTAGAGTGATAGAACTTCAAATGGAAATAAACACATTCAATTAAAAATTGAAACCACTTTTTTTATTTGAAAAATAATGTTATGACATTTATGTTTAAATAGTTATTTAATCAACTAGTTTATTAATGACAGCGATTAATGGTCGAAATATTTTAACGCGCAAAAAATGTTTGACAAATGCAAGGGAAATTGAGAAGAAGTAGCATTAGAGACAATCACTTTGAACATCCATGAAATATATTAAATGAGTACATCAACAAGAAGTAAGCATCATGCCATTACACCGGAATGAGTGACCACTTTGGCTATGAATCTGAACCACCGCTTGCAATCTCAGGTTAGCACTTTTTTCGAATAAAAATCGATCCATTCCTTCATTCCCCCGAAATAGTCAAAATAACGACAGAAGTAATTTCATTCCATTAGTGAATTCCTCACCCACTTCCCACTCCCGGAGGAATGCGGCTCATTTATTCGTCCCATCGGAACATCAACTTCTTCATGTTACGAGGCAGGTGTTCCACATATCAAGAAGGCTTTATTTTGAGCAGTAGGAATGCCGCAGAATAGATTTAAACAGCGGGCACAAGCCACGAAATTAAAACGGCCTAGGTTCGCAGCATTTGTACGTGATTGAAAAGATAAATGTCGTTGGGAAAAGCTTCGTGTTGAGAAAGGAACAGCTGATGCTCAGATTCCCTGAGTTTAGATTTCGTCTCTGAGATGCTGAGTCTGACTGGCGAAGTCAGGTGCAGGTCAGGGAATCAACCGTTCTATCGAGTTTTTTCATTTCACTTGGTCAGGAGGTTGAATGAAGAGATTTGAGAGTTTGTTCATACACTGCGCAAAATAATTAACGCACATTATGGAAATCTCAAATTTATTCTACAACTGAAAGTGTTCTCAATGATAGTTATTTTATCAGAATTATGCATGCATATGTTATCCACTTTCAACGTTTTTCTTCAATACAGATGTTTTCTCCCAGCAGGAATAAAAAAAGATGATATTATCACATTTTGAATGTATTGGCTCTAAAATCAGTTGTTCTCGATCAATTCTAGTGATCAATAGTTTTTCTTTCGTTTGATTTTCTACACTCGATCGCTATGCAACGCGAAACACGCAATTTGACCCAAGAGGAAGCGGTAGTTTTGCGAGAAGAAGGGTGGACATACACAAGAATTGCAGAAAGGTTTGGAGTTTCCCATACAAGTGTGTCCAGAATGTTGCAGCGATTCAGGAAGACAGGTATAAATGTCCGAAGACCAGGACAGGGTAGACCACGGGTAACAACTGCCATTCAAAAACGTTACTTGAGAGTTTCTTCGTTGAGACAACGGTTTGCAACCGCTCGCCTCCTTCAAAATCAGCTTGAGCAAACTCATGAGGTGCAAATTAGCACTCAGACAATAAGAAATCGCCTCAGAGAATATGATTTAAGACCGTGTCGCGGCAAGAGGCCCAGCTCTTACCCCAGCCCATCGAAGGGCGCGTTTGGATTTTGCGAGAGAGCATATCCATTGGGAAGAGGCCGATTGGGAAAGAGTTCTCTTCACAGATGAGTCTAGATTCTGCCTCTACCATTATGATCGAGATCGACGTTCCCTTGTATACAGACGTCCACATGAAAGATATGCTCAGTGCAATTTCCTGAATACTATTGGTTTCGGGGGAGGATCGATTATGGTATGGGGTGGAATATCTTTAACTGCTCGCACAGACCTAGTGGTCGTTGATAATGGAGCTATGAATGCTGATAAGTATATAAGGAACATTCTTGAAGAGCATGTAGTGTCATTAGCCCCATACATTGGTGAAAATTTCATTTTTATGGACGATAATGCCAGACCCCATCGTGCGAGCATCGTTCAGGAGTACCTTGAAGAGGTTGAAGTCTATCGAATGGAATGGCCAGCAAGAAGTCCAGATCTCAATCCGATTGAGCAGGTTTAGGACAACCTCAATAGAAGGCTGAGAAGTTCAGAAAATCATCCAGCTACTCTTAATGACTAAGGAAATCCAACTCGGAGAAATCTGGGATTAGATCAGAACATTTTAAGATCACTCATTTTGAGTATGAACCGTCGTTGCCGAGCTGTAATTAACGCAAGGGGTGGAAATAACAAGTATTAAATCACTTATCAGCATTTCCGTATTTTGAAAATTGTTCATTTCTCTTCTTTCACATAAGATTCGGTGAAATCCTGAATTTTTCTTCCATTTAATGTATCTTGTTTCGTTCCAAACCTTCCCGAGAGAACATAAAAAATAAGTTATAAAGTCAATGTAGAGTTAACTTTCATTAAAATTGAGATTTTCAGAATGTGAGTTAATTTTTTTGCGCAGTGTATCTTAACTGGTCGGGCAGCGTGAATTCTGCATTTTTGGATGTTTCGCTTGTCCCCGTGGATTAAAGCAACCAAATGATTTAGGAGGCATTTCATTTTGAAGAAAAATGAATCAAAAGAAATTACAATCACGTTCTTTTAATTGGCCACGGAAGTAATCTTAATTTAGTTCATTAAGTACGGTTTTTTGGCGCCTCTATTCTCCTGCGTCTGCCATAAGCTGAATATCGGTCTGATTTAAATCCCTTTATGGAAGTCGCCGGGTCTGGTCTGGTTTCAATCAATCTTCGGTAGGCAGAGTCGGTCTATTTCTCATCATCCCGCACGTACCGGGTCAAAACTCATCCCAAACCTCTCCACGGCCAGCAAATTGGCATATCGACCACCGGGAGGTGCAGCCGGCTTACTTTATACATTTAGTTGCGATGCCGATTTATCACACTATTATAATTCAATTCGACCAGATCGTACATCATGTATAATTCAGATATTCATCATGGGATGATGTGATTCGTGACTAACTCCAGAGAGATGATGGGACCCGCTGAATTGGCTATTTGTTTTCCTGGTAATGAATGAAACGTATCGAACGTAGGTTCCTGGAATGGATTCGGTACATAATTATCGCGATTCTACCGCGTCCTGTTTGTTCACAATCGTGCAACCCTAATTATGAAATGTTCTGGTCAAATTTCGTTCATAATGCAACCAAAGAATGATATCGAATAGCGAGCTGTCAGGAAATTTCCAGAAAAGTAGGCGCTCAAAAAAATCAGAATCCTCAAGGAAATATAAAAAGCCTGGATGAAATGTTTCAAGAGTAAAAATCTGACGGTGGTAATTCTATTCTGATCTATCACAAATTCATTCAATGCTTCCTCGAGCACTGGCAGATTTAAGGGGTAACAATGTACTCATGGTGGAAGTTAATTGTCATGGGGAAAACAGCATATCTATACTTCATACACTTTTATAAAATATCCCGGTTGGCCATGATTTAGGTTCATCAAGTTTTTTCACTCAAAATTGACGCAGGTTGGTACTCGCTAAATGTCAAATGATTCTCATAGACGTGGCCAATGCTTATTTCTATTTAGGCTTTTTTAACTTTGTTAATGGAGTTACTTCTTTTAAGGTTTAACTGTGACACAGGTTTCGTAGTAGGGGAAGTACGTACAAAATGACATAGGGTTTTATTTCAAAGGCATAACTTGTTAGTAGTGAATCACAGTAATGTCATATTCCACACCTCTGATCTTTGGTCCTTTCTTTATAAAATCTAATCAACCTTTATGAAATAAAAGTACCAAGATAGAAAATATTCTTAGATAAATTGGGATAAACGAAATTCATTTTGTTCATTTTCAGTTTTTCTTAGATGGAAATCTCATCGTCTAGTGAAAGCCTTATACATCAACATCACTCGGTCGAATAACAGAAAAAACGGAAAAATATCGGACACAAAATATCTCATACAACGAAGTCAAACATTTACTCGAACTGTTGAACACTCGCATACATTTCTTTCTGAAATCTCTCTGCGGTCTCGAGGGAAACTGATACAGAAAGAAAAGCTGTACATTCAGGACCCACGGCAAGCTCAATCTACTTCGTTTATTCTGAAAACCATCCATCATTCTGCGGAAAGAAGACCGAAGACGTAGTGCCCTTCATTGCTCCCCCCTGATATCTGGATACTGAAAAAACGGTTTGAGTGAGCGAGATTATACAGATGCGCTTCGATGAATGATATTGTGGCAGTTGGTCACTCAGAAAACGCTTGATTTGGTCGTAATTCACCTAGAAGGAACATGACAACAATCCTTCTGAAATAACAATGAACTTTGCCATAGATTTTCAATTCCTTATGCTTCCAAATGAAACCGAATTTTGAAAAATGGTATGGGACGAGAGAAAGTCATAAAATTATGAGGCATTTGTCAATGCCCGAGAAATATTTGACGAAAAAATTTATGGAGAAACTCAACACGAAGAATCATTTATTAATTTATTTATTAGAAGTACATTTAGTGAAAGTATGGTTTTATAGAATTTGGATTATTATGACCAGTGATTTTCAGAAATTATTTTATTTTACAGGGTGAGTCTTTGACTTGTACATATATTTCAACTGTAGATTCCTCTCATCAAACGAAACACTTTTTTCTATACCATTTTTCAAAATTCGGTTTCGTTTGGAAGATGCAGGGTGTCGAAAATCCACAAAAAAACACTTTCCTGTTCATATCTTCGGAACCGTTATTTCAAATGCACTGAGTTTTGGTTGATTGGTTACTCTATTCATGGTACATGTTCCTCAATCAAAACTTTTTCGGAATTTCTACTGGTATAAAAGTTACAGCGTAGCCCACTTATAAACCCACGAAAAAATACCATAGAACAACTTGAAAAAGATAAATGGTTCATATTTTCGAAAGAATCAATTATTTTAGAAAATAAAAGTATTCCAATGTTTTTTCAATAAAACGCGTCGTTTTTGAGTTATTCCCAATTTTACCCGATAAAATTTGACGAAAAAATTAAAAATCATAAGAATGCTTTCCTGGATTTATAATATCACAGAATCGCTGAAATTCATGAACTCTTTGATTATTTATACGAATTAACAATGTTGTCAGAATGTTTATTAACTTTGTCAAGACTGAAATGTCAATGGAATACAAAATTCGGATATTAATGATGAATTTCCCATACAAACCACGTATTGAATTGAAATTAATGCAAAATGTACACTTAACATTAGATGATCTGTGGCGATGTTTCTATCTAAATAATATCCTCTTAGAATTTTATAAACTCGACACTACACGGTTATTATCACATTAATTCACTTTCACTGAAAATCTTTTCACATCAGCTGTTCGCATTCTTCACTGTGAATAAACAAATAACAAATCGACAAATCTCTATCAAGCCGCTAAACGCATGCTTCGTTCAACAACCACAGACCAACTGTTCGGTCTATGGAACAACGGTTCTTCTTGCGCATCCTTATAGGCGACTGAAATGAAGATCGTAGCGCTCTATCGGCGAGAATCAGAACGATTCCTTCGGCATTTCCAGAGACTAGACGTCATCAGCCAAAAGTAAACAAAACTAGTGCCTTTGCGTTAGTTCATTCGTTAATGATAGAGGACGTACTTCGTCCTTGTTTAAAGAGAAAATCAACACAATCTGGCATCGTCCTCCCAAACGTTCTATGGTAGCTCTGTCACAGAAAATGGTTAGATGGGTTGGGTTAGGTCATTGACCTCGAATCCTATGACCTAGGTTGATGGAGTTATGTTCGATTAGTGTAAAAACAATTCTTTTTAAGATAGTTTTGGGAGATAGAGGAAAATATGAACAAGTTATAAGTGCTCACAAACTAATCTAAATGAAAATCGAAGGAGGAACTTATTTTGGTGGGATAAATATGGCTTTTCAATTGCAGAAATAATCGAACAAAACTAAGTGTTTTTATTGAGAAATATCGTGTTTTCAACATTCTCATTCAAATCAGGTTAGTCAACTCAATTTGAATCGGGAAATATGAACTTAGCATCAATTCCAGAGAATCATATCAGACACGTAATTAGCCCATTTTTTTTTTAAATGGCTATATCTTTTTAACAGAGCCGAATTCGGAAAAATGGAAAATGAATAAATGGTTTCTTTTGACCTCAAGAATCTTCAGTTTAAATATATGTACAAGTCCAAGACTCGCCATGTATATTCATATTTCATATGAAATAAAGTACCCATAGTCTTTAAAGGGAAAAAATCTCTACATATATCTTTGCCCACCAAATATTCCACCCATCCTCACGGAATTGTTCCCAGAATCGGAAAAACAGTTCAATAAAAAAAATTTGAAGCAGCATCCGATCCGGAGGAACATTAAGAATTTAATTTCAGCGGTGGGGCCCGAATATTTATAAAATAGAGGCGCGGATTCTGCCGTAATAATCGGTCGGGAGAATTATCAAACGTTAAGGCTCTTCTATATGGTAAAATACTTCGGGGACTTTGATGAAATGTGAGCCGCAATATAATGGGTAGTGACATCGAACTCAGAGACCTCCCAGGGACCCGGTTTCGCCCTTCCGCTCCCTCGGGATCCCTTGATAGATTACTCCCGGCGAACTTTGGACGTACGTACGACGCTCGGGATGGAATATTTTTGTCTGCTTGTTACACAGATACCTCCAGATTGAGGGATGGACATTCCATTCTTTATTTTTTCGTCGTCTTCAGTTCTGAGCCGCTCGCTGGGAAATTCTGATTAAGACGGCTTTCTTTCTTTCGGGATGGTGACTAGATTGAATTATCAGAGTGAGGAACTGAAAAAGTGTTATTGTTCTTGAAGCTGGGAGTGTTTAGAAGAGGCTGAAAAGAAGGCGAGATACGGGTTTCTGTCATCACAAAATTTCTCAGAATGGATGGATTTGGAACGACGAGATGAATGCAGGGCCGTTCTGTAGCGGTCTCAAATTGTATTTGTTGATTTCCCGAATAGGAATAGGTGTTATGTTTTTTATTTGTGAGCACCTTTTGCTGATATAGGTATTCAAAATTCCATTTCACGAGTAAAATCTGAATCATGATAGATAAAGACTCGAATTATTTCTTATTGAATTCAGCGTCATCGAAAACTTATATTTTGATACCAAACATGTCCATATAGGCCTTCTTTTAGTCTATTTTTTCTTGTTTTTTGTTTTGCATATATTTCATTTTCGAGTTTTGTTCAGAGGGTCACAGCACTCAAAGTAAAGGTGATACTGATCAGCCAAATGAGTTTTCTGAATGGCTCGAATAGATAGTAGATCTTCCAGATCAGAAGACGCCTTCAGATGCGCCAGGGATTTCTTGACGATGCCGAATATGGTGTTTTTGGTGGGTCTTACTCCTTGATTTTTTTTTATCCAGAAACTCCAGGTTTTCGAAATCTATTTCAATATGCACAGAGTATCTCGGCACATATTGATATCGATTTCAAAAACCTGGATTCAAAAGCCGAATCGTCGCCTTTTCTGTATTCAGACGAGTGTGAACCGTTTTTATCGACCGAAGCAGAGACAGTCATAATGATTAACGAGCTTTTTCAAAAGAGCGACTGAAAAAAAATTAATCATTGGAGGGAACTGTTTGAACTCCAAGCCTCCTGATTATATTCTCAAAGAAAAATTCAGTGTCAAAATAAATGGTGTTTTGTTTTGGTTCTTTAGCATTCTTTCCTGTTTTTTTTTGTGCCTTTTTAGAGTGAATAGAGAGCGATGGTGCACTACCTCTTCTGGATGTTTTCATTACTGTGAAGCCTTATGGCAAACTAGCACACATTACCTACATATAGAAATTGGACACAAACACACAAAGATATTCACACAAAGAGTCCAATTATCACCTCAAACGAAATCTTGAAGAGCAACACAGGATAAAAGATCATCGGAAAATATTACCAGCGTAAAGACATAGGTTTACTTGTTGAATTAACAATCTGTATTCTTTTCTCGAAAAGTCCTTACACCAACAGGCCTATTGCAATCTATGGCCCCTTGATCGGGGAAATGGCACTCCACAAGAATAGTTTTTCATGAAACGCAAAATTACAAATGGCGGAAAATATTTCAAAGCACCCTACCGCAACGTGGCGGATTCATTTCTCGCTTTGTCAGTCTGGTGATACTCTGGTACTCTCAACTTTTTCAAAGCTCCCCATCCGTGATGTATACGGGCTGTGAATAGGAATGAAACGAATCGAAAAGTTCGAAGTATCCAGTGTCACACATAGCGCGGCACCTGCATTCGCGTTCACCTTTCCGTTTGATGAATGATGAGAGTCCTGCTGTTGACATTTCCATTCCATTGTTTTTGTTGATTTTGGAGATGTACGATGTAGGACGGGGTGTAGGTTTTTCCCGGTAATCCCGAAGCTTGGCCGTGGTAAAGTGGAACGATTCGATCTCGTTATTCGATGTCGAATCAACAATTCGAAAATCTAGATTGGTGTAATCTACAATCGGTAGTTTGGGTACTGACTGGCGAAAAAAGGCCTAAAAACGCTTGCTCAAGTGATATATTCCCGGTTGGAGGGAAATATGAGCTTGTTTTTCATCGGGGTTTTAGACGATTGAGGAATTGCGTGTGGTTATTGGCGATAACCGGATATAACCACCCTAGAGATTTGTGAGATTTGCTTTTATTCACAATTCTTCGCGCTAAATCTGATACTTCTGCTCGAATCTGATTCATATTGTTACGATTACAATTGATTTCATTGAACAACGATTTTCAACAAGTTCATGGATCTTTCGAAGTCGCATTCTCAATTCCGTCTTTCTTTCTTCCGGGAACCAATCTTCAAGTCTTAAGGTACGAGGATGTATTGATATCTAGTTAGCCTAGACCAGTTCCATGCATAAACAAAATATTTCGATACCACATCAACGAACAATAACTTATTAGAAATGTCAGTGTAGAGTTCGACGTCAAAAAAGCAAACCAGAGTTACGCAATAAAGTACCTGTATGTAAAAGGGTTAAGAGGTGAGCAGATTTACGAAGATATTATGCTTAATACCCTTGGTGATCAATGTCCTTCGTATGCGACCGTGAAAAATTGGATTGCCAGCCTCAAAAGAGGTAAATTTTCCATTGAAGATGATGACCGATCGGGAAGGCCAGTTTCTGTGTCAGTCCCCGAAAATATCGATGCAGTTCATGACATGATTTTATCAGACCGTCGAATTGGGCTAAAGCGGATATCTGAAGCATAGACTTTCATCATATAGTTCACGTCAATTTGGACATGAGAAAATTTTCTGCAAAATGGATCACCGAATGTTTGAATGTTGACCAAAAGCGTGCAAGGGTAGAAGCATCGCAACTTCTTAAACCGAATTGTTACTATGGATGAGACTTCGGTACATTTCTACGATCCAGAAACAAAGCAACAATCGATGAAATGGCGACATTCTGGTTCTCCAAGAACTAAGAAGTTTCGTGTCCAAAAATCTGCTGGAGAAGTTCTTGCTTCAGTTTTTTGGGATTGCCATGGAGTAATCATGATTTATTTTTTGGATAAGGGTAGAACAATAACTGGAGATTACTATTCGACATTACTGACCACTCTACGGGAAAAAATTAAAGAGAAAAGACGCTCTCTCGCAAAATCCAAACGCGCCCTTCGATAGGCTGGGGTAAGAGCTGGACCTCTTGCCGCGACACGAGGCCTTAAATCATATTCTCTTTTCTCTGAGGCGATTTCTTATTGTCTGAGTGCTAATTTG
This sequence comes from Adalia bipunctata, assembly GCA_910592335.1. NCBI lineage: Eukaryota > Metazoa > Arthropoda > Insecta > Coleoptera > Coccinellidae > Adalia > Adalia bipunctata. The sequence continues at coordinate 71,884,626 of OU342949.1, read as the reverse complement.
CACCTCATGAGTTTGCTCAAGCTGATTTTGAAGGAGGCGAGCGGTTGCAAACCGTTGTCTCAACGAAGAAACTCTCAAGTAACGTTCTTGAATGGCAGTTGTTACCCGTGGTCTACCCTGTCCTGGTCTTCGGACATTTATACCTGTCTTCCTGAATCGCTGCAACATTCTGGACACACTTGTATGGGAAACTCCAAACCTTTCTGCAATTCTTGTGTATGTCCACCCTTCTTCTCGCAAAACTACCGCTTGGGCACATTCCTCTTGAGTCAAATTGCGTGTTTCGCGTTGCATAGCGATCGAGTGTAGAAAATCAAACGAAAGAAAAACTATTGATCACTAGAATTGATCGAGAACAACTGATTTTAAAATGGAGCCAATACATTCAAAATCTGATAATATCATCTTTTTTTATTCCTGCTGGGAGAAAACATCTGTATTGAAGAAAAACGTTGAAAGTGGATAACATATGCATGCATGATTCTGATAAAAATAATTATCATGGAGAACACCTCCAGTTGTCGAATAAATTTGAGATTTCCATAATGTGCGTTAATTTTTTTGCGCAGTGTATTTCAGGCGGCTGATGCATCTCGAAACGCGTCAGATTCATGCAACAGTGACCTGTGCAGTTCGATGCGCCCGCAACGCCTCTTCCTACATTGCCGCAAATCCTAATAATTAACCCAGCATTCGGACCATAACATTAATTCATCTATTTCAGAGCCGAACAATTTCGAAGTTCATCCGAGAAAATTTGTCAGATCGTGAAATTAACGGAATCTATTCGATGCAACTCCAGTTGCAACTTCGTCGGACCGAATTGAAGTTTAATTCGGTGCGCCCGGTTGTTTGAAGCTATTTTGCTTCAACTTGTAGTTAACTTTTTGTCGGGATGCGTTTGCAAATGATGAATAATTAATTTCTGTCTCTGCAACTCGGTGCTAAGACCCCCGACAAGCCCCAGCTCGACAAATGGGACGAAGGAGTGGGAATTGAACGCTGTCAAGACGAGGATCTCGAAGCAGATGAGGATGGATTGAGGAGGGTGCGAATACAGAAGTCGAATAGTCTAGGAATGTGGGTATTTACTCCGTGAAATCACCTAGAGCCCAAGGCTGAGGATCAGTCATGTAATAGATCATTTTCGATTGTCGCTGTTGAAATAACTACCATGAGGTTTTCTTCGTTTGACGTAATAATTGATGAAACGTGAGGCGTTCAACCCACCGGCGGATTGAGGGTGAGAAAGGGCCTTATTTTACGAAGAGAATCCGACACCTTTGAATGGTACTTATGAAATTGCCACAAAAATGTTTTCACAAGAAAAAAAGTACATCCACTTTTCAAAAATAATAATAATAATAATAATAATAATAAACCGCACGGGTGTGGCTTGGTTTCTGCCACGCCACATGGGGGGTGACGTCCCCACGGCCCGAGTTACCTGGGCCACCAAGGGTAAATGGTGGCAAATCCATGAAAATGGAGAAAATATCAGGCCAGCAACGGGAGGTGAAAGCCGATATCATGGCAGAAGATGAAATTGCCACTCCACCTGCTGGCTCGACTACCGTGAGGAGGACTGCCCGCAGGGGAGCTCGCAACGCACGTATCAAGTGGAGCCGCGAAATGAATATTGAAGTAATGCGAGCTTTTAATTACGTGAACCATTGCGAAGACAAACCACTTCCTGGATGGAGATACTCCCTCTATAACGACTTCACCTGGAGGAATCGTTCAAGAGAAATCCCAGAGGATCGCGGGATATGCACAACAGGCTGTAGCATTGCAAACCTGTCACATCGTGCGGAAATTCCTGAACCAGTGGGAGGAACTGAATTGTTTTTTCACTGGTTCATAGAAATAATACCAGCTTAAGCTGAGACCGGGAGACCGATGATGAAGAATAATAATAATAATAAAGGCCTTTATTCAATTTCATGGAATATGGAAACATTTAAATTTGGTACGAATTGAGGCAAACAAGAAATTGAAAGGGCGAGATCCAGCATACTTTATCCTTATGCACATTAAAAAAACACCTCTAACACTAAAACGATGAGATACGAGGATATATTGAAAAATTCTTAGCCTACTATAGAACCAAACAAAATTTCAATGTCCAAATATTTTATTGCTCAACATATATTCTCCTCTTAATTGAATACATTTATTACAGCGAACCTGCAACGTCTCTAGACCTTTCAAAAATAATGTTTCTTCTTGCTCTGCAAACCAGTCCTCCACAGCTTTCATTACCTCCTCGTTGGAAGAAAATTTACGACGTTTTAAACTTTTTTTCAGTTGAGGAAAGAGATGATAGTCGGACGGAGCCAATTCTGGTGAATAAGGGGGGTGTTCTAGTAATTCTAACCCTAATTCACGAATTTTTTGCATGGCAACATGAGATTGGTGTACTGGGGCGTTGTGCTGTAAAAACAAAACACCTTTGGATAGCTCTCCGCGTCTTTTCTCTTTAATTTTTTCATGTAGAGTGGTCAGTAATGTCGAATAGTAATCTCCAGTTATTGCTCTACCCTTATCCAGAAAATCAATCATGGTTACTCCATGGCAATCCCAAAAAACTGAAGCAAGAACTTTTCCAGCAGATTTTTGGACACGAAACTTCTTAGGTCTTGGAGAACCAGAGTGTCGCCATTCCATCGATTGTTGCTTTGTTTCTGGATCGTAGAAATGTACCCAAGTCTCATCCATAGTAACAATTTAGATTAAAAAGTTTACATCGTTTTCAAATCGAGCACAGATCGAACGCGATGCTTCTACCCTTGCACGCTTTTGGTCAAGATTCAAACATTTGGGGATCCATTTTGCAGAAATTTTTCTCATGTCCAAATTGACGTGAACTTTATGATGAACGCGTTCGTATGAAATCTTCAGTGCTTCAGATATCCATTTTAGCCCAATTCGACGGTCTGATAAAATCATGTCATGAACTGCATCGATATTTTCGGGGACTGACACAGAAACTGGCCTTCCCGAACGGTTTTCATCTTCAATGGAGATATACCTCTTTTGAAGCTTGCAGTCCAATTTTTCACGGTCGCGTATGAAGGACATTGATCAAGAAGGATATTAAGCATATCTCTGTAAATCTGCTCACCTCTTAACCTTTTTAAATACAGGTACTTGATGATGGCTCGATACTCCAATTTTTCGATTTTTACAATTTCGGTGGACATTTTTTTTTAATTATTGCGTAACTCTGGTTTACTTTTTTGACGTCGAACTCTGTACACTGACACTTCTAATAAGATATTGTTCGTTGATACGTTATCGCAATATTTTCTTTATGCATGGAACTGGTCTAGGCTAACTAGATATCAATACATCCTCGTACCAACATCACTTTTTGTTTATATAAGTAGTTTACATTCAGATCTGTCCAATTCGGCTCACTCTGTACTCTTAGCTGAAAATTTCCATGCTCTCCTCCCTAAACAGTGAACACTCCCTAGATCCGGTAGGGTTGCCACTTTTGCGAGTAATGAGTTTTTCATCAGTTAGCCTATCATTTAACACAAACAAAATACTTATTTAGAGATATGTTGCATCATCACATCATTAAGATATCATATCTCTTAATATAAACTAATTAGGATCGAAGTATATGAGTTCATTAACTGAAGATAGTTTATAGAGTTGTCGAGGGTCAGAAATTTGATTATTCGTTCGTCAGATGTGTCAAGTTACTTCTTAAACAAAACGTTATAATTTGCTTTGGAATAATTCTATTTTACGTTTCTAAATTGATGTTCATTCTGTGTTTAATCATTCAAGATGACCGGAACTGGACTAACAGAAAAAGAGCTCAAATTGTTGGAAAAATCTCACAAAGAACTGTCGCAAGATCCAGCAGCAATGCAAAAAGTTTTTCTCGAGTGAGTACTGGGCTGATGATAAAACATATCATGAATATACAAGGAAAGTCTTTGACTTGTACATTCTTTTCAACTGTGGATTCCTGTTTGTAATTTTCTATTATTCCGAATTCGGCTCGTTCAAAAAGTTGTGGATATTTCTCGAGAAATATTTACAGAATCAGTGTTCACAGTTTTCCCATTAACTGCGTCAACGTTTGGACGTTATGGACGGCCGGACGGAACTCAATTTGAACAAGGATTCGTGATCAGTGAGTGTCTAGTCTATTGAGTCCATTTCTTTCTCAGAATTCGAAGAATACTGATATTTGGACGCAATGATATAGTCCAAGTAGAAAAACGGATCAAAAATTAAAAAGTCATAGGCTCAACCTGTATATTATTGCCTAATTTCGATTTGAAAGATAATTCAATTGGATTTTTTCAGATTCTTCAGACAATATCCTAACAACCAAAAGTTCTTCTCATTTAGGAATGTTCCTCTGGAAGATTTACTTGAAGATACAAATTTCAAGATACAATGTGTTCTTGTCTCAGCATATATGACTGCCTGTATAGAAAATCTCCGTGATTACGATGTTGCCAAGGGTATTTTGATCAACTTAGGAAGGAATCATAGAAAATACCATTTACCAACTGAATCTTTCTGGGTGTGCTTTTTTAACATTAATTATCGAATTTGATGAACAATATCTTGTTTTGATTCTAGTTAATTGATAAACTTATTTTAGGAATCCAGAAATGTTATTGTCGAGGGCCTTGCAAATTTGGTTGACCCAGAGACACACAAAGCACATGCCAAATATTGGGATTTTGTTGTGAATAGTATACTTGAGGGCATGGAGAAATAAATATGATGGACTATCTCAAGATGCACCTCACGTTAATAATACATATAAAAATGGAATTCCTTTGTTAATTTATTTTATGGAGATGTATGCTTTCCCTAATGTAATTCGAAATCAGTGGCGTAACTAGACGGTAACACACATTCGGAATTGTTGAAGCTTTCAGGTTGAATTAAAAATCAATAAAAGTATTTCCAAGGATATGATTGTGAGTATGAGGAAAAAATGATTTTCCTGGAAAATTCAGTAACAAAACTCTTGAGACGGTATGAAGGACGATGAAAGGAGGTAGGGAGAATCCCCGTATTTCAATTTCATTTTCCTCATTCCTGAGAAATGCTCTCTCATAGGCTTGTCGATATAATGGAATAAGTTTATAATCTTGAGTTTTTGATGGAATCCCGTTTCAAATTTCTCGAGAAGTCGATAGAAATTCATAAAGTGTGCCTGTCAGGAGCCTGAGTTGACGTATATATTTCGCGCAAATTGCGTTTAGATGAAAAGTGAGAACGAAACGGTGACCTTGAGAAGAAGTTTCCAAGATTCACCTGAACCTTCCGAATTGAGATTGAATGTAAACCAAAAGTCATTGATGTCGAATGGAATCTTGTCAGTTATGTTGTGACCTATTTGGTTCATGATTTACGTTTTTTATAATTGTTCATTGTCTGCTTTTACGGTTATTGTTTTCGCTCGTGTTTCTGAAATCATTTCACTGTTTTGATGGGTGTTGAAGATATAGCGAAAAAATGGGTTGGTTGAAAGGGCAATCAAATAACAAAATGTCTGACCATCCTGAATTTTGCTCTTTCAAGACGATCTTTGAAGATTTCTTGTGGTATACCTATAATATGCATGAGCACGTGAAGCCAGAAGCCAAAGAAACAGTGCAAATACTGGGGTAAAAGCCATTTACCAATTAAGAAATCCAATTTGTTAAGAAACTCGAGATTAAATTAGCTCGAGTGAAAAGGTTAAATATGATTTAACCCGTGAACCGCAACTTATACTTTCATGTTGGAAGAAACCCTATGTAGTTTATTCCTTGAGTCTCCATGATTTCTCTTGATATTCTCCCACAGGTTAATGGATCCGATTTTTTTTTGGGCGCTTGTTTCTATAGACCAATGTCTATTAATTCGTAAATGGTCTTGAAAAATTCCAAATACCCCATTTTGGTTCATAAATGGGCAAAAACGACCCAAAGGTTTCGTAGATATTTCTTTTCCAATGACATACGGTCTTATTTCAGAGGCATAACTTGTTAGTAGAGAATTACAGTGATGTAATATTCTATACCGATGATCTTTGGTCCTTTGTTCATAAAATCTAATCAACCCTTATGAAATAGACGTATCAAAAAATTAGATATTCTTAGATAAATTGGGATAAACGAAATTCATTTTGTCCTCATGCTGTGGACAAAATGAAATACAGACAACTGTATTTTTCTACTTATAGTTACAAAACTACTGACAAAGTTCACCAATGAAACGCTTGGTTCTTCCAGGAACATCAGCACAAAAGATGTGCGAGCCCAATGCATGCATCGTAACCAGTCTTTTCCAAGGCTAATCCTGGAGAAGACTGTTTTTTTCCCGATTTAAATGGGGAAAAAAGGTCATAACAATAGACAGATGGACAGTCGTCTTCATCATCTCGAAAGTTGCAAGGAACATTTTCGTCTTCATTATCTTCTTTGAATAATGCCCTAGGGACTTGTCTCGTTTTCTTTGGAGAAGGTATGGGCTCATTTCTTGATTTGATTGCAATCATATTAGGTGTAGAAGTTAAAACTAAGTACGTTTATCGAGTCTTCGGCTCACGTTTGCCTTGTCCACTGATGAAACGTCCTTTAAGGATTGGAGGAACCTCCTCATAGGATCAGCAAGAGTAAGTTAAGATGCATTGCCTTTATTAGCCGAAGATGAATATTTTGTTATGAAAATGTTAAGACAAGTCCTGGCTTTTTGTTTGCTGATGGAGCCTGGGATGAATGGTCTCGGTGTTGTCCGGTAGATACGGTTAATTCAGCTGAAATACCTATGTCATTTTGTCCGTTCACTGTAAATATCATTTTGTCCATAAAGCGTTGTAAAACTAGAAATATATCGAATTAATACAAAAAGTATATTTAACATGAATAAAGAAAAGTGGATACAAAGACAAATAAGTAAATAATAATAATAATAAGTTTTATTGATCCATCGACCATTATTCATAATTCACAATGTTTTGGACATGTCAAAAAAAAAAAAATTCAATACCGTAAGTTACAAAAACCCAAGCCAAAAAATTAAACAAATATAAGCACATTGCATTGAAACAAATTCAGTGAATTTTAGTGTAAAAGCTTTGGAACTCCGAGAGATCATAAAAAACCTCCGACCTAAATATGTTGATCGGTTTCTTTTTGAAAACAATCAGACTTTTGGCATTTTGTATTTCAAGAGGCAATTAATTGAAAAAATAACATCCTGCATATTCAGGTATTCAGGAGTCTTTTTATATGCATTGTAAGTAAATCTACCCAGTTTCAGTTGACTACCCTTTCTCGTGTTATATTCATGTTTATCACCAACATTCTCTAGCTCATTCTTGTTTTTGTACGTACGACAGAGTATCTTCAGAAGATATATGCACGGGAAGGTAAGTATATTCTCTTTCTTGAAAGTTTCTCTGCAAGATTCCAAAGGATGTAAGTTGAACATGAGGCGAATTATCCTTTTCTGGGCGATGAACACTCTTTTACTTTCAGTTGCATTACCGAATAATATTATACTATAACTTATTCTTGAATAAATCAAGACATAATAAGCGCTCATTAGTCCTTGTTTGTTGAGGGTTTGCTTCAAATTTAATAGAGATAGTAACCGCTATTTTTTTTTATGTTGTGGTTTTCACGAAAAGGAATATCCTGTAATGTTCAGAGAACATCGTGAGAACCAAGGGCAAGCAGGTAGGAATTGGTGTTCTTCTTGAATTTCTGGAGGTTATATGCCTCGGGGAACACCTCCCTAGGCAACGTGTTCCAAAGCCTCGCTGTTCGTTGGATGAACGAGTCTTTGAAGAGATATGTTCTGCAGTTCTCTAAAGTTACCACGAAGGGGTGTGAAGACTTAACTTGACGGGTTAGTCTAGAAGAGACTGCCAGAGGGGGAACGATTGCTGATAATTCAGAAGAGCATCGCTCATGGAAATATCTATAAAATAGCCCACTTTTCTACGGTGTTCCAGAGAAGTGAGCGAGCTTGTAAGCGAGGCATCACCGACAAGACGAATTGCCCTTTTTTGTACGGAATCCAAGAGTTTTAGGGTGTGTTTAGGTGCAGCACTCCAAATATGGGAACAGTATTCCAGGACAGGTCGAATCTGTGCCTTATAGATCATAAGCAGCTGACCTGAGGTGAAATAGCTCCTGGCACGAAACAGAAAACCAAGTTTTTGGGATGCACTTTTAGCAATGGATCTCACGTGATTCTCCCAGGAAAGGTTACTGCCGACAGCAATGCCAAGCATCGAAATGGATGACTTCAATGGTATGGTCACTCCCGACAATTTTATGCTGGGCACAGTAAGATCGGCTTTTCTAGAGAAAAGACATGCTTGTGTTTTGTTTGCGTTGAATTCTACCAAGTTATTAGATCCCCATTCAAGAATTATTGCCAAGTCCATATTTATGTTGTTAACATTTCTTCCTCGTTCGTTTCTGATTTGGCGGGCTGGTATTGGAGCCCTAGAAGAAAAGGCGGTATGGAGGGTACTATCATCCGCGAAGCTGTGCACTGGACACGAAGTTACCTCCAGCAAATCGTTGATGTGAAGTAGAAATAGTGTTGGAGCCAGAACTGATCCCTGCGGAACACCAGCATTTATGGGTAGAGAGTCAGATGAAACTCTATCGACCACTACATAGAGAGATCTGTTTGAGAGAAAACTAGCTATCAGAGAACATAGCTTTGGGGGTACGCCTTAAGATTTAATTTTTTACATAATAATAAAGTTTGAAATGAATCCCACATAAAAAAAAATGTTGAAAACTGGCGATTTCTTCCAAAAATTTGGCGTTAACGTGAACGTAAGTAACAATATCATTACATTTTATTATTGATGAATCTCAATCGACGTTTCTCGTCTTCAAAGTCCATCAATCCAATTTTCACCCATCCTGCTGCCCTATCCTGCGTGGCCTGCAAACGGCACCCTCTGCGAGAGCGAAATTAAAAAGGATGTCCCGGGGCAAGAATGCAAACTTTTTCCCCTTCATCTTCGCCCTTTTATCACCAAACAAAAAACGATTTATGTAACCCAAAACTTTCGAACCCTTTCGTGGGACTTCCTCCCCAGGCATTGATGCCGGCCATTGTAATAAGCCGCAAAGACGGCGAGAAGTCTTTCGATACGTCTTTAATAGAGGTGATAAATCATTTTGGCAATAAACGTTCAGGTGACCGAGCCAATGCGGCCAAAGATTTTCTCTCTGCCTCCCACGAGGAATCGATATGTTCCAAGTTTCTGAGGGAATTCGCAGACGCCAGGTCCATTGGAATGTTACATTCAATCGGTTTTTTCGTATTTGATGTAGAGTCTATGCAGTAGTCGTACTCGGAGATTTTCAATTCGGCAAATTCATCCTAACTTTCAACGTCTGGTTATTTCTTTTATACAGGGTGTTTCGTAACTAAGTTAGTTCACCAAGGTTGTTCTACACTGCGCAAAAAAATTAACGCACATTATGGAAATCTCAAATTTATTCTCAACTGAAGGTGTTCTCAATGATAATTATTTTTATCAGAATTATGCATGCATTTGTTATTTCAACGTTTTTCTTCAATACAGATGTTTTCTCACAACAGGAATAAAAAAAGATGATATTATCAGATTTTGAATGTATTGGCTCCATTCTAAAATCAGTTGTTCTCGATCAATTCTAGTGATCAATAGTTTTTCTTTCGTTTGATTTTCTACACTCGATCGCTATGCAACGCGAAACACGCAATTTGACCCAAGAGGAATGTGCCCAAGCGGTAGTTTTGCGAGAAGAAGGGTGGACATACACAAGAATTGCAGAAAGGTTTGGAGTTTCCCATACAAGTGTGTCCAGAATGTTGCAGCGATTCAGGGAGACCAGGACAGGGTAGACCACGGGTAACAACTGCCATTCAAGAACGTTACTTGAGAGTTTCTTCGTTGAAACAACGGTTTGCAACCGCTCGCCTCCTTCAAAATCAGCTTGAGTAAACTCATGAGGTGCAAATTAGCACTCAGACAATAAGAAATTGCCTCAGAGAATATGATTCAAGGCCTCGTGTCGCGGCAAGAGGCCCAGCTCTTACCCCAGCCAATCGAAGGGCGCGATTGGATTTTGCGAGAGAGCATATCCATTGGGAAGAGGCCGATTGGGAGAGAGTTCTCTTCACAGATGAGTCTAGATTCTGCCTCTACCATTGTTATCGACGTTCCCTTGTATACAGACGTCCACAATCCACATGAAAGATATGCTCAGTGCAATTTCCTGAATAGTACTGGTTTCGGGGGAGGATCGATTATGGTATGGGGTGGAATATCTTTGACTACTCGCATAGACCTAGTGGTCGTTGATAATGGAGCTATGAATGCTGATAAGTATATAAGGAACATTCTTGAAGAGCATGTAGTGCCATTTGCCCCATGCATTGGTGAAAATTTCATTTTTATGGACGATAATGCCAGACCCCATCGTGCGCGCATCGTTCAGGAGTACCTTGAAGAGGTTGAAGTCTCTCGAATGGAATGGCCATCAAGGAGTCCAGATCTGAATCCGATTGAGCAGGTTTGGGACAACCTCAATAGAAGGCTGAGAAGTTCAGAAAATCATCCAGCCACTCTTAATGACTTAGGAATCCAACTCGGAGAAATCTGGGAAGGATAAGATCAAAACATTTTAAGATCACTCATTTTGAGTATGAACCGTCGTTGCCGAGCTGTAATTAACGCAAGGGGTGGAAATACCAAGTATTAAATCACTTATCAGCAGCATTTCAGGCGTCTGAAGTGGAAACTATTTCCGGAATTCGAAAAAATCCATCTGAATACGGATTAATGATTTTCTCTTATGAAAAATAAATTAAAAAGTCAATGTAGAGTTAACTTAATTTTTTTGCGTAGTGTAGGTACCTAGGTATATACCTGCGGCGCCTCGCGCATTCACCATTTTGCAGCATTATTCTTTCTTTTACCCTTACCCTCCATAAAAAATATTATCGCCGCCCCTGTTGTTGAAATAATTCGAAAGGATGATAATGATTGGTTAAATTATAGGTCAAACACAATATTTCATGAATCTTGTGTAAAAATCGAATTATAGGTTTCAATATGGTATATTTTATGCAAATTTCAAAAATTCATATCTTCTAAAATAAAGCTTTCTGCAACTTGAGAGTAGCGCTGATCGATTTTTTATGGCAAAATGTAACTAGAAAAAATTGAAAAAAAAATCTGCTGCTGGGCATAAAGTGAACAGAAGCCTGCCAAATTTCAGTTAAATATCTTATGAAATGTGAAATTCCAAACTTCAACACCCTGTATCTCGAGAATGAAACGTTTGCAGTCTGACATTTATAGAACTCTTTTTCTTGAAATTATTCAAGGAATCTCCTCTTTCCATCCGTACCTTTACTCGATTTAGGAACAAAACAATACTTTGAACATTGCTGCCAATGCCGTCCTTCAAATGTGGAATAAGTGCCGGAAAAAATTGCAATAAGGTCCCTTATCGGTCACGACTGTCGCGGATTATCGTCATAGAGTCCCAGGGACATTCCGACCCGACCTTTTTCCTTTCAAATCTTCCCGAAAAGTTCCTTCCGCACGCAAAGCCACAATAAATGAAGTTTACGTGTGTTATTCCGGGGGTTAGAGAAGTCATTTGTTCCCCACATTTTAAATCTGCTTTTCGCGTTCCTCGTTCCAATCAATCCGGACTTTCTGTGTTCTGTGACATGTCCAGATAGATTAGGGGGCGCGATATCAGTTTTCAATTCGAACGGGCCGGCTGGAGACGAAAAGTACGTCGGGTTTGCTCCTCATTTTCAGAAGACATGCGATACCCTCATGAGTCGAGTTGGGCGTATTAATAACTCAATAAATATCGACTAAATAGGTCCTGGGAAGTTTCGAATCGTGGTGAAGTTCGCGAGTTTACTCGAGGTTTTGTTTGGTTAGAAAAAATCGATTTGCATTCATGACAGCAGAGTTGTACCAGGCTGTGTTGATCTTGATGAACTATCGGTGCAGTATATCAATATATTAAATATTTCGTGAAACGTCGCCGAATATAGAGTAAATAATAATTATTAAGGATTAACCCCTCAATCATTTTTCACACAGAAATTGGAATTTTTTTAAATCGCTCATATTTTGCAGAGAGATACTTTGACATATGCTGATGAACATAATACAAACCAGTGCTGGATACGACAAGATTGGCGGAAGCTATGACAGTTTGAAATTTCCAATTTTTCAAAGAATGCCATTTGACAGGTGAAAATCTAAACTATGCTAGTGAGGGTTCTGGAATGTTCTTTATGCAATTCAGCGACCTCAAAAACCTACCAATTGATACCAAAATCAACCCTATAGCCCTCAAAAGTCAAGAATTATCCGTTTTAATTTTTTAGATATTTCATTTTCGAGTTTTGTTCCGAAGCTCAGAGCATTCAAAGTATGGGTGATATGGATCACCAAATTGGGTTTTATGAAAGACTCGAATGGGTTGAAGACATTATCGATTGAATAACGCTGTTAGATTATCCAGGGAATTCGTGTTGATGGCAAATATGGTGTTTTTAGTGGGTCTTACCCCTTATGCATTTTTGACCTAAAAAGTTGGGATTTTCGATATCGATTTTATTGTTTAAGGAGATACTTTGGACAATGCTGATTAACAATATACAAGCCACAGGTGGTTGTGGCCAAAGAAACGGGAGCTAAGACGGTTTGAAATTCCGATTTTTCGAAAAAATGCCATTTGACAGATGAAAATCTAAACTATGCTAGTTAGGGCTCTGGAAAGTCTTTCATTGAATGGAGCGACCTCGAAAACCTACATTTTGATACCAAAATCGTCCATGTAGCCTCATAACTACTGAATTATTTCGTTTAAATTTTTCCATATTTCATTTTCGAGTTTTGTTCTGAAGCTCAGAGCATTCAAAGTATGGGTGATATGGATCACCAAATTGGGTTTTATGAAAGACTCGAATGGGTTGAAGACATTATCGATTGAATAACGCTGTTAGATTTTCCAGGGAATTCGTGTTGATGGCAAATATGGTGTTTTTAGGGGGTCTTACCCCTTATGCATTTTTGACCTAAAAAGTTGGGATTTTCGATATCGATTTTATTGTTTGAAGAGATACTTTGGACAATGCTGATTAACAATATACAAGCCACAGGTGGTTGTGGCCAAAGAAACAGGAGCTATGACGGTTTGAAATTCCGATTTTCCGAAAAAATGCCATTTGACAGATGAAAATCTAAACTATGCTAGTAAGGGCTCTGGAAAGTCTTTCATTGAATGGAGCGACCCCGAAAACCTACATTTTGATACCAAAATCGTCCATGTAGCCCTCATAACTACTGAATTATTTCGTTTTAATTTTTCCATATTTCATTTTCGAGTTTTGTTCTGAAGCTCAGAGCATTCAAAGTATTGGTGATATGGATCACCAAATTGGGTTTTACGAAAGACTCGAATGGGTTGAAGACATTATCGATTGAATAACGCTGTTAGATTTTTCAGGGAATTCGTGTTGATGGCAAATATGGTGTTTTTAGGGGGTCTTACCCCTTATGCATTTTTGACCTAAAAAGTTGGGATTTTTGATATCGATTTTATTGTTTAAAGAGATACTTTGGACAATGCTGATTGACAATATACAAGCCACAGGTGGTTGTGGCCAAAGGAACGGGAGCTATGACGGTTTGAAATTCCGATTTTTCGAAAAAATGCCATTTGACAGATGAAAATCTAAACTATGCTAGTTAGGGCTCTGGAAAGTCTCTCATTGAATGGAGCGACCTCGAAAACCTACATTTTGATACCAAAATCGTCCATGTAGCCCTCATAACTACCGAATTATTTCGTTTTAATTTTTTCCATATTTCATTTTCGAGTTTTGTTCTGAAGCTCAGAGCATTCAAAGTATGGGTGATATCGATCCCCAAATTGGGTTTTATGAAAGACTCGGATGGGTTGAAGACATTATCGATTGAATAACGCTGTTAGATTTTCCAGGGAATTCGTTTTGATGGCAAATATGGTGTTTTTAGGGGGTCTTACCCCTTATGCATTTTTGACCTAAAAAGTTGGGATTTTCGATATCGATTTTATTGTTTAAAGAGATACTTTGGACAATGCTGATTGACAATATACAAGCCACAGGTGGTTGTGGCCAAAGGAACGGGAGCTATAACGGTTTGAAATTCCGATTTTTTGAAAAAATGCCATTTGACAGATGAAAATCTAAACTATGCTAGTGAGGGCTCTGGAAAGTCTTTCATTGAATGGAGCGACCTCGAAAACCTACATTTTGATACCAAAATCGTCCATGTAGCCCTCATAACTACCGAATTATTTCGTTTTAATTTTTTCCATATTTCATTTTCGAGTTTTGTTCTGAAGCTCAGAGCATTCAAAGTATGGGTGATATGGATCACCAAATTGGGTTTTATGAAAGACTCGGATGGGTTGAAGACATTATCGATTGAATAACGCTGTTAGATTCTCCAGGGAATTCGTGTTGATGGCAAATATGGTGTTTTTAGGGGGTCTTACCCCTTATGCATTTTTGACCTAAAAAGTTGGGATTCTCGATATCGATTTTATTGTTTAAAGAGATACTTTGGACAATGCTGATTAACAATATACAAGCCACATGTGGTTGTGGCCAAAGAAACGGGAGCTATGACGGTTTGAAATTCCGATTTTTCAAAAAAATGCCATTTGACAGATGAAAATCTAAACTATGCTAGTTAGGGCTCTGGAAAGTCTTTCATTGAATGGAGCGACCTCGAAAACCTACATTTTGATACCGAAATTGTCCATGTAGCCCTCAAAACTACCGAATTATTTCGTTTTAATTTTTTCCATATTTAATTTTCGAGTTTTGTTCTGAAGCTCAGAGCATTCAAAGTATGGGTGATATGGATCACCAAATTGGGTTTTATGAAAGACTCGGATGGGTTGAAGACATTATCGATTGAATAACGCTGTTAGATTCTCCAGGGAATTCGTGTTGATGGCAAATATGGTGTTTTTAGGGGGTCTTACCCCTTATGCATTTTTGACCTAAAAAGTTGGGATTTTCGATATCGATTTTATTAATTAAAGAGATACTTTGGACAATGCTGATTGACAATATACAAGCCACAGGTGGTTGTGGCCAAAGGAACGGGAGCTATGACGGTTTGAAATTCCGATTTTTTGAAAATATGCCATTTGACAGATGAAAATCTAAACTATGCTAGTTAGGGCTCTGGAAAGTCTTTCATTGAATGGAGCGACCTCGAAAACCTACATTTTGATACCAAAATCGTCCATGTAGCCCTCATAACTACCGAATTATTTCGTTTTAATTTTTTCCATATTTCATTTTCGAGTTTTGTTCTGAAGCTCAGAGCATTCAAAGTACGGGTGATATGGATCACCAAATTGGGTTTTATGAAAGACTCGGATGGGTTGAAGACATTATCGATTGAATAACGCTGTTAGATTTTCCAGGGAATTCGTGTTGATGGCAAATATGGTGTTTTTAGGGGGTTTTACCCCTTATGCATTTTTGACCTAAAAAGTTGGGATTTTCGATATCGATTTTAATAATTAAAGAGATACTTTGGACAATGCTGATTGACAATATACAAGCCACAGGTGGTTGTGGCCAAAGGAACGGGAGCTATGACGGTTTGAAATTCCGATTTTTTGAAAAAATGCCATTTGACAGATGAAAATCTAAACTAGTTAGGGCTCTGGAAAGTCTCTCATTGAATGGAGCGACCTCGAAAACCTACATTTTGATACCAAAATCGTCCATGTAGCCCTCATAACTACCGAATTATTTCGTTTTAATTTTTTCCATATTTCATTTTCGAGTTTTGTTCTGAAGCTCAGAGCATTCAAAGTATGGGTGATATCGATCCCCAAATTGGGTTTTATGAAAGACTCGGATGGGTTGAAGACATTATCGATTGAATAACGCTGTTAGATTTTCCAGGGAATTCGTTTTGATGGCAAATATGGTGTTTTTAGGGGGTCTTACCCCTTATGCATTTTTGACCTAAAAAGTTGGGATTTTCGATATCGATTTTATTGTTTAAAGAGATACTTTGGACAATGCTGATTGACAATATACAAGCCACAGGTGGTTGTGGCCAAAGGAACGGGAGCTATAACGGTTTGAAATTCCGATTTTTTGAAAAAATGCCATTTGACAGATGAAAATCTAAACTATGCTAGTGAGGGCTCTGGAAAGTCTTTCATTGAATGGAGCGACCTCGAAAACCTTTATTTTGATACCAAAATCGTCCATGTAGCCCTCATAACTACCGAATTATTTCGTTTTAATTTTTTCCATATTTCATTTTCGAGTTTTGTTCTGAAGCTCAGAGCAGTCATACGTCAGAGCATTCGAAGTATGGGTGATATGGATCACCAAATTGGGTTTTATGAAAGACTCGAATGGGTTGAAGACATTATCGATTGAATAACGCTGTTAGATTATCCAGGGAATTCGTGTTGATGGCAAATATGGTGTTTTTAGTGGGTCTTACCCCTTATGCATTTTTGACCCAAAAAGTTGGGATTTTCGATATCGATTTTATTGTTTAAAGAGATACTTTGGACAATGCTGATTAACAATATACAAGCCACAGGTGGTTGTGGCCAAAGAAACGGGAGCTATGACGGTTTGAAATTCCGATTTTTTGAAAATATGCCATTTGACAGATGAAAATCTAAACTATGCTAGAAAGGGCTCTGGAAAGTCTTTCATTGAATGGAGCGACCTCGAAAACCTACATTTTGATACCAAAATCGTCCATGTAGCCCTCATAACTACCGAATTATTTCGTTTTAATTTTTCCATATTTCATTTTCGAGTTTTGTTCTGAAGCTCAGAGCATTCAAAGTATCGGTGATATGGATCACCAAATTGGGTTTTATGAAAGACTCGAATGGGTTGAAGACATTATCGATTGAATAACGCTGTTAGATTTTCCAGGGAATTCGTGTTGATGGCAAATATGGTGTTTTTAGGGGGTCTTACCCCTTATGCATTTTTGACCTAAAAAGTTGGGATTTTCGATATCGATTTTATTGTTTGAAGAGATACTTTGGACAATGCTGATTAACAATATACAAGCCACAGGTGGTTGTGGCCAAAGAAACAGGAGCTATGACGGTTTGAAATTCCGATTTTTCGAAAAAATGCCATTTGACAGATGAAAATCTAAACTATGCTAGTTAGGGCTCTGAAAAGTCTTTCATTGAATGGAGCGACCTCGAAAACCTACATTTTGATACCAAAATCGTCCATGTAGCCCTCATAACTACCGAATTATTTCGTTTTAATTTTTTCCATATTTCATTTTCAAGTTTTGTTCTGAAGCTCAGAGCATTCAAAGTATGGGTGATATGGATCACCAAATTGGGTTTTATGAAAGACTCGGATGGGTTGAAGACATTATCGATTGAATAACGCTGTTAGATTCTCCAGGGAATTCGTGTTGATGGCAAATATGGTGTTTTTAGGGGGTCTTACCCCTTATGCATTTTTGACCTAAAAAGTTGGGATTCTCGATATCGATTTTATTGTTTAAAGAGATACTTTGGACAATGCTGATTAACAATATACAAGCCACAGGTGGTTGTGGCCAAAGAAACGGGAGCTATGACGGTTTGAAATTCCGATTTTTCAAAAAAATGCCATTTGACAGATGAAAATCTAAACTATGCTAGTTAGGGCTCTGAAAAGTCTTTCATTGAATGGAGCGACCTCGAAAACCTACATTTTGATACCAAAATCGTCCATGTAGCCCTCATAACTACCGAATTATTTCGTTTTAATTTTTTCCATATTTCATTTTCGAGTTTTGTTCTGAAGCTCAGAGCATTCAAAGTATGGGTGATATGGATCACCAAATTGGGTTTTATGAAAGACTCGGATGGGTTGAAGACATTATCGATTGAATAACGCTGTTAGATTCTCCAGGGAATTCGTGTTGATGGCAAATATGGTGTTTTTAGGGGGTCTTACCCCTTATGCATTTTTGACCTAAAAAGTTGGGATTTTCGATATCGATTTTATTAATTAAAGAGATACTTTGGACAATGCTGATTGACAATATATAAGCCACAGGTGGTTGTGGCCAAAGGAACGGGAGCTATGACGGTTTGAAATTCCGATTTTTTGAAAATATGCCATTT
This sequence comes from Adalia bipunctata, assembly GCA_910592335.1. Classification (NCBI taxonomy): domain Eukaryota; kingdom Metazoa; phylum Arthropoda; class Insecta; order Coleoptera; family Coccinellidae; genus Adalia; species Adalia bipunctata. The sequence continues at coordinate 71,866,414 of OU342949.1, read as the reverse complement.
GACAGATGAAAATCTAAACTATGCTAGTTAGGGCTCTGGAAAGTCTTTCATTGAATGGAGCGACCTCGAAAACCTACATTTTGATACCAAAATCGTCCATGTAGCCCTCATAACTACCGAATTATTTCGTTTTAATTTTTTCCATATTTCATTTTCGAGTTTTGTTCTGAAGCTCAGAGCATTCAAAGTATGGGTGATATGGATCACCAAATTGGGTTTTATGAAAGACTCGGATGGGTTGAAGACATTATCGATTGAATAACGCTGTTAGATTTTCCAGGGAATTCGTGTTGATGGCAAATATGGTGTTTTTAGGGGGTCTTACCCCTTATGCATTTTTGACCTAAAAAGTTGGGATTTTCGATATCGATTTTATTAATTAAAGAGATACTTTGGACAATGCTGATTGACAATATACAAGCCACAGGTGGTTGTAGCCAAAGGAACGGGAGCTATGACGGTTTGAAATTCCGATTTTTTGAAAAAATGCCATTTGACAGATGAAAATCTAAACTATGCTAGTTAGGGCTCTGGAAAGTCTTTCATTGAATGGAGCGACCTCGAAAACCTACATTTTGATACCAAAATCGTCCATGTAGCCCTAATAACTACTGAATTATTTCGTTTTAATTTTTTCCATATTTCATTTTCGAGTTTTTTTCTGAAGCTCAGAGCATTCAAAGTATGGGTGATATGAATCACCAAATTGGGTTTTACGAAAGACTCGGATGGGTTGAAGACATTATCGATTGAATAACGCTGTTAGATTCTCCAGGGAATTCGTGTTGATGGCAAATATGGTGTTTTTAGGGGGTCTTACCCCTTATGCATTTTTGACCTAAAAAGTTGGGATTTTCGATATCGATTTTATTGTTTAAAGAGATACTTTGGACAATGCTGATTGACAATATACAAGCCACAGGTGGTTGTGGCCAAAGGAACGGGAGCTATAACGGTTTGAAATTCCGATTTTTTGAAAATATGCCATTTGACAGATGAAAATCTAAACTATGCTAGTTAGGGCTCTGGAAAGTCTTTCATTGAATGGAGCGACCTCGAAAACCTACATTTTGATACCAAAATCGTCCATGTAGCCCTCATAACTACCGAATTATTTCGTTTTAATTTTTTCCATATTTCATTTTCGAGTTTTGTTCTGAAGCTCAGAGCATTCAAAGTATGGGTGATATGGATCACCAAATTGGGTTTTATGAAAGACTCGGATGGGTTGAAGACATTATCGATTGAATAACGCTGTTAGATTTTCCAGGGAATTCGTGTTGATGGCAAATATGGTGTTTTTAGGGGGTCTTACCCCTTATGCATTTTTGACCTAAAAAGTTGGGATTTTCGATATCGATTTTATTAATTAAAGAGATACTTTGGACAATGCTGATTGACAATATACAAGCCACAGGTGGTTGTGGCCAAAGGAACGGGAGCTATGACGGTTTGAAATTCCGATTTTTTGAAAAAATGCCATTTGACAGATGAAAATCTAAACTATGCTAGTTAGGGCTCTGGAAAGTCTTTCATTGAATGGAGCGACCTCGAAAACCTACATTTTGATACCAAAATCGTCCATGTAGCCCTAATAACTACTGAATTATTTCGTTTTAATTTTTTCCATATTTCATTTTCGAGTTTTTTTCTGAAGCTCAGAGCATTCAAAGTATGGGTGATATGGATCACCAAATTGGGTTTTACGAAAGACTCGAATGGGTTGAAGACATTATCGATTGAATAACGCTGTTAGATTTTCCAGGGAATTCGTGTTGATGGCAAATATGGTGTTTTTAGGGGGTCTTACCCCTTATGCATTTTTGACCTAAAAAGTTGGGATTTTCGATTTTATTGTTTAAAGAGTTCATGATATCGGTTTTATCGATCCGCAAAAGTGCTGTTATGGAAGATATGAATTGCTCGATTAACTTTTTCAATCATTCATGCCGTTATAACCTTCCGGATATATTTTTTTTCAGCCAAATATGGTGTTTTTGGGGGTCCTACCCCTTTGTCATTTTTCATCCGAAAATTGAAATTTTCAAAATTACCCATATTCCGCACAGAAATATGTATTTTGACATGCTGATCAACATAATACAAACCAATGCTGGATTAGACAAGACTGGGGGAAGCTATGATAATTTGAAATTTCCAATTTCTCAAAAAATGCCATTTGACAGCTGAAAATCTAAACTATGCTAATGAGGGCTCTGGAATGTTTTCCATTCAACTCAGCGACCTCGAAAACCTACAAATTGATACCAAAATCAACCCTGTAGCCCTCATAAGTCAAGAATTATTCGTTTTAATTTTTTCGATATTTCAATTTCGAGTTTTGTCACGAGCTCACTCCGTTCGTTTTATCGGTGGTAACGATCCGCAAAAGTCCTTTCATGGAAGATTCGAATGGCAAGAATATATTTTTGAATCATTAACGCCATGAGAACCTTCCGGATATATTTTTTATCGACAAAAATTCAGATTATTGAAATCGCTCATATTTTGTAAAAAGGTCCTTTGAGGTATGCAGATCAACATGGTACGAACCAATGGTGGATTAGGATAAGACAAGATCTACGGAAGCTATGACAGTTTGAAATTGCTAATTTCGACTTAAATTCCGGTTACCAATTTAGGAACACTATGTACTCGTATAGGATGTCTCAACCTTCTTATTCGCATAATTCCCTTTTTTCAGTACGGAAATTATCCGTATGGTCTCGCCATCACTAAACATTGTAAGTTGTAAAATTAAAATATAAAACTGACTGCTCTACAGACTACAGAGTCATTACCCTCAGGAAATTCACTTCATATTAATTCAAAGATTCCGCGGTCGTTCGCAAACATAAAAATGCAATTTCATTGCGCCAGGAATATGTAATCCTGCCGATTTCAGTGAGCTTCATCCTTCCTCTGTTACCGAACCAAATTCACGTCCGAACGGAACAATAAAATCGGAGATTCCGACGCCATAAAATATGGAGGTGACGGTTTGCTCGTAAGTCGAGGTAAATTACTGCAAATTGGTAAAAATTGAACGCTTTTTAAGAGAGACGCTCTACAGCACTCTGAGCGTAAATGGCCGTTTCAGTTTTCGACTGGCCGTTTCCGAGAAAGTGAATCAACTTTTCATACCTCCTGGAGGATCGGAGGATTAGCCAGAAGTTGTTGGATGCCGACCGCGTCAGGCTCTAAGTGAAAATGCCGTTGCACGAAATGGGAAAGTTTCAATGAGAAATCCATTCAAGTTTTCTCGGAATTACACACTACAGGCATCGACGAATCGACTTTTTGACATAGTTCCATGGGTTTTTAGTGGATTTGGAACGAAACGAGTAATTGATTGATTGATTTTTTTCGTTCAGAAGATATAGCGGGAATCGAACATTTATTCCTTCGGTACTTGGAATCCTAGAAAGCTGAAATTTCGGGGAATCCTAGATATCATTCAGGTCTGGATCTACGATTTTTTCTGACCGCGGCAAAAATTCATGATTGCCCACCCCCATTTGTTTAATATGTACATATATGAATTCATAGAAAAACCAAAAATAAATAATACGAATGAATAATGAAAATAAAACTAATAACAAGGAAAATATCACAAGGAAAGAAATTGGACTTTTTTCTTCACATAGCATCAAGCGGCGTGATTTTCTTTCCGGGAACGCATCTATCAGCTCCTCGAAATCTGTTTCGGAAGCAGTTTTGTATTCTATAGCTAAAATCGAGAGGCCATAGAGACTTTTCTGACTCATTAAGGAACGCAAATAATTTTTCATTATTTTCAATTTGCTGAAACTGCTTTCACATCTTGTAGATGTGGTAGGCAATGTGCCCTATATTCTATATAAAGTCAGCTATACTGACATTATAGGGAAAGCATCTTTCAGATCTTGCCTGTGAAGAATTTGTAGCAGGTCTAATAAAGTCGATCTTTCACTTATTTCAGGAACCAACATTTCGAAAACCGCTAGTTCCTAACAAAAATCAACTGCATTCAAGTCTCTTCAATATTTTTGCGCTAAAAGGGTCCCATTTTCTGCAGATCCTCTTTTTGCATGTTTCAAAGGGCATGGCCATTGAGGAATGAGAAATTCGTATGCAGACTCTCTGCGCTTTCTAATCTTTTTTTGATTTCTGACAATAATCTGTCGAAAACAACCTTAATTTCCTCGGAGAATAAACCAACTAGATCCGTTCTTGACTCATCATCGCACATTTCGTCCACCAGCTTTTTCTTCTTGGAAACACGTTCATTTCTAAGAATTGGCTCCACATCCAATTCTTTTGAAAGAAATGTAGCTTCCGAGATCCAGTTTTCAATAAGTTTTTCTGTCATTCCTTGCAAGATCTTCATAAGACCTTGCATGAACGATAATGAACGTGAAATAACTATATCTCCTTTTTGAATTTCCACGTTGACCATATTGATCTCTCGCAGATTATTATCCCAAATTGTTAGGTTCAGTATGAATCTAAAATCCATCACAGCATGAAGCAAATGACCAGCTTCATACTTGTATTCTGCGACTGGTGAGGATTCTTTGATTTCTTCCACAGCCTTCACAACTCCCGGTAAATTATTGAGCAAGGCATTACCAGCTTGATGTTTAGTCCATCTAGTTTGGCTACTTCCTTTAAAATTTGTTTTCGTCCACTTTTTCATAATTGTCCATCGTGTGGTTGAACAAACAAAAACCCAATACAGTTTTTGTACACCAAATAAATTTACTGCTTCTGAACATGATAAAGACGAATGGACACCCACAAGATTCAGAGAGGGTAGCTTGTCAACTTCTAAGAAGTCAATAAAACTTTCCTGCATTTTTAGTAGTATAAGTCTTTGCCTTTATCTAATATCCAGACTACGTTCTCTTTAAATATCGTATAACCTGATGGTTCATTTGTTCTGTGAGAGATATATCTGGGGTACAGCCGAACATAGGTAATAGTTAAATATTTGGCCTCCTTGATCTCATTGATAATGCTATTCCGAACTTTGGTGGTCATTAAATCGATAATTTCATTTTGCATATTTTTGGGAAGATAGGATGTTTGTCATTTTTTTGAGTGGTCAAGATGGCACTTCAGAATCGGAGTCTTTCTCGCTTTCTACAGTTCTCCAAAGAACCAATAAAAGTCACACTTTCTATAAAGTTAATTTACAGAGTTAATTCTACACAATAATCTTCACTTGTAAATTATACGTCCTACACTAATTACTTTTGACAAACACACGTTCAGTAACGATTTATTCGTACCTATTTACTGAATTTCGTAAAATAGAAAACGTCTTTACGCCAAACAAATGAATTGATCTTGTACCGCCGATATGTTACCTACCATCTCGAAGATCTAATTCCGTCTTTAATGACAATAACTACCTCCGACTCAACTCTCTACCGACTCCCGTAGAAACTCTATACTGACTCCCCGACCAGCAATTAACTGCCCCAAATATGTCCCTGAAGTGAGTTCTCTGTTTCGCCCTCAATTTGAATTTGAGAAAAGAAATGTCACTTCTTATCCGACTTAAGCCAATGAAATAAGTGAGTGACAAGTACATCTTTAAGTATCATAAATTATCCTACCCTGGTGGCTCAAGGCCACTTAGGGATGAATAGCTATAAAAAAACACTTGAGCCTAAATTGGTCCATTGATCTTATTCTACGAAATGGTACAATTGCTAAATTTCATATTGCACTTCTGTTCAACTGTAAGATAAAGGTTTTACATTCAGGACTCGAAAGCTTACACAGTACACACCATCAAATTCAGAAATAACATTTATATACAGGTATACAGCCTGTATATGGTGATCAATCTTCCAATTCTACCGAACAAAATAGTTGACCTAATCCTTGGTCAAGGCAAATTTGTCCTCAAACAAGAAACTCGTCAAATTCGAGAAGGATTCCACACTCCTGGGGCCCTTTCAGCATCTAATTAATATCTCCCAAGTGAGCCATGCTAGCCGTTGTTTCTTAGCAAGTTAGGTAGATCTTTGTCCTTCATTATTACCTGACGTACAACGTTGTGACTTGGGGGATGGGAAGATTGTTTAAACAAGGAGGTCTGGAGGGGTCATGGAGGAACTAAGGATCTATCGATTTCACTTAGGAGAAATGAAGAAGGTTGGAATATATTGGATTATCAGCCGAAATGTGGGAGGAATTGTACTCATTTTATTTCATTCAATTTTGAAGACATAGCTTCCTTATCGCGGCGCTAAGACCCATGAAGAGCTCCTACGAGAACCGAGGGAAATACTGTCCCCTGAATGAGCATATTTGAAAGCCTTTTTTCCGAATTTCATCTTGTTAATATCCTCAATGCTCCGTTGAAATCTGCCGCTTGTTGCTCGAATAAAACCCGGACTCGTATAATCCGGAGGAACGGAATACGTGGAGGAGGAAATCGAATAGAACGGCAGAACATTGCCGGACCGACTTGTACCTGAAAAATAGATGAGCGAAGGTTTTCAGAGCAATTTTCTAATAGTCCCTATACCTCTCGGAATGAATAAAAAATCAGGGTGGGACTGCCACATTATGGGCCCCTCTTCATGCGGCCGCATGACGAAATGTGCAGGTGGATGGATGTGTCTGGGTTAGGAAATCAATTGATTTGGGTTTACGTGTACAGAAAATGGAGAGAATCTGGATCTATCGTTTCCGGAATGAGCGGGAGCCGGGAATAGGTTCGGAAGTAGGCTCGACGATTAGGCCGGGTGTAACTTATTCCCTTTTGTTTCTTTGTTGTATTTTTAAATGTACTCAGTTCTCAAATTTTATCAATTCATATGTGACTCAAAAATCCACTTTCTTGAGTTTATGGGTCGAATGCCTCTTCACAACTTATCACGTTGGCCCAATCAATGTGAAATATGGGATTGAATATCAAAAAAAGGAAAGATTATGATCAAATCGTTCGGATACAAGTCTCTTCATAATTTTCCTTCAAAACCCGCAAAAGAGTGTTTTGATTGACTGTTTTCATTGTTAAGATAGCGACCACCTTGCTACCCACTCGTCACGTGATCGAATATCCTTTTCCAGATAGGAAATATCATTTCCTTTTCCAACCAATGAGTAATTTTTTAAGAGCTATAGGAAATTTGAAAAAAAAACCCATAAATTACTAAAAATTCATGAAATCTTTTTTTTAATCGATAGTAAGGTCCATATAATTCAATATTATAGAAAACAAAATGAAAAAAGCGCGCGATGAACTTTCTTTAGGGGCCGTCATACTCTGGGCCCACGGCTACGGCACCGATTCTCCATTCAAAAAGTGCCTTTCATTTTTCCAAGTTTACGCCCTCAATTTTTCACCTAAAAGCTTGATTTTTTTTTCAAATTGAAGTTGAGGGATGTCTTGGGGTCACTCCAATTTCTTCTCTTTGTACAACTGCCATTAAAAGTGACAGTTTTAATGACAGCAAACAATGTTAGAATTGAGTGTTTACGTGGAAGCGTATTAAAAATATCTTTAACATTAGTGTTAAAAATATTTCCAGCACTCCATTTTCTTATGATGAAATCAGATGAAAAAAATTCAGCAATTGCAAATTTTCATTATCAATATTTCACAATCATTACTTATGAACATTATTATTAATCGTAAAACTAGAACAATTACTAACATTAATGCCCTGTGACGCTAGGGAGCTTCGCAACACTTATTCGAATCCTCAGCGCCATCAGTACTTGTAGAAACCGGAAGTACAATATTGGATGATGATGATCCAAAATTTGTTGAGGTTGGGAGAATTTTTTCAGCAATGACATTTCTATATGCAATGGAATGATCAACACAGCCCTCGGCTATCGTCGTAGACTTCCATCCACCATATTTTTTTTATATCCGTAATATTTGCTTCTGATTCTACTAGCAATGAAGGGGAGGATCTTCGTAAACAGTGTCCTGTATATTGCTCTGGTCCTGGCAGTTTGAGGAATTCGGCAACAATAGATGGAATTTTCCCAAATGTATTGATACCAACTGGATTGGCAGTGCATTTATTATTCATGTATTTCAGGAAAAAAACGATGTTCGATGACAGAAGGGCGCAGTGCAAAGTACTTATGAAAATAGTCAAAATACTTCCCAATAATACTGAAAGAACGACTGACTTTCGTTTTTGTGTTTGGAAGTTGTATAACCAAGGATTTATTTGTTATTTCGTTGTCTTCCACTGATGAATTACACAATTCTTCACGCCGACAGGCTCCAAATAATCCGAAAATAGTTGCAACCTTAACCATCAAGTATTTCTCATCTGGTGCCTCATTTATAAACTTTCCAACTTGTTCACGAGTAAGAATTTTCGATTTTTTGGGACGATATCCTTCACTTTTCCGTTTCAAATATGCTATTACCTTTAAATATTCACTTACATCCACACCATTCTTAACAAGGGAGCTTGACTTTATCATTGAACATTTGCTCCACAAAGTTGATGAACTCCATATTTTTGATTTTTCTTCTAAGTATGCCAGGAAAACAGGTCCACCGAAGTTCTCTTCTACATTTTTCAATTTACATCATGCCAGGAAATTGTTATATGCAATATCGTACTGCTGAACAGATTTTTTAGGTAGGAGTTCCAGATTTGCTCTTCTTGCAGACTCTTCAATATCCACAGTTACAACCAAATCGTCACTTTTATTAATAATTGGACTCTCGACAAACATATCAAGCAGTTAAAAACCCAACATTGCAAATTCGCCCATTTCATTAACAAAATAGGGCAGTTGTACAAAAAACATTGTATGGTATTTGTGTTAAATGTGATTTTATTTTGTTCGTGAAATCACTTACAAAATAAAACGTCACTCATATCATAAGTAACTATTTTCGCATGAAAAAATCGGGTTAAAGAGAGTTTATGAGAATTGACTTCATAATCGTTTTTCGGCGGTCAATTATTGGAGTGCCCCCGACAAATCAATTTTTTATATTAAAAAAAAATTCCATTTGGGTAGGCGATTGGAGAATGCAAAAAATGATTGAAATACTGAAAAGACTTCCAGAAAGTCTGAAATCGCAGAGAACTGTCTGAAATTCCTGGAGAATTTCATTAAAAAATCAAGCTTTCAGGTGGAAAATTGAGGGCGTGAACTTGGATAAATGAAAAGCACTTTTTGAATGGAGAATCGGTGCCGTCAGCCAGAGTATAACGGCCCCTATAACAGAGGACGCATTTTGGTGATGAAATTCAATAATTTCACAGCGTTGTTCGTTTGTAAGACAATTCTTGTTGGAGTTATAGAAAAAACTGAAGATTTTTGACAGTAACACAGAACATGAAACGTGCGTGAGCTGTCAAAACCAATGTTGACAAAAAAATTACCTTTTAGTATTTGTGCTGGCCACTTGTACAATAGGCTTCTCCATGGGCGTTTTTCTCGATGAAAAATGTCAAAAACACCTTTCTCAAGACCTTGAAATGAAGTTTTCATTCAGCTGTCGATGAGCACAGAACCTTTCAGCCCATAATGAATTTACGACACCAGAAAATCATATTAAACACCCCGTCCAACCAATATTGAAATAACTTCGAAAAAGTCCTGGAAAAGCTCTTTCAAACCAGCGGTAAGTTGAGGGAGCAACGGTCATTTTTCAATCTGATATTAACGACGCCCTGAAGGATACTCGCATGGCTTGTCAATCCTAATTTCAACCCGAACGGACCCTTTGGCAGGGGTAGAAACCTTTCGTTCGGTGTTTTTTGTTCCGCACTCCGACTGTTGTCCCCGTTCATCGAATTTATTATCGGCATTATCTTCCTGATGGTTCGTTCACAACCGGCGATTTGATATAATGGTACACTTTCGGCGAAATACCCAAATCTAGAGGACGATGCTCCTCGTGATCCATGGTTTTGTTTACACCAGATCTTTCATCGAGAATAAAGGAACGGGTTTTTAGATGTCTTCAACCTTACGAGGACCAAAACTCCACACATGTAGATTTCTGTGTGTCTACGTATATTATTCGGAATAAAGAGGGCGTGATTGTCCCACAAATACACTCATTATATGATTCATTCCAAAACGAAAATACTTTCTATTCTATTCAGGGTGAGTCTTTGACTTGTACATATATTTTAACTGAAGACTCTTGAGGTCAAGAGAAACCTTTTTTTCATTTTCCATTTTTCCGAATTCGGCTCTGTTAAAAAGATATAGCCATTTGAAAAAAAATTGGGCTGATAACGTCCCTGAAACGATACTCTGGAATTGATGCAAAGTTCATATTTCTCGATTGAAATTAAGTTTATACATTTAGGGAATACTCAAGTACTAATATTATTGGAATAAAAATGTCACGAACACGATATTTCTCAACAAAAACAGTTAGTTTCAATAGTTTCATCCAATTATATCTGCAACTAAAAATTTCTCCCACCGACATAAGTTCCTTTTTCGATTTTCCTGCAGATCAGCTGGTGAACACTAATAACTTGTTCATATTCTCCTCGAATTCCCCAAATAATCTTATGAAGAATTGTTTTTACACTAATCGAACATAACTCTATTATAGGTCATAGGATTCGAGGTCAATGACCTAACCTAACCCATCTAACCATATTCTATGACAGAGCTATCATAGAACGTTTGAGACGACGATGTCAGATTGTGTTAATTTTCTCACGAGGAAGCAGTACGTCCCCTATGTTTACCGTATGAACTATCGCAAAGGCACTAGTTTTGTTTATTTTTGGCTGATGGCGTCTAGTCTCTGGAAATGCCGAGGGAATAGTTCTGATTCTCGCCGATAGAGCGCTACGATCTTGATTTCAGTCGCTTATAACGTTGCGCAAGACAAACCGTTGTTCCATAGACCGAACAGTTGGTCTTTGGTTGTTGAACGAAGCATGCGTATAGTGGCTTGATTGAGATTTGTCGAATTGTTATTTGTTTATTCACAGTGAAGAATGCGAACAGTTGATGTGAAAAGATTCTCAGTGGAAGTGAATTAATGTGATAATAACCGTGTAGTGTTGAGTTTATAAAATTCAAAGGGAATATTGTTTAGATAGAAACATCGCCACAGATCATGTAGTGTTAAGTATTCATTTTGCATTAATTTCAATTCAATACGTGGTTTGTATGGGACATTCATTATTAATATACAAATTTTGTATTTCATCGACATTTTAGTCTTGACAAAGTTAATAAACATTCTGACAACATTGTTAATTTGTATAGATAATCAAAGAGTTTATGAATTTCAGGCATTCTGTGATATTAAAATTGCTGAGAAGCATTCAGATTATTCTTATGATTTTTTATTCTTTCGTCGAATTCAATCGGGTAAAATTGGGAATAACTTGAAAACGACGCGTATTATCAAAAAAACATTGAAATACTTTTATTTTCTAAATTGATTGATTCTTTCGAAAATATGAATCGTTTATCTTTTTCAAGGGGTTTTATGGTATTTTTCCGTCGGTTTATGAGTGGGCCATGCTGTAACTTTCATACCAGGAAAAATTTCGAATAAGTCTTGATTGGGAAATATGCACCATGAATAGAGTAACCAATCAACCAAAATTCAGTTCATTGGAAAAACAGTTCCGAAGATATGAACAGGAAAGTGTATTTTTCGTGGATTTTCGACACCCTGTATCTTCCAAACGAAACCGAATTTTGGAAAATGGTATAGATAAAAAGTGTTTCGTTTGATGAGAGGAATCTACAGTTGAAATATATGTACAATTCAAAGACTCACCCTGTATTTTGTAAAGGAGTTTTTCTATTCACATAATTAGGTAATGACATTTTGACAAATAGTGATTTCAATTCTTTGTGCTCAATTATGGTTATACAGGGTTTATGGCCCTTCAGAAAACAAAGTACATAAGTATTTTTGAAAGGTATCATTAGTGCTGCCTTGCATTAGAGATTGCCGATGCTCAATGTGAAAAGCTGAAAGCGATGACTCAAAATTCAATACTTCCATAATCCCTGCCACCCTACTCTAAAAAAAGACCTCGCTAAAAGCCGTGTAAATAGGGTGAAATCGTTAGTTCGCAACGGTAGTATCCAGTAATATGATACCTTTGATATTGTTAACGTCCAGGACCGTATTTGAGTATGAATGCATATCCGTAGTCCCCGAAATATAAAGCAGCAACTTTGTATCTTCGAAAATCATCAGTTTACAGAGCTAAAAAGTCAAATTTTGGATTCCTAGATGAAATAGTTCGAATTTTTATCTCGAAATCGGTAGCATATACGACAAAACTACAAGAGACCATAAAGTTCAGTAAAACAGCAATGCTTCTTTTTGAAATTTTCCAAACTTACAGTGGCTCACCAAAAAAAAGTTCTGGAGGAAAACCGGGGGCAGTGTTCCTGAAAAAATATCTTCCTGTGGATTTGCAATCGAAATTGGACATGTCCCATGGTGTTAACTTCAATTTGTGATATCTATGCCAAATTGCAGTTGAATATCTTGTGAAATGCAGAAACTATGTGGAAAAAATTCATACTTCAACACCCTGTATCTCGAAAACGAGAAGTTTACGGTTTATGGGACTTTTTTCTTAAAATCGCGCAAAAAATCTCCCCATTTCGTTTTACCTTCTCTTCATTCGGAGAAAAAACTCAGCCGCTCCTGGAACTAAAGCCAAGAAACATAAGGGAGAGATCACACACAACGTGCGTGGGTGACTCTGATACGGCATCGATTACATCCACGGGTCTGGAGGGAAACGAAATGCATTAGGCTACTCTGATTGAATATTGACACTGTCTCTGGAATCTGGGCAATCTCTGGGGACTGAGATATTGTGGTGAGCCACATCATCACGAAATAAGGGTCGATGCGCATGGTCGGATGGAACAAATATGCGAATTATTCGATTAAAATCCCTTTAGGTATGCCATCTATCAGTGGCTGCGAACTGCGAACGGAAATGCCCCCAGAAATTTTAAGGGTCTAGGGGAGTTTTGAGGATACGAGAGACTTCCGATAGTTGACCAAACTCAGTAAACAGACATGCGGAAATGGAAAAGTCTGATGTCATGATCATTCGTTTCTCACTTTCAGTAAAAGATTGAATATTAGAAGTAATATCTTCGGTAATTTACTGGTCTTTGGAGAAATGCTCGAACAGGTCAATTTCAATTTTGAATTATGCAACTTTTTATGTATAAGAAATGGATAGACTTTCTGTTGCTGAGGATGATTCGATCATTGATCGTTTTTTGTCATTCTTCCTATTATGTTTTTTCAAAAAAGTACTCCGAAAGCAGCTAACAGTGACAAAAGCATGCACGAGGGTCTTTATCGATTCCTCAATTTTAGTTATCTATTAGAACATTTATCGAGAGCATTATACTTTATTAATTCCATATTGGGGAAATGCTCCAAAATAAACTGCTCCACATGAGTTGAATAATATATTGGCTTCAATTGCAAAAAAATATAGTTAAAATGAGATTTTTGTGATGAAAATTCATATCAATATGATTTCAAGTTGCCAATTTATTTCTTGGACTATAGTATAGTCAAAGATTTATTTTAGCCTGTAGGTCTGCAGCGTGTACAGGGTGGCTAAGAAAAATCGAGTAGTATAACGAAATTTTATTCCCAGAGAATTCAAGCATTTTAAGACTATTAATACAATGTATGACCCCCACGGGCATCAATAAAAGCTTGACATCTTCTTTGCATACTACACACGAGGTTGTTGAACATTTCTTGAGGAATTTGGTTCCATAAACGGGGCAGAAGCTCTCTCAGATCATTTAAGGATTCTGGGGTAGGTTAATGATTATCTAATCTTCTTTGGAGCATATCCCATGCATGTTCTATGCAATTCAAATATGGTGAGTGCGGAGGTATTGGTAAATGTGGAATAACAAGCTCGTCACGCGCATTCTCAGTTATTGCTGCACGGTGCGGTCTTGCGTTATCGTCTTGAAATTGAAAAGTTTCACCAATAACAGCGTGAAAATTTGGCACAACATTGTCAATGACATGCTCCCAATAGTGTAAGGCGGTCATATTCCCAGGACAAATGTGTAGATCTGTGCGCCCGTTGAAACTTATCCCGCCCATACCATAACACAACCCCCTCGAAATGGATGGACTTCTTGGACATAGCAACGATAACGGGGTATGCGTGGGATTATCCATACCCTTTTTCTTCGAGAATCTGAAAATCGTCCATATCTGGATTCATCAGTGAAAAGGACACTACGCCATTGATCGTTCTAATTGATATGCTGCCTTGCCCATTTCAGTCTTTGACGCTTATGGTCACGTGTTAATGGAACTCCTTTTAATGGACGTCTAGAACCTAGATTCACCTCTCTCAAACGTCGTCTGATGGTTCCGATGGAAACTTGGACCCCATCTGCATTTTGAAGAGTATTCCGTAGCATTCTACACGTAGATGTAGGGTTTCTTCTCGCCGAAACGGTGATGAAACGATCCTGAGCAGGTGTTGTTTTTCGTCGCCCACCAAGCCTTGCTCCTTCCAACACGGAACCTGTCTCCCTGAACCTATTCCAAAGTCGAGATATCACACTTTGGCTGACTTGGAGCCTTTCCGCTACAACAACTTGAGTTAGGCCACCCTGTAGCATTCCGATAGCCCTATAAGCCTCAGCGTTTGTTAATTTACGTCTTGGCATTTTCAGAAAACTCGTTTCAAATTTAAGCCGTTGATAAACTGACTTCATTTCAAAATAAGAACATTCATGAAGCATATGCAAAGAACCAAACTACAGAAAAAAGGCGACCAGATTGATGAAATGTCTCATACTGATTTTTATCTGATGGCATGTCATAATGACAACGTTATGTCACTCAATTTTGATGACATAAGGAAGCTACCATAATGAGCTTCCTTATGTCATCAAAATTGAGTGACATACTCCTTTAAAAATAGTTGTCATTGTGACATGTCGAAAATGCAGTTTTTTATTTTTCGGTAATGTATTGATATAAATGCCATCAGATAAAATTTTGTATGTAATACGAATCATAAACAATCATTATGGCACACGCCGTGTTATCGGACTCGGCTACGCCTCGCCCGATAACATTCACGACTTGTACCATAATGATCGTCTTTATGATCCTTATTACATAAATAACTATTATTGGATCAATTCAAGTTGTTATTGAGTTTTAAGAGATTTTACAGCGATTTTCTCGAAGATTACATACTTTTAAAAACGATTGAGTACGATATCCCTAACTCTTGTGGAGCAGTATATTTATTAGAAAAATTTCGAAGAGTGCAGAACAAATCTATTAAATTTACTTACAATTTGGACTTCTTAACACCAACGACTGAACTATATTCTGGTACGTCAACATTAAATATAGATAAACTGATAAAACTAGAACAGACGAAGCTAGTTTACAAAATAAGGAATAATTTATTGAGGAAACAAGCTTCTCTTTTCGTAGTCAAAGAAGAGCGAGAATACAATATTAGAAGTAAAAATGCGTTTATAGAAAAATATACAAGAACATGTATTGTACAAATGTCTCCAATATTTCGAGCTTTCGATGCTTTCAATTCTATTCCTATGGTAATGGCGTGCAATAGAAAAGTAAAAAAAGATTGCCATGACCTCAAAGAGTTTCTTGAATTTCGGTAATGTCTTTGTATATAAAGAACTGATGTTTTGGTTTGTATTTTTGTTTATTTGTTTGATTTAACAAGTCTGATATGAATTATAGTTGTGAATTATTGTTGTTTCTGGGAGAAAATAATGTGAATGTAGGCTCTGATACCACTTTTTTTGCTTATTAAGGGTCAGGAATGAATAAATGAACAAAATAGTTCAAACAAACAATGATTGTTCTAACGTCGTGCTCTGAAATATCAAAACGTCTTCATCGAACGTTTCACATATTTCCTGTGCTTTGACGGCCCCGGAATCAATAACTAATGAAAGTTTAGGAGTTTGGCGGACGTGGGCAGTTAATATTACATAAACCTATAGATATTCGACGGCTCTAGGTGTGCGAGTTGCACCCCAGGGAACTCCCGCATCGAAATTTGGCGATTTGATGCTATTGATTCCGGGAGCAACCTTCAAAATCCGGGATTACGAGGTTGGGGAGCACTGGAAGTTTTTTAAAAAGTTGGACATGCCGCAATGTGAAGATTTTAGGGTCCTTTAATCCGGTGAACGCCGCTGAAATATCAATATTGGGCAGGTCGTATACGTGCTAGATCCCGACTTCCTTGAAAGTGCGATTTTTATACGCCGTTGAGTTTACGTTATGGCGATGGAAGGGGATGAATTTGTCTGTTTGATGTTTGATAGATTCGAATGGGATGAAGAACTTTACGACCGAATATCAATACTAGATTGTCCAGGGATTCCTTGGTGATGACGAATATGGTGTTTTTGGGGGGTCTCACCCCTTACGTATTTTTGACCCAAAAAGTTGGGATTTTCGAAATCGATTTTATTATGCCTAGAGATACTTGGGACAATGCTGATTAACAATATACAAACAAAAGTGGATGCGTGCCCTGGATCAGGCGCTATGACGGTTCGAAATTTCGATTTTTTGAAAAAATTCCATTTCGCAGGTCAAATTCCAAACTATAATAGATAGCGACTTGAATTATATTTTACTGGATTCAGCGTCCTCGAAAACCTATATTTAGATACCAAACATGACCATCTTGTCCTTCTTTGACATGATTATTTTTAGTTTTTTGTTTTCCATTTTTCATTTTCGAGTTTTGTTCACGAGCTCACAGCATGCAGAGTTTAGGTATTATGGGTTAGCAAAATGAGTATTCTGATAGATTCTAATGGGATGAAGAACTTCACGATCGAATATCAACACTAGATTGTCCAGGGATTCTTTGGTGATGACGAATATGGTGTTTTTGGGGGCTTACCCCTTACGTATTTTTGACCCAAAAAGTTGGGATTTTCGAAATCGAATTTATCATGCCTAGAGATAATTGGGACAATGCTGATTAACAATATTCAAATCAAAAGTATATACGACCCCTGGATCAGGAGCTATGACGATTTGAAATTCCGATTTTTTTTGAAAAAATGCCATTTCGCAGGTCAAAATCTAAACTATTCTAGATATAGCCTTGGATTGTTTTTTATTGAATTCAGAGTCCTCGAAAACCTATATTTCGATAACAAACTTGACCATATTGGCCTTTTTTAACCAGATTTTTTATAGTTTTTTGTTTTCCATTTTTCATTTTCGAGTTTTGTTCATGAGCTCAGAGCATGCAGAGTTCAGGTGATATGGGTCAGCAAAATGGGTATTCTGATAGATTCGAATGGGATGAAGAACTTAACGACCGAATATCAATATTAGATTGTCCAGGGATTCCTTGGTGATGACGAATATGGTGTTTTTAGGGGTTCTTACCCCTTACGTATTTTTGACCCAAAACGTTGGAATTTTTGAAATCGAATTAATTATGCCTAGAGATACTTGGGACAATGCGGATTAACAATATTCAAACCAAAAGTGAATGCGACCCCTTGATTCGGAGCTATGGCGGATCGAAATTTCGATATTTTGAAAAAATGCCATTTCGCAGGTCAAATTCCAAACTATTTCAGATAGCGACTTGTATTATATTTTATTGGATTCAGCGTCCTCGAAAACCTAGATTTTAATACCAAACATGACCATATTATCCTTCTTTGACATGAATTTTTTTAGTTTTTTGTTTTCCATTTTTCATTTTCGAGTTTTGTTCACGAGCTCAGAGCATGCAGAGTTTAGGTGATATGGGTCAGCAAAATGGGTATTCTGATAGATTCGAATGGGATGAAGAATTTTACGATCGAATATCAACACTTGATTTTCCAGGGATTCCTTGGTGATGACGAATATGGTGTTTTTGGGGGGTCTTACCCCTTACGTATTTTTGACCCAAAAAGTTGGGATTTTCGAAATCAAATTTATCATGCCTAGAGATACTTGGGACAATGCTTATTAACAATATTCAAATCAAAAGTGGATGCGAGCCCTTGATCAGGAGCTATGACGGTTTGAAATTTCGATTCTTTGAAAAAATGCCATTTCGCAGGTCCAATTCTAAACTATTTCAGATAGCGACTTGAATTATATTTAATTGGATTCAGCGTCCTCGAAAACCTATATTTTGATACCAAACATGACCATATATTGTCCAACTTTGACATGATTATTTTCAGTTTTTTGTTTTCCATTTTTCATTTTCGAGTTTTGTTTACAAGCTCATAGCATGCAGACCTCAGGTGATATGGGTCAGCAAAATGGGTATTCTGATAGATTCGAATGGGATGAGGAACTTTACGACCTAATATCAATATTAGATTGTCCAGGGATTCCTTGGTGATGACGAATATATGGTGTTTTTGATACGTATTTTTGACCCAAAAAGTTGGGATTTTCGGAATCGATTCCATTATGCCTAGATATACTTGGGACAATGCTGATTAACAATATACAAACAAAAAGTAGATCCGATATCAGGAACGGGAGCTATGACGATTTGAAATTTAGATTTTTTGAAAAAATGCCATTTCGCCAGTCAAAATCTAAACTATTCTAGATAGCGCCTTGAATTATTTTTTATTGAATTCAGCGTCCTCGAAAACCTATATTTCGATACCAAACTTGACCATATTGCCCTCTTTTAACCAGATTTTCTCAGTTTTATGTTTTCCATTTTTCATTTTTGAATTTGGTTCACACCTCTGGCGGGTACAAAGTTCTTAGAAGTTCAATCGATCACTAATATTTTCAATAAAAAATTTAATTTCAAGTCTTCAACTCCTATAATGTTGGTAGAAAATTTCTATCCATTCATGCCCCCCTGAAAAAATTCATACCCCCTCTGAAAAACTGTCTGGATCCGGTTGTGTTATGACTGTCAAACATGGCGCGCAATTCAAATCTTGCGCTTTTATTGAAGCACCATTTAAAATGTAACCCAGCTCTCGGAGACAAGCAAAAATAATGTTATCTTCAAGCTGGCCGAGTTACCAAGATAGTTTTTATACAGGGGCGCATCCCGGCAAGATAATAACAGCAATAAATCCCCGGCTTGCCGCATGACAAACACACCGGACCGTCCTGGTGTGGCTTAATTACCAGATATGACTAATTACACGAGGAAGCCGCGATAAAAAGGAATGTTCAAAAAATTTCCAATGTCGAGTTGATTACCCTTGTTAGGGCATACATATATATGCGGCTGCAGTTTGTATTTGCCCGGCTTCCTCTTCGTCGTAATTTTATTCGCTCTCCCATTCATTTCACGCTCGTTGTTTCCGGTTCCGAAAAATATGCCCTTCTCTCGAAAAAAATCGGAAATTATTGCCGGTTACGTGTTTCGGACGTGGATTCTCCGATGCCGACGGCGCTACTGGGTCGGCGGTTTTTGAATTGCGCTGAACAGGTTTTGAGCCTGAGTGGTCTGTGGGTTTTGAAGGGTTCCCGAATATGAAGTATCATATTCTTGAATAAAGAGAATTTTTTGGGCGCTCGTTGTACCCAAATGATGTCTGTATTTTTGGAATTTTGTGCCAAGAATAGTCTGATAGAGCAACTAACAGATCACCTGAATTCGTGGAGGAAACCTATACGAGGATATATTGAAAAATTCTTAGCCTACTATAGAACCATTAGAACCAAACAAAATTTCAATGTCAAAATATTTTATTACTCAACATATTCTCCTCTTAATTGAATACATTTATTACAGCGAACCTGCAACGTCTCTAGACCATTCAAAAAAAAGTTTCTTGTTGCTCTGCAAATCAGTCCTCCACAGCTTTTATAACCTCCTCGCTGGAAGAAAATTTACGACCTTTTATACTTTTTTTCAGTTGAGGAAAGAGATGATAGTCGGACGGAGCCAAATCTGGTGAATAAGGGGGGTGTTCTAGTAATTCTAACCCTAAATCACGAATTTTTTGCATGGCAACATGGGATTTGTGTACTGGGGCGTTGTCCTGTAAAAACAAAACACCTTTGGATAGCTTTCCGCATCTTTTCTCTATAATTTTTTTTTCCGTAGAGTGGTCAATAATGTCGAATAGAAATCTCCAGTTATTGTTCTACCCTTATCCAAAAAATCAATCATGATTACTCCATGGCGATCCCAAAAAACTGAAGCAAGAACTTTTCCAGCAGATTTTTGGACACGAAACTTCTTAGGTCTTGGAGTGTGTCGCCATTCCATCGATTGTTGCTTCGTTTCTGGAACGTAGAAATGTACCCAAGTCTCATCCATAGGAACAATTCGGTTTAAGAAGTCTACATCGTTTTCGAATCGAGCACAGATCGAACGCGATGCTTCTTCCGTTGCACGCTTTTGGTCAACATTCAAACATTTGGGGATCCATTTTGCAGAAATTTTTCTCATGTCCAAATTGACGTGAACTATACGATGAACGCGTTCGTATGAAATCTTCAGTGCTTCAGATATCCGTTTTAGCCCAATTCGACGGTCTGATAAAATCATGTCATGAACTGCATCGATATTTTCGGGGACTGACACAGAAACTGGCCTTCCCGATCGGTCATCATCTTCAATGGAAAATTTACCTCGTTTGAAGCTTGCAGTCCAATTTTTCACGGTCGCATACGAAGGACATTGATCACCAAGGATATTAAGCATATCTTCGTAAATCTGCTTACCTCTTAATCCTTTTAAATACAGGTACTTGATGATGGCTCGATACTCCAATTTTCACAATTTCGTTGGACATCTTTCTTTTATTTATTGCATAACTCTGGTTTACACCTTTGACGTCGAACTCTACACTGACACTTCTAATAAGTTATTGTTCGTTGATATGGTATCGAAATATTTTATTTATGCATGGAACTGGTCTAGGCTACCTAGATATCAATACATCCTCCTAACTTTCCACTTCGAGTATCCTGAGGCCTTCCGCCAGCAATGCAACGACTTGTGGTCTCATCCGTTAACTCCGAAGTTGGGAAACGCGCGTTGACCCTGCACAAAAAACCACAACGCCCCCTCCTGCACCTTCAATATTCCCAGAACATTGAAACCATTTGTACTTCGATCTAATCTACTAATTACCTGCTAATGGCCCTGCAAGCTGCACCGTCTACCCGCTGGTAGCCCGGCCAGATTCAGCGGATTAGAGAAACTCTTCATGTCAGCGATGATCGATGCGTGCACACTCTAATCCGATGTTAATTCCCAATAAGGAACAATTGACTTCATCAATCTAATCTCCTGTAGGATCGAGGTGCATATTAGGGAATACACGGTCCAGATCTAGTGGTGTTGTGTTGCATTATGGCGGTATCAATTACTGCGATGGTGTCAGCGTTCTGGATCTCCCTGGGAACTGTATGCTAATGCCGAAATGGATTACTCCTGTCGGTCGATATGCTGATGGCACACCCGGATCAGGCAAGGGTAAGACGGTCAAGTTGGAAAAAAAAATGATGCCTACAGACCACAACCGAAACCTATGAACAGCTGTAATAAATTGAAAATTTTGGTTGACCAGTGTAGACTTCCGAAAGTTACTTTGTCGCTATCGGTAGGGTACAGGATGTGCGGCGAGACGATAACGATCGAAATTATTGATTTTCAGTTCAAGTTTTTCATGGGACTCAGACGATATCAGAAAATCGTTCCACGAAATCGGTTGCATTAAATGCGTACGATAGCAGAAAACTTGGAGGCTAAAATCGTGGGATTTGCAACGTGGCAGTACCCGGAACTTTCATGGGAAACTGCGTCATCCTTTCAGAACAGGGAAGAAAAAATCTTTAATTTCATTGGTTTGTGAAAACGAAGAAGGAAATCTTCAATGCGATTTGGAGACGAAAAAGGCAGTAACTGGGGAAGCCTTAAACGGGAAGGTTCCCAGTTGGCTCGGGAGACGGTTCGGAAATTAAGGGTAGCTGGAGAAGCCTTAAACGGGAAGGTTTTGAGTTGACTCGAGAACGGTGTTAGGGTAATGACTTATTTTGATGAGTTCTATCACCTGTTAAAAGAAAAGCCTCACCTTTAAATTCACCCTGTATAGGGAAACCACTGACATGATAAAGTTCCCACAGCTTCGCTCCGGGTAAGCAAGAGGAAAGTCTCAGTTGCAATATAAAAAAGGGTCAAGAAATCATGTTATTTCCAAACGTCCTTTTTCGACTGACAGGATCATCGAAAATTTCAATTTCTCGCCTAGGAGGAGAAATAGTTGCTATGGCTTACTTTCCCTTCGGCGGAAGTATCGTTATGCAACTCTCATTATTAAGTGAAAACAGTGGCGTAGTAACGCCACCACGGGCCTGTGTTCAAGATATTTTCCGGGCCCCTACCCTCCCTATTAACGCTAGTCGTTCCAAGCGTCCGGGCCCCTTATAGGGGCCCGGGCCCGTGTTCTTCGAACACGCCGAACACTGGTCACTACGCCACTGAGTGAAAACTGATTAACATAAAATACTTCTGTATTCTCCTGGAAAATAATAATTTTTCGCTGGTTAATTGTTTTCTTTTAATCAATAAGATAGTGAAGATTCCACACACAGAAAATTATCATGTCACATTCAGAAAATGGAGAGTTGACAGGGGGGACCAAAACTTGCGACGATGTGTGTATTGAACAAAAAATTGTTACTTCAATTTCCTTAACTTCCTTTCAGCAGCTAATTATAAGATCCTTAATTGAAGAGAATAATTCGGTGAGATCTTTGGTCCCAAAAATCCACAATTTCATGCCCCATTCGATCCAAATTGACCATACACATTTGTTGAATTACAGAATGAAATCAAACATGATTCTACCGGATATTGAATCCAATTATATCCATCACCAGAACTGGGCACTTAACCACTTTCATTATGAACTGACAAAAATATACTATTGTTGCATTCAATTACGTTGTTTTATGGTTAGTTGAATGCGGAATTACGTTTCGATTGTTGTGGAGGTTTTGATGTTGCAATAAAAGTTCTTCATGATATATTGATTGATACATCGGTATAAATCCAAAACTGAAATGAATATTTTGTGAAGTGATTTTTTCTAGTATATTTCCGTATAATAGGGTGAAATAATGTCCAATATGTTCGAAACAATGCTGGAATGATTTATGAGATTCATATCGATAAATTTATAATTACTGTATTCAGGAGGATTATTAAAAAAGCTGAAATGTTCTGATTGAATATCCCGATTTCAAAAGGCCACATGAATCAATTAATCAAATTATTTCAGGCTGTAGACTGCACAAATTGTAAAGAGTGATCCACACAAAACTTTCCAAACGAATATTTTGATCGCACATTTTTCTGAAGATTCTGCAATTATGTATTGTCTACTTTATTCGTCGTTTATTCCCTTTGTTTGCCTCTCTCTTTAACAATATAGAGCGACTGTTAATATTTCTCTTTCAGTACCCTCCTCAGGAAAGCAATATCTTCTTCAATATTCGATATTAAACTAAACTCAAATAGTAAATATTGTCAATAGATTGAACGAAGTAAATAAAATGATTTTCCATCCATACACTACTTTATTAAATTTCGGTCTCAATTTGAGCGGATAAACTACAATAATGAAAAGACCTGCTATGATTCCATTGCTGCTTGAATTTTCATAATTCTGCATAGTGTGGCGTTTTCATTACACGGCTCATAATTAATTAAATTGCGTGACGCTTCTTTGATGATCTGTCATCATGATGATTGCAATATTTCATCAACTCCATATGGTTCGTCAGATAGATATTGGAGAGAAGGATCCTCAGGTGATAAGCCATATATTGTTGATGTTGACGAGCGAATAACTTCATCAACTCATTTTGTTTTCTTCAGAGGTGCCATCTTTCCACACGAAGAGGGTTCAGGTGTTCATTTTTCACATCGATAAGAATCTTCAAACAGGAAATTTCGAAAATTGTCCTCAATTGAGATTTCAATGATAATCAAATCAGGTCATTCCATTTGATATGGGGATTCATTATTGCACGAATTAATTTTAATCGTTAGTAGAATAGTCTTGGTAACAATTCAGCCGCAAGCAATGGAAATTTATTATTCGAGATATTCATTAGTGAAGTTCAAAACGAACCATCGTTAATAAAGGGGTTAACTCTTTGTTAGGACGGCTTCCATCCAGGACGGAGTTGTAAATATGTACGAGTAATTGATCATTTTCCCTCATTTTCTTCGGGTTTCTCCCTGGTCTCTCGTAATGGAATCTTGGAGTATTGCTGGAGGGATATTTAGGTAAAATTCGTTCTGACTTCGTCACGGATTAAATCAATTCAATCTCGAATACTTACAAGAGGAAGTTAGGTCTTTATTTTTTGAAAATCGAGTCAGAAGCTTCCAGAATTGGCCCAAATTGATTCAATCGCATAAACTTCTCACAATCAAGAACACCACAAAAGATCATAAATACACTGCGCAAAAAAATTAACGCACATTATGGAAATTTCAAATTTATTCTACAAATGAAGGTGTTCTCAATGATAATTATTTTTATCAGAATTATGCATGCATATGTTATCCACTTTCAACGTTTTTCTTCAATACAGATGTTTTCTCCCAGCAGGAATAAAAAAAGATGATATTATCAGATTTTGAATGTATTGGCTCCATTCTAAAATCAGTTGTTCTCGATCAATTCTAGTGATCAATAGTTTTTCTTTCGTTTGATTTTCTACACTCGATCGCTATGCAACGCGAAACACGCAATTTGACCCAAGAGGAATGCGCCCAAGCGGTAGTTTTGCGATAAGAAGAGTGGACATACACAAGAATTGCAGAAAGGTTTGGAGTTTCCCATACAAGTGTGTCCAGAATGTTGCAGCGATTCAGGGAGACAGGTATGAATGTCCGAAGACCAGGACAGGGTAGACCACGGGTAACAACTGCCATTCAAGAACGTTACTTGAGAGTTTCTTCGTTGAGACAACGGTTTGCAACCGCTCGCCTCCTTCAAAATCAGCTTGAGCAAACTCATGAGGTGCAAATTAGCACTCAGACAATAAGAAATCGCCTCAGAAAATATGATTTAAGGCCTCGTGTCGCGGCAAGAGGCCCAGCTCTTACCCCAGCCCATCGAAGGGCGCGTTTGGATTTTGCGAGAGAGCATATCCATTGGGAAGAGGCCGATTGGGAAAGAGTTCTCTTCGCAGATGAGTCTAGATTCTGCCTCTACCATTGTGATCGACGTTCCCTTGTATACAGACGTCCACATGAAAGATATGCTCAGTGCAATTTCCTGAATACTACTGGTTTCGGGGGAGGATCGATTATGGTATGGGGTGGAATATCTTTGACTGCTCGCACAGACCTAGTGGTCGTTGATAATGGAGCTATGAATGCTGATAAGTATATAAGGAACATTCTTGAAGAGCATGTGGTGCCATTTGCCCCATACATTGGTGAAAATTTCATTTTTATGGACGATAATGCCAGACCCCATCGTGCGCGCATCGTTCAGGAGTACCTTGAAGAGGTTGAAGTCTTTCGAATGGAATGGCCAGCAAGAAGTCCAGATCTCAATCCGATTGAGCAGGTTTGGGACAACCTCAATAGAAGGCTGAGAAGTTCATAAAATCATCCAGGTACTCTTAATGACTTAGGAATCCAACTCGGAGAAATCTGGGAAGGATTAGATCAGAACATTTTAAGATCACTCATTTTGAGTATGAACCGTCGTTGCCAAGCTGTAATTAACGCAAGGGGTGGAAATACTAAGTATTAAATCACTTATCAGCATTTCAGTATTTTGAAAATTGTTCATTTCTCTTCTTTCACATAAAATTCGGTGAAATCCTGAATTTTTCTTCCATTTAATGTGTCTTGTTTCGTTCAAAACCTTCCCGAGAGAACATAAAAAATAAGTCATAAAGTCAATGTAGAGTTAACTTTCATTAAAATTGAGATTTTCAGAATGTGCGTTAATTTTTTCGCGCAGTGTATTATGCGTGGTAATAAATCTTCACCAGTAGAGAACAGCCACTTATCTAATGTTAAGTTAAATTTCAATAATTGAACTTTCACTTACTGTGCTAATGAATAAGTAAATACTTATTTGTGTTGAGATTTAATTTTTCGGTCCAAAAATTTTCGATTAGACATTGACAAATGCTTCATAATTCAATAACAATTTTCTCAAGCTCAAGTCTATTTTCAATGTCCTTGGAATATTACAACTGAAAATATGTAAGCAGCAGTCTTTGAGTCGGAGATTTCGGATGTGGTGAAAGATTATATTAGCAGCTATTAATGCGAAATAAAAAACGGAACCTGCGAAACGCTTATCGAAGAAGACGCAGGAAAGAGAAAGCGCGAAAAATTATAAAAAAGAAGGAATGAAAATTTCAGTTCACTCCATCGATACTTACCCGTTCATTTCGCCCGCATTATAAAATAACGACTCCTTTCATCAAGCCGCAAACGTCTTTGATCTACCCCGAACGCCCGAAGCGACAACAGCCGGAAAAGATACTCGGATGCCGCGAAAATGTGGCAGAAAACGATCCGCATTTTCCGACCGATCGAGGGCAATATTTCGAAAAGCTTTTATTAGGTACCATAAAAAGGCAACATTTATTTTGCAATATACAATGCACCACCCTCCGGGGGTCCGAGAACCGACCCTCCTTATTGCCGTTTTATCATTTTGCGCTTATTATTATCCCTTCGCCCCCCGATACCGCGGAGCGGCGTGAATGATTTGCGGCCCGCAGATTTTATGATCCGGAAAAATAATAAGACCAATATGATTGCTTTTATGGATACGCCGGTCCGTAATGACACGGCAGAAACCCCGTCGGCCCTCCCCGACGCGGCGACCGCGGAATAATTGATAACGCCGACCGTCATTTGTTTCCGTCCTTCGTTTTGTATACAAATTGACGGGGTTGGTTTATTGAAATGGGGATACGTGGAATTTGGACGTGATGAAGACCGCTTTTTCGACGCCTCTGGCCGAATTGGATGGGTTTCAATTCGGAGCCCTAGGAAATTCACGGAATTCCAGTATTTGCGGTCGACGTGGCAACGGCGCATTTTTGATAGGTTTCCGAATTTGCCAAGCTCGAATGATTGAGGGGATGATACTAACTGCAATTCCAGCCGGATCTTTATTGTTCGCCTTTTGCTCATTTCGTATACCGGTTAATGCTCATGTATTAATAACCATCATTACATGATAGTTGCATAATATACTATTATGATTGGATATACAGTGTGTCTGGGCATGACTAAGCAATTAGGGGTTTACCCCCCATTTCTGGAATAGCAGCCATTTTAAATTAATTTTTTATTTTAGTTGACCCTTTCAAATGATATCGATTTCTTCTGAAATAAAGGTCCTAGAGATGTGAAATGTGTTTTTTGAAAAATAATACTAGCACCTTTCATTAAAGTAGAACAATATGAAAACATTTAACATTTTTTAAGAATTTTTTTATGACATTTTTGAGTTGAATGTTTCCATATTGTTCTACTTTAATAAAAGGTGGTAGTATTATCTTCCAAAAAACATTTTTCTCACATCTGTAGGACCTTTAAGTCCGAAGATAGCGATATAATTTGAAAGGGTCAACTAAAATAAAAAAAATCTATTTCAAATTCTTTTTTTTTTTCATGTTGTGGTTTTCACGAGAAGGAATATTCAGAGAACATCGTGAGAACCAGGGGCAAGCAGGTAGGAATTGGTGTTCTTCTTGAATTTCTGGAGGTTATATGCCTCGGGGAACACCTCCCTAGGCAATGTGTTCCAAAGCCTCGCTGTTCGTTGGATGAACGAGTCTTTGAAGAGAGATGTTCTGCAGGTCTCCAAAGTTACCACGAAGGGGTGTGAAGACTTAACTTGTCGGGTTAGTCTGGAAGAGACTGCCAGAGGGGGAACGATTGCTGATAATTCAGAGAAGAGCATCGCCCATGGAAATATCTATAAAATAGAGACAGATCGCCCACTTTTCTACGGTGTTCCAGAGAAGTGAGCGAGTTTGTAAGCGGGCATCACCGACGAGACGAATTGCCCTTTTTTGTGCAGAATCCAAGAGTTTAAGGGTTTGTTTAGGTGCAGCACTCCAAATATGGGAACAGTATTCCAGGACGAGTCGAATCTGTGCATTATAGATCATAAGCAGCTGACTCGAGGTGAAATAGCTCCTGGCACGAAACAGAAAACCAAGTTTTTGGGATGCACTTTTAGCAATGGATCTCCCGTGATTCTCCCAGGAAAGGTTACTGCCGACAGTAATGCCAAGCATCGAAATGGATGACTTCAATGGTATGGTCACTCCCGACAATTTTATGCTGGGCACAGTAAGACCGGCTTTTCTAGAGAAAATATATGCTTGTGTTTTATTTGCGTTGAATTCTACCAAGTTATTAGATCCCCATTCAAGAATTGGTGCCAAGTCCATATTTATGTTGAACAATTAACATTTCTTCCTCGTTCGTTTCTGATTTGGCGGGCTGATATTGGAGCCCTAGAAGAAAAGGCGGTATGGAGGGTACTATCATCCGCGAAGCTGTGCACTAGACACGAAGGTCACGAAGTTGCTTCCAGCAAATCGTTGGTGTGAAGTAGAAATAGTGTTGGAGGCAGAATTGATCCCTGCGGAACACCAGCATTTATGGGAAGAGAGTCAGATGAAACTCCATCGACCACTACATGGAGAGATCTGTTTGAGAGAAAACTAGCAAGCAGAGAACAAAGCTTTAGGGGCACGCCATAAGATGGAAGCTTGGCGATAAAATTAGGTATATTGGATGCTCTTAAATTATCATTGTCATGCCCAGACACACTGTATATTCTTGAAAACAGACGGTTCATATTTGCCCAAAATTTGTTACTGCCTACCGGTCAATATGGACAACGCCACAATTCACCGTTGACGAAAAAAAAGGTTTCAAATCTCGGTCAAAAACACAGCCTAGTGTCTTCCTCAAGCAGGATATCACCAATAAGTGTAATCGCAATAAAATTAGGGAAAAGACGCACGCGCTAAGGGTCAGGAACGACGCTAGGCGCCGCGGCGCCACTCGCCCACCGACCACCGCGAAGCGTGCGACAGTTGCGTAATGTTCTGTCTATGGGTTCCACCACGTACGCCTCCGGATAAGAACCCCGCTGCGCCCGCTCGCCACTGAAAGTTCGCCACAACTACCAAAAGTTTCAGAACAACAAATAACATTAAACGTGAATAAATAAATAAGAAGAAATTGATAAATAATTAAATTAAATTAAAACTAGCATAAGTTTACCCTTTCGACTCTTTGTGTGACTTGCCTTCCTCTCACTGTGATTTCTTGTTGGTGTGTTTGGTGTATCAGAATTAGTGATCAATATCGATATCTCTGGTGTGATCACAAGAATTTTTAAGGACACTTTTTGAATCGTGCAGGGATGATGTTAAACAGTGGTGAAATTGAAGGACGCAGAATTACACCGATTATGGAAAAGGATGGTGTATGATTTCATCTGATGAACATGGAGTTCGCCAGAGGATTTCTTATTTTAGTTTTGGTTCTTCTCTGTTCAGGTACGTCTTCATCGATTGAAAATTTCGTGAATTATAGGTTCAAATTCATCGAAGAAATAAACACAAATAGGTATATATATTCCATTCACAATTATAAAATCACAACTCTGACCTTGGAAATTTGACACATTCAACTCTGTATGGAAGTTATGACGTTTTTCAAAATATTTTTATGTTCCAAGTCCACACTTTGTTGCCCTTTCTACATTCTTAGCGTATTTCTCAGAATGTGAATGAATTTTGGAAAAAATGTGATGGACGAAAATAATTAACGTTTATATGAATTGATAGAAAGGATTCCTTTTCTATATATTTGCATGAAAAGTACAAGACATCACTGTTGAAATATATTTTTTTTCGCCATGGAAAAAAATTGCATTGCTTTCACATAATTTTCATATGCATGCTTGTGAAGATTTAATGTTTATTATGACTTGACGACATTTTATTTATTTGATCTTATGAACAAGGATTAAGATATTCTGACTGTATAGTAATTTATTAGTTTAAAAAATATTCATACATTACTACCACAGTAGGTTTGTACAAATAAAAGGGAATAGGTCAAACATATGCTTCACATTTATCATTCACCTGTTCTAAAATAAGACACAAACTCCTGGAATATGGAAAAAACCGATGTATTCTGGTTCAATATCGCCTATTTCTATACTTTCGGCAAAGGAATGAAAGCTCCAGTGACACATTTCAATTCATCGGAATCTGAATTCACCTACTGTGGAATGCAATATAGTCATATTTCTTCTTTTTTTTAGCTTTTTCGTAGTTTTTTTTTTTCTGAAACGTGAAAACGATCAACAATAATCATTTAGAGACCGATGATGGCCATCCAGAACCCGTTTACTTACGAAAATCCTGCAAGTTCTTTCCTCATAATTCCTCGAAAATTCTACCTGAACCATATTTTCCGGTCGCTTTCGTTAGAAGATCGTTTAAGGAAGCCTTTTTTGTCCATTTACACATTCCAAATAAATTTTGAGCACCAAAAACGATACCGAAACTAACCAAACTTCTGGGGGACCGGAATTTCGTTTGAAATCTTTCAAAACGGCCAGATACCTAAAAAAACTTCGTTATCACGTGTAAAAAGGTCGATTAGTACTTACTTTCGCTTTATTTATGCTTATAAATCGATTTTTGGTCCAATTCAAATTTGCCGTTCGTACTCACGCCAAAACTCGTGAAAGGAAAAAATGACACTTGCACGAAACTCCTTCTGGACGACGAAGAACGGAAAAATAGTCGATTTCCTATCGATATTTCTCCCCAAAATCGCCGATCGATTCGAACTAACAAAATGTGGAAAATCTTTGATACTTTTACTTTGATGTAAACAGAAAAACTGGCATCGTCATTTTGTCATTAACGATATTTTATGTACGCGCACAGATTTTTCATCAGGTGCACCAACTCCTGAAAACGAAACCATGACCTCCTATGTGATTAAATAAAAGTGAATGGAGTATACATATAGGCATTATTTTTAAGAAGTTTCCTTTTATTAAACAAAATAGGTACTTCTTTCCTTTACTTTTTTTTCGAATTGTTGTTCCAAAAGTGTTACAAATTTTTTTTGTAAAATACACCCAGATTTCATGTTATTCAACAGTTCATAGTTGAAATAGTCGTACATTTAAATATTATTTTGAGTTCGTAAGTGAATTTTGAATGATCACAATGTTATCTTTTTTGTTTTTCAATTGTAAAGTGAGATACTTAAGCTGACATGCAATTATCAGTAAATTCATATCATTATAATCCTTTCCTTATTAAATTCACGAAATTTATACTCATCATTATGATCCTTCATCTAAAAAATATTTCGGAACTGACATCATAAACAGATATAACACAGAAAGTACTAAGAATAGTTCTTCTGAGACAGTCTTCGTACCGTCATGACATTTGGCAATCGAATAGACTTGAATATTGACACATTATATCGTTTTTTCAATATTTTATCCAATAAGGTTAGCACTAGAGTGATTCCAAAAATAATTTTCAATATTTTGTGAAACATTGCTATACCTTCTTAATTGAGCCGAATTAGAAAAAGGAAAACATTTTCCTCAAGAATCTATACATGTATAAGTTGAAGACTCAAACTGTATATTCAGAACCTTGATTGAAAGAAAAGGTTCACTCAAAATTTGCACCATTTCGAAATATTACAAATAGGTATTTATTAAGAATAATTTGTTTTTGCTGTTTGTGGATCAATGTCACAGTTTTAGGTACAATGAGGAGAGATGAGTTAATTCTTTTGTATACTCTGTGAATAACATTTTTCCGGATTGGTCCTGTTTTTCCTGTTGTTTAGTATTTGGGCATTCAATCATATGCAGGGCTTGTTTTGTATAGTTCGAGTATTTTAGATATCATTCCAGGGCATTTCATTCAATGTGCAATTTTTGGATGATGAACAATACATATTTTCTGCTTGGCAGCAGAATATATAGAGTCGTATTTTGCTGCCTTATTGTTCTGGTGCATTTTCAGGAATCCGTTATTGATCTGAATCGACTGAATGAATTAAATATGGTGAATATTGAAATTCCATCAACAGAATGGTCCTACAAAATTGTTGTTAATGTTTTTTATTGTTCATTTATATCGTGGCGTTTGAATGAAGCGAGTAAAATTCATATAATCAATTGTGAAAAAAATGAGAATTACAGTAACTTGCTTATCCGCCAATTTGTTGTTGAGGACACCAAATATCAGACCAAGAGTAAGAACGAATTGATCAGTTCCAACCGATATTGCAGGAGCATTTTATTCAAGGACTCTCGGTAAAACTTCTAGCTCATATTTCTGGATGTTACATCTCTATAAATTCGAAATCGAAAACTTTTCACATTATCGATTTGAACTTCAGATGAATATTTAAGAACGGAATTTTCACTTCCTTCATCAGAACTGCTTCCTCCTCAATAATCTGTGTAATACATTTTTTGCATTTGGGTCATGCTCATAACTTGGAATGAGAATTTCGAACTTCACAAACTGGGGGAGAAACTCTACAAACTCACTCTCGAGATGAAAATTATTTCAGTTTTGTTCGGCAGTTTCTGCAGTTAACCCAGTAGTTCTCTTTTGTGCGCAGATATGGACCATATTATTGAATGTGTTTTGAATCGTTGGAAAAACAGAAAAGTTTTTGGTGCAGCAAGGATTCCGTGAAAATAGGTTTTGGCGAAAAGAATATTACATTTTCATTTTTCACCAATGTGAAATTGTGAAGTGGGAGATCAAATAAAAAGAAAAATTTTTCAATTTTGATGTTTCACAGAAAATATTCATTCATCAAAATTCAGATATAAGATGAATTATACAGGGTGATTCACATAAAACTCTAGAGCTTTTTTGGCATCATCTTTGGATAAAACTCGTCTTGGCCTAATGAAGAATAGATTTTTAATTGGGTATATGACTTTTTGATTTGGAATCTAACGCCTAAAAAGGCGGAAAGGGTCATCCATTGAATACTTACACAAATAGTCAGGTATTCATTGACAGCTTCAGGCATTGTGATTGATATCTTTCTACTCCAGCATTGTGAATATGAATATGAAATTTCTATTATGCGAATCATCTCTGGGAAACTGACAGTATGTGCTTATTTCTCAATTATGATTATCATTCCATCAATTTCAAATGGAGTTAAAACAAACGTCAGAATGCATTATGATGAATATTCATCCATTTCGCGAATGTCAACCAATGTAAATCTCCTCATTAACATCAATGATTAATGGAGAATACAGGTCCTAACAATGAGGGCATTTAATGAGAATTTCTACCTCCATTGACCGCCGTGTTCATTCAGTTAACTGATACCTAAATTTTAAATAAGCATGGGAATTCTATGGGTCTCGTGGTTTGTGCATACATACTTTGTATGAATTATATAGGGTGAGCCTTGACTGGCTCATGTTTTTCAATTTCAGAATGCCATAGCCTTCCCCTTTCCAGTTAGATGATAAACTCTCGATGGTTTTCCAACCAACAACACTAAAAAGAGGAGGAGCCTGAAATGCACGTTCTCTATTAAAACCTGAATGAGCCATCGTCATTTTTTTTAATTAAAAGAACCGGAGGATCGAAACTCAATTCGATCAAACCCTAATTTTTCAATTCGACGCGATAAATCAAGTTGGAAATATCGATATCGCAGAGGAGCCTTTTCTACCTCTTCGGCAAACATTTTCCTCCGTTGGGAAATTGAGTTTACATCGTAACGTCGGTCTACCGCTACGATAATCTAGATTTATGGCGCAAATAAGCGCCATACAACGAAGTAAATCAACAGGATACTAACTAGAATCCGAATGTCTTTCATTATTTCTCTAGTGCACACCTGAAGCCCTAATATAGTTTATGTGGGTGCTCTAGGACTGATGAAGCGCCTTATTGCTGCTGTTGTGCATCGTAACTTTGTGCATGAGTAAAATACGTAAATTCCTCATACTGGCGGAGTTTTGCTCAAACTTGAGAAATCCTCGAGCTCATATCGCTAATAGACCAAGCAGGTTAATGCAAAATGCATTAGGTTTGGGAAATAACAAATAGAAAGAAAAGGAGTTACCTATATGGAACGAGAGTAAAAATGAAAAAGGTTCACATTCATCGCATTCCATAGCTACCTACACTGGCGGATCTGGGGAGTTTTCAGAGGGGGGGCCATAAAAGTTATATACTCTGGTCGACGGCTACGGCACCGATTGTACATTTAAAAAGTGCCTTTCATTTTTCCAAGTTCACGCCCTCAATTTTTCACCTTAAGGCTTGATTTTTTTTAATCGAAGTTGAAGGGTGTCTTGAGGCACTCCAATTTCTTCACTTTGAAAAAATTATTTTTTTGTATGAAAAAATCGGCTACAGCACCGATTCTCCATTCGAAAAATGCCTTTCATTTTTCCAAGTTTACCCCCTCAATTTTCCACCTGAATCTTTTTTTGATTAGAGTGAAAGGATGTCTTGAGGGCACTCCAATTTCGCCTCTTCGAAAATATTATTTTTTCGCATGAATAATTGGGTTGAAATTGACTTCATAATCGTTTTTCAGCGGTTGTTCATCAATTTTTTTTTGAAAATTCATTGGAGTGCCCTCGACAAATAAATTTTTTATATTTTAAGAAAAATTTTATTTGGATAGGCGCTTAAATAATGCAAAAAATGATGGAAATACTGAAAAGACTTCCAGAAAGTGTGAAATTGCAGAGAAGTGTCTGAAATTCCAGGAGAATTAAAGAAAAAATCTATTTTTCAGGTGGAAAATTAAGAGCGTGAACTTGGAAAAATGAAAGGCACCTTATGAATGGAGAATCGGTGCCGTTGGCAAGAGTAAAACGTCCCCTTAATAGTGAAGTCCTATCGTTTTAGTGTAGGAGGGTGTTTTTTGTAAATCTGAATTTTTGAAAAAGGCTGTGAATTTTTTCCTGTGGAAAATTCTTTGTTTCTGTCAAAAAAAATTTTTGCCACTTTTTTATGTTTCATTCGATGGTGAGGGTTTATTTTCCTAAATCAATGCTTATCAATATTTATTCGAACAACAATATTTTATTTCAAATATGATGATGAAAAACTAATAAAACTCAAAACTCACCGATTTATCAAAGCATCAATGCATTCAATTCAGTACCATAAGAAATTGTCAATATTAAGAAAACTGTTAACATGTGCAAAAGCCTTAAACAGTATTTGAGGAAGATAGAAGAAAAATAGTTATCCCCTAGTATAGATCTATATTAAAAGAATTTTTGTAAAATAACTTTGTATGGATATGTGTTTTTTCTCTTGAAATGTATTTGTTTTTTTAGGCCCTAGGACCAGTAGGAAACTGCTGATTAGGGGTCAAAAATAAATTTGATTCATTATTATTATTATTTGACTCTAGATACCTATTCACGTTTATTTAAGTAGAGCTTGAGTTTACCATTCTAAAAATATACAAAACTTGATATTTTGCCTGAAATCTTCAATATCTAAATCAGAATTCCACATTTACCAGTGACATAAAAAAAATATTTAGGATGTATCCTTCGAACTAAGAAAGAAGAAGGTATTATCAGTAAAAATGATGCCATTTCATACTCCAATTATTCATCACTTGCCTGCCAGCAAAATAATTCTTTGAAATATTTAATTATATGTAGGGTTTTGGAAAAACTTCTGATAAGTATTTTTGAATTCCACTCAAAAAAATTCTATAGAAAAATTGGCTTGACAAGGAAAACGGTATAGCAATTTTTCCAAAATGCACATTTGCGAAAAACACCCGATAACTCGAAGAGATATGCATTTTTCACCATGAAAATTTCACCAAAATCAAGGATTCTAATGTGTACATTCATCATTAAACAAAGCTGTGTTCTCCCTGTTAAATATTTTCGAGTTAAATTTGAAAACATCATCTGAATTTTTGAGGAAACTGCTTGAAATAATCTGAATGTGCTTTAGCCAATATCTATAATTCTCTAAACTATGTTCAAAATTCAAGTTACTAAGCCCACTCCCTCAAATCAAAAAGTCTCGAGAAAAAACCTCTCCCATTTCGAGAATATCTGTTATCGTTCGATTCCCAAAAATTTCGAAATAACCCATA
The DNA here is from genome assembly GCA_910592335.1 of Adalia bipunctata. NCBI lineage: Eukaryota > Metazoa > Arthropoda > Insecta > Coleoptera > Coccinellidae > Adalia > Adalia bipunctata. The sequence continues at coordinate 71,830,247 of OU342949.1, read as the reverse complement.
ACTCTGCATCCCCAATTCCCTCCTCTCCTCGTACCCCTTTCGCTATACCGGTTTACCGATATGAGCCCACAAGATAAGTTAATATCGTCCCATAAATCAGAATAATTCACCTAGGCTATGTTGAAATTCAATCTCTCCGCCATAAAGTGCAGGCGGATTTTCTGTGGGGGATCAAATATCTGGCGGATAAGGGTAAAAACTATCCGTTGTATACCGATCTATCGTCTGGCTCGAACATCGAATAAGGTGCATGGGGGTTTTGGACGGAAGATTGGCGGTTTCTGTTTCGCGTATAGTATTACGGCCTCTCGTATATTCTTCTGTAATGCTCTGTTCGCTACGCAAGGTCTGGCAGAGTGACGTTCACGGTGAGTCTGTGAATTAAAGATGAATGGTATATGAATGTCTATCAGATCCTTTCAAACGTGATAGACCAAATTATACTTTACACTTTATGGCTTAATACTCCTTAATTATGAAGGAACCTCACAAATATACTGCTCCACACTATTCAATCGTTTTTGAAAGTATGTAATCTTCGAGAAAATCGCTGTAAAATCATTTAAAACTATGAAAATATGAGGGATTCCGGGGATCTTCAGTTAAACCAGGATTCAATATAATATTGGAAACTATTTATTCTACCTTAATCTTGATACATAACATATTACACTAGTCGACTACTCTACCTCTATCCACAGACTCTATATAACCCTACATTCTCCTATGTCATATGTTAACCATAGAATACAAATCTATCAACTATTTGACACACCTCCTTAGATTTGTATTACTAAAACTTATTTTAAGCCTAATGCTTTTCTAAATTTGTCGAATTTGATTGAGCCTAGAGCTTTGGTCAAAATATCAGCAATATTCTCTTCTGAATTAATTTTTATGACATCTATAATTCGGTTTAAATAACTTTCATTTACAAAATGAAAATGTGTTTCAATATATTTTGAATTTTTTGTAAAATTTCCATGTTTAGCTATACTAACGGCTCCTGAATTATCTTCAAATATCTTTATGGGCTCAGAAAATACAATTTTAAAATCTAACAGAATATCTTTTACAATTTTTAATTCACTAACACATTCAGATAAAGCAACGTATTCAGCAGCTGTAGAAGATTTCGTTACAGTACCCTGTTTTTTTGATTTCCAAAAAATTACATTGTCATACATTATAATCACATAACCAGTGGTAGACTTCCTGTCATTTATATCTCCTGCCCAATCAGAGTCTACATAACATTTTATTATTTCAGAATTATCATTTCTATAAAATGTCAACTTCATATTCTTCGTGAGTATTAAATACTTGAGGACTCTCAATGCATATTTATAATGAGTGTCATCATAACTGTTTTGGAATCTACTTAAATAGTTCACACTAAAACTTATATCAGGTCTTGTACCAGAACTAATGTATAATAAAGCACCTATTAAATTTCTGAATTTAATATTTTTATTTTCTGATTCTGCAGGTAATAATTTTAAATTTTGTTCCATTGGTGTTGTATACAATTTGGAGTTTTGTAGGTTATACCTTTTTTCTAATGAATCGATATATTTTGATTGGTCTAAAGACAATTCTCCCTTTTCATAATTATAATTTATATTAATTCCTAAATATGTTTTAATTACGCCTAAATCTTTAATTTTGAATTTTTTTGATAATAAACTTTTTATTTTATTCAACTCTTCTTCGTTTTTACCACAAATTAATAAGTCATCAACAAATAGAATTAAGTATATATAATTATCTTTCACTTTCAATATATATAAACAGTTATCATTTTCGCTTCTTTCAAAATTTAGATTTCTTAAATACTCATCGAAACAGTCATACCAAGCTCTTGGACTTTCCCTTAGACCGTATAGGGCTTTATCCAGTTTTAATACTCTATCTGTTCCATCTTCAAAGCCTGGAGGTTGTTTTACATATACCTCGGATTTAACCTTGCCATTTAGAAACGCTGTTTCAACGTCCATTTGATAAATAATCAAACCTTTATTACAACAATATGCCAAAAGGATCTTCAATGATTGCATTTTTGCAACTGGCGAATAAATGTCATCAATAAATTCATCTTGTTGATATCCTCTGACCACTATCCTAGCCTTATACAATTCATCATTTTTTATAGTATATACCCATTTCAGATCAAGAGTTTTTTTGTCTATGGGCTTTGCAACAGGTACCCATGTTTTATTTTTCATTAAACAATGCATTTCCTTTTTCATAGCTTCTTCCCATTTCTCATGATTTTTACCTGTCATAGCTTCATTAAATGAGGTAGGAATGTTCGCATCTACATAATTGACATAAACTATATTATTATTATTATAAATGAAATTTTCATCGTTAAATTTTACTGGCTTTTTTTTCTCTCTAGTGGACCGTCTTATCTCATTTTCTCTATCAATATTACTGTCCTCTGAATTCTCATTTTCACTTAATTGAGTAGTACAACTATCTTCAAACTTGTTTTCCGCATCAAAACCAATACATGATGTTCCATCTTCTATGAAATCAACATGTCTAACCACAATTATTTTGTTATTTACTAAGACTCTATATCCAACATTTTCATACCCTAACAAAATTCCCAAATCGGCTTTTCTATCCCATTTTGAATTTCTTTTTTGTTCAGGCACCCTTACAAAAACTCTACTGCCATAAAGTTTCAAATAATCTACACTGGGCTTTTCTCCAAACATTATCTCATACGGAGTTTTATCTTTGACAACTGTGTTTGCTAATATTCTATTTTTCAAATACGCCGCGGTTTTAATTACTTCTGGCCAAAAACGATTGTGTACTTTCGCTTCATCTAACAAACATCTTGCCATATCCATTATGTCTCTATTGTATTTTTCTGCCGTCCCATTCAATTCATGAACATATGGTGGACAATTTTCAATATAAATTCCCTTTTCGTTCACAAATTTTTGTATATTATTATTTAAGTATTCCGTACCGTTATCACATCGTAATTTTTTAATTCTCTTACCAGTTTTATTTTCAACTAAATTTACATATTTGACAAAGCAATCATAAACTTCCTTCTTGGACTTTATTACATAAACTTGGGCGACTTTACTAAAATCATCAATAAACGTAAGAAAATATTTTTCTCCATTTAGTCCGGTTGTACTGTGTGGACCGTTTACATCCGTATGTACAATTTCCAAAATTTCTTTTGCTCTGCTTCTTTCATTTTTGAATGGTAAATTGTGCATTTTATTTTTCAAGCATATACCACATTTGTAATATTCACATTCTAAATCCTTTGGTAGACCTTGCAATATTTGTTTCCGACACATAGTTTTCAAATAGTTGAAATTTACATGACCTAACGTTCTATGAAGTTTTTCTTTTTCGGACATACTATTGTTTGATGAACTGTTTACTTCCACTTTTATTAATTCGCTTGTCATATGATATATACCATTCATCTTGTATGCTAATGCAATAATATTACCATTATCATTTTGAATTTTAGAAATATTACCAAATGATATAATTTTGTTTTTCTTTGTTACTTTTCCATAACTTATTAAATTTCTATCCATTTCTTTCACATAAAATACATTCGACAATTTATTTTCAATTATTTTTCCGTAAACATTAAATCCATGTAAAACCGTACCTACTTTAGTTGCTTTCAACATACGACCATCAGCTACTTTGACATTGATTGGTGTTTTGAGAACAATATATTCATGAAAGTAGTCATCGTTATTAACAATGTGATCCGAACAACCACTATCTAATAACCATTCAATTTTTTTAGTACAATTATTTACTACAATTAAAGAATCTTCTGATTTTACCTCTGTAATTTCAGTGTTGAAACTACTCATTCCAGGTTCTGAATTTCTCTGCTGCCAACCACCTGTTCGATGATGTTGAGCTGCACCTCGGCTACCACTGTTGAATCTATTACCTCGGTTATTATCATTTCCTCGGTTCCAATATTGTTGGGGACCACCTCCTCGACTCTGCATACCTCCCCTTGACCTCCAAGGATTGCCATCCAGCTTTTTATTTGGGCATTGGGCTTTGAAGTGTCCACTTCTTCCACATTTGAAACAGTTTTGTTCTCTTCTTCTTTCAGACTTGAATGCACTTGAACTGTGTTTACCTGTTTCTTCTTCCTCTTTGAGTTCCATCATTTTTATTTTACTCTTAACAAAGTCGACAGTTTGGTCATCTTCTTTTAGCACATCAACTAAGTCTCCAACGTAGCTCAATGAACTTGGCAGCATTTTAATCATATAGCTCAACTTTTCCTTTTCGGTTACTGTTGCTCCAGCACTTTTCAATTCATTAATAAGTTTTTCAAATTCAGTGAAAAATGAAGCAGTATCTTCGAAATCTTTTAACTTTAATCTTTCAAGTTTATTTCTTACACAAATTTGTAGTGCTGTTGATTCCTTCAGGTACATATCATCGAACTTTTTCATAATTTCATACGATGTTTCTTTGTCTTTAATAAATTGTAACTGGTCGTTGGTAATTCCGCTGTATATTATATTAATAGCCTTCAAGTCTTTTCCATTCCATTCGTCTTCTTTATCCGTTGTTCTTCTTATTCTGGTGATGACTTCTTGGCATTTCTTCATTTTCAGGATCATTTGGATTCTCCTTTTCCAGCATTCATAATCTTTACCATCGAAAATAGGAATTTTCACTTCATCGGCCATTTTGTTCTTTGTTGAAGCGTCTGTTCTGGAATATTCCGTTACTTGAATTTCTCTTCAGAATAAATCGCTCTGAATCTTGAAACCACTGCTTGCTACCATATGAAAATATGAGGGATTCCGGGGATCTTCAGTTAAACCAGGATTCAATATAATATTGGAAACTATTTATTCTACCTTAATCTTGATACATAACATATTACACTAGTCGACTACTCTACCTCTATCCACAGACTCTATATAACCCTACATTCTCCTATGTCATATGTTAACCATAGAATACAAATCTATCAACTATTTGACAAAAACTCAATGACAACTTGAATCGATCCAATTAAAATCAGTATGAGACATTTCGTCAATCTGGTCGCCTTTTTTCTGAAGTTTGGTTCTTTGCATATGCTTCATGAATGTTCTTATTTTGAAATAAAGTCAGTTTATCAACGGCTTCGATTTGAAACGAGATTTCTGAAAATGCCAAGACGTAAATTAACAAACGCTGAGGCTAATAGGGCTATCGGAATGCTACAGGGTGGCCTAACTCAGGTCGTTGTAGCGGAAAGGCTCCAAGTCAGCCAAAGTGTGATATCTCGACTTTGGAATAGGTTCAGGGAGACAGGTTCCGTGTTGGAAAGACCAAGGCTTGGTGGGCGACGAAAAACAAAACCTGCTCAGGGTCGTTTCATCACCGTTTCGGCGAGAAGAAACCCTACATCTACTTGTAGAATGCTCAGGAATACTCTTCAAAATGCAGATGGGGACCAAGTTTCCATCGAAACCATCAGAAGAAGTTTGAGAGAGGTGAATCTAGGTTCTAGACGTCCATTGAGAGGAATTTCATTAACACGTGACCATAAGCGTCAAAGACTGGAATGGACAAGGCAGCATATCAATTGGAACGATCAATGGCGTAGTGTCCTTTTCACTGATGAATCCAAATATGGAAGATTTTCAGATTCTCGAAGAATAAGGGTATGGACAATCCCACGCATACCCCGTAATCGTCGCTATGTCCAAGAAGTCCATCCATTCCGAGGGGGTAGTGTTATGGTATGGGCCGGGATATGTTTCAACGGGCGCACAGATCTACACATTTGTCCTGGGAATATGACCGCCTCACACTATAGGGAGCATGTCATTGACAATGTTGTGCCAAATTTTCACGCTGCTATTGGTGAAACTTTTCAATTTCTAGACGATATCGCTAGACCGCACCGTGCAGCCATAGTTGAGAATGCGCGCTAGGAGCTCGGTATTCCACATTTACCAATACCTCCGCACTCACCAGATTTGAATTGCATAGAACATGCATGGGATATGCTCCAAAGAAGATTAGATAATCATCAACCTACCCCAGAATCCTTAAATGATCTGAGAGAGCTTCTGCCCCGTTTATGGAACCAAATTCCTCAAGAAATGTTCAACATCCTCGTGTGTAGTATGCAAAGAAGATGTCAAGCTGTTATTGATGCCCGTGGAGGCCTTACATTGTATTGATAGTCTTAAAATGCTTGAATTCTCTGGGAATAAAATTTCGTTATTTTACTGGATTTTTCTTAACCACCCTGTATACGCTGCAGACCTACAGGCTAAAATTAATATGCAACTTAAAATCATATTAATATCAAGTTTCATCACAAAAATCTTATTTTAACTATATTTTTTTGCAATTTAAGTCAATATCCCTAACTCATAAGGAGCAGTTTATTCATATACAACGTGCAGCTTAGTCAATGAACAATTCTTCCCCAGGAAGTGGTGGTGGGGATCATCACGAAAATTGCAAATCAGTTTAAGAACCGCTCTGTGTTCAGAATGAATTCTTAGATTGAATAATGTGTATGAAATACTTCAATGAATTTACCGAGTGAAATCCAACAAATAGAAAGCAGAAAACATTTCAAGAAGGCCATCTACAAAATATTAGTCCCGTTAGAACCTTACTCGAAACGTCCTGTACAAATAATCCGTCCTAGTGAGGCCTTTTTGTGAAAAATCTGTGTTTCTTCTGTCTGCAAACAGACGTATACGAGGTTAATGAGAAATGTGGAAATTATGCATATATTTACCCAGTTTTAATAATGGATGCAAACAATGCTCGTTATTTTTCCTCATTATATGTTTTCCCTCATATCTCGGCGGAAAAATGACTTGTATGTAGAAGGGAATATTTGTACGCCCCCATATAATGTGTCCCTCGTTATGAGGGGGAAAAACTGACAATTATTACGTTCTCACTCACACACTTATTGAATTCTTTCTCTAGTATGTGAGTTACAGCCTAATAGACTTTCAAATCCACAAATAATGGCTGTGAAAGAAACGATCAATTTGAAAGTTGACATTTTTCTGACATCTATTATTCTATTATTTTCGAGTTGAATTTGAATTTTACAATGTCATTTTTGGAAAACTGCTTAAAATAATAGGAATTTGCCTTTGCCAATATCTATTATTCTCTGAACTATGTTGAACATTCATAATTAACACAAGCCCAATCCCTTAAATTCAATATTTTGTAGTGGAAATTCGAACACTGCAATATCAGAGTTTTCAGAAAATTGGCTTGAGATAGTGGGAAGATGATTTCTTTGATATCAATGATAAAAAAATCACCGTTTTAGATCTATCCTCAGTTTATCCGACAAGATGAGTTGAAAGTAATAAATTTCAGTACTATTTTGAGTTTTTGTATTTTAAATGTCTCTCTCATTCTTCAATTGTGAAGGAATACTGAATTCTAAATAAAACATAATTTGCATTCATTTCCAAAAACTTTTTATTGGTAGTTTTTTTTTATTAAATTAATGTGTCTCGACTTTCAAATCTGACTATACAGATGAATAGTCGTATTCTGGGCACTCCACCATTAAGTGAGGGATTGTTACAGTGTTGGTTATGGAAGTATCAGTTATGACTTTTATGTACGAAAAATAATATCTGCCAAATGGCCTCCTTTTGCAGCCCTACAGACGTTCACTCTTTTGTTAAAATTTTCAATGACATTTTAACATCATCGAGGCTCTATATCACTAATGACACGAATAATTTCATCCTTTAGTTCAGGAATCGATTGTGGATTATCCTTATAGACCTGGCTTTTTACATATTCCCAAAGAAAATAGTCCAACGGTGTCAAATCACATGATCTTGGTGGCCAATGGACATCACCGTTTTTGGAGATTATTCGTCCAGAAATTTTTTGGTCTTAATGAATCAATTGTGTCAATTGCAAAGTGAGGTGTAGCGCCATCCTGCTGAAACCAAATGTCTTCGAAAACATGATTTTTTGAGAAAATTAGCTGGTTGTTCAGTGATGAAATTAACGCATGAACGACGTTTTAAATTATCTAATGGCTTTAGTTTCTGTGTTATTTGAAACTCTCATTGCAATTCTCCTTCAATGAATTCATTCTGGCAAAGTAGTATGTCCATATAATTTACCGTTTCAATATGCTGCAAGAAATGAAACAAAATTATTCCAGAATTAGGGAGTCCTTTCCTTGCAGACGTTCCTAATTGAATGGAACGGACAGAAGTAAACCCGTATGAGAAAAGGAATCATAATTTGCGGAATCAGTGAGAAGGAGACGGCTTTATCCACATTTTGTCGCAAAGTATATAATGGAATTAGCCGAAATTGCTCATCATTTTGAGATATTATCCTCGTACCGCCTTGAATAACACAATATTAATATCTACTATGGGAAATTCCACGCACTAGAATGGCCGGAAAATGTCTGAATGGCATATTGTGGCTTCGGAGGGTTAAATCCCATAAGCCACCCCGATCCAGACTTACGATGAAAAATAACTCCATCGGGATTAAAAGAATATTAATTCGGGATATAGCTTCTGAACTCAGAATTCGTTGCCTGCTTATTAGGCAACATTGCGTGTTGTTTGGCCGTTTATGAAACGCATGACTGGCATGAGTGTTTTAATTATACTGATTTGTCAGATGGCATGTTTGTTGAGCCTGATATGATAGTAGGAGTTTCCGTTATTCGATTAAATAGTGGGTTTTAGGAACCGTTCATTCTGATATGTAAATTCGATCTTCTTTGTTGATAGCATAATAGGGGGTTTAACCGAATAATTCAGGGATGTTATGACAGTGTATGAATGGAACAGACGTTATGTATCATGTATGTAGAGTTTCCTGTTTGATATGAACTGAATCTCTGACTTGTATACCTTGTATAAGTAGGTATAATGCTCCACAGAAACAAATGGTAATTCATGAGAAATCAAATGTTTACTTTCTTTTTTCTAATGGTGTTTTGCTTCTTGTTTGATAACTTCCAGAGTTTTCGTCAAGTTCTAAGAATTTGTACATTTATTTTAACTGAAGATTCTTGAGGTCAATAATAATAAACCTTTTTTTCATTTTCCATTTTTCCGAATTCGGCTCAGTTAAAAAGATATAGCCATTTGAGAAAAAAATTGGGCTAATTACGCCTCTGATATGGTTCTCTGGAATTGATGCAAAGTACATATTTCGCAGTTGACATTGCGTTGATACATCTAGGGAATACTCAAGTATTAACCGAATTCGAAAGAGAATGTTAAAAACACGATATTTCTCAATAAAAACACTTAGTTTTGTCCGATTATTTCTGCAATTGAAAAGCCATAGGGGAAATACGTACAAAATGACAAATATGGACAAAATGACATAGGCATCAAAATTAGAGTTTGGAGGTATCAAATGCGGAACTGCCTACCACATCACACGACCCGAGGTGCTTCTATTAACCTCTGAAAATTAGCAAGCGCTACTCTAGTTCATTCGGTCGTTATGACTGATAAAAGAAATCAGTAGGTCACAAGTTTTTTTTTCATTGCGCCAAATTTTAAGGAAGAAATGGCAAGTTTTCACCATTTTTTCATTTATATTGCATTCATTTGGAACTTTACTTATTTCTCATTGTATTCACTAAGCTTTTTTTATGTTAAATAAACATTTTGTATTAATGCGATATATTTCTAATTTTACAACGCTATATGGATAAAATGACATATATCGTGAACGGACAAAATGACATAGGTATTTCAGCTGAATTAACTGTATTCACCGGATAACACCAAGACAATCCATCCCAGGATCCATCAGCGAACAAAGAACCAGGACTTGTCTTAACATATTCATAACAAAATATTCATCTGCGGCTAATAAAGGCAATGCATCTTAACCTACTCTTGCTGATCCTATGAGGAGGTTACTCCAATCCCTAAAGGACGATTTGTAAGTGGACAAGGCAAACGTGAGCCGAGGACTAGATAAACGTACTTATTTTCAACTTCTTCACCTGATATGATTGCAATCAAAACAAAAAAAGAGCCCACACCTCCTCCAAAGACAAGGAGACAAGTCCCTAGGATATTATTTAAAGAAGACGATGAAGAAGAAAATGTTCCTAGCTACTTTCGAGATGATAAAGACGACTGTCCCTCTGTCTATTAAGATTTAGATCTTCTCCAGGATTAGCCCTGGCGAAGAATGGTTACGATGCATGCATTGCTTGCATTGGGCTCATGCATCTTGTGCTGATGTTCCTAGAAGAACCGAACGTTTTCTTTGTGAACTTTGTCATTAGTTTTCAACTATAAGTAGAAAACTACAGATGCCTGTTGCTGGTATGTCATTTTGTCCATAGCATGCGAACAAAATAAATTTCGTTTGTCCCAATTGATCTAAGAATATTTTATTTCTTGGTACTTTTATTCCATAAAGGTTGATTAGATTTTATAAAGAAAGGACCAAAGATCATAGGTGTAGAATATGAAATTACTGTAATTCACTACTAACAAGTTATGCCTCTCAAATAAAACCCTATGTCATTTTGTACGTACTTCCCCTATTTATCCCACCAAAATAAGTTCCTCCTCCGATTTTCATTAAGATTAGTTTGTGAGCACTTATAACTTGTTCATATTTTCCTCCATCTTCCAAAACTATCTCAAAAAGAATTGTTTTTACACTTATCGAACATAACTCCATCAACCTAGGTCATAGGATTCGGGGTTAATGACCTAACCTAACCCATCTAACCATTTTCTGTGACAGAGCTTTCATAAAACGTTTGAGAGGATGATGCCAGATTTTGTTGATTTTCTCTTTAAACAAGGAAGCAGTACGTCCTCTATCATTAACGGATGAACTAACGCAAAGGCACTAGTTTTGTTTATTTTTGGCTGATGGCGTCTAGTGTCTGGAAATGCCGAAGGAGTAGTTCTGATTCTCGTCGATAGAGCGCTACGATCGTAATTTCAGTCGCCTATAACGGTGCGCAAGACAAACCGTTGTTCCACAGACCGAACAGTTGGTCTGTGGTTGTTGAACGAAGCATGCGTATAGCGGCTTGATGGAGATTTGTCTATTTGTTGTTTTTTTATTCACAGTAAAGAATGCGAACAGTTGATGTGAAAATATTTTCAGTGGAAGTGAATTAATGTGATAATAACCGTGTAGTGTCAGTTTATAAAAGTTTATAAAGAGGATATTGTTTAGATAGGAACATCGTCACAGATCATGTAGTGTTATGTATTCATTTTGCATTAATTTCAATTCAATACGTGGTTTGTATGGGACATTCATCATTAATATCCGAATTTTGTATTCCATTGACATTTTAGTCTTGACAAAGTTAATAAACATTCTGACAACATTGTTTATTAGTATAGATAATCAAAGAGTTTATGAATTTCAGCCATTCTGTGATATTAAAATTGCAGGGAAGCATTCAGATTATTCTTATGATTTTTGATTTTTTCGTCAAATTTTATCGAGTAAAATTGGGAATAACTCGAAAACGACGCGTATTATCAAAAAATCATAGGAGTACTTTTGTTTTCTAAAATGATTGATTCTTTCGAAAATATAAACCGTTCGTCTTTTCCAAATGGTTTTATGGTATTTTTCGTCGGTTTATGAGTGGGCTATGCTGTAACTTTCATACCAGTAGAAATTCCGAATAAGTTTTGATTGTAATGCATGCACCATGAAAAGAGTAACCAATAAACCAAAATTCAGTTCATTTGAAATAATGGTTCCGAAGATATGAACAGGAAAGTGTTTTTTTCGTGTATTTTCGAAACCCTGTATCTTCCAAACGAAACCGAATTTTGAAAAATGGTATTGAAAAAAATGTTTAGTTTGATGGGAAGAATCTACAGTTAAAATATATGTACAAGTCAAAGACACACCCTGTATTTATCGCCACTCATTAAAAGTTCCTTCGCCATTTTGCACCGCACTTGATGGCTGCAAAATGGTGAAGGATCTGGTAATATTCTTCACTGAAGTTAATGTTTTCATGAGCTGAGTTTGTTCTACAAATACTAAACATAAATTTTCATCTAAAATTGTGGAAATTATTAGGAAATGGGAGACAGATAGATGACTAAACATTAGGATTTCCTCTATTCAAAAAATTGGTGAAAGAAAATTGAAACTCAACACTCTCAAAATTTCCTTATCGGCATCAAACTGAAATGTTCCTCCAGAACTGGAACATCCCTTTCCCATAAATAAATTTCGTCTAATAACGGCCTCTAGTCTCTGTTTTATTCTCATTCGAACGTGTCTGTCCAATTTCGCTTGACACAAATCCGACATTTGGGTGCTTTATTTCAATGGACGTCAGTTACCAGAAGCTAATAGTATCACATCGACCCCGAAGAAGACGTATCTGCGATGGGGATCAAGACGGTGGCTTCTCGCAACCCAAACAAAACGAAAAATTCTTTTACCAAATTGGAGACAGGGGGATTACGGACGTTGTTTCCCGTTTGGTATCGAGATATCGATTTTTTGTGGAGAAAGACACAGGTACATTAGTGGTAGATGGAACTGTTGAATGAGCTTAGGTAGTCAATGAGTTCGAATTCTGCATTGGTGGAAAGGAAATTGTTTGGCATATCTCCAAGGCATTCGATCGAGTCTGGCATCAGGGACTCCTCGCCAAGCTTCCATCTTATGGCGTGCCCCCAAAGCTATGTTCTCTGCTAGCTAGTTTTCTCTCAAACAGATCTCTCCGTGTAGTGGTCAATGGAGTTTCATCTGACTCTCTACCCATAAATGCTGGTGTTCCGCAGGGATCAGTTCTGGCTCCTACGCTGTTTCTGCTTCACATCAATGATTTGCTGGAAGCAACTTCGTGTCCATTGCTCAGCTTCGCGGATGATAGTACCCTCCATACCGCCTTTTCTTCTAGGGCTCCAATACCAGCCAGCCAAATCAGAAACGAACGAGGAAGAAATGTTAACAACATAAATATGGACTTAGCAACAATTCTTGAATGGGGATCTAATAACTTGGTAGAATTCAACGCAAACAAAACACAAGCATGTCTTTTCTCTAGAAAAGCCGATCTTACTGTGCCCAGCATAAAATTGTCGGGTGTAACCATACCATTGAAGTCATCCATTTCGATGCTTGGCATTACTGTCGGCGGTAACCTTTCCTGGGAGAATCACGTGAGATCCATCGCTAAAAGTGCATCCCAACAACTTGGTTTTCTTTTTCGTGCCAGGAGCTATTTCACCTCAGGTCAGCTGCTTATGATCTATAAGGCACAGATTCGACCTGTCCTGGAATACTGTTCCCATGTTTGGAGTGCTGCACCTAAACACACCCTAAAACTCTTGGATTCCGTACAAAAAAAGGCCATTCGTCTCGTGGGTGATGCATCGCTTACAAGCTCGCTCACTTCTCTGGAATACCGTAGAAAAGTGGGCGATCTGTCTCTATTTTATAGATATTTCCATCTTCTGAATTATCAGCAATCGTTCCCCCTCTGGCAGTCTCTTCCAGACTGACCCGTCAAGTTAAGTCTTCACACCCCTTCGTGGTAACTTTGGAGACCTACAGAACATCTCTCTTCAAAGACTCGTTCATCCAACGAACAGCGAGGCTTTGGAACACATTGCCTAGGGAGATGTTCCCCGAGGCATATAATTTCCACAAATTCAAGAAGAACACCAATTCCTACCTGCTTGCCCTTGGTTCTCACGATGTTCTCTGAACATTACAGGATATTCCTTTTCGTGAAAATCACAACATTAAAAAAAAAAATATGCCCAGCTCAAATCTGCCAGAGATAAAGCTTAACGAGCACCCTGTGTAAAAAAATCTCAATTTCTAAGTGAAAACGATCCGGGAGTTTGACCCCCGTCCTACCTACCCTAGATTCTGTTCAAATATGGCTAAAAAAAGTAGCGAGACCTTTGAATTACATCTGAAATGGTCCGACTTTGTGAATCATATATTCACGTAAAGATTTAGGGCACTTGCCGGGAATCCATGAAAAGATACACCATAGCAGTTTTTTCGCTTCCTAAATATCGATTCCGAGAGTGGCAGTTTGATGGCCATCATAAAACTTAGTTTTAATAAGGTCCCATAAATCCTCTGCGAACCAAACCGAAATATCAAGGGAGATTGACGACGCCGAAAGCACATAAATCAGAAATATTGATTTTTATCAATTCGAACTTTTCAGTTCGTTCATGGATCGAGTAATATTTCATGATTTGTTCTGGGATCGATGGAGCAGTTTTATGGCTCGTCGTAACGAGGGATTTTCTGTCATGATGGTGGCGAGTACACGGAGGTCATTTTTCACCCAAGAATTGGGATTTTCTGAATCGCTCATATTTTGCACAGATTTACTTTGGGATATGCTGATCAACATGATATGGAATCAATAGCGGACACGACGAAGGGAGCGGAAGTTATAACTGTTTGAAATTACCAATTTTTGAAAAAATGCCATTTGACAGGTGAAAATCTAAACTATGCTAGTTGGGGTTCTGGAATGTTTTTTATTCAATTCAGCGACCTCGAAAACCTACAAATTGATACCAAAATCGTCCCTGTAGCCCTTATAAGTTAGGAATTATTGAGTTTTAATTTTTTCGATATTTCACTTTAGAGTTTTGTTCACGAGCTCCCCCCGTTCGTGGTTTCGGTGTTATCGATCCGTAAAAGTCCTTTCATGGAAGATCCGAATTGCTCGATTAACCTTTTCGATCATTCGTGCCGTTATAACCTTCCGGATACATTTTTTTATAGCAAAATATGGTGTTTTTGGGGGTTCTTACCCCTTAGTCATTTTTCACCCAAAAATTGCAATTTTTAAAATCGCTCATATTCTGCACAGAGGTACTTTGTGATATGCGGATTAACATAATATGAATAATTCTTGGCGGCGAAGAGGGGGACGGAAGTTATAACAGTTTGAAATTACCGATTTTTGAAAAAATGCCATTTGACAAATGAAAATCTAAACGATGCCGGTTAGGGCTCTGGAATGTTTTTTATTCAATTGAGCGATCCCGAAAACCTACAAATTGATACCAAAATCGTCCCTGTAGCCCTCATAAGTTAAGAATTATTGAGTTTTAAGTTTTTCGATATTTCATTTTCGAGTTTTGTTCACGAGCTCACTCCGTTCGTGGTATCGGTGTTATTGATCCACAAAAGTCCTTTCATGGAAGATTCGAATGGCTCGATTAACCTTTTCGATCATTCGTGCCGTTATAACCTTCCGATTATATTTTTTTATAGCGAAATATGGTGTTTTTGGGGGGTCTTACCCCTTAGTCATTTTTCACACAAAAATTGAAATTTTTAAAATCGCTCATATTTTGCACAGAGGTACTTTGAGATATGCGGATCAACATAATATAAATAATTCTTGGCGGCGAAGAGGAGGACGGAAGTTATAACAGTTTGAAATTACCAATTTTTGAAAAAATGCCATTTGACATATGAAAATCTAAACGATGCAAGTTAGAGCTCTGGAATGTACTTCATTCAATTAAGCGACCTCGAAAACCTACAAATTGATACCAAAATCGTCCCTGTAGCCCTCATAAGTTGAGAATTATTGAGTTTAAATTTTTTCGATATTTCATTTTCGAGTTTTGTTCACGAGCTCACTCCGTTCGTGGTATCAGTGTTATCGATCCGCAAAAATCCTTTCATGTAAGATTCGAATGGTTCGAATAACCTTTTCGATCATTCGTGCCGTTATAACCTTCCGAGTTCCGATTATATTTTTTTATAGCGAAATATGGTGTTTTTGGGGGGTCTTACCCCTTAGTCATTTTTCACACAAAAATTGAAATTTTTAAAATCGCTCATATTTTGCACAGAGGTACTTTGAGATATGCGGATTAACATAATATAAATAATTCTTGGCGGCGAAGAGGAGGACGGAAGTTATAACAGTTTGAAATTACCAATTTTTGAAAAAATGCCATTTGACATATGAAAATCTAAACGATGCAAGTTAGAGCTCTGGAATGTACTTCATTCAATTAAGCGACCTCGAAAACCTACAAATTGATACCAAAATCGTCCCTGTAGCCCTCATAAGTTGAGAATTATTGAGTTTAAATTTTTTCGATATTTCATTTTCGAGTTTTGTTCACGAGCTCACTCCGTTCGTGGTATCAGTGTTATCGATCCGCAAAAATCCTTTCATGTAAGATTCGAATGGCTCGAATAACCTTTTCGATTATTCATGCCGTTATAACCATCCGGATATATTTTTTTATAGCGAAATATGGTCTGACCCCTTAGTCATTTTTCACACAATAATTGAAATTTTTGAAATCGCTTATATTTAGCTCGAAGATGCTTTGACATATGCTGATCAACATTATACAAACCAACGATACGACGAGACGGACGGAAGCTATGACAGTTTGAAATTTCCAATTTTTCAAAGAATTCCATTTGACAGAAAAAAATCTAGAAGATGCTAGTAAGGGCTCTGGAATATTTTTTATTGAATTCAGCGACCCCGAAAACCTACATTTTGATACCAAAAGTCAACCATGAACCCACCATAATTTAAGATTTTTTCGTTTTATTCAGACAAAAATTCAATTTCACAGGTGAATATTCAAACAATGCCAGTTAGGACTCTGAAATATTTTAAATTAATTCAGCGACCTCGAAAACCTACATCTACCGCAGGCCCTTAACAAACTATTTTCTAGTCTTCAGGTTCCTCAGACTCCCAGGCAAGAAACCCCTACAAATTAACTTCACGAACTCCAAGTATATGTCGATCTCCTTGGATGTCGATGCTTCTGAGTAGTCGCGTTGTCGAATTAAGTCGCATAACAAAAAGCAACGCGGCCGTCAAGAGGACACTTTGGCAAATTAGGTAGCGGGTGGTCTTTGGGGAAATGAAGCCGATGCTCATTTGAATTTGTTTGTTTTCATGCGTCTCGTCCAATCCACTTAGCTGAAGCTGCGCTTAATTTTAACGAAGTCGAGCGCCTTATTCTTCGATTTTTATCGCAGGTCGCCTCAGATCGAATGGTGTCCCAAATACATTGCTTACGTATTGATGGAATTGGCATGGAAGCCTTCAGGCGAATGTTATTTGCATGCTAATGCAGACGAGACTTTGTTATGGATAGGGCTGTTGCGGGGCCCATCTCTCACAGTGCGACCTCGAATGCACGTGTAATTCTGAATGTCCCACTTTGGATATATCTAATATCAGATGTTAATTCGATTCTCCTTATACAAGCATCACCAGGATCCCAATACAATACACCACTTAAGCATATACCATCTCATTAAATACATTTGCTTCATAACATCATCTTCATCATGAAAATTTAACTCAAGATTGCATGCAGAGCTCCAGAATGCATTAGAGGAGATCAAACTCTGTTGTTGGAGGCATGAAGCTTTAGCGTTGCTGCACTTCATTTGAAGGTTCCTGATGAGAGAATTAAAAGCGAAAGATTTCCCACCCAAAAATTGCTGTTGAGTTAAACATTAAAATTCGAAGATTTATACAAAAAAATTGCTGCTGGTAATAACATTAAACAAAGAGGAAATGTAGATGATGTAAGCAGTATATGTTGAATATCTTCACCAAAAAATGGATGCTGATTATGAACATAATCAGGTGAAGATCTCCACCACTTAAATGCTGTATAAGTTGCTCCAGATGCAAGCATTATAAGTTGAAAATACTTCACTCAAAATAACTGGTGATTTGAATATTAGAAGTTGAAGATATATAGCGAAAAGTTGCCCCTGCTGTAAGCGCAAAGGTTGAAGATACTCCACAAAAAAATGACTGTTGATGTGAACATCAAAATTCGAATATTTCCAACAAGAAAAATGGCTGCCGGTAATGAAATTATAAGTTGAAGAGCCATATCAAGAATGATGTTGTTGATGTAAATAATATTCAGAGTTGAAGATTGTTACGAAGAAGAAATATAGGTGATGTAAACATTATATGTTGAATATCTTCACCAAAAACTGGATGCTGATTATGTGATCAGAATCAGGTGAAGATCTCCACCACTTTACTGCTGTATGAAGTTGCTCCAGATGCAAGCATTATAAGTTGAAAATACTTTACTCAAAATAACTGGTGATTGGAATATTAGAAGTTGAAGATATATAGCGAAAAGTAGCCCCTGCTGTAAGCTCAAATTTTGAAGATACTCCACAAAAAAATGACTGTTGATGTGAACATCAAAATTCGAATATTTCCAACAAGAAAAATTGCTGCCGGTAATGAAATTATAAGTTGAAGAGCCATATCAAGAATGATGTTGTTGATGTAAATAATATTCTGAGTTGAAGATTGTTACGAAGAAGAAATATAGGTGATGTAAACATTATATGTTGAATATATTCACCAAAAATTGGATGCTGATTATGTGATCAGAATCAGGTGAAGATCTCCACCACTTAACTGCTGTATAAAGTTGCTCCAGATGCAAGCATTATAAGTTGAAAATACTTTACTCAAAATAACTGGTGATTTGAATATTAGAAGTTGAAGATATATAGCGAAAAGTTGCCCCTGCTGTAAGCTCAAATGTTGAAGATACTCCACAAAAAAATGACTGTTGATGTGAACATCAAAATTCGAATATTTCCAACAAGAAAAATTGCTGCCGGTAATGAAATTATAAGTTGAGGAGCCATATCAAGAATGATGTTGTTGATGTAAATAATATTCAGAGTTGAAGATTGTTACGAAGAAGAAATATAGGTGATGTAAACATTATATGTTGAATATCTTCACCAAAAAAATGGATGCTGATTATGTGAACAGAATCAGGTGAAGATCTCCACCACTTAAATGCTGTTTAAAGTTGGTCCAGATGTAAGCATTATAAGTTGAAGATACTCCGCTCAAAATAACTAGTGATTTGAACATAAGAAAATAAAGATACATTGAAAAATGTTGCTCGTGCTATAAGCATGAATGATGAAGATACTCCACTCAAAAATAGCTGTTGATGTGAACATCAAAATTCGAAGATTAGGTACCAATAAGAAAAATAGCTGCTGGTATAACATCATAAGTTGAAGAGCCATATCAAGAATACTGCTGTTGATGTGGATAATATTTAGAGTTGAAGATTTTCACGAAGAAGAAATGTAGATGATGTAAGCATTATATGTTGAATATCTTCACCAAAAAAATGGATGCTGATTATGTGAACATAATAAGGTGAAGATCTCCACCACTTGAATGCTGTATAAGTTGCTCCAGATGTAAGCATTATAAGTTGAAGATACTCCACTCAAAATAACTGGTGACTTGAACATAAGAAGTTGAAGATATATTGTGAAAAGTCGCCCCTGCTGTAAGCTTAAATGTTGAAAATACTCCACAAAAGAATGACTGTTGATGTTAACATCAAAATTCGAAGATTTCCAACAAGAAAAATTGCTGCTGGTGATGAAATTATAAGTTGGAGAGCCATATCAAGAATGATGCTGTTGTTGAAGATAATATTTAGAGTTGAAGAGAAGAAGAAATATAGGTGAGGTAAATATTATATGTTGAATATCTTCACCAAAAAAAATGGATGCGGATTATGTGAACATAATCAGGTGAAGATCTCCACCACTTGAATGCTGTATAAAGTTGCTCCAGATGTAAGCATTATAAGTTGAAGATATTCCACTCAAAATAACTGGTGATATGAACATTAGAGGTTGAAGATATCCACACAAGAAAAGCTGTCGATGTGAACATTTTATCCCGAATCTTCAACGAGACAAATTGCAGTCCATGAAAATATTATAAGTTGAAGAGCCGTCAATGTAGATCATATTTTGAGTTGAAGATTCTCACCAAGACAAAAGTTCTAGTGAATGCTAAAAAATTGAAGGGTTGCCTTTTTGATATCTCCTGTTGATACTAAAAATAAAGGTATCGAATTCTTCCCGACATCAAGGACAGGTTAACGCATAAAATGTTAAAAGGTTTTTCGCTCCCATCAATCGGTTTTCCATTAAATGAGCTGAATAATTCTATTACAAACTTTTAAATGTACTTCAATGGAACGCTGAAGCTAAAGCGAATTTCACAGGGTTCATCCGTTTTCGAGAGAATTACGTTGCATTACTTCTACTTATTCGATTTGCCAGGCTAAAGTACTGTGAAACGAACGTATCCAGATGGGAAGGGGGAAAGAGAAGAGGCGTTTGTAAGTTTTCGTCTATCTAGATTGGACGATACTCTGTAATACTGAATTCTTCGGTTCTCCACCGTTGTTTACAATGAAACTCATTGCCTTTTTTTATGAAATTCGATGTTGTCAAAAGTTTTTGTATTATCACTGAGTTTAAATATTCGCAGCTCGCTCAGGCAATAGTGCGTTTTAGTTCAGCTACTCACCGCCAGATGCAAGGGTAAAAAATTTCGATTCTATGAAACACAACTGCGCCCCTTTGAACAGGAGAAGGAACTACAAGTGAAAGCAGCTTCAATTCGTTCGAGGGCGATGTACTTCTATGTAAAGAGTGAATGGTATTATAGAACGACTAGGTAGGTACATATGTATAATTATGTAGCATATCGAATGCATATGGCGTTAATGTTATCATCGCTATCATGGTTGTGTAATGAGCAATTACTTGAAACCATCAGAATGTTCCAGGAGACATTCCATGCCCTTTCCCAGAATAATATTCGCAATATCTAGCTGGGAACAATTCGCCAACTACTTGCCAATAAGTCTGCATGGTTCTGAGCGCCGCACTGTTATTTAATCTTAGTCAACAAATTAGACAGCGTAATCTCATGTATGCACAGTAACGCAATTAAATTCTATTGATGTGAAATCTCACAAGGGAAATGCAAATCACGATCAGACTTGTTACATATATTAGCATATGGAGCATTGGTGTGTGCGATGCTGTGAAACACATGCCCATATACATTCGAGGGCTGAAATATGCCAATCATATTTTCTAAACACATTCCAGATATTAATGTAAGTGGTTAAGAGGAATGTGGCTGCATGGAATTGGAAACTGATTCATAGGGTTGCAGTGCAAAATATGAAGGCATACAATCTTTGTATTTCCTTGAAATCAATTTATTATTAAACGAAATCACTTGGAGCAATAAGAAGAGAAGAGAATAGATCTGACTTTGTTCTGAATACATATAACTTTTTTTATGTTGTGGTTTTCACGAAAAGGAATATCCTGTAATGTTCAGAGAACATCGTGAGAACCAAGGGAAAGCAGGTAGGAATTGGTGTTCTTCTTGAATTTCTGGAGTTTATATGCCTCGGGGAACACCTCCCTAGGCAATGTGTTCCAAAGCCTCGCTGTTCGTTGGATGAACGAGTCTTTGAATAGAGATGTTCTGCAGATCTCCAAAGTTACCACGAAGGGGTGTGAAGACTTAACTTGACGGGTCAGTCTGGAAGAGACTGCCAAAGGGGGAACGATTGCTGATAATTCAGAAGAGCATCGCTCATGGAAATATCTATAAAATAGAGACAGATCGCCCACTTTTCTACGGTGTTCCAGAGAAGTGAGCGAGTTTGTAAGCGAGGCATCACTGACGAGACGAATAGCCCTTTTTTGTACAGAATCCAAGAGTTTTAGGGTGTGTTTAGGTGCAGCACTCCAAATATGGGAACAGTATTCCAGGACAGGTCGAATCTGTGCCTTATAGATCATAAGCAGCTGACTCGAGGTGAAATAGCTCCTGGCACTTTTAGCGATGGATCTCACGTGATTCTCCCAGGAAAGGTTACTGCCGACAGTAATGCCAAGCATCGAAATGGATGACTTCAATGGTATGGTTACTCCCGACAATTTTATGCTGGGCACAGTAAGATCGGCTTTTCTAGAGAAAACACATGCTTGTGTTTTGTTTGCATTGAATTCTACCAAGTTATTAGATCCCCATTCAAGAATTGTTGCCAGGTCCATATTTATGTTGTTAACATTTCTTCCTCGTTCGTTTTTGATTTGGCGGGCTGGTATTGGAGCCCTGGAAGCAAAGGCGGTATAGAGGGTACTATCATCCGCGAAGCAGTGCACTGCACACGAAGTTGCCTCCAGCAAATCGTTGATGTGAAGTAGAAATAGTGTTGGAGCCAGAACTGGTCCCTGCGGAACACCAGCATTAATGGGTAGAGAGTCAGATGAAACTCCATCGACCACTACATGGAGAGATCTGTTTGAGAGAAAACTAGCTAGCAGAGAACATAGCTTTGGGGGCACGCCATAAGATGGAAGCTTGGCGAGGAGTCCCTGATGCCAGACTCTGGTATTACTTGTACTGTCAAAAGATGAAATGTTTGTCTATAGTCTATTGGGAAATTGTGAATTTCTACTAATAATTTGAGTCTCCAAAATCGGTACCATAACAATAATAGTATATTGCTCTATAAGCGGTAATGTAAGTCATAACACACGCAGATGAGTTTTGCAGCCCGAGCCGTCAGGCGAGGGGTGTAATTCATCATGTGTGTTATGACCATTACCGCGAATTGAACACTTTACTTTATCTTCGACTTCTTCAGTAAAATTCGAATTAATCTGCATTTTCAAAATTGACAACAGTTGTCAAGAGCGATTTCTGTGGTCTAAAATCGAATCGATATCGAATCCCGTAGAAAACGTCAAAAATTCACGTTTTCCAAATGCAATCACTGGATATTCAAACCTAAGAAAATGTAGAAATGGATGGCGAAAACGTTACCTTGATGTCTGTAATAGAGTTCCCCATTGATCCGACTTTTTTATTCATTTCGTAAGCTACATTTTTCCTATTTGTATTAGAGTGAGTTATAGGCGTGAGTTATTATTAACTCACACTATTGGTTTATAGAGACTATTAGAGCTCAAATTTAGTTGAATAATGGATATACTTATTATTCTATGGGAGTAGATAAAGAAAATTATTATTGTCTGAAAATCCCAGGCAGTTGAGGAATTTCACTTCCTCCGATTACATATCGCCTTTTGAGAGGAATAAAAAGCAGGAAGCCGACTGAAAGGATAAAAGGGTTTCCATTCCCCCATCCTAATTGGACGCTGCACAAGTGCGTTACTCTCCTCCATTTCCTCCTCGGCTATTGGGGGACTGGCCATTGTTTCATCTCCTCTCGGACAGTATTAGACGCGATAAAAGAAGGCACGTACGGGTTGAATCTTCGGAATTATATGTAAATTTGCTTGTCCCGAGCAGTAGACTGCATGAAAGCTTATTACCGACATTATCGTATAATTTAACAACTCCATTCGCGTAGCTCTGGACTGCGAAGGAGGTTCCTACATGTGTCAGTATTATCTTCGAAATTTCACTGCTCTCGTCTGGTTTCACGTATCCAGACCGCTAAACGAGGAATTTTGGGGATTATCTGTTTACGCAGATCGTTCCCTGAGTTTGTCGCCATATTTAACCCAATTAGGCTGCAGGCAGAATGAGGAAACGATCATTTTTATTATTTGGGTAATGTTCCAGTTTGTTGCTCGTGGAAAGCGTTGCTTTATTTTTTTCTGTGACTTATTCAGTGATATTCATCTCAGCCTAACACTAGAGTGATTAAATTAATCGCAATAAAGTTCTTATTCAATGTTGTGAGCATCGAAAAATTAATTTTGACTCAACATCTCTAGTTGTTGGAAATACAGGTTCAAAACAGATTAAACTGTTGTCTTTCACCTTCAGTTCTTGAAGCCAAGTCTCACCGGCATTGCGATAATTCAATTCGAGGTGAAGGTCGTACAGAAGGGAAGGTTCAGTGAGTCTGGTGGAAAATTAGAACCCTCCAGTCCTTCTGCTTTCCCTCGACCACATTTTCTCTCCTGTTACAGTTCAAAGACATTGATTGATGTGGATCGATAATGAAGATGGATGTCGAAAGAATCTCTTCCGTTAGTATTCCCGTCTACACTCTAATGAAAAACTAATGAACTAGAGTAAGAAACAGAAATTGTTCGAACAGTTTATATCTGTTTAGAGGCTGTGAATATTTTTTCTTCGGATTTTTCATCATCGCTCAGTATTGTCGAGCTTGATTGATTACGCTACAGCGTTTTCATGAGGTGGAATGTTTTCCAATTGTTTGGTTTCGGATTTGAATGACTAAATGACGTTTATTAATCGGAATTGAACTCGTTTTGGCCTCGTTCATTGGCAATGTTCGCAGTGACAGCTTAAATAAATTGGGTTGGTTGTATAAATTCGTATTGAAAATGTCAGTGGGAAATTGAAGTTTGGCTAATAGGTTATGGTACCAGTAAATGATTATTCTGTCAATATTGATGCAAAAACCTCCGAAGATGCTGAATAGGAGAGTTACCTGCGAAGCCATTTCCAAACGACTCCATGCATTGGGAATGATTCGTAAACAGGGAACTTGGGTTCCTTATAATTTGAAGCCAAGGAACGTATAACGATGATGAGTCTTATTCATCGCATCCTGACAGGTGTTGAAAAATGGATCTATTACGGATACCCAAAGGAAAAAAGTTATGGGAACTAATTGGTTGTGATTCTACGTCGTCGCTCCGACCGAATATTCACGTTGCAAAGCTTAGGCTGTGTATTTGGTGGGACAATGTCGGTGTAATTTGTTATCAGCTGTTGAAACCTAGTGAAACCATTTCTGGGGAACGGTCTCGACTTCAATTGATGCGATTGAGCCGAGCACTGCGCGAAAAACGAGCACAATACGAGCAGAGGCATGATAAAACCCGTTGAAACCTATCTGGAAACGCTCAAATGGGACGTCCTACCCCACCCGCCGAATTCCCCAGATATTGCGCAGTCTGATTATTACTTGTCTATATTATTGATAGCACATGGTCTAACTCATCATCATTTCCACTGATATGAAGACATCAAGAATGGCTCGATTCGTGAATAGCCTCAAAAGATTAACACTTTTACCACGGTTACGGAGTTCTTCAAGAAAGATTGGAAAAAATTGTGTCCAAAAATGCGCAATACTTTGAATGATCCATTTGTAACGAGTTTTTCACCATAAACTTTCATTTTCATAAAAAAAACAGTGGGATCTCAGTGGCGCACCTCAAATTGTCATTATTGTAGGATTTCATTCCGATTAAATACAGGGTGAGCTTGTCAAAACGAAACAGACGAGATAACGGGCGGAATAAATTTATTTCGAAAAAATGCTCGGACACGTCGATTTTTGTTTCGAGGGGGACAACTTTTAAGGTCAAATTCACAACTATATCGCTTCAACCCTTAGTGTTAGAACACCAACCCCTAAATTTTGAACAGGAAAGATAGGGTCAGTGATACCTCATTTGAAAGGCCTTTTATCATGAATTCAGCGTAATAATTTTTTTCCCATTTAACGCATTCGTTTTCGAGATATTCAATTTTGAATTTCGTACAGTACCATTCATTCCGCTATCCATGCTATGTGAATTCATCAATTATTTGACTAATTATTCATTGTTAAAATTTTAACTTTGTATTTTGATGTCTGGTGTATGGCAGTTATGGAGTTTCATCAAATCTACAGAATGAATGAATAATAAATTCTATTGATTCAGACAGCTTGCTGGACGACAATACCATCTTTGTTTCAACTTCAAATGTCAATATCTCAAGAATCAATGAAGGACCTTTCAAATGAGATATCACCCACCCTTTTTTTCCTATTCAAAATTTAGGGGTTGGTGTTCTAACACTAAGGGTTGAAGCGATATAGTTGTGAATTTGACCTTAAAAGTTGTCCCCCTCGAAACAAAAATCGACGTGTCCGAGCATTTTTTCGAAATAAATTTATTCCGCCCGTTATCTCGTCTGTTTCGTTTTAAAAAGCCCACCCTGTATACAACATTTTGTTGTAACCCTAATTACAATCATTATACAAACGTCGATGTCTTTGGGGTGCCTCGCGCATTCACCTTTTTGCAGCGTTATTCTTCCATTTACCCTTCCCGTCCCAAAAAAACATTATCGCCGCCCCTGTTATTATAAAAATTCAAAGGGAGGACCATAATTGTGTAAATAATATGTCAAAAACAATAGCTCAAGAAAATATCATGTGTAATAATCGAATTATAGGTTTTAAAATGGTATATTTTATGCAAATTTCAAAAATTCATATCTTCTGAAATATATTTTTCCGCAACTTGAAAGTAGCACTGATCTATTTTTGGTGGCGAAATGTACGTAATTCTGTTACAATGCGATGCTAGCGCCTGCTGGCGAGTAGAGCAACTAACGATTGGCGTTGTTTAGTTTCTATTTTCCAAAGAATGAAATAAAATGATTTCCACTGACTATTTCACTCATTCCATTTTTAGTGAGGAAGTTTTCTTAGCAACACTCGTTTCTCATCGATAAAACATTCACATCGGCAAAACCAACAAGTTGGTTTTTCAGCGACAAAATTTTTGACGTTTCTCAAATTCATAGATAGCTTCGGGAATGAATATCATAGAGAAAGCAAACAACGTTTAGTTGATCTATGATGAATACTTATTTGTCAAATAGCGCAATATAAGCCCAATCTGACCATCTTCAGACACATGTCGAATACCACTCGAGATGAAATTTAAGCAGGTAAAATTTCTCTCTTGTAATATTCAAGCTTATTGCCGAAAGCAACAAACTTTCATTTTACAATCGATAAATTTTGCCGGCAAAATTTCATCTCTAGTGGTATTATATATGATTATTTCAATGAAAACTTCAGTGAAATACTGAGTGAGCGAATAAGTTTGGTCGTGCGGCCTTGGTAAGTTCTGGGACGAACCCAACCCTAATTCAAAGAAAAAACGGGGTATCAAAGCTTCTAGAGTCTGGAAACTCGCACATAAACATTTCAGACATCCGCAAGGAGCTACAGCCGAAGACGTTGCACAGAACGGGCCGGATAATTTCGCCCGAGCGGATTTCGACAAAAACCGTTTCAATTATGCAATACGATAACCGAAAGTTCGTCCCTTTGAAATTCAGAAGTGCTGGCACAAAGTGCGCGCTCAAACTACCGGATATCAAAATATCATATTTTCATATACCGTGAGCGCAGCATTCCCCGAACTTTTCGAGTGTTTTATGTGATGCCTGGAAACTTCAAAGAGACAGCATCGGCCGAGTGTAACGGAAACGTAAATAAAATGATGAGTCGCGAAGTATTTTCGCGTTGGAATCCAGAGGAATGATTAGCAGTTCCTCGGCAATCTGCGTAGACATAAATTGTGCAGTGTTTTCATGTAAGACAAGAATTTCCTCAAAGACGAACATAAAGGGTTTTCCAATTTGAGGCGTTACTTTGAATAGCTCGCTATTTCGGTAAATGCACTTTTGAAGCTGTCATTTTTTGACATTCGACAAGTAGAAACTACGCCATTAAAAAAAATGGAACGATACACGCCTCAATAACGCATTGAAATTATTAAAATTCACTATAAAAGTGGTGAATATTTGGCTCTTCATAATGAAATAAACATCTGATCATTTATCTGCCAAAATGGCTTTTTTCTTCTCATGTCAAAATGTCTTATTGGAAAAACCTTTAAATCACTGATAATTGATATTCACCTTCTTACTCTAGGAAAATCCTATACACGTAATTTACATCGTCAATTTCGATCCTATCAATGTTGTGGTTGTGGAATGTTTTTCAAACCAATTTCCTTCCAGAGAGTACGGTCATACTCTGACAAAGAACATAACTTTCATTTCCAATTCATAAAAGCTCCCATTACAGAAACCATTGGCGGACCAAATCGACTTCGCTTATTTTTTCTTATTGTTATGGAAACCTATAAAAACGTCTTTTCGAGCATTTCCCTCCAATTCGAATCATATTTAATCAAATTCCGGGATCACGGAGCACAACAAGGAAGGAATCTCACCTAGACGAGTCAACAACATCCAAAGATAGGGTTTCACAGCCTCGTCATTCCGCAAGTTTCACTTGATGAAAACTCGCAATCCAACTTGATATAGCTCCCACTCCATCCGAGTCGAGGAATGAAATTCGAAGTAAACGGCAGCAATGTAAATAGCACGTCATTGTCATTCAAGTAAATTATATTATCCTGGAATGTAAGGTTCCTCACTCTTGCCCGCACGGGTGAGCGGTTACCAGTGTGAAATTGCACAATTTTCGCCCCCGAAACTCACATCCGCAATTCTGGCAACCGGCGAATCGAGGCCTGTCTTTATTCATGTGTTTGCCGATTTGTTTTCGGATTGAAATTCGAAACTCTTCCGCGTATGAGGGTCTACTGGATGAGGGCGGATTAACGTTAGAATACCCTCAGTCTTTTCCTTTATAAACTCGCGAAGGATGTCGAAGTTCAGCCGGCCCAAACGGTTAAAATGGACCTAGTAAAATCCTAAGTTCCCAATCGAACTCTATTAGGATCAATTTTCACCGCAGATTCTTCAAGTGACGTTTTTTCTGAAAACGAATAAGAGCCTCATATTGCACCAAAATTTCAATAATGTAGCTTGCCCTCAGAAGCCATTACTAGTTTTCAAAGTTTGTGAATTGAATAAAACGAATTTATTTTCTCAACACTAAATTTTTCTTGCTAAGCTTCACACCACAGTCCCTTTTATTGATGTTTTTTCTAAAGAGGAATAAAAGCCTTTTTTTCTGATCGGAACAATATTGAGCAATATCGCCTTAGTTACCATATGTCATAACACACCAATATTTCCCAAGGGAAATATGAAACGTCAAGTCATATTTCCCTTGGGACAATATGATATATTTATATTTTACTATAAAAAATCTTTCATTTATTTATTGGAAAAAGAAAAGAACAATTCATAAAATTTCAGCTAAAGGTATTGTAACCAGATGCAAAAGATGAAATATCTTGTTCGCAATTCGTCATTTGGAGCTTCTCTCAAGAATTTCTTCATCTCCTCCCGAGCCAACACTGCTGATTGTTTGGGAAAGTATCCTTTATTTTTGTTTTCAACAAATGCTTCCACTTCATCGAATATTTTGACTTCAGTTTTTTCCTTCAAATGTAACATTGACCTTAGCATCGATAATTTTGGCCATAACGTGTTTGGTGAATATTTCTGCAAGTAGGGATCGAACAAATTAGTATTACATCAGAAATATCAAGAATCAGAGCAACATACCAAATCTTCAAAATATGCTAACAAAATATTTTCGTTGACACCGTCCACCAAATTTTTTCTTGTTCACTCCTGAAAGTCTTCATACGCTTTATTGTATTGCAGTTTTAGATCTCTCCGGAACCAAACATTCACGGGCTTTTGCCGCTTGAGCTTCCACGTATTTTGACATTATTTCAGCAATTTTATTTTTGACAAGACATGAAAATCACAACAGTCAACTATGATTTTCACAAACACTGCCCATAGCAACGTTTAAAATCCAATGAATTCAAAAATTTGCAATCTAATATTAATTTTTCCATTTTCAGAACAATAATGCGTTTCAATCAGAAAAAAACTATTGATTACAACACGGGAAATATGAATATATTTCCTCGGTTGTCTATACATCCCTCGGGCTTCGCCCTCGGGATGTATCTTTGACAACCTCGGAAATATACTATTCATATTTCCCTTGTTGTAATAATAGCTATATAATTCTCCAAAATTTCGATGTTGTAACTTGCCCCCAGAAGCTGTAACCAATTTTAAAAGTTTGTGAATTGAATAAAACAAATTAACTTTTTTTCAACATTAAATTTTTTTCTCCTAGTCTTCTCACCACAGTCCCTCCTATTGATGTTTTTTCTGAAGAGTAATAAAAGCCCCATATTGCTTCAAAATTTCAATATTGTAACTTGCCCCCAGAAGCCATAACCAATTTTTAAAGTTTGTGAAGTGAATAAAACAAATTAATTTTTTTTAACATTCAATTCTTTTTCTCCTTATCTCCACACCACAGTCCCTTCTATTGATGTTTTTTCTGAAGAGGAATAAAAGTCTCATATTGCTCCAGAATTTCAATGTTGTAAGTTACCCCCAGGAGCCATAACCAATTTTCAAAGTTTGTGAATTGAATAAATCATATTTATTTTTTTTAACATTTAATTTTTATATCCTAATCTCCACACCACAGATCCTTTAATTGATGTTTTTTTTCTGAAGGGGAATGAAAGCCTCATATTGCACCAGAATTTCAATACTGCAGCTGGCCCACAGAAGCCATCACAAATTTTCGAATTTGTGCA
The DNA here is from genome assembly GCA_910592335.1 of Adalia bipunctata. NCBI lineage: Eukaryota > Metazoa > Arthropoda > Insecta > Coleoptera > Coccinellidae > Adalia > Adalia bipunctata. The sequence goes on along the minus strand of OU342949.1, from coordinate 71,800,052 downwards.
TTGAATAAAAAAAATATTTTTTTCTACATATATTTTTTTCTGCCAATCTTTCGACTGCAGACTTTAGTAGTAATGAATGAATGAGCTATATTACTCCAAAAGTTCGTAACTGTAGCATGCCTACAGAAGCCATTACGAATTTTCAAAGTTTGTGAATTGTGAACAACGTGGAGAATTTTCCGAGAGGATTTGAGTGTGAAGCCTAAACCTAAACTTGTGCAAGAATTTTTGGTGAATGGGTTCTGGAAAAGATGTGAAATTTGAACGTTCTCTCAATAAACAACACACTGCATTTTCTTGTTACCTCAACTTAGATAACAAGCACGAAATAATTATACAATTAATATGTACAGAATTATGTTGTGTACCTTCTATATGAAAATGTATAGTAAGGGAGCAAAATTATCAGTTGTATTCTATGAATATGTAGGGTTCACTAGCGATTGACTAACAAATTGACTAACGAAAATCGATCAACAACTGAAAAAGTACTGGATAACAACTAAGTACTGACGAATTACTGCTTAACAACTGATGGCTTGTCTCTATAACATAAGGTTTCTAAAGACAAGCTGGAGAATAAGGGAGATTCACTTCCTCTGAGTAGAAGAGGAAAAGATGAACAATGGATTGGGTGTCAGAAGCGAAAAACGCCTAGCTAAGCCAACAAACAAAGTGCCATTTTCGGTTGAAAAACAACCCATTTGAATCTACAGACCAATGAGAGAATCTTTGGACTTGGGGTATTCAGATGTCTGGCATGTCTTCCTAATGCAACTTGTTCCGCAATAAATGTGCCACCATATATGTATTTAGTTTTTAGCTTATGGCGAAAAACTGAATTCTTGAGTTGAGAACCTTTTCAATAGATGACCCATAAATCAGTTCAAAGGGTATTTTCAAACAAAGAACGAGAATTGTAGATCAAAGCATATGGAACAATTACTGTAGTACAAGTGATTGATCCCATGCACATGGTTAAAATCAATATATCTATATCTTTTTAAAGGAGATAGCTCATTTCTTCTGGACAAAGGATATGGAATTCACTTTGTCCAGATGTTGCGTAGTGAGACGCAACATTAAATTTTATGGACCGTACTGTTGATTCAAATAAAGATTTCATGCATTTTCCTGAATTTTATGTGTTTTTTCTGATTCCCTATACCCCTTAAAAAATCACCCGTCAGCAGTTGGTTTGGAATTGAAAATTAAAGGATTTCCCTTTGACTAGGTCTCTTTAAACTTGCGAAAGAGTAAAGAAAGTTGAGCCTGAGTTGAGTTGAAATCGACCAAAGAAGAGAAATAAAATTAAGAACGCGGTCCACCATCAGCAATTCTCCCATTCAGAGCGAACTCAACAGCTCCTGAATGAATCTCCGTAACAGCATCGATTTCTCGTAGAAACCTAATCTAAGACAGTCGAATTTTATTTCACAGCCGCCCCGCCCCGTGGCCCGTATATTTCGGAGGTCGCCCAGCACAATAGTTTCGGAATCCAATCTGCTGATCTGGATGTCGACGAGAAAATGAACCCGGAACTTTTAGAAATTCGCAAGGCTAAGCTGCGCGATCTAGGCCGTACATTGTTCGCTCGGAACTTTCTGGGAATAAATTAGTTATGGAATTGCAATGCATTTCCATTGTTGTTGGGTAGGACGGCGCCATTTGCAATGTATAGGTATTCATCATAATAAGCCGGAATGGTATACATAGCCTTGTTCCACAATAAGAGGCCACGTAGAAGATATATGGCGTATGGCGGGTATGCGGGTTTGCTCCGAATTTATTGCTAAATACATAAGTTTCTGATTGGTTCTGTGCTGTTAGAATTTAGATAGTTCGATATCGCCCGGGAAGATATGCAGAGAGGCGATCGACAACTAAGCAGAGCGCTTTGCAGAATTCGCCTTATAATGATTCGAAAATCTGCAGACAGCCCAAACGAATGTTATGTTATGACTCAAGAATTTTCAAAATAAGTTCAGTTAAGCCTAGGCGATAGTCATCAAAATCAGCAGAAATTTGAAAGTCACTCGTTAACACTAAACTATCAGACACCATTGCTTGATTCATTCCTTACTCACGAAAGCGTGTGTTCCCCACCAGGCTTATACAGTCCTGTTCCAGTCACAGACGGAGGTCGAGTCCAAGATTCCACTGTTATATGGCTTCCCGAACTCAATGTAAATGTAAATTATCCCACGCAAGTACATGAGCGTAATTCCGAAAATGACATGCTTGCCAGCGCGACCAACGATGTGGCCGGGCATGTCCCTAAGTTTGGACATTTCGCGCTCTGCCCTACATCTCTAGTTACGTGTTTGTGTCATCAGACTTCGATATGTTCGTCGTACGCTGGATTTTTATATGATGTTTTCTGTGTGGTGATTGAATACTATCCAGTATTTCAATAATGTAGGTTTGCTTTCGGTCGTCTAGGAATATGACCTCCGCTTTGGCTACCAAATCTGTATTTTAGGTCTTTATCGCTTTCTACAATTCTCCCAAGAACCAATAAACTGTCTTTATACAGTTTATTAACAGAGTTGATTCGACACAATAATCTACACTTGTAGATTATACGTCTTACACTAAGTACTTTCGACAATCACACTTTCAGCTACCATTTATCCGCATTTACTGAATTTCGTGAGATAAAAAACGTCTTAACGCTGAACAAATGTATTGATCTTGTACCTCCGATATGGTACCGTCTTGAAGATCCAATTCTGTCTTAAATGGCAATAACTACCTCCGTCTCAACTCTCTACCGACTCCTGTAGGAACTCTGTGCTGACTCCCCGATCAACAATTAACTGCCGTACGCAACTGACAACAGCCAACTATGCCCTTAACGTTAATTTATGTTTCCGCCCTCAATTTGCACTTAAGAAAAGAGGTGTTACTTCTTGTACGACTTAAGCCAATGAAATAAGCAAGTGCCGTGTGAATCTTTAAGCGTCATAAAGTATCCTACCCTGGTGGCCCGAGACCACCTAGGGATGAAAATCTAAAAAGAAAACACTTGCGTCTAAATTGGTCCATTTTTCTTATTTCACGAAATGGTGAAAGTGCTAAATCTCACATTACACTTCTTTTCAACTATAAGATGAAGGTTTTACATTCAGGACTCGAAAGCTCACACATGGAAGTCATCAAATGCAAAGAAAAAATGTCATTCTAATCATGGACACAATATAAAGCGTCCCACACACGAAATTCAGAAATAACAGAGAAATTTAACAACTATACAGAGTGTAACAGCCAAATGGAATAAATTCGATAACGAATAAATGAGGGCGTGTTGGGAAAAACGCTCGGACAAATCGATTTGTTTTAAATGCGCATATTTTTCAAGAAAATAATATTATATAGGGTGTTCCATGTGACCGTGGCCAATACCAACTTTCTTATTTCAAATGCAACCCCCTGTATATTATTTATTTTCTGGATTCTTCAGAGAATTCTAGACACAATTCATGCACGATGTCCTATACATATCTCTAACTATTTCGGAAGTATTAAGTGTTTTCAGATTTATTGCAAAAATCAACGTTTTAAATAAAAATTATTTCATTTCACAAATTCGGTACATTACACTTAAAACCTAATGAGTAATACTGATTATTTCTTAATTATTAAAAAAAAACATTAATATCAATGTAGGAAATGTTCAAAATGCTCGCCGCGAACGTCTTGGCAACATGCTGATCTGGTGTAGAATTGTCTTCTAACGTTACTCAACCTTTCAGGCGTGACTGATCTAATCGCAAGCGTGATTCGGTTTTTTAGGTTGTCTAAGTTTAAGGGTTCCGTTTCGTATACAATACTTTTGACATATCCCCACAAAAAGAAGTCTAATGTAAAATTGTAAAAAATCTGAAAACACTCAATATTTCCGAAAAAGTTGAAGATAGGTATAGGACATTGTACATGAATTATGTCTAGAATTTTCTGAAGAATCCAAAAATAAATAATATACAGGGGTTTGCATTTGAAATAAGAAAGTTGGTATCGGCCACGGTCGCATGGAACACCCTATATAATTTTATTTTCTGGAAAAATATGCGCATTTAGAATTACCAATCGACGTGTCCGAGCGTTTTTCCTAACACCCCCTCATTTATTCGTTATCGAATTTATTCCATTTGGCTGTTATACTGTATGTATAATGTACAAGTGTATACTATGTACCTGCGGTGCCTCGCGCATTCACCATTTTGCAGCATTATTCTTTCATTTACCCTTCCCCTCCCAAAAAAACAATATCACCGCCCCTGTTATTATAATAATTCGAGAGGATGATAATAATTGGTTAAATTATATGTTAAACACAATATTCCATGAATACATCATGTGTAATAATCGAATTATAGGTTTTAAAATGGTATATTTTATGCGAATTTCAAAAATTCATATCTTCTGAAATATAGATAGCTCTCCCCAACATGAGAGTAGCACAGATCGATTTAATATGGCAAAATCTACCTAGAAAAAATCAGGAAGAGAATTCGCTGCTGGGCATAAAGTGAACAGGAGCCCAAACCTAAAATACGCAGGGGTATTCCATATAATCTTGTTTCTCTGTGTATGTAACATTTAGAACGGACAAAGGAAAAAGTCGGTCATCCATCACATGAATTTCGCACACGCATCCGCTAAGGAATGCCCTGAAATGCAAATTCCCTTTCGGTCACTCGCAGTCCTGGAGAATGTAGCGAATATTGTGATATTTCAGCGATTATGTATTTGATATTCCCAGCTAGTATTACACGAGCCCCAATCCATTGGTTTATGTTCAGCTATTGTCGAACAGATAATGGAGTTATCGCTAATTGGAAGAGCGCGGTTATCTGTTTTATACATGGAGTTACCATAAATTCTATAAGGTGCTTAATCGGAGATTTTACTGCAGAACAGTTGCGGGTGCTTCAATCGACGACAGATGCTCGACGGAATCTGGAAGAATATTCTTCTTTTCTGATTAGGTTACTAAACACTCGAAGTGTCCGTAAAACTGTCATTTCAATGGAAAAAACCCTAATGAAGTTTTCAAAGATTTCCAAATATCATGCAATTATTCTTTCTTAGAGATGAATGAAAAACCGTGTCTGAAGACCGAGTATCTTCAAGAAGTGAGGCTCGTTCGTTAGTGGACTTCCGGTCGAGCTCGCGAGACTACCACGAGCACATCTATGGATTTTCTTATTCATAATAGCAGCTCTATTTTTCATTTCGTCCGGCTGAACTTAACAAAGTTTGAAAATTCGCCGTCTTCTGGACGAATAATGGAATTGATATTCCGGCCACGAGAACGAGATGATGAATGGGCAAAGAAAGTTTGAAATTTATGAGATTGTAGACTTTCCCGAGGAGATCTGCAATGTTATTCTATTTCAATGATGTGAAGAAAATGAAGATTAACTCGGTATTGGAATTCGTCCCTCTGTTCGAATCTGTTTGTTTCGGGGAGGTCCAATATTTATGGGGGCGAAGCTGGAGATGGAATGCAAATGATCTTGGAACCCTTTTCGTTCACTATAAATCTGGACGTGTTTTCTGGCCTTCTAGATTTTCAGGGCGTACGGATATGGGGTCTGGATTCTCGGCATTCAGCGCCGTATTTTACACCTGCGAATTCTTCTGTTTTCATCTCCTGTCAGCACTGGGAATTATGGAATTCGGTACTGGTAAACAGGAATCCATCCAGCAATAAGCGAAAGATGAAGAATCAGATAGGAGTGACCAATAGAACATGATAGAAGAAGATCCACGTACTTCTACGCCAAAACTTGCAAATATTTCGAATGGAACTGATTTGGAAAATTCTGAGAGATAATTTGTTGAACCTACCCATACCACATGCAACGCGTGCAGGCACTACTTCCTGCGGATTTTGCTCCACGTATTGCGCTTTTTCGAAAATAATAACGATAAAATATCCTTAAAGTCGAAGAAATAACGCATGTTTGCCTAACACCCTAAATAACACAAAGATATCTGTAAAGGATGTACCTATACATAGAAATATCCAGTGCGACTAGATTGAGAGTTTCCTCGTCGGATATCACTAAGATTTCGCAACAAAAGGCGTCACAATTTTCTAAAAAGAGCCGCAGATCTATCTGAGGGATCTCTTTCTGTTGCCAAGAACTACTTCCATTTGTTGGACACCTCCGAATTGTGGAAAATCGGAGCAAGGTCGATCTCGATTAGAAATAAGTAAATTCAAACTTCCTATTCCTCAGCTACAATCAACACTTCAGAAGAATGCCCTTTCTGCATGGTATTCCTCTGCCTTCTAGATTGAAATTAATTAGTCTTCCAGTTGCTCAAACGGTTTCCAGATCCTCTTTGAGTTGGACAATTGAATAATCAAAAGTGGGAACTTTTAATAGCTTAAGTCGTTCCGTACCATTACGGTTTCCACTGAACAAGCTTCTGCACTATAATTTGCTCCTGAGGTAATTCATCAGCGTAGAAATAAGCGTTTCATCGTCTCGACTTCCTTTGATTCCCGACTTCTGCAAACTCCAACTATCACGAACTTTTCATGTAATTTGTTGCAGTCAGTCTCAGGACAAGTGGAAATATTTGGATTGGAAAAAAGGTGAGAGAACACACCTAAAAAGGCCTTATCAATCTACACTCTTTTTCCTCCCAAAATTTGTGTTAGATTGGATTTAAAACCCCGATACGAGGATGTATTGATATCTAGTTAGCCTAAACCAGTTCCATGCATAAACAAAATATTGCGATACCATATCAACGAACAATAACTTATTAGAAGTGTCAGTGTAGAGTTCGAAGTCAAAAAAGTAAACCAGAGTTACGCAATAAATAAAAAAAAGTGTCCACCGAAATTGTAAGAATCGAAAAATTGAGTATCGAGCCATCATCAAGTACCTGTATTTAAAAGGGTTAAGAGGTAAGCAGATTTACGAAGATATGCTCAATAGCCTTGGTGATCAATGTCCTTCGTATGCGACCGTGAAAAATTGGACTGCAAGCTTCAAAAGAGGTGAATTTTCCATTGAAGATGATGACCGATCGGGAAGGCCAGTTTCTGTGTCAGTCCCCGAAAATATCGATGCAGTTCATGACATGATTTTATCAGACCGTCGAATTGGGCAAGAACGGATATCTGAAGCACTGAAAATTTCATACGAACGCGTTCATCATATAGTTCACGTCAATTTGGACATGAAAAAAATTTCTGCAAAATGGATCCCCAAATGTTTGAATGTTGACCAAAAGCGTGCAAGGGTAGAAGCATCGCGTTCGATCTGTGCTCGATTTGAAAACGATGTAGACTTCTTAAACCGAATTGTTACTATGGATGAGGCTTGGGTACATTTCTACGATCCAGAAACGAAGCAACAATCGATGGAATAGCGACACTCTGGTTCTCCAAGACCTAAGAAGTTTCGTGTCCAAAAATCTGCTGGAAAAGTTCTTGCTTCAGTTTTTTGGGATTGCCATGGAGTAATCATGATTGATTTTTCGGATAAGAGTAGAACAATAACTGGAGATTACTATTCGACATAACTGACCACTTTACGGGCAAAATTGAAGAGAAAAGACGCGGAAAGCTATACAAAGGTGTTTTGTTTTTACAGGACAACGCCCCAGTACACAAATCTCATGTTGCCATGCAAATATTTCGTACTTTAGGGTTAGAATTACTAGAACACCCCCCTTATTCACCAGGTTTGGCTCGGTCCGACTATCATCTCTTTCCTCAACTGAAAAAAAGTTTGAAGGGTCGTAAATTTTCTTCCAACGAGGAACTAATAAAAGCTGTGGAGGACTGGCTTGCAGAGCAAGAAGAAACATTTTTTAGTCTAGAGACGTTGCAAGTTCGCTGTAATAAATGTATTCAATTAAGAGGAGAATATGTTGAGTAATAAAATATTTTGGCATTGAAATTTTGTTTGGTTTTATAGTAGGCTTAAAATTTTTCATTATATCCTCGTACAAGTGAAAGATTTACCATGTGTAATAAATTAATGATATACCTACTCTATATTCATTCCGTGTTCAGGAATATCCGTTCGATCTGGCTCAATATCGTAAACACAGAAACCGTTAATGCCGACTTTTCGCGTCGGCTTGCGAATGCATAGAGGTGAGAATAACGAACCACAAGAGCAATTGGAAAACGCCATGACATAAACTGGCGAATCAAATCCGCTATGTTGGTGCCATTGACTTTTATCGCATAAGCTTAACCGTAAATGTTCAGATAAAGAAATAAAAACATGCCGGTTAGAGTCGGGGGAATAAAACCGGGAAACGGTTATTATCTAAATGGAAAGCCCTCGGTTAGAAAACTGCTGGCAAAGAGTCATATTATTCACAGTATAAGGTGGGGCAGAAGCTCCGGACTAGGTCCGACAGTTAACCTAAACATTTAGAGCGAGTTAAATTAGTTAATCAAGTCAAATTATAACATACGCAACATAGTTGGAGGCCGAGATGCATGCCATTGCGGGGTAATTAAATATTACCCCCATTGTTTTGCCATAAACGCGAGCCTGGAAACGGAATTCATCATTCTTCTTAATGTTCCTCTCGTTCTTTTCGACATTTGTTCAGCCTGGGCTTTTGTTGTTCTCCAGACCGTGTTTTATAATTCGAAGCTACGTTGGATAATTTCATTATTTTCATCATGTTGGGATCCTTTTGAGGATTTCTTTTCTGGGTCATTTTATTCGACTGCGAACGAAAACGAAGTTCGTAGAAAATTCGTAGTATCTCACCGAACAGTCCAAATGCACTGATCAAGAACAAGTGCGAAATGCCAGTTCAGTTCATTTTGGAAAGGGGGTTACTTTGGGCTACTTCCAAAGATTCTGTTGGATCTCAACACCAACAAAGCCAGTGGATCCGACGGAATCCCACCGATTGTTCTCAAAAAATGTCCCCTCGAACTAACACCTGTCCTCTGCAAATTGTTCAACCACTCTTACAAATTGGGTGTTTTTTCCATCCAACTGGAAAACCGCAAGAGTACAACCAGTACCTAAAAAAGGCAAAAGACCCTACCTAGCAACTACAGACCTATCGCTCTGTTATCTATTATTTCAAAGGTCATGGAGAAAGCCATCAACTTCGAGCTCATGAAACATCTGGAACACTCAGGAATTATCAACGATAGACAATATGGTTTCCGTCATCATAGATCCACTGGTGACTTGCTCGCTTACGTCTCACATATATGGCAGCTATCTACCGAGAAATATGGTGAAACCCTAGCCGTAGCACTGGATATCTCCAAGGCATTCGATCGAGTCTGGCATCAGGGACTCCTCGCCAAGCTTCCATCTTATGGCGTGCCCTCAAAGCTATGTTCTCTGCTAGCTAGTTTTCTCTCAAACAGATCTCTCCATGTAGTAGTCGATGGAGTTTCATCTGACTCTCTACCCATAAATGCTGGTGTTCCGCAGGGATCAGTTCTGGCTCCAACACTATTTCTACTTCACATCAACGATTTGCAGGAGGTAACTTCGTGTCCAGTGCACAGCTTCGCGGATGATAGTACCCTCCATACCGCCTTTTTTTCTAGGGCTCCAATACCAGCCCGCCAAATCAAAAACGAACGAGGAAGAAATGTTAACAACATAAATATGAACTTGGCAACAATTCTTGAATGGGGATCTTATAACTTGGTAGAATTCAACGCAAACAAAACACAAGCATGTCTTTTCTATAGAAAAGCCGATCTTACTGTGCCCAGCATAAAATTGTCGGGAGTGACCATACCATTGAAGTCATCCATTTCGATGCTTGGTATTACTGTCGGCAGTAACCTTTCCTGGGAGAATCACGTGAGATCCATTGCTAGAAGTGCATCCCAAAAACTTGGTTTTCTGTTTCGTGCCAGGAGCTATTTCACCTCAGGTCAGCTGCTTATGATCTATAAGGCACAGATTCGACCTGTCCTGGAATACTGTTTCCATATTTGGAGTGCTGCACCTAAACACACCCTAAAACTCTTGGATTCTGTACAAAAAGGGCAATTCGTCTCGTCGGTGATGCATCGCTTACAAGCTCGCTCATTTCTCTGGAACACCGTAGAAAAGTGGGCGATCTGTCTCTATTTTATAGATACTTCCATGGGCGATGCTCTTCTGAATTATCAGCAATCGTTCTCCCTCTGGCAGTCTCCTCCAGACTGACCTGTCAAGTTAAGTCTTCACACCCCTTCGTGGTAACATTGCCTAGGGAGGTGTTCGCCGAGGCATATAACCTCCAGAAATTTAAGAAGAACACCAATTCCTACCTGCTTGCCCTTGGTTCTCACGATGTTCTCTGAACATTACAGGATATTCCTTTTCGTGAAAACCACAACATAAAAAAAAAACTTCGAGTAGAAAGGACAGTGACATGCAGGAAAACTATCTCCTATTTGCCTGAAAAAGTTTTCAACTCCCCATTCCCTCATGATCCCAACACTCCATTATCTGGATGAGAAGTTGTAAAAAAACAATTTTCCTCCCTCAAAGAAGCGATTATGGAGTCGATAAACATTTTCTTCCTTCTTTTCTCGAGATGAACGGAAAAGACTCCAATCACTCGTTAGCGTTAAAGCTTTAATGTTAACACATCTTTCTACCTAACTGCATGTACTTAAAGACTCCTCAAACTTCATCCGGTTTACCCATTCTCCTTCAGATTTCCCACTTCCACCATTCCAGTGGAAACGAGGTGAAAATCAAGAGAAAATCGATATGCTTTCAAATATATTCACGCTATATATTCCAGTCAGCTAGGCTGCTCCGTGTAATAAAATGTCACTCCTTTGGGATGTGATTTACGTCCACGAGAGTTTTTTTCGCGAAAAACAATAAATCCATTTCGGATGTTTCATTTTCAATTCAATATCCGCAGAGGTATTAACTCTTTCTGAGCTACCAATGATTTATTCGAACTTGATGCTGTTCTTATTTCTGGAGAGGGTTCGAATGCCAGAAAGGGATTTTCGGGTAGACCATAATTCATCATTCCGATCTGTTCTGTTTCAAAGGCACTGCCCCCTTTTGGAGGAAAGGAAATTATGGGAGGCTTCCAGTTATGAAGGTCTCCAGAAGTCATCATACAGTCAACTACACAAGCTTTTTCAAAAACATAATATTACTCGTGATTTCACTCATATTCTTTCCAGAGGTATAGGTTTCAATTGAGTCTCTATTCTCTTCATATCGAATATCTAAGCTCCTTGAGCCAGTTAAATGATAGCAGCAATATACATCAATTATTAGCAGGCAACCAAGGAAACAAGATTAAGGATTCCCTTGCCAGCAGTGATACAATGACGCCTTCCTTCAGTCATAAATAGGGCCTGGACAAAATACGAGGTACTTGACTCAGCTTTAGGCTTGACCAATCTGCTTTTCAAAGATATTGATGAGCTCGAACGTTTAAGGATTATCAGCTTCCTGAAGAGGATAAGGTTGAAGTGAGAATTATGGCATAAAGTGAGTTGCAGTAGATCTTTGAAGCAGTGGATCTTTCTGTTCGTAGTGCTACACAGTGAACCCATCAAACTCATTTAACTACTCTGCCCTACCATTGTCTCCAACTTGATTTATTTCCAATTCGATACTCAAAACTGCTTGCTAAGATTGAAACAAGAACATCAAAGGTTGGCCATGCAGACTTGTTTTTGAGGCTCTCAAAATTCTTGAACTGTATTGAGTTGGAGATTACAAGAATCTATAGCAAGGCAGATTGAAGAATTGGGATATGTAGAGATGTTTTTCGGTCAGAATCATCCTTTTTTGAAATGATCTTCATTGACGTGGTGGTTGATTTTCAGCGTCACTAAATAAAGGAAGGAACCAGCAGCCATCCACGATACAGGTAGATACAGGAGATCGAAAAACCTAATTGAAGGAGGCAGATCATTCATCTATCCATAACTCCAAAAACCGGAGGGTGATGTAGCTTGTATCCGACGTTTATGACGTGGTTCATCCTTGTCGAATCTCTTTCCAAGGCTGCCAGGACATACAGAGGCTGTTTTATGGCGAATCTGAAGGCGGCGTGCCAATACAAAACACTAAAGTATGCGAGGCGCAAGGCTTGGCGCATCTGTCTGGGCCGATACCGTTCGCGTCGTGTGAAATTCATATTTTCAGATATGATATACTTATAGATTTTCTGCAGCAACTGGTGCGTATAAAGTGAATTCTCCCGAAATATGAGTGACAAGCCCTCTATCCCTTTATTCCTGTGGGAGAGATCGATAGCGGTTGTGTTTTGAATTTAGGATCGCGCCTAGGACGTGCTTTATCGGGGTAATGGGGTCGATTTTTCATTTTTTTCTACATGTTATGGCCTGGAGTGAGATGGAATAGGTCTTTGGTGTTAGCTGAGGCTAGCTTTCGATTCTATTGTGTATCTTCATGTCTTCATACTGTATTGTAGTCAATAAAGATGAGAATTCACAGAATGACGAAGATATTCGGATTTTCAAAAGAGTTGTATTGTTGTTTTCGATGTGTAGGTATGTTCTTTGTGCCTTGTAGTTTTTTTTTATCAGAAATCCATCTATTTCACTCAAAAGAAGCCGTAATGAAAACATTCAAGAGCCGTTTTTACTTTTGTGAAGAAAATATTCTGATTCTCAGTGAATTTGAGATTTATTCACCATTGGAAGTGATGTATTACAGTATGGAAAATTAATACTTGATTTCTATCAATATTGTGTGACCTTCGTTATGGAGCTTATTCCACATTAATTGCTATAATTTTCAATTTATACGTCCCTATAACCCTTATAGAGTAGAAATTTCAGTTCTGAGCTCATTTCAGCCTTCCAGAAGACCAACCGACGAATATTTCACAGTTCCCGACTTGGAAGTTCCCTCTAATCGCGAATATACTTTCCCCATCTGCAAACAGATGAACATTTCCCAATTTCCTCCGTTTACAAAGGACTGTCAGAGGTAACACTCTCTACACGAAAATATTCAAAAGCCCCAGGCCTTAGACGTCCTCATTTGAAATTTTCTCTCCCAAAGCGAGGAACAACGAAAACTTTTTGTCAGATATGAAAAATCCTCAGCTACGACCATTTGTTACTTCACACTGTGCAGATGACAAAGTTGAACGATGTACCCTAGAATAACGACGAAGATATAAAAACACCACAAGCCATATTCTCGTTGTTCGTGTATAAAAGTGAACAACGCATCTTAGATATAACAAAGACGTTGTAGCAGTTTTATTGTACGTCTTTTCTTTTTATAATTGGGTTTTAAAGTTTGAGACTCTGGTGATTTATCAGGATGTTATGTTCTAGTTTGTGAATGCCTGCGTAAATGCAGGAAATTTTTATGATCCAGTGAAATTGTATACTTCTAGATCATCTTCTATGATTTGTCATGCATCTTCGAGAGAAAAAATAATTTACTGAAATGCCTGACGTAGCTTAATCTGTGACCCATAGATTCAGAAGCTTGTCGAGGACCTAACTAGGGTATGTTTTACAATCGGTGACAACGATGGGATCGAGAATATTTTTCTCAGAGAGAAGTGCATCGACCAGTGACTGTCATGGTAGCATAAGTCTTGTAGGATGCAAATGACATGAGGGATGATGAAAGGGAAATGGAGAAATGAACTGCTTCACATGAGTTAGGGATATTGACTTAAATTGCAAAAAAATATGGTTGAAATAAGATTTTTGTGATGAAAATTCATATTAATATGATTTCAAGTTGCAAATTAATTTTAGCCTGTAGGTCTGCAGCGTATACAGGGTGCTTAAGAAAAATCGAGTATAATAACGAAATTTTATTCCCAGAGAATTCAAGCATTTTAAGACTATCAATACGGGCATCAATAACAGCTTGACATCTTCTTTGCATACTACACACGAGGTTGTTGAACATTTCTTGAGGAATTTCGTTCCATAAACGGGGCAGAAGCTTTCTTATATCATTTAAGGATTCTGGGGTAGGTTGATGATAATCTAATCCTCTTTGGAGCATATCCCATGCATGTTCTATGTAACTAATTTAAATCTGGTGAGTACGGAGGTATTGGGAAATGTGGAATACCAAGCTCCTCGCGCGCATTCTCAACTATGGCTGCACGGTGCGGTCTAGCGTTTTCATCTAGAAATTGAAAAGTTTCACCAATAGCAGCGTGAAAATTTGGCACAACATTATCAATGACATGCTCCCTATAGTGTGAGGCGGTCATATTCCCAGGACCAATGTGTAGATCTGTGCGCCCGTTGAACTTATCCCGGCCCATAACAAAACATTAGCGACTCGGAATGGATGGACTTCTTGGACATAGCGACGATTACGGGGTATGCGTGTAATTGTGCATACCCTTATCCTTCGAGAATCTGAAAATCGTCCATATCTGGATTTATCAGTGAAAAGGACACCACGCCATTGATCGTTCCAATTGATATGTTGCCTTGCCCATTCCAGTCTTTGACGCTTATGATCACGTGTTAATGGAACTCCTCCTAATGGACGTCTAGATCCTAGATTCACCTCTCTCGAACGTCGTCTGATGGTTTCGATGGAAACTTTGCCCCATCTGCATTTTGAAGAGTATTCCGTAGCATTTTACACGTAGATGTAGGGTTTCTTGATGAAACGATCCTGAGCAGGTGTTGTTTTTCGTCGCCCACCAAGCCTTGGTCTTTCCAACACGAAACCTGTCTCCCTGAACCTATTCCAAAGTCGAGATATCACACTTTGGCTGACTTGGAGCCTTTCTGCTACAACAACCTGAGTTAGGCCACCATGTAGCATTCCAATAGCTCTTTTAGCCTCAGCGTTTGTTAATTTACGTCTTGGAATTTTCAGAAAACTCGTTTCAAATCGAAGCCGCTGATAAACTGACTTCATTTCAAAATAAGAACATTCATGAAGCATATGCAGAGAACCAAACTTCAGGAAAAAGGCGACCAGATTGACGAAATGTCTCATACTGCTTTTTATTGGATCGATTCAAGTTGTTTTTCAGTTTTAAATGATTTTCAGAGATTTTCTCGAAGATAACATACTTTTAAAAACGATTGAATACGATACCCCTAACTCTTGTGGAGCCTACTCAGGAAATGTTCATGATGGAATTAACAATTGAGTATAAATTATAGAAGATGTATTCGATTATAGAGACAAGACAGACCTGTTCTGAAGGGTTGCGAGGGGAAATAGGATAGGAGGGTTCTTTGTCAGTACTGCTCCTTTAATTATAGAAACCTCTCCTTCTCTTTGGGTGGCCGATCTCTCCTTCTATTTGATTGGATGATCAACCACCTTTGAAACTAACTATACTCAAACTTCAAGTTCGACCAACCTTTACAGTTGAATCAACACTTGATTGCTGATGTTACAGTCCAGGATAATAAATAAATAGTAATGAGATAAAGAAGGATTTCCTGAATTTGTAGACAGCATTATGGTATAAATGATATGAAACGCCCAAGAAATCATAAAAGACACTTAAATAGATTCGAACAGAGCCAAGTCCAGTTGTTCTCGACAGCCATTCAAGAGTGAGGCAACAAAGCAGATATGAGAATCTGTTAAATACAATGTCACAACGTCGAAAGTGTTTGACATTAAGAGAGACTCCAACCACAGAGCTGTGCATTAGAAAAAGCATTGAGGAATATTTTGATGAATTTATTATGGTATCAATGATATGAATTACTCAAGAAATCCTAGATTCGAATAAGATCTTAATTGGCAAGTCCAGTTGTTCTAAAGAGCCGTTCAAGCAGGTAGCAACATAGAAGATAAAAGAAGCTGTCAAATACAATATCACAACATCGCAAGTGATTGTCATTGAGGAAGAGTCGTTTTCATAATTTTTGGCATATTTTCATGACTTATGTGGCTGGAAGTTTGGGGTCATGGCAATGAGTCTTCGAATATCCCCAGCATCGAAGCCCGGCCCAATCTATATTCCAAATAGCGAAAAAACCTCACAGCCGACGATCAAAGATGACCGAGCCGGATATCCTGTATCCCGGAATTAAATGAGAAGGAAATATCCCGCGGGCGATATCAAACAGCCCAAAAATGTGGACGGCATCTTCACAGAGCGCCAACCGAACCGAACCCCGGGCTTAAATTGAGCGATCAACCTTCAATCTCTTTATATATCTCGCATTCATCCTTTCCAGGATGTGAAACATCGGGATAATGGCGGTTTAAAAGTGAATTCGAAATGAAAAATGACGACGTCTCGGGAAGATATCGGTCTCTTCGTCAGGATGAGTTGATAAATATCTCTATCGGGGTAATATAAACTATCGTCGGGCCGCCAGTGCATGCGATTTGAAGGGATAATATTTCTTTCGTTTGATTGATGATGTGGGTGGTGGAGCGTAACGATGGGAATGAGTAGCTCACTTGATTTCGACTTTGGCGTGCGCCCGTTGCGATGTCGCCGCTTGGTGCTAGATTGTCCTGGAAATGGGGGCGATCCGTCAAAAGGCGTCTTTTCAATGAACTGCTTCCGTTAATTTCTGAATAGAAGAATCGATAGGATGATTATGGTAGATGACGAATTATACAGTGGTAGAGATCATTTTTCGTCAAAAATTTTAAAATATTTGGAGTAGCTCATATTTGGCACAGATAAACCTTGAGATATGCTGATCAACATAATACGAACCAATGGTGTAGAAGACGAGAGGGACGGAAGTTCTGACAGTTCGAAATTTCCAATTTTTCACAAAATGCCATTTGACAAATGAAAATCTAAAATATGCTGGTTATGGCTCTGAGATGTTTTTCATTCAACTCAGCGACCCCTAAAACCTACAAATTGATACCAAAATCGTCCCTTCAGCCCTTATAAGTTGGGAATTATTGAGTTTGAATTTTTTCGATATTTCATTTTCGAGTTTTGTTCACGAGCTCACACCGTCCGTGGTATCGGTGAATCGATCCGCAAAAGTCCTTTCATAGAAGATTCGGGTGGCTCGAATAACCTTTTCGATCATTCATGCCATTATAACCTTCCGGATATATTTTTTTTCAGCCAAATATGGTGTTTTTGTCATTTTTCACCCAAAAATTGAAATTTTTAAAATCGCTCATATTTTGCACAGAGGTACTTTGAGATATGCGGATTAACATATTATAAATAATTCTTGGCGGCGAAGAGGGGGACGGAAGTTATAACAGTTTGAAATTACCAATTTTTGAAAAAATGCCATTTGACAGGTTAAAATCTAAACGATGCTAGTTAGGGCTCTGAAATGTTTTTTATTCAATTCAGCGACCTCGAAAACCTACAAATTGATACCAAAACCTTCCCTGTAGCCCTTATGAATTGAGAATTATTGAGTTTGGATTTTTTCGATATTTCATTTTTGAGTTTTGTTCACGAGCTTACACCGTTCGTGGTATCGGTGTTATCGATCCGTAAAAGTTCTATTATGGAAGATTCGAGTGGCCCGAATAACCTTTTCGATCATTCATGCCGTTATAACCTTCCGGATATATTTTTTTTCAGCCAAATATGGTGTTTTTGGGGGGTCTTACCCCTTAGTCATTTTTCACCCAAAAATTGAAAATTTTAAAATCGCTCATATTTTGCACAGAAGTACTTTGAGATATGCGGATCAACATGTTTTAAATAATTCTTGGCGGCGAAGAGGGGGACGGAAGTTATAACAGTTTGAAATTATCAATTTTTGAAAAAATGCCATGTGACAGGTTAAAATCTAAACGATGCCAGTTAGGTCTCTGGAATGTTTTTTATTCAATTCAGCGACCTCGAAAACCTACAAATTGATACCAAAATCGTCCCTGTAGCCCTCATAAGTTAAGAATTATTGAGTTTTAATTTTTTCGCTTTTCATTTGCGAGTTTTGTTCACGAGCTCTCTCCGTTCGTGGTATCGGTGTTATCGATCCGCAAAAGTCCTCTCATGGAAGATTCGAATGGCTCGAATAACCTTCCCGATCATTCATGCCGTTAGAACCATCCGGATATATTTTTTTATAGCGAAATATGGTGTTTTTGGGGGGTCTTACCCCTTAGTCATTTTTCACCCAAAAATTGAAATTTTCAAAATCGCTCATATTTTGCACAGAGGTACTTTGAGAAATGCGGATCAACAGGTTATAAATAATTCTTGGCGGCGAAGAGGGGAACGGAAGTTATAACAGTTTGAAATTACCAATAGGGATGTTGACACATGTTACAAATTCATAAAAATTGAGGTTTTCCACATTGAAGGTAGTTTTTGAAATACTGAAACAATATTTCAGTGATCTAATTACTCTCATTAAATTAAATAAAATCGATTTAAAATGTGTAATCTATTACAGTTTATCACGTGACTGCAAACACGAATGGAATACGTGACGTCACTTTTCGGTAAACAAGCTAACCTATAACCTTACTGTCATCACGAGTACGAACTTAGGAAGAACAGAAGAGAGTGAAACGTATCACCAGCGAACTATTTCACAATTATTTGTTATTACGCAAACGATTTGTTCGCGAGAAATCACGCAAGATCAGTTCGCTTTGACAGACGGCGAAGTCTGTTTACCGTATGGTGACGTCATCATAATCACTTCGTTTCAGCGGCAATTTTGAAAACTATTTTTATTTACGCATTTTTTCTTGGTATTTGCTATATTTTTTCCATGAAAATATTTTTTTCGTGTTTGTATAGGGCTTATCTACAAATTAAAATTATTTCCAAAAAATAGTCAACATCCCTATTTTTGAAAAAATGCCATTTGACAGGTGAAAATCTAAACGATGCTAGTTAGGGCTCTGGAATGTTTTTTATTCAATTCAGCGACCTCGAAAACCTACAAATTGATACCAAAACCGTCCCTGTAGCCCTCATTAGTTAAGAATTATTGAGTTTTGATTTTTTCGATATTTCATTTTCGAGTTCTGTTAACGAGCTCTCTCCGTTCGTGGTATCGGTGTTATCGATCCGCAAAAGTCCTCCCATATATATATATATTCGAATGGCTCGAATAACCTTCCCATCATTCATGCCGTTAGAACCATCCGGATATATTTTTTTATAGCGAAATATGGTGTTTTTGGGGGGTCTTACCCCTCAGTCATTTTTCACCCAGAAATTGAAAATTTTAAAATCGCTCATATTTTGCTCAGAGGTACTTTGAGATATGCGGATTAACATATTATAAATAATTCTTGGCGGCGAAGAGGGGGACGGAAGTTATAACAGTTTGAAATTACCGATTTTTGAAAAAATGCCATTTGACAGGTAAAAATCTAAACGATGCTGGTTAGAGCTCTGAAATGTTTTTCATTCAACTCAGCGACCTCGAAAACTTACAAATTGATACCCAAATCGTCCCTAGGGTCCTTATAAGTTGAGAATTATGGAGTTTTAATTTTTTCGATATTCATTTTCGAGTTTTGTTCACGAGCTCACACCGTCCGTAGTATCGGTGTTATCGATCCGCAAAAGTCCTTTCATGGAAGTTTCGAGTAGCTCGAATAACCTGTCCGGTCATTCATGCCTTTATAACCTTCCGGATATATTTTTTATAGCCAAATATGGTGTGCGAAATATGCGAAATAAATTTCAATTGAGATTTTTAAAATCGCTCATATTTCGCATAGGGGTACTTTGACATATGCTGATTAACATTATACAAACCAATGGTGGATACGACAAGAGGTACGGAAGCTTTGACAGTTTGAAATTTTCAATTTTTCAAAAAATGCCATTTGACAGGTGAAAATCTTAACTATGCTAGATAGGGCTCTGGAATATATTTTATAAAATTCAGAGACCTCGAAAAACTACATTTTGATACCAAACTCCACTATATACCCCTCATAAGTGAAGACATTTCTAGTTTAATTTTTACAACAATTCATTTTCAAGTTTTGTTCACATGAATTCAAGGAATGAGCGTTATCGTTCCGCTAAAAAGCTCTGATCTAAGATTCGAACAATTTCACGATCCATTCCAATAACACTCTTAGATCCTCCCAAATATTTTTGGTACTGACCAATATCATTTTCCACCCAAAATTTGAATTTTTTCAAAAGGCTCCTGCACTCGATCAGCTTCGCTGATCGATGAAGCGGCAACCCTAAAGCTGCTCCAAATGGATCCGTCTATACATTTTTTTCGAGAGTTTTATACCACCCCAATGTCTAGAAAGAAGTGACATAGTACATTGACCGTTTAATTTCACCGGAACTTTATTCAAGCTTTCGAAACCTGCCTAAACATCGAAACAGCCGAAAGGGCATGTTGCACACCGTTATACGGTAACATATTGGCACAGAATTTCCATTTCCCAGCGGAACCAATCATATTACCGACCGCGTCGATCGTCAAAATTGGGCTTCGCTGATCGCCGATTGTTTTTCGATTCGTCCGATTGGATTGAAGATTGAAATGAAGACTCATTTGTACTCGAATTTGCGTCCGATGATTCGGGAAATTCCACTGAATTGGTTGGACCCACAGCGCGATTTCTATTCTGTTGTTTCGAATCCAGCCTTATTATCCTCGTGTTCGAATGAACGGGAATAGAATTCATTGGTTCGATCGACTACGTTCGATAATTACATATTGGGCATTATCATCACTGATGCTATTTCTATTCGTTGCATTATTTCGTTAATGTCGAAGTGTCGAAGTGCTGTTGCATGATTTGACAAGTACCCAAAGTCTCTCTACGTGTAGACACAGTCAGAAACCGAACATGTACAGAGTGGAAGATTTTGGGCGTCCACTTCTCATTAATTTTCATAATAAAAGACGTTAAAAACCAATATCATGTAAAATACTTCACAATTCGATCAAACACAAATAACTAACTTTATTTTTATTTTGCAGGTATGTTCAACTAAATTTTGGAGAAATCAGGACGGTAAGTGATAGGTTTACAGATGAATTTTCATTCAAATGTACTAATTCGGATTATGGGGAGTAAAATTTGTCGTTAATTAGACACAAGGGGATATTTCCCTTATCATGTTCTCTAAGAGGAATAAAAGAATAAGAAACCACTAGGTGTTTCTCCAAAGCAAAGATCCTTGGTTTTACAGTTGAGTAAGGTGACACAAAACATGTATGAATTATCAGTACATTAATATTGCTCTGATTCAGAAAGATAATTTAGGTAAAACAATTTCAACACAAGATTATTGACACACAGATCAAGGACATGTAATTCATTGTAATTCACAGTCAATCAATGCCAATGATTGGACTCCCAAAAATAGATATTCATGATATGAGTATTAAAAGTGGCGTTTTATTCTATGAGTGAAAAAGTTTGTGAAATGAGAGGAGCGAATTGAATAATTGCACGAACAAAATAAAATAACTTTTAACACAAATACCATACAATGTTATTTGTACAACTGCCCTATTTTGATAATGAAATGAGCAAATTGGCAATGGCAGTAAACTTCAAAACGCATTTTAATATTCAAATAATCAAAAGGTTGTTGAGAATGGCAAACGTTGCCAACGTTATGATTACTAACAAATGAGAAAAGACGCTGTCATTGGAATTTCGTTCCTGTCCAATTTTCGTCTTGGGTTTATAACTCCTTAATATGTTTGTCGAGAGTCCAATTATTAATAAAAGTGACGATTTGGTTGTTCCTGTGGATATTGAAGAGTCTGCAAGGAGAGCAAGTACGGAACTCCTACCTAAAAAATCTGTTCAGCAGTACGATATTGCATATAACAATTTCCTGGCCTGGTGTAAATTCAAAAATGTAGGAGGGAACTTCAGTGAACCTGTTTTCGTGGCATACTTAGAAGAAAAATAAAAAATATGGAGTTCATCAACTTTGTGGAGCAAATTTTCACTGATAAAGTCAACAGCCCTTGTTAAAAAAGGTGTGCATGTTAGTGAATATTTTAAGGTCATAGCATATTTAAAACGGAAAAGTGAAGGATATCGTCCCAAAAATCGAAAAATCTGACTCGTGAACAAGTTGAAGAGTTTATAATTGAGGCACCAGATGAGAAATACTTGATGGTTAAGGTTGCAACTCTTTTCGGATTATTTGGAGCCTGTCGGCATGAAGAATTGTGTAATTTATCAGTGGAAGACATCGAAATAACAAATAAATCATTGGTTATACAACTTCCAAACACGAAGACGAAGGTCGGTCGTTCTTTCAGTATTAATGGTGTGGGAAACTAATTTCCACAGAAATATTAAGGAATAAGATGATTTTCGAATGCAGAGTCGGCGGACAGAGAAAATGTGGAATCTGGGAAACCACGCCTCGTATGGTAAAACTCATTCGAGCAACCTTATTGGTTCAAATAAAATCGGTCCAGAAATTGGATAAAAAGGACCGACATGCAAAGCAGAAATCAGATCTCTTCGATTCATCACAAGAACCAGCACTCAAGAAGCACCAGCTCTCGAGAAGAATACACCAGCGATAATCGACGACAGCCAATAATTCTTAAAAGGTTTTTATCAAAACCCTCGACCAGCACCGAGCAAGAACGTCAATCATCCACATCTGTTCCACATCAAGAGTACCTGCCACTGGAAGACCATCAGACGTCCGTCCGCCACATCTGTTTCGCATAATCTCTGCACCACATTCCCGGCGCCTAAACTATCGATACGACTGTCACAATACAACACAAAATAAATCGTTTTTCTGAAAACGGTGTCCGCTAACTTCAGGGACAAAAACAAATAGTTGGGTTGAAATAAACTGTGATATATTTGCCTGACTTTTTCTTTCACTTTCCTTTCCCCGTGAATCAATTGAAGTTGCAGATCAAAAACACAGCAACCCACAAATTGGTGACCCCGACGTGATCGAAAAAGAAGCCCTGAAGACAATGGCAGAAGAAGCCCAAGTATCCAGAGTCGCCGTCCGTATGCCCGAATTTGCAGTCACGGATCCCGAATTATGGTTTGCCATCTGCGAAGGGAGTTTCAGCAATGCTGGCGTGACACAGGACCGGACCAAGTTTAACTACGTCGTAGGAGCCCTGCCAGCCAAATATGCAGTGGAGGTGAAGGATATCATCATGAAACCACCTTCCAGTGAAGCCTACGACAAATTGAAGACGGAGCTGGTGCGACGGTTGAGTGCCTCCCAGGAAGAGAAAACCCGCCGCCTACTGGAGCGAGAGGAAATGGGAGACCGTAAGCCCTCACAATTTCTTCGACACTTACAGGGGCTTGCAGATGCAACAGTGCCGGAGAACCTGATGAAGTCCCTATGGATGAGCCGTCTACCCAAGAACATCGAGGTGTCATTGGCTATCATCAAGGACAAGAAATTGGAGGACTTGGCCAACCTGGCAGACAACATCGTGGAAGCTTCCCGACCCCCCGTCCACCATATAGCTGAAGCGGCCGACATGGAATCCCTCAAGAACGAGTTTACGCGGTTCACCATAGGACTCAACCAGAAGATCGCAACCCTGCAGGCGGAACTAGCTGCATTCCAAGAACGACCTAGGAGAGATAGGAACCGAGGTCGTTCCAGTGAGCGTCGAAGAAGCCACAGTCGCAGACGACCCACAGTCGACGGAAAGTGCTGGTACCACGACCGATTTGGAGCCAAGTCAACGAGGTGCGTGCAGCCCTGCAACTACTCTTCGGGAAACGGAGGGGGCCTTCACTAGAGGCGGCCAGTGATCCCAGCCCTTCGACGCGCCGCCTGTTCGTAACGGATCAGGATTCCAAGCTTCAGTTCCTGGTCGACACGGGTGCAGACTTATGCGTCTTCCCCTACAGAGCAGTCACTGGCAGACGAGAGAAGTCCGACTACGTCCTTTCAGCAGCCAACGGAACACCCATAGCAACCTATGGTACAATCACCCTCACGCTGAACCTAGGACTACGCCGAGCGTTTACATGGAGGTTCGTCATAGCAGACGTATCGAAACCCATCATCGGCGTCGACTTCCTGAGCTTCTACAACCTGCTAGTGGACGTCAGAAACAGAAGACTTTTGGACGGAACCACCCAGCTCACTACCCAAGGCGAAGTGGCTGAGTGTAACATTCCAGAAGTCAAGACAGTCAATGGATCCTCCAGGTATCATGATCTATTAACAGAATTTCCAGAGATCACAAGACCGGAAGGAGCCCCAGGACGCATCACGCACCAGACGAAGCATCACATTAAGACGACCCATGGACCACCAGTCGCTTCGAGACCACGACGCTTGGCACCAGAGAAGTTCAAGGCAGCCAAGAAAGAATTCGAAGCCATGCTCAGACTAGGAATCGCCCGTCCATCCAACAGCCCTTGGTCGTCCCCACTGCACTTGGCACCAAAGAAGGGTTCCGAAGAATGGAGACCGTGCGGAGACTACCGTGCACTGAACGCCCGGACTGTCCCCGACCAATATCCAGTGAGGCACATCCAGGACTACGCTCACATTCTTCAAGGAAAGAAAATCTTCTCGACCCTCGACCTAGTGAGGGCCTACAACCAGATACCCCTGGCAGAAGAAGACGTAGCCAAGACAGCCATCACAACGCCGTTTGGATTGTTCGAGTTCCCGTTCATGACGTTCGGACTACGGAACGCTGCACAGACTTTCCAGAGGTTCATCGATGAGGTTCTACGAGGCCTGGACTTCTGCTTCAGCTACATAGACGATGTGCTGATCGCCTCCTCATCAGAAGAGGAACATATGGAACATCTCCGGATCATCTTCGAGCGGTTCCGCAAGTACTCCATCGTCCTCAATCCAGCCAAATGCACATTCGGACAACCAGAAGTGAAGTTCCTAGGGTACCTCGTCACAGTTGAAGGAACGAGGCCACTGCCAGACAGAGTCCAAGACATACTGGGATACAGCCAACCAACGACTGCCAAAGACCTTCGAAGATTTCTGGGTATGATAAACTTCTATCGTCGTTTCATACCTCGAGCATCACAGTCACTGGCACCGCTCCACGACATACTCGTACCAAACTTGAAAGGGAAGGCTAAGATCTCATGGACCCCAGAAGCCACTGTAGCCTTTGAAACAGGGAAGAAAACGCTAGCCTCAGCGACCTTGTTAGCGCACCCCATGGATGGCGCCCCACTGGCCTTAGTAACCGACGCATCAGACACTGCCGTCGGAGCTACTCTCCAACAGTTGGTCAACAGTGAATGGCAACCTCTTGCATTCTTCTCTAAGAAACTGTCACCAACAGAGACCCGTTATGGAGCATATGACCGTGAACTACTAGCCATCTACCTAGCCATCAAACACTTCAGACACATGGTAGAGGCCCGAAGCTTCACTATCTTCACGGATCACAAGCCCTTGACGTACGCCTTCAAGCAGAAGCCAGAGAAGTGCTCGCCCAGACAGTTTCGACACCTGGATTACATCTCCCAATTCTCCACCGACATAAGATACGTCCCAGGAGAGCAGAACGTCGTTGCTGATGCCCTTTCGAGAGTGGACGAACTCACTCACACAGTGGACTATGCAGCATTGGCCACATCACAAGAGGACGACGACGAACTAAGGAGATACCTACAAGGAGACACAGGATTGCTGCTAAGGAAGATGAAGCCACATGGATCTACCACTTCGGTGTACTGTGACACATCCACACCACAGCCACGTCCATTCTTGACGAAGCCATTCCGTAGAGCAGCCTTCGATACCATACACAGAATGGCACACCCTGGTACCAACGCAACAACGAAAATGGTGAAGCAACGATATGTATGGCCTTCAATCAACGCAGACTGCAGGAAATGGTCGCGCAGCTGTATAGAGTGTCAGCGAGCCAAAGTCACTCGTCATGTCACGGCTCCACTAAGTCCATTCGTTTCACCAGCACGGCGATTTGATCACGTTCATATGGACATCATAACCATGCCACACTCTGAGGGCTACCGATACTGCCTCACTTGCGTTGACCGATTCACCAGGTGGCCAGAAGCAATCCCTCTACAAAACCAGGAGGCAGTCACCATCGCCAGAGAATTCTACACTAACTGGATAGCGAGGTTTGGCACTCCACTCCGGATCACAACGGATCAAGGAAGACAATTCGAGTCGAGCCTGTTCAACGAGTTGAGTAAGTTGACTGGCTCGAATCACATCCGAACCACCGCCTACCACCCAGCAGCCAACGGCATGGTGGAGAGAATTCATCGACAACTCAAGGCAGCAATAAAATGCCACAGCAACGATCGATGGACCGAAACGTTACCAACCGTCCTGCTTGGGATGAGAGCGGCCTGGAGAGAGGATTTGAAGACAACCGCAGCAGAGCTAGTGTACGGAGAACCACTGAGATTGCCCGGAGAATTCCTAGCGACAAATACAAATGACTGTGAAGACACATCCGACTTCATCGCGAATCTGAGGCAACAAATGCAAGCAATAAGACCCACTGAAGGAAACCACCACGGAGAGCGATCCAACTTCGTGTTCAAGGACCTATCAACTTCACCTTCCGTTTTCGTCCGACATGACGGCCCAAAGAAAGGTCTGCAAAACCCATATGACGGACCATACGAAGTGTTAAGGCGAAATCCAAAACATTTCCTAATAAAAGTGAACGGCAAGGAAACGACGGTGACGATCGACAGACTGAAGCCAGCCTACGTCATCACCGACGATAATATGAAAGACTCGCCAAGAAGAGAACACCCTGTAGAACCCGACACAACAGATCCAAGGCCATCGCAGGAAAGGCGGACCACTAGATCCGGCCGAAAAGTCCATTTCCCAAAGCGATTTGTGCAGATGATTTCGTAACTTCGTCACTGGTGGGGGAGTGTGTGGGAAACTAATTTCCACAGAAATATTAAGGAATAAGATGATTTTCGAATGCAGAGTCGGCGGACAGAGAAAATGTGGAATCTGGGAAACCACGCCTCGTATGGTAAAACTCATTCGAGCAACCTTATTGGTTCAAATAAAATCGGTCCAGAAATTGGATAAAAAGGACCGACATGCAAAGCAGAAATCAGATCTCTTCGATTCATCACAAGAACCAGCACTCAAGAAGCACCAGCTCTCGAGAAGAATACACCAGCGATAATCGACGACAGCCAATAATTCTTAAAAGGTTTTTATCAAAACCCTCGACCAGCACCGAGCAAGAACGTCAATCATCCACATCTGTTCCACATCAAGAGTACCTGCCACTGGAAGACCATCAGACGTCCGTCCGCCACATCTGTTTCGCATAATCTCTGCACCACATTCCCGGCGCCTAAACTATCGATACGACTGTCACAATACAACACAAAATAAATCGTTTTTCTGAAAACGGTGTCCGCTAACTTCAGGGACAAAAACAAATAGTTGGGTTGAAATAAACTGTGATATATTTGCCTGACTTTTTCTTTCACTTTCCTTTCCCCGTGAATCAATTGAAGTTGCAGATCAAAAACACAGCAACCCACAATGGGAAGTATATTGACTATTTTCATGAGTACTTTGCACTGCGCCCTTCTGTCATCAAACATCGTCGTTTTTTCGTGAAGTATATGAATAATAAATGCACTGCCAATCCAGTTGGTATCAATACATTTGGGAAAATTCCATCTATTGTTGCCGAATTCCTCAAACTGCCAGAACCAAAGCAATATACAGGACACTGTTCTCGAAGATCCTCCGCTTTATTGCTAGCAGAATCAGGAGCAAATATTACGGATATAAAAAAATATGGTGGATGGAATCCTTGGAACATTTTCCCGGATTTCACAATGAGATCCAAGTGATACGGAGATTTTCATTACAAACAAAGAAACGGGATAGAACATTCCTTGACCTTCGCGGTACATAATTGAAAGAAGTTACTCGAAAACAATAATGTTTATCCAGGAAATCCTCATATCCTGAATCTCTCCTACGAAAACAAACGCAATATATCAGACTTCTTCGTGTTCTTTTCCTTACCATCGGGCTCGATAGGTAAACAATAAAGTTGTGTAAAATATTACCTCTCCGCCTCCAAGCAACGCCGGCAGACACATTTAATGAATCCCGAGATAAATAAGAAAAAATATCGGACGGATCTCGGAAATATAGGAGGTTTTCGGTCGCTGAATTATTCAAGAAGACGAAATATCAGTCGCAAAAACTTTCCATCCTGATGTCACGAAAAGTTGCATGGAGTTATTTGT
The DNA here is from genome assembly GCA_910592335.1 of Adalia bipunctata. Lineage (NCBI taxonomy): Eukaryota > Metazoa > Arthropoda > Insecta > Coleoptera > Coccinellidae > Adalia > Adalia bipunctata. The sequence continues at coordinate 71,771,943 of OU342949.1, read as the reverse complement.
AAAAACTACGACCGGTCCGATTACGGCTCTAATGGCTCAGAAAAAGAATCGACTGTTTATAACTCAGGCTCGAGTGGAATATTCTCTGAAGATTTGTCTCTCCTCCTCCCTTTCGTATAAGTTTCAGAAGTCCAAGTAATAAAATCCGAAGTGAATAACGATTTTCATCCGAAAATGGATTTTTATTCTTGAAACTTCTGTCGCGGTACGAGATTGAAAACGCACCCACAGTTGTAGAACTTCACATCTGTCTCAGGCTGGGAATCCCCGAATGGATTCGAGAGGAAATCAACACTTCTCCATCAATTTTCTTCTTGGAGATTGTCATTGAATTTGTCAATCGAGGCTAGAAGCTCTCATTCAATTTGATACTATGGAAAGATATCGACAACGAAGGAAAATTAGTCAAGTTTTGAGATTGACATAAGAAATGAGCGAATATTTCCATTATAGTTTGGCGGTCTATTTCTACTCTATAGCAAGAATCAAACTTCCTCCCTTATTTTGAACCTTTACAGCTGCAATTTCTGTGGAATGCCTCAACTGTCGAAGATACCTACTGTTTTTGTTTCATGATTTACGAAAGAACCTCCATATCTAGATCGCGTGTGTTGAGAAGTAGAATCCATCCTGAGCTTAAAATTCAGGACTCAAATACATGCAGTGAAAGCCCAACAGATTAATTATCGCTAACAGCGTGTCAATATTTATTAGGCTAATTTCCTCCCATTATCGATCCACCCTCTGTTATGAACAGAAGTTTCTAGATGAGGGCATAAATGGAACGTCAACGATGTCAAGTTTGAAACTAGTAAAAGCTGTCGAATTTCCCCTCTAACTTTACGAGTTTTATTGGCCTTAGAAAATAAAAAAAGAAATGTTCATTTCCCTGCACAAAAAGAAACCTCCTAGCAATATTTCTCGGCTATACGGATTATTCATGTGGGATTTAATTCCGATTGAATGTACATAGTTGTTAAATTTCTCTGTTATTCCTGAGTTTCGTGTGTGGGACGCTTTATATTGTGCCCAAGATAAGTGCGACACTTTTCCTTTGCATTTGATGACTTCCATGTGTAAGCTTTCGAGTCATGAATGTGAAAGCTTCATCTTAAAGTTGAAAAGAAGAGCATATGAGATTTAGCAGTTGTACCATTTCGTAGAATAAGATCAATGGACCAATTTAGGCTCAAGTGTTCCTTTGTAGCTTTTGATCCCTAGGTGACCATGGGCCACCAGGGAAGGATAATTTATTATGCTCAAAGATGCACTTGTGACTTACTTATTTCATTGGCTTGAGTCGTCCAAGAAGTAACACCTCTTTTCTCAAATGTAAATTGGGAGCGGAACCGAGATTTAATGTTACAGGTATAACTGTGGAGTGAAGTCAGTGGTAAGTTGGGTACGGAGTTAATTGTTGGTCGGGGAGTCAGTTTAGAGTTCCTACGGAAGTCGGTAGAGAGTAAAGACGGGGGTAGTTATTTCCATTAGAGACGGAATCACGAGGATGTTTAATAACTATAGTTAGCCTAGACCAGTTCCATGCAGAAACAAAATATTGCGATACCATATCAACGAACAATAACTTATAAAAAGTGTCAGAGTAGAGTTCGACGTCAAAAAAGTAAAACAGAGTTACGCAATAAATTTAAAAAAAAAGATGTCCACCGAAATTGTAAAAATCGAAAAATTGGAGTATCGAGCCATCACCAAGTACCTGTAGGTATTTAAAATGGTTAAAAGGTAAGCAGATTTACGAAGATATGCTTAATACCCCTGGTGATCAATGTCCTTCGTATGCGACCGTGAAAAATTGGACTGCAAGCTTCAAATGAGGTTAATGTTCCATTGAAGATGATGACCGAATGGGAAGGCCAGTTTCTGTGTCAGTCCCCGAAAATATCGATGCAGTTCATGACATGATCTTATCAGACCGTCGAATTGGGCTGAAACGGATATATGAAGCACTGAAGATAGTTCACGTCAATTTGGTCAAATTTCTGCAAAATGGATCCCCAAATGTTTGAATGTTGACCAAAAGCGTGCAAGGGTAGAAGCATCGCGTTCGATCTGTGCTCGATTTGAAAACGATGTAGACTTCTTAAACCGAATTGTTACTATGGATGAGACTTGGGTACATTTCTTCGATCAAGAAACAAAGCAACAATCGATGGAATTGGCGACACTCTGGTTATCCAAGACCTAAGAAGTTTCGTGTCCAAAAATCTGTTGGAAAAGTTCTTGCTTCAGTTTTTTGGGATTGCCATTGGGTAATCATGATTGATTTTTTGGATAACGGTAGAACAATACCTAACTGGAGATTACTATTCGACATTACTGACCACTCTACAGGCAAAAATTGAAGAGAAAAGACGCGGAAAGCTATCCAAAGGTGCTTTGTTTTTACAGGACAACGCCGCAGTGCACAAATCTCATGTTGCCATGCAAAAAATTCGTGATTTCGGGTTTGAATTACTAGAACACTAGAACACCTGATTTGGCTCCATCCGACTATCATCTCTTTATTCAACTGAAAAAAAGTTTAAAAAGTCGTAAATTTCCTTCCAACGAGTAGGTAATAAAAGCTGTGGAGGACTGGCTTGCAGAGCAAGAAGAAACATTTTTTTTGAAAGGTCTAGAGACGTTGCAGGTTCGCTGTAATAAATGTATTCAATTGAGAGGGGAATATGTTGAGTATCAAAATATTCTGACATTGAAATTTTGTTCGGTTCTATAGTAGGCTAGGAATTTTACAATATATCCTAGTAGATCTTCAAGACGGTACCATATCGGCGGTACAAGATCAATTCGTTTGTTCGGCGTAAATTTGTTTTCTATCTCACAAAATTCAGTAAATGCGGATAAATTGTCGTAACTGAACGTGTGTTTGTCAAAAGTAACAAGTGTAAGACGTATAATCTACCAGTGTAGATTATTGTGTAGAATTAACTCTGTAAATAAACTGTATAGACAGTTTGACTTTCATTGGTTCTTGGGACAACTGTAGAAAGCGATAAAGACGTAAAATATAGGTTTGGTAGCCAAAGCGAAGGTCATATTCCTAGACGACCGAAAACAAACCTACATTCATATAGATTTCTGTCTCGATTTCTGTTAATATTGAATAAACAGATTCTTCTTCATTTTGTAAAATATGAAAAATGAAAATGTAAAAAATGTTGTACGACGAGATGAGATAATAAGATGAATTGTCTTATTAATAAATAATGAAAAACTCAATTGTGTTATTAAGGTTCAGTGATATAAGCTGCTGCCCAAGCATGAGGATGAAAGAAAAGGGGCAATAACGATAAATTCTTTTCAGCGATGGATATTTGGATAAATACCACAAAGAGAATCTTTTGGGAGAAATTCGAACTGCTTTCGGAATCCTGAATGCACAGATATATAACAGACATTTATCCTCTTCCAGCATTTTTCATTTCGAGTACAATTCGGCCATAAATCTCAATAATACGGTGATGATTCTTCAATGAAATCCTGAGAGAAAATGCTCGGTGGATATACAAATGGCGCATATTTCCACCTCGGAGGAAAGATTAGAATACTAAGTAGTTTATGGGAAATGCATCCGTTCTGGCACGTATCGACTCGGAAAAATGGGTCAGGTTGATATTCTGGAAATAATGGAATTGTCTCTTGTTCACACAACAACAGCCTGTGAGATATCGAGATTTGAATGTTTTTTTTTATGTTGTGGTTTTCATGAAAAGGAATATCCTGTAATGTTCAGAGAACATCGTGAGAACCAAGGGCAAGCAGGTACGAATTGGTGTTCTTCTTGAATTTCTGGAGGTTATATGCCTCGGGGAACACCTCCCTAGGCAATGTGTTCCACAGCCTCGCTGTTCGTTGGATGAACGAGTCTTTGAAGAGAGATGTTCTGCAGGTCTCCAAAGTTACCACGAAGGGGTGTGAAGACTTAACTTGACGGGTTAGTCTGGAAGAGACTGCCAGAGGGGGAACGATTGCTGATAATTCAGAAGAGCATCGCCCATGGAAGTATCTATAAAATAGAGACAGATCGCCCACTTTTCTACGGTGTTCCAGAGAAGTGAGCGAGCTTGTAAGCGATGCATCACCGACCGACGAGACGAATAGCCCTTTTTTGTACGGAATCCAAGAGTTTTAGGGTGTGTTTAGGTGCAGCACTCCAAATATGGGAACAGTATTCCAGGACAGGTCGAATCTGTGCCGTATAGATCATAAGCAGCTGACCTGAGGTGAAATAGCTCCTGGCACGAAACAGAAAACCAAGTTTTTGGGATGCACTTTCAGCAATGGATCTCACGTGATTCTTCCAGGAAAGGTTGCTGCCGACAGTAATGCCAAGCATCGACATGGATGACTTCAATGGTATGGTCACTCCCGACAATTTTATGCTGGGCACAGTAAGATCGGCTTTTCTAGAGAAAAGACATGCTTGTGTTTTGTTTGCGTTGAATTCTACCAAGTTATTAGATCCCCATTCAAGAATTGTTGCCAAGTCCATATTTATGTTGTTGACATTTCTTCCTCGTTCGTTTTTGATTTGGCGGGCTGGTATTGGAGCCCTAGAAAAAAAGGCGGTATGGAGGGTACTATCATCCGCGAAGTTGTGCACCGGACACGAAGTTGCTTCCAGCAAATCGTTGATGTGAAGAAGAGATAGTGTTGGAGCCAGAATTGATCCCTGCGGAACACCAGCATTTATGGGTAGAGAGTCAGATGAAACTCCATCGACCACTACATGGAGAGATCTGTTTGAGAGAAAACTAGCTAGCAGAGAACATAGCTTTGGGCCCACGCCATAAGATGGAAGCTTGGCGAGGAGTCCCTGATGCCAGACTCGATCGAATGCCTTGGAGATATCCAGTGCTACGGCTAGGGTTTCACCATATTTCTCGATAGATAGCTGCCATATATGTGAGATCGTTTGTCCTGATTTTCATGAAATTACAGCTCACCAGGTTTTTTACCTAATATACGAAGAAAAACAGAAAAGCGAGTAACATTCTAGAGAAATGATTGAGCTTTAATTAAAAAAAAATTGTTGGTCTACGCCGCATACGAACTGAGATATCATGGAATTAAAAAGCCCAATTTTTGAAGGAAGCTCGCGAGCTCGGACGTGTACCAGGTCCCCTTAAGACTTAAAAAGTTCAGTTAACACTTTCAGAAGTAGGCCCTCATACTTATCACCAAATGATTGATGCGTCGTGTGGATACCAAAGCAATCAGAAGAAAGAGCTTCAAGATTCGCGGACAAAAAAGCTGTCACAAAGGCAGCTGAATTGATTTCCACGTTCAATAAAGCAGAAACTTAATTCCATTCTCCAATGATGGATGATATAATAACAAATAAATCCGAATACGATTCCATTCTCCGGCAGACAGCCGCGGGTTGTTTTGTCAACTCACACATTCGACGATTTTATTAGCTCCATAAAGAATCTGAAGGAGTTATCTTTGTGTAAACGAATACATCTACACTTCGGTTTCTGCCGGGAATGGAATGGAGCGAATTGCACATTTATTCTGGATTGTTAGTTCATATTTTCCCATGCTGTTCGTTTCGCCTTTTGTGGACGCTCTGTCGAGAGGTTTTATCACTGTTTTCTTTCGCGATATTGTCGGAATGAAATCGAAAGCAAACGCTTCAGTCGGACAGATAAAAACAGAATTCATACTGCGTGTGGTGGGATCTTCAAGTTTGAAGTTTTTCGAATCGAATCGAAGAAACCGTAAAGAACGAGGATATATTGAAAAACTCTTAGCCTACTATAGAACCAAACAAAATTTCAATGTCAAAATATTTTATTACTCAATATATTATCCTCTTGATTGAATGCATTTATTACAGCGAACCTGCAACGTCTCTAGACCTTTCAAAAAAATGTTTCTTATTGCTCTTCAAACCAGTCCTCCACAGCTTTCATTACCTCCTCATTGGAAGAAAATTTACGACCTTTTAAACATTTTTTCAGTTGAGCAAAGATATGTTAGTCGGACGGAGCCAAATCTGGTGAATAAGGGGGGTGTTCTAGTAATTCTAACCCTAAATCACGAATTTTTTGCATGGCAACATGAGATTTGTGTACTGGGGCGTTGTCCTGTAAAAACAAAACACTTTTAGATAGCTCTCTGCGTCTTTTCTCTTTAATTCTTTCCCGTAGAGTGGACAGTAATGTCGAAGAGTAATCTCCATTTATTGTTTCACCCTTATCCAAAAAATCAATCATGATCACTCCATGGCAATCCCAAAAAACTGAAGCAAGAACTATTCCAGCAGATTTTTGGACACGAAACTTCTTAGGTCTTGGAGAACCAGAGTGTCGCCATTCTATCGATGGTTGCTTTGTTTCTGGATCGTAGAAATGTCCCCAAGTCTCATCCATAGTAACAATTCGGTTTAAGAAGTCTACATCGTTTTCAAATCGAGCACAGATCGAACGCGATGCTTCTACCCTTGCACGCTTTTGGTCAACATTCAAACATTTGGGGATCCATTTTGCAGAAATTTTTCTCATGTCCAAATTGACGTGAACTAGGTATATGATGAACGCGTTCGTATGAAATCTTGAGTGCTTCAGATATCCGTTTCAGTTTCAGCCCAATTCGATGGTCTGATAAAATCATGTCATGAACTGCATCGATATTTTCGGGAACTGACACAGAAACTGGCCTTCCCGATCGGTCATTATCTTCAATGGAAAATTTACCTCATTTGAAGCTCGGAGTCCAATTTTTCACGGTCGCATACGAAGGACATTGATCACCAAGGGTATTGAGCATATCTTCGTAAATCTGCTTACCTCTTAACCCTTTTAAATACAGGTACTTGATGGTGGCTCGATACTCCAATTTTTCGATTTTTATAATTTCGGTGGACATCTTATTTTTTTAATTTATCGCGTAACTCTGGTTTACTTTTTTGACGTCGAACTCTACACTAACACTTCTAATAAGTTATTGTTCGTTGAAATGGTATCGCAATATTTTGTTTATGCATGGAACTGGTCTAGGCTAACTAGATATCAATACATCCATCGATCTCTTTATTGCGTCATTCTTCGACAGCGCTGTCTCCTAGATTGCGATGATTGCTAGCCATTCACAAATACAAACAACAATAATAAAACCCCGGTTTAGTCACAGAAAATCTCGATGTTCCCTCCCCAACTTAACTCCCTTTCATGTACCAGAAACGCCTCAAGCCTAATGAAAAGTCTTGTAACACGCCGTTCTGTTAATTCCAGAATACTCGTATGATACATCAGCGTGGAATATCAGGAATGGTGTTTATAACCCAAGGGCTGTAGGGAGGGTGCTGGGACGCAAGAAATTACGCTAAATGGTGTAAGATAGTCTCTTTATCGCACCTTTTCGAGGTGGCGATAATAAGGCTTTGGAACCGTTCTTATTTGAAAGCCAAACAGATTATGGGATTTTGTTATGCAAAGTGGTGTATGCTTGGTTGTTTTTCAGATGAAATGGGAGAGACAGTTTCTTTTCCTAAGTTGAAAAATTCAAGAAAAAACTTGATAAACTCAGTGACATAAAATAATATATAAATAATAGGTATATATAATAATTTAGTTATGGAAAATGGTGGTCATTTGAATGATGTTATTTTCGGTAATCAAGGACATACCTTCCTCTTTTAAATGGAATAAAAATCTGATCATTCATCTAAAAAAGTGGCAATCTTCTTTGAATGCCAAAATAACACCCCTTACTGGAAAACCTTCATTTTGATGAACCATCTTTACGTTATTGATAATGTGAATCTAGTCAAATTCTCGTTGAAGAGATTTTCTCGCCCTGATCGATAAGTTCCATAAGTCAAAACCGAATTCCGTTGGCTTGCAAAACTCAAAATAATGAATTTGGAGCACGTGCCAAAGATAAGCCGCAATAATCTTCTTGGTCAACGAAACTCGGGCACAAAGATTCGCACCCTGAAAAATATCCCGGATCTGTAACACTCAATAAATACCCAGAGACGATTATAACTTCTCCCCTTCATTATCTCGGTGAATCGTTGAATTTATTACGTAAACTTTTTCTTTTCCCGAATTCATTTGAAAAATGGTGCTCGACGAATCGGGCCATCGTCGGTCTAAGCCGCCAACTTATCGATCATGAGGGAGTGCGAGAGAGGAATGATTTCAACTTAATTATGAAATTTGAGCATTTGCCAGGCGTTTTATTATTCGATTACCACTCGGCTGCCGATATAGGAAACGCGGATGAAATTTTTACGAGGGAACTGCTTCGATATACAGTTTCGGATGGGTGAGGGGCGAGTGGGAATTATGGCCAACTTTTTCCTAACTTGGCTCCATTTCCCTCAATCGGAGAATTATTTGAGGATGTTCTTCGAGATAAATGAATTGCTAGGAGACGATGGATACTATGTGAAAGCGTTTAGTTCGATTGACGGACATTACATTGCTTTTGGTTGTGTGAAAATGCCCAAATAATCGTCATTTGCTGAAAGTATCGATTTTCTTTTTTCGTTCGACGAAAACGGCGTCTGAAGCGTATCGAGATTTCCAAAAAGATTCCGGAGATGCTGCTCTAAGTCAAACAACGCGCCGTGATTGGTTGCGTCGCTTCAAGACGGTGATTTCGATGTTGACAACCTTCAAAGACGCAGATTTGGAGGCATTTTTCGATGAGGATCAGTGCCAAACGCAAGAAGAGCCTAAGGGGACGTTATACTCTGGCCAACGGCACCGATTCTCCGTTCAAAAAGTGTCTTTCATTTTTCCAAGTTCACGCCCTCAATTTTCCACCTGAAAGCTTGATTTTTTTTTTATTCTCCTGGAATTTCAGATAGCTCTCTGCGATTCCACACTTTCTGGGAGTCTTTTCAGTATTCCCATAATTTTTTGCATTAATTAAGCGCCTATCCAAATGAAATATTATTGAAAAATAGAAAATTGATTTGTCGAGGCACTACAATGAATTTTCTGAAATAAAATGGATGAACAACCGCCGAAAAACGATTATGAAGTCAATTTCCATAGACTGTCAAATTCGACCCGATTTTTTCATGCGGAAAGAATTTTTTTTCGAAGAGACAAGTCCGACCAAAAAATTTTTTTATAGTATATCGATCTGGGTCATTTCATTCACTGTGACGTAACTTCTAAAAAAATTTCAATTGAGAGAAGCAGATTTTTTTGGTTATACTTCGGTTCTTTAAGAATAAAATGGTGTATTCTTTATATACCTGAGACGAAGGGTTTGGATTTTCTGATTTTTTTCGCGTTCGAGAAATATTCGACCTTGAATGGAAAATTGGCGAAAAATTGGTCGACTTTTGAGTGACATAACTTCTAAAAAAAATGGAATTGAGAGGAGCTGATTTTTGTGGTTAGGTTATACTTTGGTTCTTCAAGAATGAAATGGTGTATTTTTTATATACCTGAGACGAAGGGTTTGGATTTGCTGATTTTTTTCGCGTTCGAGAAATATTCGACCTTGAATGGAAAATTGGCGAAAAATTGGTCGACTTTGGAGTGACATAACTTCTAAAAAAAATGGAATTGAGAGAAGCTGATTTTTGTGGTGATACTTTGGTTCTTCAAGAATGAAATGGTGTATTTTTTATATACCTGAGACGAAGGGTTTGGATTTGCTGATTTTTTTCGCGTTCGAGAAATATTCGACCTTGAATGGAAAATTGGCGAAAAATTGGTCGACTTTGGAGTGACATAACTTCTAAAAAAAATGGAATTGAGAGGAGCTGATTTTTGTGGTTATACTTTGGTTCTTCAAGAATGAAATGGTGTATTTTTTATATACCTGAGACGAAGGGTTTGGATTTGCTGATTTTTTTCGCGAAGGTCCAATTTTTTCGATTTTCCATCAACCATATTTAAAAAACAATTAGTCTCAGAGAAAATCTGTTTGGATTTTCTTAATCTACGGCATCGAATTAATAAATGGTGAAAATCTCGTATCGATAGGCGAGATTCGAATTTTTGCGAAAAATCCTATACTAAGGTATGGAAAAATTTCGATTTTCCGAAGAAATTTTTTTGGCTCCGATCGACTTCAAACTCACACCATTCACTAATTCGAGGACGTAGATTAAGAAAATCCAATCAGTTCTTCCGTGAGGAGAACAGTTTCCGATTCACGAACGATGGAAAATCGGAAAATATGGACCTTCGCGAAAAAAAACTGAAAATCTGAACCGTTGGACTCTGATGGATGAAAATTGGTTTTTTCAATTCACAAAGGATCAATCTATATGCAAAAAAATCAGCATCTGTATAAATCCATTTTTCTGGAAAATACGGCAGTCCAAAAATGACCTATTTTTCGCGATTTTTCGATTCAAGCTCTATTATTTCCCAAACTAGGCGTCAAAGGAGAATTCTAATTACAGATTCGTAATCTACGTGTCCGAATTAGGATCAAACACAGTTGCCCAAGAAAATTAAAGTCATGGGGACTGCCCGGTCATGCTTCCACATCGTCGCCTCGACCTTATTCCGTATATTCCTTTATCAACTAAGTAAATTGCTCTGTTAAAATGCTCAATAAAGGCTTGTTAATATGAATTTTCACCTTCTATTCTTCCTGCTCCTTTGTACAAGTGGGAATCAGTTTTCCGGAAACTCCACCGTATTTCCTATCGTGGCGGCCATTCTTGAAGGGCAACGAAACGGAACAACCCCCCTGCCCATTTTGTGCATTTCAGTCAAGCTCTAATAACCGATATTGAAAAAAAGGTAATAACTGAAATTCAATTTCCCCATGAATTTCATTTCGTTTCCCGATTGATGCTGTGATGAGTTTTCCTCGTCTATCAACATCGCGATATGCGTGCTATCTAACAAATTGAGAAGTGTCAAGCGGCAGCTTGCGTCTACAATGCAGTTGTATCTGATGAAATTTTTTTATGGAATTCAGGGTGTAGAGATTGTGAGAATCAAAGGACGAATAATTTATGAAGATATTCCTGATAAACTGAAAGCGCCCCAGCTGCTCGGATTCGTTTTTCGACGATAGATTACGACGTTGCCCGTTGTGTTTTATGGCTTCTACGGTAGCGACGTTGCCAGTTATTTTTATGAGGATTTCGAGGGAATCGTTCAACAATTTTTTTCGAAATCGGAATTAGATGAGACGAAACTACAAGGAAACATAAAGTTTAGTAAAACAACAAAGCTTCTTTTTGCAATTTTTGAACTACCAGTGACTCACCACAAATAAGTTCTTGAGGAAAGCAGGGGACAATGTTTCAGAAGAAATACATACATATACCTGTTTAGACTCGCAATCTAACTTGTCTTGTCACCCAGTGAAAACATCAAATTGTTATATCCATGCCATATTTCAGTTCAAAAATTCAAACTTTAAGGGGACCTGGTACACGTCCGAGCTCTCGAACTCCCTTCGAAAATTGGGCTTTTTATTTCCATGATATCTCAGTTTATATGCGGCGTAGACCATCAATTTTTTTTCAAATTAAAGCTCAATCCCTTCTCTAGAATTTGTTCTGTTTTTCTTCGTATATTAGGAAAAAAACCTGGTGAGCTGTAATTTCTTGAAAATCTGGACAAACGATTTTATTTCCATGATATTTCTGTCAATTCTCGGGATAAATGTATGAAATTTTCAGTTTACATGCGAAATAATATTCCAGAATGTGTATTGATCAGTTTTTTTGCTTATTGCCTTCTCAATTTTTAAATGAATTATAAGGTAGGAACTTTATTGGTTATATTTTCAACCAGATTTTTTTCCTAATATACGCAGAAAAACGGAAAAGCGAATAATTCACATTCTGCAAAATATTATCCTGCATGTATACTGAAAATTTCAAACATTTATCCCGAAAATTGACGGAGATATCATGGAAATAAAATCGTTTGTCCAGATCTTCATGAAATTACTGCTCACCAGGTTTTTTTCCTAATATACGAAGAAAAACAGAAAAGCGAGTAATACACATTCTAGAGAAATGGTTAAGCTTTAATTAAAGAAAAATGTTAATCTGCGTTGCATACGAACTGAGATATCATGGAAATAAAAAGCCCAATCTTTGCTTTTATTCTTAAAATTATGCATGGAACTTTTCCTTCTCGTTTGAATTTGTACAAATTCAGGAACACCCTGTATTTATGTGAGTCTGAGATGAGGAAGTTGAAGCTCATCAATAAAATGGATCCTGATACGAAAGAATGCTATGCTTGTATGCAGCGAAGGACGTGTAAAAGAGTAGTAGGTTTTCATATGTGTGAAAAGTACGGGAATGTTTTTTTCAACTTTATACAAAAAGTCGTGTATCCCGCAGTATTTCCACGTAGGCAGAATATGAGGTACGGACGGGGGTCCGTCAACAAAAGTGAAACACGAAAACCGGTTAGGAGCTGTCAGAAAAACATGCGGGAAAACTCAATCAAAAAATTTATACGATCGAGCGGATTTAATATCTTGAGAGAATTAGAACTATCGATTTTATTTTTCTTCCCTCCGATCGCAGACGCGCGCTGAATTCCGAATGAAAGGACGAGACGCCGTGCTGAATTCGTTCGTAGAAAAAACGGGAAAAATTCCGTCTTTGAGTTCCTTAATCGATGCTCATCGTTAAATGAGAATTTATTAGGAAAAGTCGCGCCGAATTCTAAACGCCTCCCCAGAACCGGACGGTAGATATTCAAATCAAAGAGGAAATAACGACGATTTCCATTTCTTTTCGACGATAAATACGTGCTGGATGGTCCGGAAATGTGATAGTTCCTGATTGGGTCTCTCGGATGGCTACGACATAGCTACTGGTACGCCAGATCGATTGCCTCCAATTTTTTCAGTTTTTGAGGCCATTAGCACTCTCTTCTTCATCGCGAGCCGAGAATCATATGATCCTAATTCAATAAATAACTGAAATGTCTCCAAAATATGACATTATTTATCCCAAATTGATCTCTGGGACGTTGACGCTTTCCAGATTATCGAAAAAGAAGCCGTTGAACCCCGTACATGAAAAGACCCTGTCTGAATGAGCTCTCAATGATTCATCACATCTCCAGGGAGCACACTAGCACACAGGCAAAACGGCTCTTCTGCACACGCCACAGATAGGACTGTACATGTAAACCTTTTTCATTCCGTCCATCACTTCATATAATAACGAGGGCGAAAAACGATACCGTTTTTTCTCCTTGCTGAAAACTTGGTGTTACCCGCTAATAAATCAACCGGAAACGTCAAACCTTTAACAAAATGTTGCGAGAATGTATGACAAGCGATGGGGATTCAGATGAAAAATCGACTTCCGTATCTGCCCAGCTGATCGGCTTTTACATGCAGGATGGTGAAACGGGTTAGTCATCCTTCTTTTTCAATGGAAGGACGTTTAGTATTCGTTCCATAATTAATCTGATAACGTCATAATGTCCACTGATAGGGGCTGTGCGAGGATCATTGGAAAAACTTCTCTATTGATGGCAGAGAAGCCCTAAATCTCATTCCCAATTCTGGCCCACACCGAGTTGATGAATTTTCAATGTATCACAGTATCAAGGACCAAGGTGATTACGTTGAGGTTCACCACAGCTCCTGGTATATATAATTTGAAAGCATAGTAATTAAGTTGAGCTAAAAGCTGGACTCAGAGTACGATTGTGTATCCCTGGGTCTGTCAAAACACTTATGTCAACGAAAGAACGACTAATTTTTCTCGACACCGAAGATTTCTGTTTCTGCTGGAAACATAGATGACGCGACAGTGTCAGAGATACTCTTTCTATCCGACTCCAAGTCCATAAGTACGATATAAAGTTCTCATGTGTCTGTGTAAGTAAATCAAATGTTTTCTTGTATTTTTGACAATTTTCAATGGATCTCTCCAGTTAGGGGAAGGTCAGAATCGGTTTATCTGGCACGTAATAATTAAGCTCACGCCACACACCAAAATAGGGTGAGGAATAGCAGATTCCCTAGAACTCTACAGTTGCACAAATTTATTCATCTTTCCTATTCGCGTGAACTAAAAATAGAAAGGTTTCCATAATAGGATGTCGACTTGTTGAAGATTATAATCCCAATCCCACTTTAACGGTATTTATTCCAAAACGAACATTTTTCCGTGTTAATGAGAGGTGCTAGATATGAATCGCACCTTTGAATTCTGAATATTTTACCTATTAACTCTCCTGAACTCAAGAATGACCAGATAGGATCAGGAACGGCTAAAAATATTTTTCGTGACCAACGAACCGAAAGCTAATATTGGTTTTTCTCATGTGAACACTGTCACATTTGCGTTTGTTTTCCATAAAGCTCAGAGTTCAGACAAAATTGAGATGGTTTCTCATTCTTACTGAGATCCAAATAAACTGCTTCACATGAGTTAGGGTACATTTCTTGAGGAATTTGGTTCCATAAACGGGGCAGAAGCTCTCTCAGATTATTTAAGGATTCTGGGGTAGGTTGATGATTATCTAATCTTTATTGGAGCATATCCCATGCATGTTCTATGCAATTCAAATCTGTTGAGTGCGGGGATATTGGTAAATGTGGAATACCAAGCTCCTCGCACGCATTCTCAACTATGGCTGCGCGGTGCGGTCTAGCGTTATCGTCTAAAAATTGAAAAGTTTCACCAATAGCAGTGTGAAAATTTGGCACAACATTGTCAATGACATGCTCCCTATAGTGCAAGGCGCTCATATTCCCAGGATAAATGTGTAGATCTGTGCGCCCGTTGAAACATATTCCGGCCCATACCATAACACTACCCCCTCGGAATGGGTAGACTTCTTGCACAAAGCGACGATTACGGGGTATGCGTGGGATTGTCCATACCCTTATTCTTCGAGAATCTGAAAATCGTCCATATCTGGATTCATCATTGAAAAGGACACTACGCCATTGATCGTTCCAATTGATATGTTGCCTTGCCCATTCCAGTCTTTGACGCTTATGGTCACGTGTTAATGGAACTCCTCTTAATGGACGTCTAGAACCCAGATTCAACTCTCTCAAACGTCGTCTGATGGTTTCGATGGAAACTTTGACCCCATCTGCATTTTGAAGAATATTCCGTAGCATTCTACACGTTTCTTCTCGCCGAAACGGTAATGAAACGATCCTGAGCAGGTGTTGTTTTTCGTCGCCCACCAAGCCTTGGTCTTTCCAACACGAAACCTGTCTCCCTGAACCTATTCCAAAGTCGAGATATCACACTTTGGCTGACTTGGAGCCTTTCCGCTTCAACAACCTGAGTTTGGCCCCCCTGTAGCATTCCGATAGCCCTATTGGCCTCTGCATTTGTTGATTTACTTCTTGGCATTTTCAGAAAACTCGTTTTGAATCGAAGCCGTTGATAAACTGACTTCATTACAAAATCAGAACATTCATGAAGCATATGCAAAGAACCAAACTTCAGAAAAAAGAACACCAGATTGACGAAATGACTCATACTGATATTTATTGGATCGATTCAAGTTGTTATTGAGTTTTAAATGATTTTACAGCGATTTTATCGAAGATTATCTACATACTTTCAAAAACAATTGAATACGATACCCCTTCCTCTTGTGGAGCAGTATATTTCTTGGTTCTTAATACCCTTTTGCTCACTAGATGTGGAGGAGTGAGATCTGTGATGACCTCAAGTGCTCCAGTCGGTCACATTCTCATAGCTCCAATGAGTAAACACAGACAAAAATAGGAATTTTTAGGCTATTCATCTCACCAAAAGACCAAGTTCTTACACGAAAGAAATAGCTATACGTACTTGTGAAATCACTGAAGAACTAAATACTATCTTCTAATCTTTATGTATCAATGTTCAACCAGGCAAGTATTATCCTTAGTGTAGATTGTGCTGTCTGTAAGACTTATTGTGTTGTCTTAGTGATTTCCTATGTGGAAAAATGTATCTTCACGTTGATTAGACCCTTTCACTAGATTAAGATTGGATTTTCTCTCTCGAGAAAAATAGAAATCTATCCCACCCGTGTCACCAATTTTAACACCCACACCTTCGTTGAAAAGTCAGGTTTCCTTCCGATTGGTTAGGTGTAGATTGAAGAATGTGACAAAGTAACCAGAAACTTCCCATCAAAGGTTGAGTCAACAGCTATTTAATCCCCATCAATTTTTTTCCGCAACTGATCAAACTGTTCCACCGGCATCCGGAAAGCAACTCCATTCCCGAGGCTCCGCTCAATTATTTTCCGATCTCATCGATGGAACCTGCAAGGAACACGTCTGCCAACGCAACCGAGCGAAAATAGGAACTTAAATTTGTTGCTATAACTTCAATTAATTCCATCAATTTTCCTCGGAGTTATGCGAGGCTCGTACCGACGCGTTTGTTCATAATATCGACCATTTATTCTCCATGATCCATCCATTTCTCCCCGGGAAATCTGTAAGAGACAAGTAATAACCCATTTTCCAGTTACTTAACTCCATGCAACCCTGGAGCCCCAGGCAATTCGGGTTTTCTCACTGCAACGCGATACAATTTTTGACAAGCTAATCATGCCGAACGTCGAAGTGGAAGTTGAATCGGCCTCTCTTTCGCTGAAAGTGGTGGAAAGCCCGCGGATAATTCACCGCGAAAATTCCCGGGAAATTTATAGGGTCCTGCTGTCGAGAAGATAACCGACTGTGAGATGCGCTCATTCACTTTGATGTAATAAGGTTCTGACGAGATTATGACTGATGGATGGCTGGTAGACATGGGCCATTTTTTATGTTGTGTTATCAGTTGTGGTGGAGAGAAGCCTCATTACGTGGTTTTTTCGTTTTCAAGGGGAGTGTACATGAGTACCTATAACAGAAAGTCTCAAACTAATGCGTTGATTTTTCATATTCTAAGTGTTGGAATTGCTTTCTGCAACGAATACAATGATATTTTCTCTATTTCAGTCAAGTTTTGTGAAAAACTGTCGAAATTAAATGGAAAATTGAGATTATACGTCCTAGTGACTTTTGTATTGTATTTTGACAGTTGGAGTGACTGTTAATTGTCATTTGAATCTCACGTTTCGAATTTTGAAATCATTCATAATTACGCTTTGAATACGTGAATTATGTTTGAGGAAATCGATTTAACACCTCCAGAATGAAGAAAAATTGCGAATAAATTAATACCTCAAGAAACCTAATCCATGTATGATAAAGAATACGAACTATACTCCATTCACAATTATAAAATCACAACTCTGGCCTTGGAAATTTGACACATTCCACTCTGTATCGAAGTTATGACGTTTTTCAAAATATTTTTATGTTCCGAGTCAACACTATGTTGCCCTTTCTACATTCTTAGCGTATTTCTCAGAATGTATATTACATTTTGGAGAACACAATAGAGAATTGTGAACAATATTCTACATATAAAGGAGTTTTTGGATTTATGATTGTAAAGATTTATCGATGTGCTTTGTTTTCATCATGATATTGTATGTGATATTATTGTGAGGGTGCATAACATTTCTTTTCCTAATATTTCTTTTTTTCGAATAAATAACAGTTTCATTCATTCATCACAAAGGAAATATACATAATAACTAAATTAACGAATTTGTTTACAGAGAAACTAATAATTTCAGTGCAATAGTAACTGAGTTTTGGTTATAAATTAATCAGCAAGAATGTCAATTCCTGAAAGCTTTGTAGATATACATTTCATTTATTTGATCTTATGAACAAGGAGTAAAATATTTTGACTGTATAGTGATTTATTAGTTTAAAAAATATAGGTCAAAGTCAAACATATGCTTCACATTTATCATTCACCTGTTCTAAAATAAGACACAAACTCCTGGAATATGGAAAAAACCGATGTATTCTGGTTCAATATAGTCTATTTCTACTTTCGGCTGAGGATTGATAGGAATGAAAGCTCCAGCGACACATTTCAATTCATCGGAATCTGAATTCACCTACTGTTGAATGCAATATAGTCATATTTCTTCTTCGTTTTAGCTTTTTCGACGTGTTTTTTTTCTGAAACGTGAAAACGATCAACAACAATCATTTAGAGACCGATGATGACCATCCAGAACCCGCGTACTTACGAAAATCGTGTAATTTAATTCTGCAAGTTCTTTCCTCATAATTCCTCGAAAATCCTACCTGAACCATATTTTTCGATCACCTTTGTTAGAAGATCGTATAAGGAAGCAATTTTTGTCCATTTACACATTCCAAATAAATTTTGAGCACCAAAAACGATACCGAAACTAACAAAACTTCTGGGGGACCGGAATTCCGTTTGAAATCTTTCTAAACGGCTAGATACCTAAAAAAAACTTCGTTATCAAGTGTGAAAAGTCGTTTAGTACTTACTTTCGCTTTATTTATGCTTATAAATCGATTTTTGGTCCAATTCAAATTTGCCGTTCCTACTCACGCTAAAAGTCGTGAAAGGAAAAAATGACACTTGCACGAAATTTCTCATATCGACGGGGAACTTCTTCTGGACGACGAAGAACGGGAAAATAGGCGATTTCCTATCGATATTTCGCCCCAAAATCGCCGATCGATTCGAACTAACAAAATGTGGAATATCTTTGATACTTTTTCTTTGATGTAAACAAAGAAACTGGCAACGTCGTTTTGTCATTAACGATATTTTCTGTACGCGCACAGACTTTTCATCAGGTGCACCAACTCCTGAAAACGAAACCATGACCTCCTATGTGATTAAATAAAAGTGAATGGAGTATATGTTATGTTTTTTCGTGTTCACATATTTTGAGTAAGTATGATATATGACGAAATTTGATTCAGGTAAATGGTTTCAATCAAATAAATAGGACATTGAAAGTATAGGTATTTTCTTCACAATGAAGTTTCAATTTTCGAAAAGATATAGCACCAACTAGAGAGCTAAAGCAGAAGTTTTCTTCGACCACAAAAATATATTGTACAAATCGAATATCTTTTCTTTATTCATCGAGCCTATAGTTCGTAAAAGCCCGAAGAATGATACATTTAAAAAAAACATTGCGATCTAAATCTGCATATTTGAAAAAAATTGAACTTAACACCTTCGATTATGGTCAGTGGTGAATAATAGAAATGTCTTTAGCTACTGAGTTATCAAAGCTGCATGATGATGATGTGAGATGACTTCACCTTCCTTCAGCACAGATGTTATTAGGAGAAACAAATTTTGAGGTCTACAGAGCTTTATCGTACCTTGAAGTTGTTGGAAAGTATAAGAACAACAGTGTTGTATCCAAACTGGAAAGAGAAATTATTATTGGGAATTTATGCTGTTTACCATCCGTGCCCCGATGAAACTTTTCGTTTATCCACACAAGTTCCCCAAAAATTCCCTATCGCGGCCTCTCCCCCCTCCCGGACCTCTCCTACACAAGCAAATAATATCCACCTTCGAACAACCCGGCGGGTTTCCGTTTTGAAGAACGAATAATTATTCCTTGCTCCCTCCCTTTTATGACCTTCGTTCCTATTCCATTCAGGAATTCCGTGGCAATGTCCCCAGTGAGATAATAAAATTCCAAATGCTGATAATAAAACACTGGAGAGCCCCAAATTTTAACGAGTGTTTCGCTAATTACGGAATTAATATCGATAACGCTCATAAATGTTTCCTTAACTTTTCCAATCACGCGAAGGCGTTAATCTTTTCTGCTTTATCACGTGACCGGATTATCTCGGGTCCAATTTAATTAACCTCGCTTTAATCAAACGAAACCTTTTATTTTCAAGTGGACGAGGCGGTAGTTTGGGGGTTTTACGAAACGTTGGATGCGAAAGAATTACGTGAGGAAAGTTTGACATATTCGCGCGTGAAACCGGTCTTATCGCCAGAAAAAATTGTAAAAATTAGGGTGTAGGTGAATGAGATTAATGCGAAAACGATTTGTTCGTTCCTATTTTTCTTTGCAAATCTATTCCACAATTTGAATGGAATCGAAAAAGCCGCAACACAACTATTTAACAAGAGCGACGAAAGCTATGAAATTTCCAATTTTGACAATGATTCAATTGGACAGGTGAAAATCTAGACTATGCTAATTGAAGCTCTGGAATATTTTTTATTCAATTCAGAGACCTCGAAAACCTACAAATTGATACCAAACTCAACCCTGTAGCCTTCAGGAGTGCAGAATTATTCGTTTTAATTTTTTCGAAATTTCATTTTCGAGTTTTGTTCACGAGCTCACACCGTCCATGCTATCGGTGTTATCGATCCGCAAAAATCCTATTATGGATGATTTGTACCGCTCGATTAACTTTTTCAATCATTCATGCCGTTAGAACCTTCCGGATATATTTTTTTTCAGCCAAATATGGTGTTTTTGGGAGGTCATACCCCTTTGTCATTTTTCAGCCAGAAATTGAAATTTTTTAAATCGCTCATATTTTACATAGAGATACTTTGACATATGCTTATCAACATGAAACAAACCAATGGTGGATACGACAAGACGGACGGAAGCTATGACAGTTTGAAATTTCCAATTTTTCAAAAAATGTCATCTGACAGGTGAAAATCTACACGATGCTAGTTAGGGCTCTAAAACTCAGCGACCTCGAAAACCTACAAATTGATACCAAAACCGTCCCTGTAGTCCTCAAAAGTTGAGTGTTATTGAGTTTTAATTTTTTCGATATTTCATTTTCGAGTTTTGTTCACGAGCTCACACAGTCCGTGGTTTCGGTGTTATCGATCCGCAAAAAACCTATTATGGAAGATTCGAATCGATAGATTAACTTCTTCAATTATTTATGCCTTTAGAACCTTCCGGATATGTTTTTTTACAGCCAAATATGGTGTTTTTGGGGGGTCTTACCCCTTAGTCATTTTTCACCCAAAAATTTGAATTTTTAAAATCGCTCATATTTTGCATAAGAATACTTTGACATATGCTGATCAACATGATACAAACCAATGGTGTATACGACGAGACAGGCGGAAGCTATGACAGTTTGAAATTTCCAATTTTTCAAAAAATGCCATTTGACAGGTGAAAATCTATACTATGCTAGTTAGGGCTCTGGAATGTTGTTTATTCAATTCAGCGACCTCGAAAACCTACAAATTGATACCAAAATCGTCCCTGTATCCCTCATAAGTTGAGAATTATTGAGTTTTAATTTTTTCGATATTTCATTTTCCAGTTTTGTTCACGAGCTCACACCGTCCGTGCTATCGGTGTTATCGATCCGCAAAAGTCCTATTATGGAAGATTCGAATCGATAGATTAACTTCTTCAATCATTCATGCCGTTAGAACCTTCCGGATATATTTTTTTTCAGCCAAATATGGTGTTTTTGGTGGGTCTTACCCCTTCCTTAGTCATTTCTCACCCAAAAATTGAAATTTTTAAAATCGCTCATATTTTGCATAGAGATACTTTGACATATGCTAATCAACATGATACGACGAGACGGTTGAAAGCTATGACAGTTTGAAATTTCCAATTTTCCAAAAAATGCCGTTTGACAGGTGAAAATCTAAACCATGCTATTTAGGGCTCTGGAATGTTGTTTATTCAATTCAGCGACCTCGAAAACCTACAAATTGATACCAAAATCAACCCTGTAGCCCTCATAAGTAAAGAATTATCCGTTTTAATTTTTTCGATATTTCATTTTAATTTTTTTAAATTCCTTTCAGTATTCACTGATTTTGACAAAACAATGTTACGATTTCGGAACTTCGTTAATGCGTGTATCAACATTCCTATTGGAAAACACTCAATTCCATTAATACCTCCGATGTCATAGACTTGTCTATGTCTAGCGTGCACGCAACCTATTACCAGAATACTCATTTTCATAAAGAGCGAAGGAAGATTCATTCTGGAACGAAAGCCGGAGTTGGTACCTTCCTGAGTCAATTTTCGATGACAGTTTTCGAAAAAGCAATTTTCCGCGTCTTTAGCATACGCCGTGACGTGTGGGAAATACACATAATTCTTCCCGGAATATAACCGCAATCTGTTTTCTTCCCGACATATTGTGAACGTCATCGACCGTAGAAATACATCGCTATAAAAATCTCCCGGAATAAATCCCAAAGAAATCCACGATTCGATGCTCCTAAGGAATGGCCCGGGGAACAAGGTTTTTCAACCGTGTCAAACATAACACAAAATAAATATCGAGGAATTTTCAGAGTCTGAAAGCATTCATTTCTCGATTGCACGCCGAAATTCCCGCTGATTCCAAACAGATTGTGCGAGAAGTCGAGTTTATCTGGGAGGATGCCGATAAATTTGAGGGGTTACCGATATTTTTTTCTATTATTCCGGACTTACCGGATTCAGGTTTTCGCAGTAGATGCGCTTCATACGAGGTGCTTTCCAAACCGAGAATATTTTCTTGAATACCTTCCGTTGTATGCATCTCGAAAAATTGAAAAGTTTCCATTTTTTTTCAACAATTTCGAATTCTTCCACTTTAGAATCGGAATCAAAGCACTATTGCATTTTTCAAGTACTCAAAAGGCTCTCTACGGGGAGACACAGCTAGAAATCTTGTGCAGGAGTTGTAGCAAAAATATCGACCTACTGGCTTATGATTAATAAAATTAAATAATTCTCATGGCTATATACACTGCGCCAAAAAATTAACGCACATTCTGAAAATCTCAATTAATGAAAGTTAACTCTACATTGACTTTATAACTTATTTTTATGTTCTCTCGGGAAGGTTTTGAACGAAACAAGACACATTAAATGAAAGAAAACTTCAGGATTTCACCGAATCTTATGTGAAAGAAGAGAAATGAACAATTTTCAAAATACTGAAATGCTGATAAGTGATTTGATACTTGGTATTTCCACCCCTTGCGTTAATTACAGCTCGGCAACGACGGTTCATACTCAAAATGAGTGATCTTAAAATGTTCTGATCTAATCCTTCCCAGATTTCTCCGAGTTGGATTCCTAAGTCATTAAGAGTAGCTGGATGATTTTCTGAACTTCTCAGCCTTCTATTGAGGTTGTCCCAAACCTGCTCAATCGGATTGAGATCTGGACTTCTTGCTGGCCATTCCATTCGAGAGACTTCAACCTCTTCAACTACTACTACTACTCCTGAACGATGCGCGCACGATGGGGTCTGGCATTATCGTCCATAAAAATGAAATTTTCACCAATGTATGGGGCAAATGGCACTACATGCTCTCCAAGAATGTTCCTTATATACTTATCAGCATTCATAGCTCCATTATCAACGACCACTCTGTCTGTGCGAGCAGTCAAAGATATTCCACCCCATACCATAATCGATCCTCCCCCGAAACCAGTAGTATTCAGGAAATTGCACTGAGCATATCTTTCATGTGGATGTCTGTATACAAGGGAACGTCGATCACAATGGTAGAGGCAGAATCTAGACTCATCTGTGAAGAGAACTCTTTCCCAATCGGCCTCTTCCCAATGGATATGCTCTCTTGCAAAATCCAAACGCGCCCTTAGATGGGCTGGGGTAAGAGCTGGGCCTCTTACCGCGACACGAGGCCTTAAATCATATTCTCTGAGGCGATTTCTTATTGTCTGAGTGCTAATTTGCACCTCATGAGTTTGCTCAAGCTGATTTTAAAGGAGGCGAGCGGTTGTAAACCGTTGTCTCAACGAAGAAACTCTCAAGTAACGTTCTTGAATGGCAGTTGTTACCCGTGGTCTACCCTATCCTGGTCTTCGGACATTCATACCTGTCTCCCTGAATCGCTGCAACATTCTGGACACACTTGTATGGGAAACTCCAAACCTTTCTGCAATACTTGTGTATGTCCACCCTTCTTCTCGCAAAACTACCGCTTGGGCACATTCCTCTTGGGCCAAATTGCGTGTTTCGCGTTGCATAGCGATCGAGTGTAGAAAATCAAACGAAAGAAAAACTATTGATCACTAGAATTGATCGAGAACAACTGATTTTAGAATGGAGCCAATACATTCAAAATCTGATAATATCATCTGATAATATCATCTTTTTTTATTCCTGCTGGGAGAAAACATCTGTATTGAAGAAAAACGTTGAAAGTGGATAACATATGCATGCATAATTCTGATAAAAATAATTATCATTGAGAACACCTTCAGTTGTAGAATAAATTTGAGATTTCCATAATGTGCGTTAATTTTTTTGCGCAGTGTAAATTGTTCCCGGCTTCATTGCACAACACAAAATGGAGCAAAAGTAATATTCCGTTATACTCCAACTGTTCCTTCAAACTTGAGTCTCTTGGAAAACTTATAAGAACAAGATCTCTACTAGTTTGGCCAATTTGTCTTCTGAAGTATACACATTGAGTAGTTCAGCTCTTAGCTGATGAGGAACTCATACGCAGTCAGTCAACTCGACTGTCCTAATAAGCCAACATATTCAGTTCGTATAATGAACATTGGTTCAATTCAGTCTGTGGGGAATGCATTTCCTAATTAGGTTTTCATGGGAGTCTTACGTTTGCATACAAAGAACGAGTATGAAAGCGATATATAATCTGCAGGGAATGATTATAATTGCAAAAAGGCCGTCAGATTAATCTTTGAAGTGAATTCATGGGGATCAGTAGATGCACTGACAGATTTTTCATAGAATTCTGGGGAATTTTCATAATTCCTCTTTCTGTAACAGCACAGCCTCCTCCATCAAAAGTAATGAGGGATGTCTTGCATGACCCATTAAAAAAGATGAAGTATACAATTTTATACTGTAAGGAAAAACAACAAATCTACTTCGAAATGATTTCAACCTCCAAGTGGTATACCCAATTCGTGTTACAATTTCTCATCAAAGATACTCGAGAAATAACATCCCTCAATGTGACAAAATCATCTTCTTTCCACTCGCAATCTTCGGGAGGATCCGATAAGAATCCAACGCCACTCATGACCTACTTGGGATTGGGAATCTATGAATTTTTAGTGGTGGGAATGGAGGAATTCCCGAGGCTTGAGTCACTCCTTCATATATCTCTGAGAAGTTGAGATATTTGCGAGTTCTTCTCTCGAGGTTTGAAGAATATAAAAATGGCAAACTTTGGATCCGATTTGATTGCTGAAGCCTTACATCGAAATCAAGGAGTATTGAATTTAGTACCGCTATGTCAAATTGTAGAAAAATAATGGAATGATCAGGACAATTTCTAAATCATTATAAGCAGCCTTAGTTCCGGTTTTATAAAAGAATTTAAATCCTCGGTTGAGCCTAAATCCACCATCGAATGTCGATTTCCGTATTATAAACATCCAACCTCGGGTTCAACCCGGGATTGACTCAACCGGTGAATATGGCTGCGTTTGAGATTTGAACCGAGGATTGAAACGTTTGACGTTTCTAGATGGCCGACAACTAACCTCACTTTATGTTAAAAACAAAACAAAACATTTTGTTTTGGCACATTGAAGTTGCTTGGAATGAAAATATCATATGATATTATATTGATAGAATGCCTGATATTAATCACAGTTTTCTGTGGGTTTGCTATGTATTAATAATTCATCTTTGATGTTTGGAAAAATATTCCCAAATTGAAAATGAATTTTTGTGCCTTATCTTCGAGGGATAGAACTGCCAGGTTCCTGTGTGAATATAATATAGAAAATGACTCTAGTTATGATAATAATGAAATAACTGCAAGGCATTCGAAAGATAGTAAGGATAGTGAATAAGAAAGATACCAATCGAATGATTTCACATTTCCTCTCGACCACTTCGAAGATGGCACGAAGAAGAGATTTTGGTCAAATAAAAAAAAATCTTTTATCGGGTGGATGAAATTACTCTGAATAAGCTGAATCTTTTTAGAGTTGTTAACATTTTCGAAGATTTTTGTGGTATACATAAATCAACATCAAAAGAAAATCAGAAAGTTGTGAAATGTCTAGAACTTTGGACATTATCAAAAAGTATTCTAGTGCTTATTTTATCATTCTATCAAAATGCCAAGCAATCAACAGGAATAGCAACTAACAAGGGAAAAGTTGTATTGATTGACCAAGTTTCGGTGTATTAGAACCGTGTTGCTGGAGAGCACTCACGTTCTAGAAGGATTTCTTGATTATTATTACATAGTATAGGTGCAAGCTTAATTTAATGGGTTGTGAAAATGCTGAATGCTTCAGATGTGAAAAGGATTACTTTTCTTCAAATTTTCAAGATGCTAAGCTTATATGAATTTGGTAATTCTCATCATAGAAAATTTTTAATATACTCTACAGAAATGATTGTTGACACCGATCCCATCTCGCAGATCAATGGATGATCAATTATTCAATGACGCTCACATATGAACTATGAATTGAATTTAAAGACTCTCTGGCGTGTGAAAGAACATTCCCCATTCTTTTATTCGGGATCTGATTACATTTGAAAACAACTATTATTTTTGTGACTTGCGGAGTCCTGCATAATATTGCTAGACTGATTCTATTCATGACTCTCAACCTGAATAGTTAATAATAAATGCTGTCTTTGAATTCAATGTGTATTTCATGTACTCAATCAAACAAGATCAAGAATGATTTGTACCTATCCTAAATATAACTACATCCTTGTACGACTAAATGTTAATGCAATTTCATTGGATGTTTTGTATTGTCCTTTAGCTTTTTTTTGGTTACTTGTCATAAGAGTTTGAGATAAGACTTTTCAGAATATCAGAATAGTACAAACTTAGATCAGTCGAGTTTGACAAAAGTGATAATGACTAGAGCGTATTTGGCAATTAGCTTCGAGTGGAAAAAATTCGTACGAAGTCTGTCCTCATTTCATGAATTACAAATTTTTCTATTACATAATTTGTTTTGATGTAGGAAATCAGATTTCTCTGAATTCTCTGCCGTGACCGTCACAAAACACGGAAATATTCGAGTTAGCTTCTTGTTTTATTATACGATTATTGAATTTATCCAAACATGGTATGAAAAAAACGTGCCAAAATACTTCGAGAAATAAGATTCAGGTTAGCCAACCCAAAAAAAGCGATCTCAATCCGAGGTTGTTCAACCGAGGCCGCAAAGACGACCGAACTTTTTTCAACCGAGGGTTGAATTCCAATCCTCGTTTGAGTAGCCTCGGATTGAACGTGCCCTTTATAAAACCGGCCCTTAATCAATCATGTACTTCGATACGAACCATTCGATGAATTTCGGAAATCGAAGTCCCCAGTGAGGCTTACTGAATCATGCTTTCTGAATTTCTAGTTATTCGAAAGAGATGAAAAACTAAACTCATTCGCAATGTGAAACCGTCAAAGTTCTTCTCTGCAGCTCGGTCAATTCCGCGAAATTCAAATTTTTCAATCTGGAATCGAGTTTCAGCGGAGAATTAAATTTCTCATCGCTAAGATACGCCCTAAGATAATAAATCAATCTGTTGCCTGTTTAATCTCGCATTTTCTGTCATTCCTCATCCAGTGTTCTGTTTTGAGAGAAAACTTCATCGCTGGAGGAAGCATTCCAGATATAAAACGTCTGATTATTCGCCTCTTGCTAGAATATCATTAGATGAATTTATTTCATGAGGCCTGCAATAAAGGTTTCTTATTAAAAAAGTTTCGGATAATGGAAAACTCAACATGGAAACAGTAAACTTCTCGGGTCGAAGGAGGATAATTCGAACTAATGAAAAAAAAATTCATTTCTTTCGAAGCGGGAAAATTGAAACATTGTCGCTTTCGCATTATCCCTCCGCCCTCACAATTGTTTTAGAATTAGTCGAATTGGTCGCAAGAGTCATGCACTTGGATCTTACGTCCACGAAAAGCGATGTCTGCGAAAAAAGGCTCGAAAACGTCAGTTAATTTCCAATTAAACTTAAACACAGTGGAGCTAATGATCTGTGAAATCGAAGCACAATAAACCTAAAAAAAGTGGAGCAATTCTTACAAAATTACAACAATGAATGAGCAGTGGAACTACAGGGATTCTCCATCCCATTTTCGTTTGTCGAGATCGATCAGTGGAGACGACATCAAGGACCATTTCTTCATTTGTTTCAAGATTATTTCCAGTGATATTTTGGTACTTTCGAGTCCAGATCTGGGGAGCAGTGCAGTGGGGAGGGTGAAATCTCGAAACGAACCTCACGTCCACGAAAAGCGATGACTGCGCAACAAAAATCAAAGGCCCAACTCCCATTAAAAGAGGGAACTGCGGCAAGCAGTTTCACTACATAAATATAAGACAAATGTTCCCGAATAACCGACATGGCAAGGTGACCAACCGTTAAGAAGACAAGGAAGTTAACTTGCCAAGACAAACTGAACGAATCAGTTGTCACGTTCCATGAAACTTATTTCGAGTTAAATTTTAAGGGTAGTTTTACCAACTTTTCAACTCCGAAACGTCGCACAGGCCTTGGGTCGCCCCTCGGGGTCCTCTCCCCCACCCCCTGCGGGTTCCTGTTACATACTGAACAACCTCTCGAATTTTATAGATATATCCTTGCGAGTCCTTGTTTCACACTTTGAATTTGCTTTTGCGGAAATGGAAACTTCGGTTCTTTCGCAGGCTCTCTCTTCAAACACAATTTGCAGCGGCTTTCAGGGAAGCATCTTCAAGTAACGCTCTCTGCGGATGCTCGTGAGGGCTTGAATTATTCGAGTCATGAATGGAAGTCTGATTAAAACCGAAGGAACGGCTGTTTCAATTCGTTTTCAGGAAGCACCAGTTGGACGTTTGCTTTCGCGTCGTTCGAAGTCCATTAAAGGACTTTCATTATCGTGTTCGTGATGTCAATTTTGGAATACATTTATTCGCATTTCGAAAATTTTTGATGGCTAGATATCTAATGTGGGAGGTAGTCAGCACAAGAGCCTAGTAATTGGTGTTGTCGACATAATGATATCATGAGACAGCGTCCGAGAATCGTGAGGCAGCTTCCGAGAATCGTGAGACAGCGTCCGAGAATCGTGAAACAGCTTCCGAGAATCGTGAGACAGCGTCCGAGAATCGTGAAACAGCGTCCGAGAATCGTGAGACGCATGTGTAATTTATGTAACTTGAGAGAATTTTAAATGCAGAAATGCATTTTTTCACTTTGTTCATATTCTTTTGAAGAATTTACATATTTATCAACAACTGAATAATTTTGCAAGAGAAAACCGTCACTGTTATTTATTCAAAAGAGTTTTCTGAGAATCGTAGTGATATTTCAGATCTATAGCAACTTGTAATTATGATCATAGCATTCATTACAAGCTCTGTATCTCCAGTTGACTCATCTGCTGTGTCTAGACCCTCTTATTCTCCCCGTTAATGTTAAATGCGCACAGAAATTTTGTTTATAATAGGTCCTGAAGATATTTCAGACAGTAAAGTCACTCGTTTCCTTAGAAGGTATATTAAATTTATACCCTACAGCAGTACTTGCCGACAGATTATAAAATTTTATGACTTGAGTGTGCTGAATTAAATAAACCCCCACCGTTAAATTTTGTCTTCAGACTTTCATGAAATGCGTTATTCAGATGAATTTCTCAGGATGTAGGCTTATTGAGAGGGGGGTAGAGGTTTATTGGTGTAACCCTTAAGTTTGTTGAGGAATTTTATGGGTCCAAACTGGAAAATAACAACTGGGACGAAATTTGGAATAATTTATACAGACTGAGTAAAAAGTATCTCACGAAAATCATTCGGTATTCAATGCTTCGAAGAAAAATGCTCCAACAGATCATTTTTTTTATTTTTATTCCCTATGCATCTGTTGATCTTGTGTATCCGCTACGAAATATTGAGGATTTATGAGTTTTTTAAATGGCAACCCTAACTTTTTGAGCCTGGAATGGAGAGACCATTTATTGCTGAGGATGATTTGGTTCATGATGGCATTTTTCATTATGATGTCGCATTCTTTTTCTTGGTTGCGTATCCGAGTATCGTATCAATGACAAAAGCAATTTCACATTTCCTGGTCTCAAAGAAATGTAATCTCTCTTCGTGTTCGAATCCTGCTCGAATATACGAAATTTAATCGATCAATCAACGAAGAATATCCCCTCTAATCCCCCGCTAAGAATGAAAGATAACTCTGACGATTCCCATGAACTTTTACATTGTACTGAAAGCCTCATATCTCAGGTTCTTTCCCACGAATGTGGTTGAGGGAATAGCGCACAGTTCACGGGGAAAGTTATACATCAAGAGCACTTGTCACTCCCTGGAGGGTTGAAATAATAATGCATCCATCAACGGGCTGACAGATATCAGGGAATTCCGCAGACTTTCTTTTCAATCAAGACGAAGATATCCAGGGAGGATGAAGAACGGCGAGTGTCTGGAAAATTTCCATACTTGAATACGAAGGAGATGCTCATATGCATATTGTGTCTCACGAAAAAGATCCTTGGTATAATTCAGACTAAATTCAATGAGCAGTTGACGTTGGTCTCATGAGGAGATCAAATTATTTTCTGCTTCGTATTTCTATCCAGAAAAACCTCCTTAAGTCACCTATCCCTATTATAAGGGGCGGAGGTCAAATTCGTTTCAAGGTGCAGATATAAAACATCGAATAAGATCGATAACTTCAAGGAGCTCTCGTTCACCTGAAAGCTATTAGCGCTAAACGCTAAAAGCACTCAACACCAGTTGTGCTTGTTAATTTTCCCAGGTCTGCTCTCCATGTCGAACCAAAATAATGAGAGCTGTAGACGTCGTCGATGAAGCCCTTCTCACACGCCAAATCCTCTCAAGGAAAAGTTTGTATGAGTTGCATCTGCAATTCTATGGTGAAAGATTGTTGTCTCCACCTCAGTCCTGGTATTTCAAGATTCCTAATGGATGATAACATTCCATAGCCGTCTTGAGCATTGAAATTCATATTTCAATACCTGCTATGACAATGAGGAATATTCCCGTTTCCCTTCCCTTTATTCCCGTCCATGTGAAATGCCAAGAAAATAATCCGCATGTTACAGACGCGTTAAAATGAATTTCATTTCTTCTAAATGTCAGCGCGTCTGGCATATTGGAATAAATTAAATGTCACGTGATGAAAGAAAGTGTTGGAAGACATGTGTTGTTGGGTAGCAAAGTCACCCTGGGGAATAGCGAGTGTTCAACGATGTAATTCAAACTGTATAAAATGCAGCAGGACGAATAGCGACAGGACATTCTGATTCGTTTAACGAATCTCAGTTTCCGTAGATGGTAATGAAAATGCGAGGGGATAGATTGAAATGTGATATTTTTCGAAAGTTAGTGGCGCTCTGCATTCCACTCCAGTTTTGTATGGTTTGCGTCAATTGCAATTATCCGGGTCTCTAGAGAAGTGAATTTCATTTTAAATTGGGATTGACATTACATGAGTTCGCTTGATGCGATTATTTGTTGGTTAAATAAAATATCACTCTGTTGTCCTACTTTTTCTAATGGGGAGTTAAATTCGTCCTAATTTATCTCGGTGTATACAGGGTAAGTCTCTGACTTGTACATATATTTTAACTGAAGATTCTTGAGGTCAAAAGAAACCTTTGTTTCATTTTCCATTTTTTCGAATTCGGCTCTGTTAAAAAGATATAGCCATTTGAAAAAAAAAATTGGGCTAATTACGTCTCTGATATGATTGTCTGGAATTGATACAAAGCATATTTCTCGATTGGAATTGAGTTGATACATTTAGGAAACACTCCAGTATTAACCTTATTGGAATAAGAATGTTAAGAACACCATATTTCTCAATAAAAACACTTAGTATAGTACGATTATATTGACAATTGAAAAGCCATATTTATCCCACCAAAATAAGTTCCTCCTTCGATCCTTCGATTTTCATTAAGATTAGTTTGTGGCACTTACAACTTGTTCATATTTTCCTCTATCTCCCAAAACTATCTCAAAAAGAATTGTTTTCGCACTAATCAAACATCCCTCCATTAACCTAGGTCATAGGATTCGAGGTCAATGACCTAACCTAACCCATCGTCCCATCTTCTGAGATATAGCTCTCATAGAGCTTTTGAGAAGACGATGCCAGATTATGTTGATTTTCTCTTTAAACAAGGAAGCAGTACGTCGTCTATCATTAACGGATGAACTAACGCAAAGGCACTAGTTTTGTTTACTTTTGGCTGATGGCGTCTAGTCTCTGGAAATGCCGAAGGAGTAGTTCTGATTCTCGCTTATAGAGCGCTACGATCTTAATTTCAGTCGCTTATAACGTTGCGCAAGACAAACCGTTGTTCCATAGACCGAACAGTTGGTCTGTGATTGTTGAACGAAGCATGCGTATAGCAGCTTGATGGAGATTTGTCGATTTGTTTATTCACAGAGAAGAATGCGAACAGTTGATTTGAAAAGATTTTCAGTGAAAGTGAATTAATGTGATAATAACCGTGTAGTGTCGTGTTCATAAAATTCCAGGAGGATAATGTTTAGATAGAAACATCGCCGAATATTATTTAGTGTTCAGTATTCATTTTGCATTAATTTCAATTCAATACGTTGTTTGTATGGGACATTCATCATCAATCTCCGATTTTGTATTCCATTGACTTTTTAGTCTTGACAAAGTTAATAAAAATTTTGACAACATTGTTAATTTTTATAGATAATCGAAGAGTTTATGAATTTCAGCCATTCTGTGATATTATAAATCCAGGGAAGCATCTAATAGTTATTTATGTACCAAGTGCGTTATATGGATCCTAACGCCCGGAGGGAAACATTCGGCCCGAGGGCCTTTGGCCCGAGGGATGAATGTTGCCCGATGGGCGTTAGGATCTAATAACGCTCGTGGTGCATACAAGATTTTATTTTTCACGAATATATCATTTAATTACAATAAAATTCGATTGCTCCTACGGTTGCTATAAATACACTCATTATGCCCGTGGGCATTTTAGCGGGCATTATGGATCATAACGCCCGCTAATTTTGCTTCTCGCACAACGAGCGGGCGTTATGATCCATAATGCCCGCTAAAATGCCCACGGGCATAATGAGTGTATTTATAGCAACCGTTTCTAAGGTAAAATAAACATATAATGTATAAGTGAAAAATAAAT
Organism: Adalia bipunctata; assembly: GCA_910592335.1. Lineage (NCBI taxonomy): Eukaryota > Metazoa > Arthropoda > Insecta > Coleoptera > Coccinellidae > Adalia > Adalia bipunctata. Next base: position 71,738,963 of record OU342949.1, on the reverse strand, counting down.
TATTTTTATGATTTTTTATTTTTTCGTCAAATTTCATCGGGTAAAATTGGGAATAACTCAAAAACGACGCGTTTTATTGAAAAAACATAGGAATACTTTTATTTTCTAAAATAATTGATTCTCTCGAAAATATGAACCGTCAATTTTTTTCAAGTGGTTTTATGGTATTTTTTCGTGGGTTTATGAATGGGCTGCGCTGTAACTTCCATACCAAATTGAATTTCGAATAAGTTCTGATTGAGGAATATGCACCAAGAATAGAGTAACCAACTAACCGAAATTCAATTCATTTGAAATAAGGGTTCCGAACAGGAAAGTGTTTTTTTCGTGGATTTTCGATAACCTGTATCTTCCAAACGAAATCAAATTTTGAAAAATGTTATAGGAAAAAGGGGTTTCGTTTGATGAGAGGAATCTACAGTTAAAATAAATGACAAGTCAAAGAGTTACCTTGTACATTGCTGATCCTTTGCCGTTGCCTACATGCACATTTGAACATAATCTCTTTAATGATATGATGATTACCTCGCTCTACTCGCCTACCCAAAAACAAAATTTCTTCGCATTATTCCTCACGCCCCCCAATTCAATTTCCCACTCGTATTTCCGGGGCCGATTTCATTCCGGGCGAGATTTCCATCACGTAGCCATTGTCTGTGTAGCGAAAGCTGCGAAACAAATTAAAGTACAGTAAAAGTAGCGGCATAATTATGAATTTGCATACTCCGAGAATGCGGGATCTGAAAATGACATTTCGGGTAATGAAATCAGCGAGCAAAGAGGGGGTGGGGGAGGAGATCGGTTCGGTTAAAAATGAAGCGGAAATGCATTCATCTCGCCGATTGCCGGTATCGGGATATTAATTGTTTTTTAACGGCAAACTGAGGATCTTTATTCAATTCGCGAAGTCCATTGTTTGCCTTTGTTATTTTTGCGAGAGCCGCTGGAGTTCGTCGACGGGGAGATGGGGGGAGGGGGTTCGTCATGACAACTGGGGGTTTGTTTTTCATCACGTTCTTTCTGCAGTCACCTCGGGTGGAAAGCTACGTATTTTATGAATATTGGCATCGCAGGGAGCATTCGCCTTCTCGAAAAACTAATTTTGAATTCTTCAGTTTTTCTTATTCGTAAAAACACCTGAGAAAAGGCAGCCCTGTCCCCCATAGAAGATTTCCTAGGAGATCATTGCAACCACTTCAATATAGCGATTGATTTACGTCATGACAGTGAGACCAATAATATCTTATTGGGCAGTAATTTGGTTTGCTAAGGAAGGCAGACAAGTGCGAAGAAAATACTCAACAAAATACAGAGGCTTGCCTGTGTTTGCACCATTGGAGCCATGAGTACGTGCCCTACTATATTCTGTTCAAATCTAAGAAGGAGCAATAATAACATCTTTCGCTCAGCGGTAGGAGAGCCTTCGTAAAGTTTCTTTCCGTCCAGAGTCGAATCGAGGAGATTTCACACAATCGTTCAGTTTCAACTGAACTTGAATTCCATTTTTTTCAATAATTCATAGGAAATTGACTTCATAATCGTTTTTCGGCGGTTGCTCATCAATTTTTTTTCATAAAATTGATCGGAGTGCGCTTAATTAATGCAAAAAATTATGGAAATACTGAAAAGACTTCCAGAAAGTGTGAAATCGCAGAGAACTGTCTGAAATTCTAGGAGAATTAAAAAAAAATCAAGCTTCCAAGGTGGATAATTGAGGGCGTGAACTTGAAAAAATGAAAGGCATTTTTGAATGGAGAATCGGTACCGTCGGCGGGAGTATAACGGCCCCTTAAATAGGCCATCAAATGTACATCTGAATGAGAAGGAAGTTTTCCAAATAGCGAAAATAGCATAGACCAATCTATTTCTCGATCTCCTAAGATCCAATTATTTCAGGACAATCTGGACGAATCTGTTGATGCGACAACCAAGAAGAACATACGAGGGCAGTTGGAATAACCTATCATTTATTAAGGCCTAAGCGGGACTTTCTATCTGGAGAGATGTGTACGAATATGTGTGGGCAACAACCGGGAATGTTACCTCTGAGAGAATAACTTACATCAGAATGATTCAGCAGAGACAAGTTGAAAAGGATTTTTCTCGTATCGTATTGTTCGTTCTAATAAGGTTGTTTTGCCTGAGAGCTTTGGGCTCGAAGGCAGTTTCATCAGTTCAGTGAAATGAAAGGGGAATGATTTGGAATCATTGGCGAGATTTCCGTCTGTGTAACATGACGATACTAGTCTTCAATAATTTCAATAACTTTCCTCTTGATTCCTTTGGAAATAATTCTAATAAAGCAGTATTCACTGCCTCAACCAGCTCTGGAGGAGTCTCAGAAATGGAAAATTCATGATCACTTATCATTTCACACTATTTTGTCTTCGAAAAGACCAGCAATTTAATTATTATTCGTCAAGATTGACAATTCAACATTTATACGTTTCCAAAGTAACGCAACTAATTCAATTCCGAATTTCAAAGCTGTTGTTTTTGAATGGAATAAATAGCGATTTTTTTTCAAAATTGTATGTTTACCTCGTTGGGAAAGCAACATTCCTTGTACTGCACAATCGTCCAGGAATGTTAGACTTGTCCTACCCGGTAAACAATGTACTAAACTACTTCATAGAGTTAGGGATATTGACTTTAATTGCAGAAAAATATAGTTGAAATAAGATTTTTGTGATGAAAATTCATATTAAGATGATTTCAAGTTGCAAATTAATTTTAGCCTGTAGGTCTGCAGCGTATACAGGGTGGTTAAGAAAAATCGAGTGAAGAAATTTTATTCCCAGAGAATTAAAGCATTTTAAGACTATCAATACAATGTATGGCCTCCACGGGCATCAATAACAGCTTGACATCTTCTTTGCATACTACACACGAGGATGTTGAACATTTCTTGAGGAATTTGGTTCCATAAACACAGGGCAGAAGCTCTCTCTGATCATTCAACGATTATGAGGTAGGTTGATGATCATCTAATCTTCTTTGGAGCATATCCCATGCATGTTCTATGCAATTCAAATCTGATGAGTGCGGAGGTATTGGTAAATGTGGAATACCAAGCTCCTCGCGCGCATTCTCAACTATGGCTGCACGGTGCGGTCTAGCGTTATCGTCTAGAAATTGAAAAAGTTCACCAATAGCAGCGTGAAAATTTGGCACAACATTGTCAATGCCATGCTCCCTAGAGTGTGAGGCGGTCATATTCCCAGGACAAATGTGTAGATCTGTGCGCCCGTTGAAACATATCCCAGCCCATACCATAACACTATCCCCTCGGAATGGATGGACCTCTTGGACATAGCGACAATTACGGGGTATGCGTGGGATTGTCCATACCCTTATTCTTCCAGAATCTGAAAATCGTTCATATCTGGATTTATCAGTGAAAAGGACACCACGCCATTGATCGTTCCAATTGATATATTGCCTTGCCCATTCCAGTCTTTGAAGCTTATGGTCACGTGTTAATGGAACTCCTCTTAATGGACGTCTAGAACCTAGATTCACCTCTCTCAAACGTCGTCTGATGGTTTCGATGGAAACTTGGACCCCATCTGCATGTTGAAGAGTATTCTGTAGCAGTCTACACGTAGATGTAGGGTTTCTTCTCGCCGAAACGGTGATGAAACGATCCTGAGCAGGTGTTGTTTTTCGTCGCCCACCATGCCTTGGTCTTTCCAACACGAAACCTGTCTCCCTGAACCTATTCCAAAGCCGAGCTATCACACTCTGGCTGACTTGGACCGTTTCCGCTACAACAACCTGAGTGAGGCCACCCTGTAACATTCCGATAGACCTATTAGCTTCATCGTTTGTTAATTTATTTCTCAGAAAACTCGTTTTAAATCGAAGCCGTGATAAACTGACTTCATTTCAAAATAAGAACATTCATGAAGCATATGCAAAGAACCAAACTTCAGAAAAAAGGCGACCAGATTGACGAAATGTCTCATACTGATTTTTATTGGATCGATTCGAGTTGTTATTGAGTTTTGAATGATTTTCCAGCGATTTTCTCGAAGATTACATACTTTTAAAAACGATTGAATACGATATCCCTAACTTTTGTAGAGCAGTACGTATATTTAGGATCACAGATATATAAATTATGAAAAACGAAATATTTCAACATATGGTTCATCCAATGAACGCTCTGAAACAAAAAACCGATAAGCTTGAAAATGACAGCCTCTTCCATCGCCCTCCTTGATCAATTCAGATACCAATTCTACCCGTGCCTTCAGTAATCGGATTCCGCTGCTGTTCTCGACAAATCAGTTATTTCTATAGAGATATACGGAACAAAAGGTGCTTCACGGATGCGTGCTACCAAAAGCTGTTGCTGCTGCTCTTGATTATGATACTCATCGATATAATAATCTCCTGCCATGCCGCAAAATCTCCCGCTCCTGCGGAATTACAGATAAGTCTTTCGAGTTGAATTCGTTCGGATCGATACGGAGAGTGAAGAGTTTTCTTCTGGAGTTTGGTTGTCTGTAGGTGTTGGTGAGAAATTTTGCCGGCAAAATTTATCGATTGTGATGTGAAAGTTTGTTGATAGGCAATTTCGCGAATGACATTCAGGCGAGTGATTTTGGAAAAAAATTCATGAGCGAAATGGCCGAAAAGCAACAAACTTCAATATTACCAGCGAACAAAAGGATATGTAAGGGGAGTATGTACAAAATAACATTGAGTTTTATTTCAGAGGCATAACTTGTTGGTAGTGAATTACAGTAATGTCATATTCTACACCTATGATCTTTGGTTCTTTCTTTATAAAATCTTACCAACCTTTATGATATAAAAGTACCCAAAATTAAAATTTTCTTAGATAAATTGGGATGAACGAAATTCATTTTGTCCGCATACTATGGACAAAATGACATACCGGCAACAGGCAACTGTTTTCTACTTATAGTTACAAAACTACTGACAAAGTTCACCAATGAAACGCTTGGTTCTTCTAGGAACATCAGCTCAAGATGCGTGAGCCCAATGCAACCAATGCATGCATCGTAGCCAGTCTTTTCCAGGGCTAATCCTAGAAAAGGCTGTTTTTGTCCCGATCTACATCGGGAAGAAAGGTCATAACAATAGACAGATGGACAGTCGTCTTCATAATCTCGAAAGTTGCTAGGAACATTTTCTTCTTCTTTGTCTTCTTTAAATAATGCCCTAGGGACTCATCTCCTTCTATTTGGAGGAGGTGTGGGCTCATTTTTTTATTTGATTGCAAGTGTAGAAGTCGAAACTAAGTACTTTATCGAGTCTCCAGCTCACGTTTGCCTTGTCCAGTTAAGAATCGTCCTTTAGGGATTGGAGGAAGCTCCTCATAGGATCAGCAAGAGAAGGTAAAGATGCATTGCCTTTATTAGTCGTAGATGAATATTTTGTTATGAATATGTTAAGACAAGTCCTGGCTCTTTGTTTGCTGATGGAGCCTGGGATGAATGGTCTCGGTGTTGTCCGGTAGATACGGTCAATTCAGCTAAAATACCTTCGTCATTTTGTCTTTTCAGTGTATGTCATTTTGTCCATGAAGCGTTATGAAACAAGAAATATATCGAATGAATACAAAAAGTATATTTAATATTGAAAAAACTTCGAGAATACAATGACAAATAAGTAAAGTTTGTAATGAATGCAGGATAAATAAAAAAAATGATGAAAACTCGCCATTTCTTCTGAAAATTTGGCACAATTAGAAAAAACTCGTGTCCCTTTGATTTCTGTTATCACTCATAACTACCGAATAAATTATGTAGAGTAGCGCTTGCGAGTTTCCAGAGGTAAATAGAACCCACTCGTGTGATATGGTAGACAGTTCCGCATTCGATACCTCCAAACTCAAGTTATGATGGCTATGTCATTTTGTACAGGGTGGGCAAAATTGGTGCTACATGAACTAAAACTTTTTAACCCGAGGAGATAGAGAAAAATGAATGGCACCTTACAAAGTCCTCTTTTTTCGAGAAACTGATACTGCCATCAACTGCATTCCTCTATCTTCTTTTGTTTCCGAGTTATAGGCCAAAATTGAAATTTGGGCGATTTCAACTTTGGTCATTACCTCCGTTTCGGTTCAAGCTAGGATGTTGAAATGAAAACATTATAAAGGCACTTTTCTAATGGCAATCCAGAGGTTCATTCACTGAGTTATAACATGAAGTTGTGTTTCTTCTTATGGAAACAGTGATTTGAAATGACTTAAAAAGAATCGCCATTTTTTTTCCGTTTCAGAAATATATCATATGTTATACATCGCCCTCCGATTCGTTGAGATATTATGAAAAATATGGTTTGTATATGGAATTCAAATTATTGAGTGCTAAGTAGGCTGAATCATAGAATCATGTGTCTCTACGCATGGTGTGATTATTATTTCACAGTTGAATCACTTGCAGCCCCACTATTCTCATTCGCTAAAATGAAACATTTCAACATATCATATTTTTCGTAATTTTGGAATATCTCCATAATGCCGCCAACGATTACTTCAAATTTTAATTACTGACAGTTGTTTCAAACAGAGATCGCACCATCAAGTGTTCAATCGTGAAATAATAAATTACACCATGCGTAGAGTTACATAATTCTATGATTCATCCTCAATAATTTGAATTCCATATACAAACCATATTTTTCATTATATCTTAACGAATCTGAGGGCGATGTATAACATATGATACATTTCTGAAACGAAAAAAAAATGGCGATACTTCCTAAGTCATTTCAAACTACTGTTTTCATAAGAAAAAACACAATTTTATGTTTTAACTCAGCAAATAAACCTCTTAAAAAAATCAGAGTACGCCACTGGATTGCTATCAGAAAAGTGCCTGTATAATGTTTTCATTTCAACATCCAAGCATAAACAGAAACGGAGATAATTACCAAAGTAGAAATCGCCCAAATTTAAATTTTGGCCTATAACTCGGAAACGAAAGAAGATAGAGGAATGCAGTTGATAGCATTATCAGTTTCTCGAAAAAAGAGGACTATGAGGTGCCATTCATTTTTCTCTATCTCCTCGGGTTAAGAGGTTTTAGTTCATGTAGCACCAATTTTGCCCACCCTGTACGTATTTCCAATCTGAATTGAAAACATTTTGAGTCCAAATTGCCTGAACAGCCTGACCAGAATTGAACACCAATTGTATTCAGAACGCATGATGGTGCAGTGTCATGAACAGGATCCTTTATAAACAGAAAAATCACACCTGTTTCGGAGACTTGCGGGCGTGAACCGACAAAAAAACTGCGCCCATTTTGACGCAATTCGCTCATACAAATTGCCCTCAAATCATCACTGCTGTCAACCAGTCATGGATTCGACAACACGGGGGATCGATACGTTCGGGAAAGACTCGATTGTTGAAAAATTAATTCATCAACGATCGCCCATACGTTATATTCCATTAAAAAAGCATCAGTCCTCGTCGCAGTTGGCCCTATTTCGCGAAATCCCAAATTAATTACGATTGGGAACGGAATCATAGCCGTTTATCAATCACGAAACTCCTAATTTCGTTGTTATCATAATATGCTTTTCATATTTGATATATCATCTGACAATCCTAGTTCTGAGTGATTTCAATGGCCCGATTTTAATTCCACTCATTTCGCGTTTGGAAATTGATGATGAAGCGAATCGATCCGCATTCATATTCACTCTATTTATGCAAATCAGGATGTAATATATTGGACAATGTACACGAGTAGGGACTAAATTGAATTGGGAAGGAAAAATCTGGGGGTTTGACGCATCGACATTCCATTCGAATCTGCCTTTTCAATAAATCCTTCTGATTTTACTGCGACAGCGCGAAATAATTGGATTTATAACAAAAGAATTCTTTATCGAATGCATAATAATCAATGACAAACCACACTGCGGCAAGAAATTAAAGCACAATGTGGAAAACGCGATTTTAAACCAAATTAACTCTGTATTCATCCAATAATCTATTTTTCATATGATCCAGAAATATTCACCCTCGCATTAAAATTTATTCAATATTCACATCATAAAATTATGCGGCATTTGACAATGTCCGAGGGATATTTGTTACTCAACACAACGAAACATTCATTTACCTTTTGAAAGAACAGTTAGTGGAAGTACAATTTTTAAAATCAACATCAGATTTGATGCTGTTCTCTACTATTGAAGATCATAACTAAGCATTATACATTGTATTTATGGTCTCATTGTGGTGTTTCTGATCGAGATTTAAGTAAGGTTTTATAGAACTTTGATTGCTTTGACCAGTAATTTTCAGCAATTTTCCTTCTTCACCTTTCTTTGCCAATTCGCTAACTGCACTATTCGAGTTATATTTATATTAAATTTTATGTAATATGTTATTCTTGGTATTCCATATTTACCAATACTCACCAGATTTGAATTGCATAGAACATGCATGGGATATGCTCCAAAGAAGATAAGATAATCATCAACCTACCCCAGAATCTTTAAATGATCTGAGAGAGCTTCTGCCCCGTTTATGGAACCAAATTCCTCAAGAAATGTTCAACAACCTCGTGTGTAGTATGCAAAGAAGATGTCAAGCTATTATTGATGCCCGTGGAGGCCATACATTGTATTGATAGTCTCAAAATGCTTGAATTCTCTGGGAATAAAATTTCGTTATTTTCCTCGATTTTTCTTAAGCACCCTGTATAACTTGAATCATATTAATATGAATTTTCACAAAAATCTTATTTCAACTATATTTTTTTGCAATTTAAGTCAATATCCCTAACTCATGTGGAGCAGTTTATCTTCGTTACTTAAGGTTGTATTTGTGTGAAGTTATTCTTTCATTAGCGCATTTTTACTTCAAACATTCTCATTGCCAAAACGTGCTGGATCCTTCACCAGTTTATGAAAAAGAAGTACAGGGCAGCTTTGTCTTTCACTATTAGAAACCATTTCATGAGAGTTAGGGGTACGATGAACGAGGATTTACCGAATTGTATGGAACAATTCTACATGCTGTTATAGAATGAGGGTGCACTGGGTCAGTCTTTAAAATTTTAAAAATTATACCAGGAGCACATGACAAATTGTCATGGAATTAGTTTTGAGATTCTTCATAGAATTTTAAGGCGACTTCGATAATTATGCTGTCGTAAGAAATGTGAATGTTTACTTCAGTTTATATTGAGAGCGTTTCATTACGTTTCATTACCATAGAACTTATAGTACATGGAATGCCATTAGCCTTGCTGCTCAGCTTAAAAAAGTGGATAAACATCTCAAGTTGGAGGAATACCGAAATTTACATGTTCCCATGGATACGACTTGTCATACAGAATAGAAACACAGAAATACTATGAATTTAATCGTCAAAATCCGATTCACTTGGCATTTCGGCAAACATTTCTGTGTTTCTGATCGGTGTGACAAGTCGTATCCATGGAAACATGGAAATTTAGAGATTCCTCCAACTTGAGATGTTTACCCACTTTTTGATCTGGTAATAGCATTCCATGTAATATAAGTTCTATGTTCATTACGTTTCACAAGGTTCCACCTACGTGTGTTGCTATTTATGTATTGAGAAAAAAAAATACACTGCGCAAAAAAATTTACGCACATTCTGAAAATCTCAATTTTAATGAAAGTTAACTCTACATTGACTTTATAACATATTTTTTATGTTCTCTCGGGAAGGTTTTGAACGAAACAAGACACATTAAATGGAAGAAAAATTCAGGATTTCACCAAATCTTATGTGAAAGAAGAGAAATGAACAATTTTCGAAATACTGAAATGCTGATAAGTGATTTAATACTTGGTAATATGAATTTTCACAAAAATCTTATTTCAACTATATTTTTTTGCAATTTAAGTCAATATCCCTAACTCATGTGGAGCAGTTTATCTTCGTTACTTAAGGTTGTATTTGTGTGAAGTTATTCTTTCATTAGCGCATTTTTACTTCAAACATTCTCATTGCCAAAACGTGCTGGATCCTTCACCAGTTTATGAAAAAGAAGTACAGGGCAGCTTTGTCTTTCACTATTAGAAACCAACCATTAACTATTTGGATTTGAAAAAAATCCACCTGACAAGCAGGCAGGCCGCAGGAGCAGAGGCGGTAGCCTCTCCTCCTCGCCACGGTTATTCTACAGAAGCAAAATGGCGAACTGAAGTGAAAGGAGAACTATCGCACTAGATTCTAATTCCAGTGTTCACATGCCAGCTTCCGGCCTGTAATACCTCGGATCAGTGGAGCCATTTCGCAAAGGAATGATGGAAACGAGATCACACGGCCTACTAGATCGCCCCGCAGACGACTGTAATTCACACGATATCAGTTTCGGTTACTTGGAAACTCCGGTATCCACCGAAAGTGGGGCGAACGGAACGGTCCGTGTAAATCGTGGAATTCACCGCACAGATGGTTTTTGTTGGGCTGAAAGCAAGGGAATTATCTATTAAATTCGACGGTAGGACCCTGCCAAATGGCGCGGCTATTTGCCGGGGCTAGAAATAAATTATTTTCAATCAATAGCCCGCTCCACACTCATGGCAAGAACCTCGGCCAATACCGCGAACGCGAGTGTGGATAACTTTCTTGTGTCACGTTCGCGCTTCGCGGCGTTCTCCGTTTCGTTGCGGTCTCCTGTCCCGCGACAAAGGCTTCGCGCCTAAGCACAAATGTTCCATCCACACTCACAGGCGTTCGCGGTACCAGCGCAGTAATGATTTAATGCTTGTTCACGGACTTTATTCGCTTTTGAAATTAATGGTTTTCTTCTAGCAACGAAGTGGAATTCGATTAGATTTAGAGGAGATAAGTGAAATGAGAATTTCTTAATTATTATCAGAATGAACCTTTTTTATAGGGCGGAAAGTCTGCGCAGACATCGAGGATGTCGTGAACCAAAGTGCGAATATTTGTGTGAGTGTGGATGACTTATTTGGCCGCGAATTCTTGGCCAGGTTCACGGCAAGAATTCTTGGCAAGATTCGCGCCATGAGTGTGGAGCCGGCTAATGAAACAAGAAGATAAAAAAGCGTTCCATATTCCGAAATCCGGGATGGTTTCGGAGATGGGAGGTCAGCGAGCGCGGAGTGCCGATTTATCTTCTTCTGGTCCTGTTTTTTCACGTCATTTTTCAGGCCATTTTGATCCGGTCGCATTCATGTGAAGGATACGCTTTTTTCGTCCATTGCCAGTCCACATCACTGCACAGTCGAGACATAATCTTCGATCCGTCAGAATGTTTGTACAGTGTGTCCCATATTCGTAGCTTCGCGGGGTCTCTCCTCATTCTGGAGGTTTTCATTCTTGACATAAATGAGAAAAAACTTGATTATGTAAAAGACAGTTTTTCCAATTTTTCTTATTTTTCTCAGCAGCTTCTTCAAATGTGGGAGAACTAGTTATCGCACCCTGTATGAATACATAAACACATTTCGTAAAAAAATTGAGTTTTCTGAAGACAAACACGAATTAACTCATCATCCTTAATTTTATACGAGCAAAGTGTTTAATTGACATTCAAAGCATTTCCTTCTAGTATCCAGTAAACTAAGTTATCTTTCTCCTGAAATCCACAAAAAATACCACTAAACTAATCGACATCGATGAAAACAGCCCCTAAATCATGAATCAGGAACCCGAATCGCACGACACTGAATCAGCACGATACAAATTGAAATTAATGAAAAGTTGTCCTAGAAAGCAATCTGGGTTTCTGCATAGTTAATTGAAATGAAGTATCCTAAAAATTAATGAGTGAAAAAGTTGCGATACGGGGAAAGAAGAATTTAATCAAGGCTACTTTATTATTTAAGCCGGTGACATTTTAATGAGAGCCTTGCTGACCGCGTTCATTATCGTTAATCGGACCGAGAGAAAAGGAAAATGTAGAATAATTCCTCTGGACGCATACGGAATATTAACATTGCTACAGTTGCATGTGCGAATTGGAATTTTCATGTGGGATTGCAAAAAAAAGGGGGCTTTGATCTGAAGTTAGGAGTTTATTCAAATTCGTAGCCAGGGTGGTCACTCATTCCGCTATTGAATAAGCCTAAGGCTGCTTGGTTTCCCCGTAAAAATTCTCCATTACCTTATTTCTTATAGCACAGTGCTGACGATATTTCTCAGATAACTATCATTTATTCTTTCAATAATATGGTTTTGGCTGACAGGGTGGTTCATTTAAAAAAGTTCAGTTGAGTTCTTCGAGTAGAAAATAATGGGTGTTTCAATTCAATAAAGCGCCAGATGTCCAATAAAACATGGTTTTCGATAGCAAAGTACCTACTGAGATATTTATTGATTTGAATAATATTAATTTGGGAATAATGTATGTAGGAATTCATTCTGATCAATTGTACAAAGTTGTTGCATATTTCGTGTGTGGAACGCTTCATATTGTGCCCAAGATAAGCGTGACATTTTTGCATTTGACGACTTCCATGTGTGGGCTTTCGAGTCCTGAATGTGAAACCTTCATCTCAAAGTTGAAAAGAAGTGCAATATGAGATTTAGCAGTTTCACCATTTCGTGGAATAAGATGAATGGACCCGATTTAGACCCAAGTGTTTTCTTTGTAGCTTATCATCTCTAGGTGGCCTCGAGCTTTTTTTATGATAACATCCATTGTTCGCAAGAAAAATGCAAGAAACCAATGTTTGCGACCTTTGTCCTCGAATAATTTTTTAGGAAACATAGAATCGGTGGGATCTATTGATATTTTCCGGGTGATGGTGCAGCAAAGGCTTTCATCCATCAATTAGCACTATTCCACCCTCCAGTCACCGCAATGGGTCGGGGCTGCAACGGATCCCGTAACCATAGGCGTGTAAAGCATTTATTTCGTACCGTCGACGATCTGCTTCAAGAACATAAATTTCCTACAAAGGCTCGACTAGTCGACTTCCAACATACGAGATAAAAGGTCAGAAGGTACCGCGTCGGGATAAACTCGGGTAGACAGCAGAAGGATCCTTTCGGACGACGTGAACACGCGCATTTCTCGGATTTCGCATAACGTGAAACTTTGTAACGTTTCCATATAATGTATTGAATATTTCATGAGAGTTAGGGGTACGATGAACGAGGATTTACCGAATTGTATGGAACAATTCTACATGCTGTTATAGAATGAGGGTGCACAGGGTCAGTCTTTAAAATTTTAAAAATTATACCAGGAGCACATGACAAATTGTCATGGAATTAGTTTTGAGATTCTTCATAGAATTTTAAGGCGACTTCGATAATATGCTGTCGTAAGAAATGTGAATCGATGTTTACTTCAGTTTATATTGAGAGCGTTTCACAAGGTTCCACCTACGTGTGTTGCTATTTATGTATTGAGAAAAAAAAATACACTGCGCAAAAAAATTTACGCACATTCTGAAAATCTCAATTTTAATGAAAGTTAACTCTACATTGACTTTATAACATATTTTTCATGTTCTCTCGGGAAGGTTTTGAACAAAACAAGACACATTAAATGGAAGAAAAATTCAGGATTTCACCAAATCTTATGTGAAAGAAGAGAAATGAACAATTTTCAAAATACTGAAATGCTGATAAGTGATTTAATACTTGGTCTTTCCACCCCTTGCGTTAATTACAGCTCGGCAACGACGGTTCATACTCAAAATGAGTGATCTTAAAATGTTCTGATCTAATCCTTCCCAGATTTCTCCGAGTTGGATTCCCAAGTCATTAAGAGTAGCTGGATGATTTTCTAAACTTCTCAGCTTTCTATTGAGGTTGTCCCAAACCTGCTCAATCGGATTGCGATCTGGACTTCTTGCTGGCCATTCCATTCGAGAGACTTCAACCTCTTCAAGGTACTCCTGAACGATGCGCGTACGATGAGATCTGGAATTATCGTCCATAAAAATGAAATTTTCACCAATGTATGGGGCAAATGGCACTACATGCTCTTCAAGAATTTTCCTTATATACTTATCAGCATTTAAAGCTCCATCATCAACGACCACTAGGCCTGTGCGAGCAGTCAAAGATATTCCACCCCATACCATAATCGATCCTCCCCCGAAACCAGTAGTGTTCAGGATATTGCACTGAGCATATCTTTCATGTGGACGTCTGTACACAAGGGAACGTCGATCACAATTGTAGAGGCAGAATCTAGACTCATCTGTGAAGAGAACTGTTTCCCAATCGGCCTCTTCCCAATGGATATGCTCTCTCGCAAAATCCAAACGCGCCCTTCGATGGGTGAGAGCTGGGCCACTTGAATCATATTCTCTGAGGCGATTTCTTATTGTCTGAGTGCTAATTTGCACCTCATGAGTGTGCTCAAGCTGACTTTGAAGGAGGCGAGCGGTTGCAAACTGTTGTCCCAACGAAGAAACTCTCAAGTAACGTTCTTGAATGGCAGTTGTTACCCGTGGTCTACCCTGTCCTGGTCTTCGGACATTCATACCTGTCTCTCTGAATCGCTGCAACATTCTGGACACACTTGTATGGGAACATCCAAACCTTTCTGCAATTCTTGTGTAGTCCACCCTTCTTCTCGCAAAACTACCGCTTGGGCACATTCCTCTTGGGTCAAATTGCGTGTTTCGCGTTGCATAGCGATCGAGTGTAGAAAATCAAACGAAAGAAAAACTATTGATCACTAGAATTGATCGAGAACAACTGATTTTAGAATGGAGCCAATACATTCAAAATCTGATAATATCATCTTTTTTTATTCCTGCCGGGAGAAAACATCTGTATTGAAGAAAAACGTTGAAAGTGGATAACATATGCATGCATAATTCTGATTAAAATAATTACCATTGAGAACACCTTCAGTTGTAGAATGAATTTGAGATTTCCATAATGTCCGTAAATTTTTTTGCGCAGTGCATAAGGAATATTGAGAATCAAAATTGATACAATTTTTTTGGCGGCCGAAATTTTGGCATTTCTCGGAGTGAACAATTCAGGACACTCATTAGAATAATTTTCGTGATACTACTCTTCATGTTCCTCCTAAAGTCGATCTCCTTTGATCTATTGACGAGACGGCGGAACGAAAACGACGCCCCGCCGCTGGTATTTCGTCTATCAAGACAGCGCCAATTGCTTTTTTCCCCAAAGTTCACGGAAGACGAATTATCTCGGACAACTAAACTGAAATATTTCCACCGGAACTTTCTCACTAAAGTTGAGCTCACGTATTCCATCGTTAAGGCGAATGTTTACTGAACACGACATTGCACGAAAAGCCCGAAATCTGGAAAGTAGGTCGCTTTGAACCCCGAGATTTTCCGATATTCCTCCTTTTTTTAATTTTTCGTTTGTCGTACACTCCCGTCAATTTATCCGCTACTTGCGAGCTCTCCGCAGCGAACTATAATGCGCTTTTAATGAAAGGACAAGAATTCTCGAATGCCATTTGTATCTGTGGCACGAAATCGCGATGTTTTATCTGAGGAATTGGGACGGAGCAGTAGCCCTTTTAAGTTGAGTGGAAATTTCGTTTCTCGAGCATCTTGCGGCAAAACAGATTTCAGTCGAGAGCCTTTGACAAATATGCTGAGTGTTATCTGGAAAATTCTAAAGACGCTCCGTTTTGTAAGGCTTAGGCTCCGCCGAGACGTCCGGTACTCAGGTTGATGAAATCGAGGGGAAGCTCCTCGCAGATTGACAATATTATACATTTTACAGCATCCGTTACTGTCTACAAAGATGAAAATTGACCTTTCTCAACTGGAAGATTTGAATTTCGCGCCCTGTCTGACATTCCTAATGATTTTGACGTGACTGATCGAAAGTTGACAGATGACAGTAATGGTGAATGGCGAATGTTATCCTTCTATGATAATGCAGTTTCTTGTACCTCATTTGGAAGCTATTGATCTTGACGACATGTGGCAAGACGCTGCCTCATGTCATACCGCTCGTCAAACGTTGACGTTTTCGTCAAAAGTGTACGAATAATATGCTGGCATATGATGCCAGTAAAACCGTGGCGGCCAAATACAAGATACTTTGTTTGATACATAATTTCCAAATGTAAAGGGTGCTTCAAATTGCACGGTTTTTTAAGAATAAATAAAATATAAGTGGTGCACTGAATTCGTCTGGTATTTTGACATTGAAGAAGGGTTGTATGACATTTATAAAAATGGCTTCGTACACGATACAACAACGCGTACAAATTGTTAAATTATTTCATGAAAATCAGCGTTCTGTAAAAAGTGTTTTTGAAAAAGAACTAGGATTTTATGGTTCACATGATCGTACATCTGAAAGCACCATTGGTCGAATTATTAAAAAATTTCAAGAGACCAGTTCGGTGGAAGACCAAAAAAGTCAAAAATACAGTAGAAGCGTTCGTTCACAAGAAAATATTGATTTGGTTCGTGAAATTGTTGATTGAGTCCCTGAAATGTCCATTAGACGACGTTCACAAGATGGACTTAGTGGGTCCACAACATGGCGTATTTTACACAAGGATTAAGCTCTGAAGGCATATAAGGTTCAAATAACACAAATACCAAAGCCATTAGATCTTTTGAAACGTCGTTCATTGGTCAATTTCATCAATGAACAACCAGCTGATTTTTATCAAAAAATCATGTTTTTCGATAAGGCACATTCTGAACTTGGTGGCTATGTGTATAAACGAAATTGTCGTATCTGGAGTGGTGAGGAAAATCCAGGAATAATTCATAAGAAACTTACGCATCCTGAACTAGTCACTATTTGGTGTGCATTATGGTCAGGTGGTGTAATTGGATCTTACTTCTTTGAAAATGCTGCAGGTGAAGCTATAACTGTTAATGGCGATCGATACCGTCGGATAATAATCGAATTTTTGTGGCCTGAAATAATGAATATTGATCTTGAGGACATTTGGTTTCAGCAGGATGGCTCTCCATCACTCCATCTCACTTTTCAAATGACACAATTGATTTATTGAGACAAAAATTTCCTGGACGAATAATCTCCAGAAACGGTGAAGTCAATTGGCCACCAAGATCATGTGATTCGACACCAATGGACCATTTTCTTTGGGGTTATGTGGAAAGCCAGGACTATAAAAATAATTCACAATCGGTTCCTGAACTGAAGCATCAAATTATTCGTGTCATTAGTGCGATAGGGCGTCAATTAGTCAAAATGTTATTGAAAATTTTAATATAAAAGTGGACCTCTGTAGAGCTGCAAGAGGAGACCATTTGGCAAATATTATTTTCCGTACATAAATGTCATAACTGATACTTCAATAACCAATAAAAAGTTTCCGAAAATGAATGGAAATTATGTGTTTTATTAATAAAAAAAAACGCGCAATTTGAAATGCCCTTTTCATTTTCTAAATCAATAAATATTTCAATACAGAAAACAATGTTTCATTCAACACTGGAATCTTGCGCTCTCACTAAAACACCCTATAGTATCTATTACATGCCAATAGATCAAACACTTTTGGCATATGAACACTTCAAACATGAAAGGTATGTTCGAATCGATGAAATGGTTCGATTATCCACGAGGAAATTCGATAACGTGAAGTTGATATCAGTTGAGGTCCAAGTTCAGACCTTACCTTCAATATGATATGGAGGGATTGGACTAAAACTTACCTAACTCTAATAAGAATCGATGAAGAGGAAACTTGAGCCAGCTGGTGAGTTGCAATTAAGCCGTGCGTTCGAGAACCATTCGAGTTTGTTGATCGTTATTATAATAGCAAGGATATTCGAGATGAATATAATATTCACTATTCTAATTGAAACACGAGACATTCTTTACCTAGGATTAGGGTTTGATTCAGGAATGTGGCTTCGAAAACTCTTTCACGATGGTCCAGTCTAAGCAATAAACTGCTTCACATGAGATATGGATATTGACTTAAATTGCAAAAAAATATAGTTAAAATAAGATTTTTGTGATGAAAATTGATATTTATATGATTTCAAGTTGCAAATTAATTTTAGCCTGTAGGTCTGCAGCGTATACATGGTGGTTAAGAAAAATTGAGTAAAATAACGAAATTTTGCTACCAGAGAACTCAAGCATTCTAAGACTATCAATACAATGTATGGCCTCCACGGGCATCAATAACAGCTTGACATCTTCTTTGCATAATTCACACGAGGTTGTTGAACATTTCTTGAGGAATTTGGTTCCATAAACGAGGCAGAAGCTCTCTCAGATCATTTAAGGATTCTGAGATAGATTGATTATTATCTAATCTTCTTTGGAGCATATCCCATGCATGTTCTATGCAATTCAAATCTGGTGAGTGCGGAGGTATTGGTAAATGTGAAATACCAAGCTCCTCGCGCGCATTCTCGAATATGGCTGCACGGTGCGGTCTAGCGTTATCGTCTAGAAATTGAAAAGTTTCACCAATAACAGCGTGAAAATTTGGCACAACATTGTCAATGACATGCTCCCTATAGTGTAAGGCGGTCATATTCCCACGACAAATGTGTAGATCTGTGCGTCCGTTGAAACATATCCCGGTCCATACCATAACACTACCCCCTCGGATTGGATGGAATTCTTGGACATAACGACGATTACGGGGTATGCGTGGGATTATCATACCCTTATTCTTCGAGAATCTGAAAATCGTCCATATCTGGATTCATCAGTGAAAAGGACACTACGCCATTGATCGTTCCAATTGATATGTTGCCTTGCCCATTACAGTCTTTGACGCTTATGGTCACGTGTTAATGGAACTCCTCTTAATGGACGTCTAGAACCTAGATTCACCTCTCTCAAACGTCGTCTGATGGTTTCGATGGAAACTTGGACCCAATCTGAATTTTGAAGAGTATTCCGTAGCATTCTACACGTAGATGTATAGAGTTTCTTCTCGCCGAAACGGTGATGAAACGATCCTGAGCAGGTGTTGTTTTTCGTCGCCCACCAAGCCTTGGTCTTTCCAACACGGAACCTGTCTCCCTGAACCTATTCCAAAGTCGAGATATCACACTTTGGCCGACTTGGAGCCTTTCCGCTGCAACAACCTGAGTTACGCCACCCTGTAGCATTCCGATAGCCCTATTAGCCTCAGCGTTTGTTGATTTACTTCTTGGCATTTTCAGAAAACTCGTTTCAAATCGAAGCTGTTGATAAACTGACTTCATTTCAAAATAAGAACATTCATGAAGCATATGAAAGAAACAAACTTCAGAAAAAAGGACACCATACTCTCGAACCCACAGCTCACCCACACCAAAGTGTGAAAAAATTTTCAAATCACGAAAAACCCCCCCGTTCAGTCCCAACTAAAAAAGAATCAATTCTCCCATTGCCAGCCTCCGTCTTCGGTTCTTCATCTGATGAAAAACCTAAGTTTCTCACAAAGGAAACTGGGGCAAAATTCCCTGTGATGAAATCTTTCCAACTGTCGAGCTCTAACAAGATATGCTTTATCGATTCGACCGAAAGCGCGTCTGGCAGGGTTCCTAATAACTTAATCGGATAAAAAGAACTTGAGGAGACACCTCACAGCGTGGCCCAAATCAATATATTCATACTTCGCAATTTACCGGAACGATTTGGATAATTTCCGAGCTGGAGGACTATTTTGCTTTTGATGTTCCATGATTTTTCGTCGCTTTAAGATCAAAGGATCTCGGTATCGATGGGAGAATTATTCTTCTGTTGAGATTCAAAGCCGGAATAATGTGTTTATTCTTTTCGATAACTCTCCATCTGCAGAAGATCTTATAACTGGCATTTACAAGTAGTTTGTAGTCTCTAGGAAGAATGGGTACTCAAGACACTGCACCCTGTAAGACTCATTATGTTATCGTGGAAATCTTTTCTGTAATTGCTTGCCATTGGTATGAGATAAATCTCTACTTTTACTTTGTGAACCTTAGCATTCTATGGAGACGCCTTCAAGAGGAAGAGTGCGAAAAATATTCCTTTATATAGATAGACACTTAGATTCCCTCACAAAGAAAAATACATAGATTAGAGCGATACCGGTCAAGAGAATGATGATACGAGTATGAAGCTCCGTTACAAAATGGTGAAGGAGCCAGGTTCGTTTTGAAATAATCAAACGTAAACCGTAAAACGTGCCTAGATAGTTTTAAAAGCTGTACAAGTCGTAAATGGTTATTGGTTGGTTTCCAGTAGTGAGAGATAGAGCTGCCCTGTACGTCTATTCCATAAACTGATATCAAAACGAGGCGGCATTATAACCTCACGACGACTTTTCTTAAAACCAAATCGACATTGGAAAAATGAAACTGACCAATGGTACGATAATGTACTTTCAGAAAGAAATACTATGGGTGGATGGATTGATTCCTGTGCTGACAAAAATATAACAAGTCACTCGAATAGATCAAGTACTGTTAGCAGATTGGCAAGGAAAGGTGAAGAAAATGAACAATTGCTGAAAATTACTGGACATTGCAATCAGAATTCTATAAAAACGTACCTACTTAAATCTCGATCAAGAACACCACAACAAGATCATAAATATTATGCTTGGTAATTATCCTCTATAGTCGAGAACAGCAACGAATCTAATGTTAAGTTGAATTATAATAATTGTACTCTCACTAAGTGTAGTTTCAATCGATAAACAAATGAATGTTTCGTTGCAAAATTTTCTGTCAAAAACTTTTAGCTTGAGGAAAATCAAAAAAGCATTAGTTAAAAAGCAAAATAACACTTCCATAAATCAAAGATCTCATATTGAGAATTTCAATGAGGCTTCAATATAATGGCCAGGTTCAAAGAAAATAGCTGAAGTCATGATCGTTGAAAATTCCTTGTGATTATTTGTTTTGTGAATGAAAACTTTTTTTGATTCTTTATCACTTTGCATTCTCAACCTGCGTGTTTTGGAAACATAGAACTTCATTTACTGGATAGATCAATATCCATATCATAATCATCTGAAATTGGTTGCAATCATCATTTGCAGTAATTTATTGGTGCCCAAACCAGGGATACCTCTGGATGAATATTGAACTATTTCAAATTTTTTTTTATGTTGTGTTTTTCACGAAAAGGCATATCCTGTAATGTTCAGAGAACATCGTGAGAACCAAGGGCAAGCAGGTAGGAATTGGTGTTCTTCTTGAATTTGTGGAGGTTATATGCCTCGGGGAACACCTTCCTAGGCAATGTGTTCCAAAGCCTCGCTGTTCGTTGGATGAACGAGTCTTTGACGAGAGATGTTCTGCAGGTCTCCAAAGTTACCACGAAGGGGTGTGAAGACTTAACTTGACGGGTTAGTCTGGAAGAGACTGCCAGAGGGAGAACGATTGCTGATAATTCAGAAGAGCATCGCCAATGGAAATATCTATAAAATAGAGACAGATCGCCCACTTTTCTACGGTGTTCCAGAGAAATGAGCGAGCTTGTATGCAAGGCATCACCGACGAGATGAATTGCCCTTTTTTGTACGGAATCCAAGAGTTTAGGGGTGTGTTTAGGTGCAGCACTCCAAATATGGGAACAATATTCCAGGACTGGTCGAATCTGTGCCTTATATATCATAAACAGCTGACCTGAGGTGAAATAGCTCCTGGCACGAAACAGATACCAAGTTTTTGGGATGCACTTTTAGCAATGGATCTCACGCGATTCTCCCAGGAAAGGTTACTGCCGACAGCAATGCCAAGCATCGAGATGGATGACTTCAATGGTATGGTCACTCCCGACAATTTTATGCTGGGCACAGTGAGATCGGCTTTTCTAGAGAAAAGACATGCTTGTGTTTTGTTTGCGTTGAATTCTACCAAGTTATTAGATCCCCATTCAAGAATTATTGCCAAGTCCATATTTATTTTGTTAACATTTCTTCCTCGTTCGTTTTTGATTTGGCGGGCTGGTATTGGAGCCCTAGAAGAAAAGGCGGTATGGATGGTACTATCATCCGCGAAGCTGTGCACTGGACACGAAGTTGCTTCCAGCAAATCGTTGATGTGAAGTAGAAATAGTGTTGGAGCCAGAATTGATCCCTGCGGAACACCAGCATTTTTGGGTAGAGAGTCAGACGAAACTCCATCGACGACTACATGGAGAGATCTGTTTGAGAGAAAACTAGCTAGCAGAGAACATAGCTTTGGGGGCACGCCATAAGATGGAAGCTTGGCGAGGAGTCCCTGATGTCAGACTCGATCGAATGCCTTGGAGATATCCAGTGCTACGGCTAGGGTTTCACCATATTTTTCGGTAGATAGCTGACATATATGTGAGACGTAAGCGAGCAAGTCACCAGTGGATCTCTGATGACAGAAAATTCAGTGTTATTGCTACGAAAAACTTTCTTTTCGAAATTCCTGCTGAAATAAAGTTGAAAGTATTTCCTGAGCTGAGTTGCAATCAAGAAGTAACAATGTTGGAGTGTTTACATCCATACTCTTCGTTGCATAATTGATTCGTTCCCATCCTGCCCGATTTCTAAATGCCGAGTTTTTTCACCTCGAACACTTACGTCCATAATGAAGATGAAATTCGAGTCAGCATCCGATGGAGCGACCGGCTACGTACGGAAGAGGTATCAGCATAAATTCCTATCCAATTAACAGGCACACAGAGTGAGCCCTTTTCAGAAATTTGTAGACATAAAGGCACGGGAATATTGGGGTTGCCATGAGATAATGAGACTAGGTTGGCCAACTGCGATATTGATTCAGGTAGTATAATCCTTGGGGGTAACATCTTGGAACACCATTAATTCCGGGGAATATTTACCCGGAGTCAACAGCGCATCACTCAATTGCTTCCATTTATCAGCGAACTACGCCGGGGATATTTTGTTTGTCTGATTGATTCGTTCCAGGAAACGATGGGCTTTATGAGATACTTCTGATATTGCGGGGTGCACTTAATCCAATATCGGAAATAGGCAAGTTTGGTATACAACAAGGATATTCAGATTATACAATTACATTAAACATTTGGCGTTTAACAGATAACTCTTGTCCAAACTTGGGGAGATTTCGAAAAATATACTGCTCCACAAGAGTAAGGGGTATCGAATTCAATCGTTCTTAAAAGTATGTAGTCTTAGAGGAAATCGCTGTGAAATCATTTAAAACTCAATAACAATTTGAATCCATCCAATAAAAATCAGTATGAGACATTTCGTCAATCTGGTCGCCTTTTTCTGAAGTTTGGTTCTTTGCATATGCTTCATGAATGTTCTTATTTTGAAATGAAGTTAGTTTATCAACGGCTTCGATTTGAAACGAGTTTTCTGAAAATGCCAAGACGTAAATTAACAAACGCTGAGGCTAATAGGGCTATCGGAATGCCACACGGTGGCCTAACTCAGGTTGATGTAGCGGAAAGGCTCCAAGTCAGCCAAAGTGTGATATCTAGTCTTTGGACTAGGTTCAGGGAGACAGGTTACGTGTTGGAAAGACCAAGGCTTGGTGGGCGACGAGAAACAACACCTGCTCAGGATCGTTTCATCACCGTTTCGGCGAGAAGAAACCCTACATCTACGTGTAGAATGCTACGGAATACTCTTCAAAATGCAGATGGGGATCCAAGTTTCCATCGAAACCATAAGACGACGTTTGAGAGAGGTGAATCTAGGTTCTAGACGTCCATTAAGAGGAGTTCTATCAACACGCGACCATAAGCGTCAAAGGCTGGAATGGGCAAGGCAACATATCAATTAGAACGATCAATGGTGTAGTGTCCTTTTCACTGATGAATCCAGATATGGACGATTTTCAGATTCTCGAAAAATACGGGTATAGACAATCCCACGCATACCGCGTAATCGTCGCTATGTCCAAGAAGTCCATCCATTCCGAGGGGGTAGTGTTATGGTATGGGCCAAGATATGTTTCAACGGGCGCACAGATCTACACATTTGCTCTGGAAATATAACCGCCTTACACTATTATAGGGAGCATGTCATGGACAGTGTTGTGCCAAATTTTCACGCTGCTATTGGTGGAACTTTTCAATTTCTAGACGATAACGCTAGACCGCACCGTGCAGCCATAGTTGAGAATGCGCGCGAGGAGCTTGGTATTCCACAACCAATTCCAATACCTCCGGTCCTCCGCACTTACCAGATTTGAACTGCCCCGTTTATGGAACCAAATTCCTCAAGAAATGTTCAACAACCTCGTGTGTAGTATGCAAAGAACATGTCAAGCTGTTATTGATGTCCGTGGAGGCCGTACATTGTATTGATAGTCTTCAAATGCTTGAATTCTCTGGGTATAAAATTTCGTTATTTCACTCGATTTTTTCTAACCACCCTGTATACGCTGCAGACCTACAGGCTAAAATCAATTTGCAACTTGAAATCATATCTATATGAATTTTCATCACAAAAATCTTATATTAACTGTATTTTTTTGCAATTTAAGTCAATACCCCTAACTCATGTGGAGCAGTTTATTTCAGTTTGATGTTTTGGTTTTCTAGAAATCACGCATGAATAGTTGCGTGGGTGATTTTTTGACGAAAAATAAGATTGGTCTTTTATATAAACGTTCGTTTTTGAGTCCCCCTTCTTAGTTACAGCCCCCTGAAGATGACGACCGAAAAACAGTATTTGATTTTTTTTCCAAAACCTAAAAAACTGACGAGAATGAAATTGAGTAGACATGTTATGCAAGTAGGTAGGCACTGAAAAATGTTTTTAGTGGAGTTTCTCAATTATTCCTGTGCTATAAAAGCCACCCCTGAACCTTGTTTTGAAAAAACTTTTTGCCATATTCATATTTCACAATGAAAAAATCATTCTTTGATAGGTTGGTTCATTCTCAATAAATAAGACTCCCTGTAATTTTCTGCTAAAGTTCGCGGTTTCTGAGAAAAAAAATAATTCATCAACAGACGTCTGAATCATGAAGGCTTTCGATTTTGAATTTATCCATTAGGCGGAGCACCCTGTATAACAGAATGCGCTGCAGTTCAGAGCTTCCAAACTGAGGTTTATGCCAACAACTAGGCTAGTCGTTTAAGTTGATGTCCCATCAAAAAATACCCGCTTTTGAGCTGGGAAAAATCCAACCCCATCTCAGGCATATTCCAGGAAGTCTGCGAGAGATAGGGCTGCGCCTTCAGCGGGGGCAAGTGACCGGTGTTCAGGCAGAATATATGGATGCCACCGGAAATTACAATCCCTGTGGAAGCCAGCACGATAAGTGCCGACGAACACTGACTTCTTCCAGTCCTTCTCTGGTAATCAACTTCCGCACAGCTAAGACAGCCGACACTTAAGATAAACTTTTTTTTTTACTATCTACCCCATCTCCCGGTGTTGTTGTCGGCTGCGCGATTATAAACCCTTCACCGTTTTCGGGTTTCTTCAAGTGCTCCCTTCGTGTTATCTATTTGGGCGCAAAGGGCACAAAAGGCCTAAAACCGCACGAAATAAAGTACAAGAATTATTTGAACTCTTGGAGGAATGAATCTTGCAGTGTGAGGAATTGAAGAAAAAGGTTTTTTCGTACAACTGCCATTAAAAGTGACAGCAAACAATGTTAAAATTGATAGTTTGCGTGGAAGCGTGTTAAAAATATTTTCAGCACTCCATTTTCTCATGATGAAATCAGCCATTCAGCAATTGCCAATTTTTATTATCAATATTTAACAATCATTACTTATGAACATTTATATTAATCGTAAAACTAGAACAATCACTAACATTAATGCCCTGTGACGTTAGGGAGCTTCGCAACACATGATGATCCAAAATCTGTTGAGGTTAGGAGAATTTTTTCAGCAAAGACATTTCTATATGCATCGGGATGATCAACATAGCCCTTGGTTACCGTCGTAGACTTCCATCCACCATGTTTTTTTATATCCGGAATATTTACTCCTGATTCTGCTAGCAATGAAGCGGAGGATCTTCGAAAACAGTGTCCTGTATATTGCTTTGGTTCTGGCAGTTTGAGGAATTCGGCAACAATAGATGGAATTTTCACAAATGCATTGATACCAACTGGATTGGCAGTGCATTTATTATTCATGTATTTCAGTAAAAAACGACGATGTTTGATGACAGAAGGGCGCAGTGCGAAGTAGGTACTTACTTATGAAAATAGTCAACATACTTCCCAAATCCCAATAATACTGAAAGAACGACTGACTTTCGTTTTTGTGTTTGGAAGTTGTATAACCAATGATTTATTTGTTATTTCGATGTCTTCCACTGATAAATTACACAATACTTCACGCCGACAGGCTCCAAATAATCCGAAAATAGTTGCAACCTTAACCATCAAGTATTTCTCATCCGGTGCCTCAATTATAAACTTTTCAATTTTT
This sequence comes from Adalia bipunctata, assembly GCA_910592335.1. Taxonomy (NCBI): domain Eukaryota; kingdom Metazoa; phylum Arthropoda; class Insecta; order Coleoptera; family Coccinellidae; genus Adalia; species Adalia bipunctata. The sequence continues at coordinate 71,712,709 of OU342949.1, read as the reverse complement.
TCACGAGTGAGAATTTTCGATTTTTTGGGACGATATCCTTCACTTTTCCGTTTTAAATATGCTATTACCTTAAAATATTTACTAATATCCACACCATTTTTAATAAGGGCGCTTGACTTTATCATTGAAAATTTGCTCCACAAAGTTGATGAACTCCATATTTTTTATTTTTCTTCTAAGTATGCCAGGAAAACAGATTCACTGAAGTTCCCTTCTACATTTTTCAATTTATACCAGGAAATTGTTATATGCAATATCGTTCTGCTGAACAGATTTTTTAGGTAGGAGTTCCAGATTTGCTCTTCTTGCAGACTCTTCAATATCCACAGGAACAACCAAATCGTCACTCTTATTAATAATTGGACTCTCGACAAACATATTAAGCAGTTAAAAACCCAAGAAAATTGGACAGGAACTAAATTCAAATGACAGCGTCTTTTCTCATTTATTAGTAATCATAACGTTGGCAACGTTTGCCATTCACAACAACCTTTTGATTATTCGAATATTAAAATGCATTTTGAAGTTTATTGTCATTGCAAATTCGCCCATTTCATTATCAAAATAGGGCAGTTGTACAAAGAATATTGTATGGTATTTGTGTTAAAAGTGATTTTATTTTGTTCGTGAAATTGTTCAATTCGCTCCGCTAATTTCACAAACTTTTTCACTCACAAAATAAAACGTCACTTTCAACACTCATACCTATCATAAATACCTATTTATTTAGACAATGATTCAAGATTCGAACAATTCGATAGCACATTGTGTTGAATAGAGCAGAACACCAGTACTCGAAAAGAGTGTTTTCCAAAATTAGACAGGCTTTATTTTATCTGAAGAACTGGTTTGAATAATCCAAGGACATAAAAAAGGAATATATCTTCAGTTGAATTATACTGATACATCTTTTTTTCACCAATTGTTTGTTGGGCTAAGGGTTTCTCAGTACCATTTCTGAGTCAACAGAGTAGATAGATATCTTCCCTAATAATTTCACTGAAGATTCATTCCCTCAGAATCAATGTAATATAATAATTATTCGTCATATAAATATTCAATGAGACCGCTCCAAGTACATCTCTGAGAGAGCAAACAAAATTACTCGACGAGCACAAACAGGCCATTATACATCCATCAGCATCGTTTCAGTCAGCAACGATGAAGGTAAATACATTTCGATTTCGAGTCAAGTATCTCCAGACATGGTCTCAAGGTATGCTCGGAGTTTGCTGCTGGAAATAACGTCAATTTATTTCTGAACAATTTCAATTTATTTAAAAGTGTGTGTTCTCCGAGCCGACACGAATACTAAGGTGGAAAGTTTCTGGGAGTTTCCAAGGCGTACGAGGGAATTTTGTTAAATGTGGATTCCTGAAATTCAGCCGATACCCAGCCTGCGTTACGGTGGATAGTTTCTGAAGGCAAAGTGTGAATACTTTATGGACCGTGGCGTTAAATGCCTTGAAGTTTTGGTTCGATTGAAATCGACGATGGCACCGATTGGATGGGGATGTAGACAAATCGAGAGATTCTTTCTGAACTGAACTGTTTGACGGATCGACTTAACATTCACGTAGGTTTATAATTTATAATTGAGTGGATGAAAAAAGCCGAAGTGAAAGTCTACAAATATACTGCTCCAAAAGAGTTAGGGATATCGTATTCAATCGTTTTTAAAAGTATGTAATCGTCGAGAAAATCGTTGTAAAATCATTTAAAACTCAATAACAACTTGAATCGATCCAATAAAAATCAGTATGAGACATTTCGTCAATCTGGTCGCCTTTTTTCTGAAGTTTGGTTCTTTGCATATGCTTCATGAATGTTCTTATTTTGAAATGAAGTCAGTTTATCAACGGCAGCGATTCGAAACGAGTTTTCTGAAAATGCCAAGACGTAAATTAACAAACGCTGAGGCTAATAGGGCTATCGGAATGCTACAGGGTGGCCTAACTCAGGTTGTTGTAGCGGAAAATCTCCAAGTCAGCCAAAGTGTGATATCTCGACTTTGGAATAGGTTCAGGGAGACAGGTTCCGTGTTGGAAAGACCAAGGCTTGGTGGGCGACGAAAAACAACACCTACTCAGGATCGTTTCATCACCGTTTCGGCGCAAAGAAACCCTACATCTACGTGTAGAATGCTACGGAATACTCTTCGAAATGCAGATGGGATCCAAGTTTCCATCGAAACAATCAGACGACGTTTGAGAGAGGTGAATCTAGGTTCTAGACGTCCATTAAGAGGAGTTCCATTAACACGTGACCATAATCGTCAAAGACTGGAATGGGCGAATGGGCAAGGCAACATATCAATTGGAACGATCAATGGCGTAGTGTCCTTTTCACTGATGAATCTAGATATGGACGATTTTCAGATTCTCGAAGAATAAGTGTATGGACAATCCCACGCATACCCCGTAATTGTCGCTATGCCCAAGAAGTCCATCCATTCCGAGAGGGAAGTGTTATGGTGTGGGCCGGAATATGTTTCAACGGGCGCACAGATCTACACATTTGTCCTGGGAATATGACCGCCTTACACTATAGGGAGCATGTCATTGACAATGTTGTGCCAAATTTCCACGCTGCCATTGGTGAAACTTTTCAATTTCCAGACGATAACGCTAGACCGCACCGTGCAGCCATAGTTGAGAATGCGCGCGAGGAGCTTGGTATTCCACATTTACCAATACCTCCGCACTCATCAGATTTGAATTGCATAGAACATGCATGGGATATGCTCCAAAGAAGACTAGATAATCATCAACCTACCCAGAATCCTTAAATGATCTGAGAGAGCTTCTGCCCCGTTTATGGAACCAAATTCCTCAAGAAATGTTCAACAACCTCGTGTGTAGTATGCAAAGAAGATGTCAACCTGTTATTGATGCCGGTGGAGGCCATACATTGTATTGATGTCTTGAAATGCTTGAATTCTCTGAGAATAAAATTTCGTTATTTTACTCGATTTTTTTTAACCACCCTGTATACGCTGAAGACCTACAGCCTAAAATTAATTTGCAACTTGAAATCATATTAACATGAATTTTCATCACAAAAATCTTATTTCAACTATATTTTTTAGCAATTTAAGTCAATATCCCTAACTCATGTGGAACAGTTTAATAAGAATACTTGACACTTCACAACAGACCGCCAGAGCTTTCATATGAATCTTTCGAAGACGTCTTACCTAAACTTACTGAGAGATTAGATGAATGTTTCACAATGATTAACTGTCGGTCCTCAACTTTCAATTCAAAAAGCATCAATTTCTTTTCGATTTTTTGTGCACTTAGACCTTCACACATGCATGGATTCCGAATTAGTCATACAGAGATATGACAAATTCCCATCCAAAGTCCCCTATTCTTGTTCGGACTAGCGCTACTTGAAAGCGAAAAGGCTATAGCATCGGATTATCCCGGAGCACAAAGGGAATATTTACGAGAGTGTCAGAGGACTCTCTCTAGCCCGAGTGCATTACACGGATGGTAGCTCTGTTTGGATTATTAAATGGGGGTCATTCGTTAAATATGAACACGGTCTCCCGTGGAGAACGTGTGACAAATTTGGTTGAATTCCTGGTGCTTGAATCGAGAGGAAATTATCGCGAAATGTGGAGTAGAAAGTTCCAGTTCTTCATCCACACCAAATTTGTTCGTACACGCAAGAATCTGATGAGTAAGTTCAGAAAAATCAAATATACTGCTCCACAAGAGTTAGGGATATCGTATTCAATCGTTTTTGAAAGTATGTAATCTTCGAGAAAATCATTTAAAACTCAATAACAACTTGAATCAATCCACTAAAAAACAGTATGAGACATTTCGTCAATCTGGTCGCCTTTTTTCTGAAGTTTAGTTCTTTGCATATGCTTCATGAATGTTCTTATTTTGAAATGAACTCAGTTTATCAACGGCTTCGATGTGAAACGAGTTTTTGAAAATGCCAAGACGTAAATTTGTAATAGGAGGGCTAACTTGAAAGTAATAAAATAAATATCCCTTTTTAAAATTAGGACTTGAACGTTTCTTCTTTTCCGTAATAATTCAGTGATATTTTTAACACCCTTTATTTTACTCGGGAAATCTCCCGAGAGAAAGCCCAATGATTTAATTGATCGATTTAAACTTCGGGAACTCAATACCCCGGTGATAAAAAATTATTGAGACGGTTATCAAGGCCTATACAGGATATCTGGCGAGACGTTAACGATTAAAATTGTTACTTTTTCGGTTCGAATTTCGTCTGCAACAGTGAAGATAAGGAAATTAGGGTTCCGCTAACTAAGTGTTAGTTTATGCTACGTCTGCTGGGGGACCATAATATTTTTACGATGCGGCATTTTTCGAAAACATTGCGTGGGAATCCCTTTTATCTCTATAGAGATACTACCCATCCGCGACACGGTGGCAGGAAAGTCTTCAATTTGATTGGTTCATAAAAACAAAGATGGAAGAAATATTGATTTGATTGGTTTTGAAGCATTGACGGAAGAAAAACCTTTAATTTGACTGGTTTTAGGAGGAGACGAAGAGGGGAAAATCTTCGACTCGCTCCGGGGACGAAATAGTCAGTTGCTGGTGGAATCTCGAGCGAAAAAGGTTCCACAGTGCTCGCGAATATGGTGCGGAAACGAGGGTAGTACGCTTTCAGCTTAGGTACTTGAGTGTTAAGAAGTACGGTCTCAAAGTGGAGGCGAAAGCAATTATGGTTGATTTTGAAGTTGAGGAGTAACTGCAGAAGTCTTAAACGGGAAGATTCTGAGTTGACTCGTTTGATATGTTTTTAGTACGGTTTTAAGGAAGGTTTTAGAATTAATTTAGTTTTGTAGTTATTCGGAAGACGGCGTTTGAATAGCTCCTAAAGATCTTGGTTTTATTTTTGAAGTCTTGGAAAATCAGTCTTGAACAGAGACATAAAAAGTGTTAAGTTAAAATTAGTAAAGTCTCTAAATTATTTGGAATTTATTTAGATCGCGTATCGTCGGGAGTGAAAGTCAATTTTTACGAATAACGAGTGGGTGCTGTGTCTTCGTACCTAATCTGTCTGTTTCAGGAAAGAAGCAACGTCGTAGAACATCCTCCTAGGTTCATCAATTCTTGAGATTATTGGTACAGGAAAAAGGTCAGATAAATTGTTTATGCTTAGCTTGCCCGCCCAAATTATATGTTTAGTCCAGAGTCCTGAAATCTTCTAACAGTCATATGTTATTCGTATTTCTCTTTAAAGCGTATTATAACTTTTGTAATCACCCTTAAGAAGTTGAAGGTTTAAGTGGAGTTTTTCTGTTGAGAAAACTCAGGTTTATTTGAAAGATTCCGTGGAAACTATTGTTGAGTTTCCCCTTGTGAATGTGAAGTTTAAGAGGGATTATTTTCCGTTTTCTTGTTTGGGTATAGAAAGTCTACTTGGTATTGTAAATTCTGGTGGTTATTATTTTTGGGGTTATTTTGAGAAGCCCTTTTATTTCTGTCGATAACTTGAATATAATAAATTGATATAATTTGGAATTCACACTGATGTTGATTTAATTTCGATGAATAGATCTACCTTTGTAATTTAAAACTAATTTAACAGTTATACTTGATGGGATTTTACTTTCGAATTAAGAAATATCTGAACATTTGATAATTTGAATCATTTGATTTAAGTAACACATATCTAATTTGGTGAGAATTTGTTTAGTTTGATTTGGTTTAATATACGTCTTAAATTTAATCTAAAAGGTTTTCATTTACCATCCCTCTCCCTAGAGAATAATTTTAAACACCAAGACCTGACCCAAGTGCGTTGGGCCGATCCCACACTTTCTTCCGTCGGAAGAAAGAACTTCAAAATTTTAATTAACATCTTTTATTTTTCTTTAAGTAATAACACCCTTGATTGGTGGAAAGCCGCTCTTCTGTCCAATCACCAAGAGGGTGCTTTTTACATATGGTGACAGCGGTGGGATAGTTTAATTTTCTGGGGGAGAGTTTTCTTTTGTGTAATTTGAAATTTGTTGAATTTTACGGTAAATGAAAAGTTTCTTTTTTTTGGTTTTGTGTGTGTTGCATCATTGTGAATTGAAAGATTACCGGTGGGATGGTTCAAATTTTCCGGGGGAGAGTTTTTTTAAGTGTAATTTGAAATTTGTTGAATTTTCCGGTAGATAAAAAGTCTTTTTGGTTTTGTGTATGTTGCATCAGTGTGAATATAAAGATTACTAGAGTTACATGTGTTAAATTTTCCAAGGGAGGTTTTTGGAGAGATTTTTTTTTTGAGAAATTTAGAGAAATTTTGAGGTATAAGGAAATTTTATCTTGTTGTTTTTATGGGTGATCGACGCAGTGTGTATTGACTTGTTGGAAGATTTCCGGATGAAGGTTTTCAGGTACCTATTGATTTTAATTTGAATTGGATTATTTTCGTTTGAATGTATACTTATGCCTATGAATTCGAGTTTACGTTTTAAAAATTGCGATTGGTAGGAACAGGGTTCAGGTTTGAATTAAAGTAAAGTAAAATTATTGATCTAAAGATTTTTGTTTATGAGATATTGAAGAATTGAGTAAATAGAGTTGGTTTTTTCTTCAAATAAATTCAAGTTTTCTTTTTTTTTGGAATTATTATAGAACAGTTCATATTTCTGTGATGTTCTATCATTTTATGTGAAGGATTTGTGATAGAGTCAAGTTGAATATCAGATTTTGAGAATTTAAAGAGGTTTTAGATTCATTGCGGTTTTATAAGGAAAGAAGGCATACGTTTTTCTTACAGGACATTTATTTTTCTTTCAGGACATTGTTTTTCTTTTTCAGGACGCTGAATTTTCTGATTGTTGAATGTATATGATAAAGTTTTCTGTTTCAGGAGGGTTATGAATTTTTCTTTTGAATTTTTGCTTTAATTGATTGCTTTCAGTGAAAATATTGATTGAAATTTTTTTGATTGATTTTATTTCAGGGCGTATTACATGAAAAATTTTTCTTTTGGTTATTCTATCCATTTATTTGATTTCGTTTGAAGGTGTTGGTTTTTCTATTGATATAGCGGATCAAATTTTGTTTCAGGAGGTTTATTTTTGTTTTTTTTTTGAAAATTATTGCGCTTTTATCGATTGATTGAAATTTTTGATTGATTTTCTTTCAGGGCGTATTGCGTGAATTTTTTTTTTGGTTATTTTATCCACTGTTCCGATTATTCGCGACTTCGTTTGACGATCGAAAAAGTTTGCTTTTATGGGATAATATCATTCGGTTTTGTTTTAAGTCTGACTTGGAGAATAATTGAACTTGGTTTTCTTTGCTCTAAGTCGAATTTGAAATTTTGGAAAACATTTTGATAGAAGAAAAATTTTTAATTTTTTTTTTCAAGCTGGGTTTATTTTGAAGGTTTAAGAATCGGGAAAAGTTGTTCGTGATCTTTTGAATCTTAGAAAAGTTAAATAGAATTATTCTTTATTTCAGGAGGTTTTGTGTATTTTTCTTTTTCAGGGATCCGACACTTGGTAATTTTCTCGTTTTTTTTTGGGGGTTGCGTCAATTTTTTTTTCAGAGTTTTCTTTTGAGTTTTTTTTTTTTTGGTGTGTTGGTCTGTTTTTTGAACTCGTTTTCAGGTGATTTGTTTTATTTTGGGTGTTTCGAGTAAGACTGTATGAATAGGAATTGTTAGGGTATCATTTTGCTATTTTTTTTTTATTATTCGTGAAATTTAAAGTCGTAATCTTGAGCGTATTTCAGTCCTGTTGAAATTTAAAGTTGAGAATTTGGAATTATTCATTGATTTGGAAAGTAAATAATTTATTGAATACATTTTGGTTACGATAATTGGGTTCTGGTTAAATTTTTGAAAAATGGCTCAACCAGTTGGTGCATCCAACATGAATGTTCCCGCGGGTCACATAATACCTAGGTACTCGCCAGGTATGCTATCGACTACTTTAGAGTGTTTTTATGGGAAAGACGCAACGAGGTATTTTGAACAATTAGAATTGCTGGGAAAATTATACGGATGGGATGAAAAGGTCTTGCTTATCCTTCTCAAACTTAAGCTCGAAGGCGATGCCTATAGTTTTTTCAAGTCTGATGCCACCTTTGACATCCTGAATTATAATGATTTAAAGAATAGGTTTGTTAAGAAATTTACGAAGATTAGGTTGCCGGGAGAAAATCAATGGATTTTGAGTCAATGCTATCAGCGTCAGGACGAGGATGTGTCCTCGTTCTGCACTAGATTACGCACGGTGGGAGCAAATTTATTGAGCGAGGATCTGGCCGGAGCGTTAAGGGATGAAGAACCTGGAATAAGGAAGAAGAACCGGGACTTAATATTGAATCAGTTCAAGATAGGACTGAGAAGGGACGTAATGAGGGAAATTGGGATTTACTTATTGAAGGAGGAAAACTTGGACCTGGAAAGGGCAGAGGAATTAGTTAGGCTACAAGAGACCACCAGTAGAATGTTGCAAGGGAGGTCGGTAAATATGAGGGTATCGACAGTTGACACCGAAAAAGTGTGTCAACTGTGCGACAAAGAAGGTCACACCGCGAAGGGGTGTGGAAGTATTAGGCAGAACCGAAGAAATGGGGAAAGAGACAGCTGGAGGACATGCCATTCTTGTGGCCAAACAGGCCATTTCGCGAGGGATTGCTGGAATATCAATCAAGAAGGAAAATTGACACAGGGAGTGTGTCATAATTGTAACAAGCAGGGACATTGGGCAAGGGAGTGCCCTAACAAAAGTACGGATAGAGGACAGGAGCCAAAAACGTACTTTGGCATCCAATTAGGGAGGAAGAAAGATAAAGAGGAACAAACCTGTATGGAAGGTGAGGAAATAGAGGAGATTACCGAAGTGGTACAACGAGGAAGTACAAGTTTAGGAGACCACTATCCCAGGAGAGACTGTCACGAGGACAGTGGAAAAATGGAACATTTTTATGTTCAGAGGAGAGTCCAGGAGGACATTAAGGAAAAAGGAGTAAGGGTCGAGGTTGATGAGGCGTTCAGGGATACCAGTGTTAGCACCCAGACGGAGGGTGCAGAGGGAGCCGACAGCAATGGACTGTCGAAGGGTGACACCATAAGGGAATGGAATGGTGACGTCACCGGGTCAAACGAGAATAACGAAGGGGAGCTTCGTTGGGATCGCAATTCACCTTCGACTCTAGGAATAGATGGGAACAGGAAGAAAGGCGGAGACTGCGCCGATGGATTAGGAACTAAGGAACATGTTAGAAGGGAATTAACCATAGAGGAAGATCGTACCTGGGAAACCGACGTTGTGTTGATATCTGCGTTTAATATCTCCGCGCGTTCGGAAATGGTGGTAAAGGCCAAACTGAGGAAGGAGACAAAGGGGACGGACATAGTCTGCGAACCCATGGAGTTGGGTATCGCTCAAGTATATGTCGCAACCTGTCCCACGAAAAACAGGGAAAATACGGTGAGGAAGAAAACGAAACTCGTAAAAACAGTGAGTTACGAGAAGAAACGATCGGTAATGGAAACCATACCATTACGACGATCTTCGAGGGCAAGGCGCCCTCCGGACCCAGGGAAAAACTGTCTAGGACTACGGGTAGCGAGAAGGCAACTCTTCAATTGCCTTCCAGGAGAAGTGAATCGACTCCTGCCCATTTCGTTAGATTCCAAGGATAAACTAGTCAGGAATACGGGTAGCGAGAAGGCAACTCTTCAACAGCCTTCCAGGAGAAGCGAATCGACTCCTGCCCATTTCGTTAGATTCCATGGATAAATTGGACCGGAATTCGGGTAGCGAGAAGGCAAGTAATCGACGGCCTTCTAGGAGACATGAATCAACTCCTGCCCATTTCGTAGATTCCAGGGGCTCACTGGCCCGGAGAGCCATCGTCTGAAAAGGGTCCCTGTTCTGGGTTACGAACATCCCCCCCAATCCTTTTTAATTTTCGAATTTCGCAACAGTTGAATTGAGTTTTTGAGTTTTTTTTTTATATATTTTTTTCGAAATCTTTCTCTTCTAACAGATTTTAGTGATATTCAATAGATTTGAGGAATGAGCTGAAGTGTAAAGTACGGGTTGCGGAAATTATTTTTGAAATAATCTTGGTAAAATATTGCGTTTTGTGTTCCACAACAAAAAGCAGATCTGATTGTATTATTTGTGGTATTCTTCCTCGGATGATTAGGAATGAATCATGTAACTTATCATAGGAGGACGAATAGGGAAGAAAAAGGGACTTAGGTTTTTTTTTATTTTAAGTTGTTATGAAAAAATTGTAGAAATTTCATTTTTGTTGATGTTGTTGTATTTGTAAATTTTATGTAAAACAGGTTTCAAGAGGACCCAAATCAATTAGCGGTATGGAAAAGGTACTGACCTAAGCCAGAGGAATGACCTTATTCGCAAACGTAAACAGTGCTGAGACGCTAATCGCGTACGCGTGTGCGAAGAAAAACATTGAGATAATCGCGGTGTCTATACGCTAAGCCGACCAAGTAACAATTAAACAATGTGTCGAGATAACTTGAGTGATTACGCATTGCGGGATGCATAGACGTAGCTTAATCATGGCCGAGGGTACGATAAGCTTTATTTACCATTTAAAAGTCGTGGAGAACACCAATCAATGAATGGAAAACGTCATCGACGTGTAGCAGAAATGGAGACTTTGGAGACACCGACGAAATGAAAGAATTGGCCCACAACATCACCAGACAATTATGGGGATGGTTCACCTACATCACCTGTTCATGGACGAACTCATGGGATTTCCATGCGATATTCCGAATCATAAAGTACGGGATAGGAATTACATCAAACGACTGCACCTATATTATGAGGTATTTGGATACGAAATGATCCCGTTGGCCAGCATGTGGAACACTTTGACATTTAGATATTGGCCTGTGCTTCAACTACGTGGATTAGGAATCGACACAGGACCAGACAAGGGGACTTGGGAAGAAGTAAGGACGCAGAGGCGAACGTAGGCTACGACAACAAAGACGTACTACACTGAAAGTGAAAACGGAAATATGTGCAATGTAAGGGACATTTCTCGCGATATCAGATGGGCTGTGCGCTACGCTAACGTAAATATTGATGTCGAACTCAAAGTGCGAATAGCTGATTACGGTAGACTATATAGGCCGTTGTGTATTTTTGGAAGGTCGTTCTCGAGGCGAAGGTCAGTTCCGATTTCAGAGAAGTGAAACATATGGAAATGGTCAGAGCCGGATTAAGGAGATTTTGTTGTGACCGCGAGTGAGATAATTCGAAGACATAGACTCCGTTTAGGAGAAGTGGAAGGTGAAAGGCAGGATTTGCCTAAATTTTTCTTTTGGAAGGACTTGATTTATGAGCATTATGTCGTGCTGCATCGAACCTTGTATTTCTTTTAATATTGTTTGTCTTGGACTTGGATTAATTAGTTGAGCAAGATTGATATTTAGTTTTAAGGCATGTTGCATGAGAGTTAGGAGTTCTAAGTTTGGTATATTCAAGTTGTATAACTGTTAGAATGTTTTTAATGGAAGGCAATGGACTATTGGACTATTGAGGAATGAGGGTAAGGGAAAAGTTATGGCAACCGATGCCAAAACTTTTTCAAAGGGGAGGATATTTGTAATAGGAGGGCTAACTTGAAAGTAATAAAATAAATATCCCTTTTTAAAATTAGGACTTGAACGTTTCTTCTTTTCCGTAATAATTCAGTGATATTTTTAACACCCTTTATTTTACTCGGGAAATCTCCCGAGAGAAAGCCCAATGATTTAATTGATCGATTTAAACTTCGGGAACTCAATACCCCGGTGATAAAAAATTATTGAGACGGTTATCAAGGCCTATACAGGATATCTGGCGAGACGTTAACGATTAAAATTGTTACTTTTTCGGTTCGAATTTCGTCTGCAACAGTGAAGATAAGGAAATTAGGGTTCCGCTAACTAAGTGTTAGTTTATGCTACGTCTGCTGGGGGACCATAATATTTTTACGATGCGGCATTTTTCGAAAACATTGCGTGGGAATCCCTTTTATCTCTATAGAGATACTACCCATCCGCGACACGGTGGCAGGAAAGTCTTCAATTTGATTGGTTCATAAAAACAAAGATGGAAGAAATATTGATTTGATTGGTTTTGAAGCATTGACGGAAGAAAAACCTTTAATTTGACTGGTTTTAGGAGGAGACGAAGAGGGGAAAATCTTCGACTCGCTCCGGGGACGAAATAGTCAGTTGCTGGTGGAATCTCGAGCGAAAAAGGTTCCACAGTGCTCGCGAATATGGTGCGGAAACGAGGGTAGTACGCTTTCAGCTTAGGTACTTGAGTGTTAAGAAGTACGGTCTCAAAGTGGAGGCGAAAGCAATTATGGTTGATTTTGAAGTTGAGGAGTAACTGCAGAAGTCTTAAACGGGAAGATTCTGAGTTGACTCGTTTGATATGTTTTTAGTACGGTTTTAAGGAAGGTTTTAGAATTAATTTAGTTTTGTAGTTATTCGGAAGACGGCGTTTGAATAGCTCCTAAAGATCTTGGTTTTATTTTTGAAGTCTTGGAAAATCAGTCTTGAACAGAGACATAAAAAGTGTTAAGTTAAAATTAGTAAAGTCTCTAAATTATTTGGAATTTATTTAGATCGCGTATCGTCGGGAGTGAAAGTCAATTTTTACGAATAACGAGTGGGTGCTGTGTCTTCGTACCTAATCTGTCTGTTTCAGGAAAGAAGCAACGTCGTAGAACATCCTCCTAGGTTCATCAATTCTTGAGATTATTGGTACAGGAAAAAGGTCAGATAAATTGTTTATGCTTAGCTTGCCCGCCCAAATTATATGTTTAGTCCAGAGTCCTGAAATCTTCTAACAGTCATATGTTATTCGTATTTCTCTTTAAAGCGTATTATAACTTTTGTAATCACCCTTAAGAAGTTGAAGGTTTAAGTGGAGTTTTTCTGTTGAGAAAACTCAGGTTTATTTGAAAGATTCCGTGGAAACTATTGTTGAGTTTCCCCTTGTGAATGTGAAGTTTAAGAGGGATTATTTTCCGTTTTCTTGTTTGGGTATAGAAAGTCTACTTGGTATTGTAAATTCTGGTGGTTATTATTTTTGGGGTTATTTTGAGAAGCCCTTTTATTTCTGTCGATAACTTGAATATAATAAATTGATATAATTTGGAATTCACACTGATGTTGATTTAATTTCGATGAATAGATCTACCTTTGTAATTTAAAACTAATTTAACAGTTATACTTGATGGGATTTTACTTTCGAATTAAGAAATATCTGAACATTTGATAATTTGAATCATTTGATTTAAGTAACACATATCTAATTTGGTGAGAATTTGTTTAGTTTGATTTGGTTTAATATACGTCTTAAATTTAATCTAAAAGGTTTTCATTTACCATCCCTCTCCCTAGAGAATAATTTTAAACACCAAGACCTGACCCAAGTGCGTTGGGCCGATCCCACACTTTCTTCCGTCGGAAGAAAGAACTTCAAAATTTTAATTAACATCTTTTATTTTTCTTTAAGTAATAACACCCTTGATTGGTGGAAAGCCGCTCTTCTGTCCAATCACCAAGAGGGTGCTTTTTACAAATTAACAAACGCTGAGGCTAATAGGGCTATCGGAATGCTACAGGGTGGTCTAACTCAGGTTGTTGTAACGGAAAGGCTCCAAGTTAGCCAAAGTGTGATATCTCGACTTTGGAATAGGTTCAGGGAGACAGGTTCCGTGTTGGAAAGACCAAGTCTTGGTGGGCGACGAAAAACAACACCTGCTCAGGATCGTTTCATCATCGTTTCGGCGAGAAGAAACCCTACATCTACGTCTAGAATGCTATGGAATACTCTTCAAAATGCAGATGGGGTCAAAGTTTCCTTCGAAACCATCAGACGACGTTTGAGAGAGGTGAATCTAGGTTCTAGACGTCCTCTAAAAGGAGTTCCATTAACACTTGACCATAAGCGTCAAGACTGGAATGGGCAAAGCAACATATCAATTGGAACGATCAATGACGTAGTGTCCTTTTCACTGATGAATCCCGATATGGACGATTTTCAGATTCTCGAAGAATAAGGGTATGGACAATCCCACGCATACCCCGTATTCGTCGCTATGTCCAAGAAGTCCATCCATTCCGAGGAGGTAGTGTTATGGTATGGGCCGGGATATGTTTCAACGGGCGCACAGATCTACACATTTGTCCTGGGAATATGACCGCCTTACACTATAGGGAGCATGTCATTGATAATGTTGTGCCAAATTTTCACGCTGCTGTTGGTGAATCTTTTCAATTTCTAGACGATAGTGCAGTCATAGTTGAGAATGCGCGCGAGGAGCCTGGTATTCCACATTTACCAATACCTCCGCACTCACCAGATTTGAATTGCATAGAACATGCATGGGATATGCTCCAAAGAAGATTAGATAATCATCAACCTACCCCAGAATCCTAAAACGATCTGAGAGAGCTCCTGCCCCGTTTATGGAACCAAATTCCTCAAGAAATGTTCAACAACCTCGTGTGTGGTATACAAACAAGATGTCAAGCTGTTATTGATGTCCGTGGAGGTCATACATTGTATTGATTGTCTCAAAATGCTTGAATTCTCTGGGAATAAAATTTCGTTATTTTACCCGATTTTCCTCAACCACCTTGTATACGCTGCAGACCTATAGGCTAAAATTAATTTGCAACTTGAAAGCATATTAATAATAATTTTCATCACAAAAATCTCATTTCAACTATATTTTTCTGCAATTTAAGTGAATATCCCTAACTCATGTGGAGAAGTTTAGTATATGCAACAACCTTCAATGCATCAATAATAGGATTGTCCTCTCACTTCTGCAACAGACACTGAGGGAAATCCTCAAATCTCCATGGAACCTTCTGACTTCTACCAGTCTGTATCACATTCTTCTAAACAAACGACCCTACCTCAATGAAATCTAACAGCAGGTCGTGCAACTCAAATATTGAAACAACCGAATAGTAAACATATATGTCAAGTCAAACATCTGTCTGGTACGTAATCGTCTCAGGAATCTACCAGACGCGCCCGTAATTACGACCCATTTTATTCAGAGTCAGGTTTGGCGCTAAACTCCGTCCCGTCGATTGTGCTCGTACATTCGCGAGTTTACCGATGTATACTGTGAGCGGTAACCGGTTACTCGGAGGAATTATAACTCCGGGCGTTCCGTTGACATTACTTTGGAGAATCCGAGACTCTTTGTGGGAATATCTGATGCTGAATGCGTTCCGGAATCGAAAAGGGTTACGTTCCTTGGAGGAGACGTCATTACTCATTGGGAGGAAATTAGGTTATTTGATACTTGCCGCGATTAGAGAAGTGAGATGTTGGAAATAATTGTGGACCGTTTTGGAGAGAATTTTGGCACATTCCGGGAGTTTAATGAGTGGGTCTTAAAGAACGATTGTACAGGGTGTTTTAGAATGAGGGGGCTTGAATTTTGACAGGAAATTATTGATGAATGTGGACCACTACGTGGAGAAGCCTTGAAACGAGTGGCTCACGAAGCCAGAGCGGCAAATTGACGACAAAGTATACAATCAAAACGAATTTCCAGAGGGAGTGTCTGGGCGAGATGTCTGGAATGAAGTGAACCCGAATCCGTTGAAGAATTCCAATTTGTTTTTCGTCCAGGAACGCCATCAGAACTGAGCGATTTAACTCATCACGTCCCGCCCGTCGTAATCACGGCAGCATTAATTCAATTTTTCCTCCGGTACCTTTTGACAATTTGTTGCTTGAATTAAGATTTTCGGAGGCGGAGGTTGTCTGCGCTCGCGTCAGATCCAATCCTCGTCGTCTGGATTAGGCGGGCCAATAAAACGGGAATTTGGTGTATAAACAGGATTTTCCCTTATCTTAATTCGACAATTGGGGGGATCGGTTGGGAATGTTGATGAGGAATTAAGTTGCCGGGGATTTCTTGGAGGAACTCGGACATCGCCGGTGTGAAGTTGGGAATACTTGGAGAGTTTGAGGAAAGGAAAACTAAATCATCAGATACAAAATATTAAACAACGATAAGTACAATCTCGAATGAACAGCTCGTAATTCAAGCCCGAAGGCTGAAAGAACACCAAATACAGGGTCTTTCACGAGGAACCTCACCCATATTTATACGGGAAACTACTGAACGTATTTTCATGAAATTCAGCACAGTATTCGACGATGCTGATGAAATCTAAAATATTTTCAAGGCATGAGCACCTCCGGTTTTTCCGGAAATGACGTCAACTTCCGTTTTTCAAATTAGAACACCATTTTTTTATTGCAGAAATAGATTCCTTAGAAAATTTCGAGTTATTTTGATGTAACATTTTTCAGTTTTGTTTGGAAAATTCTCTCTGAGCGGGAAAATCCGAAAAAAAAATCGAAAATAGAGCTCCGCTGAAACAAGAATAACTTCGAGGTTTTTGGATGGAAAATTTTCATTTTTGGGATTTTTCAAGATGTAAGATTGATGTATCCACTTTAAAAATCGAAATGGCGATTCCTGATACAGGGGGTGAAAAAATCGCTTTCAAAGTTAGGGATGACAAAATCGTGAAAAATCAATTTTTTCAAATTAGAACCCCATTTTTTTATGGCAGATATTGAATCTACGTAAAAAAATAATGTGAGTGTATGCATCACACCCTTGCCCTAAAGTGGATATTAACTCAGAAAATATCCATTTTAGGGCAAGGGTGTGATGCATACACTCACATTATTTTTTAACCTAGATTCAATATCTGCCATAAAAAAATGGGGTTCTAATTTGAAAAAATTGATTTTTCACGATTTTGTCATCCCTAACTTTGAAAGCGATTTTTTCACCCCCTGTATCAGGAATAGCGATTTCGATTTTTAAAGTGGATACATCAATCTTACATCTTGAAAAATCCCAAAAATGAAAATTTTCCATCCAAAAACCTCGAAGTTATTCTTGTTTCAGCGGAGCTCTATTTTCGATTTTTTTTTTGAATTTTCACGCTCAGAGAGAATTTTCCAACCAAAACTGAAAAATGTTACATCAAAATAACTTGAAATTTTCTAAGGAATCTATTTCTGCAATGAAAAAATGGTGTTCTAATTTGAAAAACGGAAGTTGACGTCATTTCCGGAAAAACCGGAGGTGCTCATGCCTTGAAAATATTTTAGATTTCATCAGCATCGTGAAATACTTATAAGTGCTGAATTTCATGAAAATACGTTCAGTAGTTTCCCGTATAAATATGGGTGAGGTTCCTCGTGAAAGACCCTGTATACTAGATATAAGCAATGAAGCAACGCCAAGAGATTTGGCTTTTTTTAGATATTATGGGCCAATTGAAATCAAACGTAGGTCAACTCGGCGTACCAAGAATAAAGACGATGTTGTCAACGAAAACCATGAGAATGTTTTCTCTTATGTCGGGGTTGCCAAAATGAATCCAAAAATTCATCCAAAATAACACAGTTGAGAATTATTCAGTACAGAATATTAAAAACTGAATGTGTTGCAAATTTGGATGAAATAATAATGAATGAGGAGTTTGGAGATTTCAAAGGATAAACTGGAATTACTCCATTGCATAGTGACATTGAAAGGAAAATTTGACTCACACAAAAAAATTCCTAGAATATAAAATCGCAATGCAAGGCATGGGGCATCAATAATCCAAAGGATTCAATTTTAAATGGTGTTAAAACTCTCTTGGAGGGAATAATGAACTGCTGTACCAATTCTTATCAACACGAGAATTACAGAAAAAATGTATGTATGGGAAAAAGTACCACAAAGCAAACACTGAAGGAATGGTACTTACAATTGGTCTGACTTGAGGAGATGTATCTGCGTGTTAAACGAAGAGGTATACTGATGGCGATGTATGACCGTTGCTAAACGAGAAGCAGAAGTGTGATAAAACAGGTAGAAATTGTCTGGTTCGGGGTGTCTCCTCTGGATCTTTTTGTTACCATTCTCAGTATGAACTTTGTGGTATTAAAACCGAAAATACAAATTTTGAACAGGGATCTTTACGCACTTGTGAATTTCTTGTGACAGAATTATCTTCTGGATTTTTTTGTTCGCTGAAACTTGTGTAGATTATCCTGGAGCATCTGCAATCTAGAAGAGATAATTTATAGGGGCCCACACTCAATTACGCAACAGACAAGGTTTGATGCATGAGCTCAACCAAGATCGGAGTCTGGAGCGCCCGGAGGAGATTTCCGCCACTTCATCATATCCTCAAACAGCCTCCTGGCTTCTAACGCGAACAAAGGTGACTGACTATCCGAAATGCTGAGCTATGTAACTGTAATTAACATAGATTTGGGTCCGAACTTTGGGCACAGTTCTCAGGACATACATTTACATAGGTACACAGTCCTGAAGATTGATAAATTATACCGAGCTGTTATTTCGAGGAACCTTTCAAAGTTTGGCCGCCAGAAATTCAAATACGGCGGGAGTTGCGGGAATGAAAAGGGTTGAATTTATTTTTCCTTTCGTCGGGACGTCTGGTCGAGAAGAGGGCGAAAATGAGTTTCTATTATTCCATCTTGACGAGAATTAGATGCTCTGCGGAATTTGGGTTTTTTGTGACCGTAAGGAAAACAATTCGACGAAATAAGAGTGATAACTTCAAATTTCGGATGTTCGGAGGGAAGGAACGACGAAATTTCATCAGGGACTCTGATGCTACGAAATTTTATTCAGTGATGTAATTTTCAATTTTGTCACAGAGGAGGGAATTCTTTTTCGTACAGTTTCACCTGGAGATCTCTCTGATGGGTATTGTTGCTTCTCATTTAGCTCAACTTCTGGATAACATAAATCTCCTTCGTTCACAAGAATTGAGCTGTCGCCGTCAAAAATGTTGTATAGATAAATTGTTTCAACCATATGGGAACCCTTGAACTGCAATATTGTTCCACATGCCTCTAGTTACAATTCTCGTTCTCTGTTTAAAAATACCCTTGTTGACTGATTCAGGGTCAGCTATTGAAAAGGGTTCTCAACCCAAGAATTTGGGTCAAGTTTTTTTTTTGGAGACGATCACCATGTCTTCAACTTTCATTCAGTTCTCAGTAAAAGCTCATGAAATTAAATAAATGTGACGTTTATTGCAGTTCAAGTTGCAGTTGGGAAACACATGACAGGAGAGAATAGCAAATCGTCAAAGGTTTCTCTTATATATGTTTTATGTTTATACTGATTACTCCTAGGTCTCCTCAGGAGACCCCTCTGAAACAACAAGCTTCGAAGCTTGTAACTTGTGCCGTGTTCGGAGTAAGCAGTTTTGTTCTGTGTAGGCTTTGTTACTGTAGATTCAAGAAATGGGTTGTTTTTATCCCCTTTAGTCAAAAATGGCAAATGAGAGCACTTTGTTGGCTTAGCGAGGCGTTTTTCGATCATGACATCCAATCAATTGTTGATCTTTCCCACTTTTATTCAGAGGAAATGAACTTTCCTTAATTTCGAGCTTGCCTTCAAAACCCTATGTTACAGAGACAAGCAATCAGTAAAGTTTGAAATCGTCGGAATTAATCAGTTGTAAATTACACAACACCTTGCTATACATTTTCATATAGAAGGTAGGAACATTTCATAATTCCTCCTTGCTATACATTGTCATATAGAAGGTTGAGTTTATAATCGTCGGTCAGCAAAGTTTCAGTAAAGTTAGTAACAACAACACCTTGCTGCCTTGCTATAACTTTTCATATAGAAGGTACATTTCATAATTCCTCCTTGCTATACATTTTCATATAGAAAGTATAGTTTATAATTTTATACATATTACTTGTATAATCGTCTCGTGCTTGTTATCTCAGTTTAGGTCACAAGAAAATACAGTTTGTTGAGAGTGCTTTCACATTTCACCACTCTCCATACTCTTCGTCGTTGTTGTTCAAGTACGGATAACAGCTTATCGCATCATGTCGAAACTTGTATTTAGTTCCCGGAGTTTTTTTGATGAAAAGACAACTTTATTGTGGAGAAATGGTTACAAATGAATCATTCAAAGTATTGCCATTGATAGCAACAACTTCTCCCCATCTTTCTGGTAGAGCTCGAATACCCTTATCGGAAAACATTTTCATCTTTTCGTCTTCATATGAGTGGAATTGCTGATGAGCCAGATCATGTGCCATCGACCGGAACAAGTAGGTAATACCTGGGGAATACGGGACGTCCCAGAGCTTTCCAGATAGGTCTGAACGGGTTTAGCAACGTGAGGCCGAGCGTTGTCATGATGTAGAATCATTTTATAGTGCCTTTGCTCGTATTGTGGCCGTTTTTCTCGGAGTGCTCGAATCAATCGCATCAATTGAAGTCGATACGTTCCCCAGTAGTGGTTTCACTCGTTTCCAACAGTTCATAATGAAGAACACTGACTTGGTCCCCAGATCCGGTAGCGTTGCAGTTATTGCTAAAAATAGCAATACGCCGGCATGAAGCAGCAAGAACAATAGAGCTCCTAACGCATGGTGGGTCCTCGGAAGCTCGCAATGTCTAACAGATATGATTTGAAGTGAATGAAACGACATTCCGCCGAAATCCAGCCCGTAATATTTCTCTCCTTATAGTGGAGCACTAAATTTTCATATGACACGAGGCGCTTTTGTCTTCAGTTGGCAGAGTTTATTTATCATCCCTTCAGGGCAGTTCCTACCAGATTCCTTAGCTGACTGGATCCCTCCTAGCAACCGGGCTTTTTCAGCTCGTCCTCGCGATTAGAGTTCAAAACACTACTTAGCTACGAATTCGGTATGAATTATTGCCTTGCGATATTTCATAGTGGCTGGAGGTAATTCAGTATCCTTATCTCCTGGGAATTATCGTTCATTTTTTCGGGAATATTTCTTCCGTTATCGAAGTTTGGGTGCAGGACCGGCCTTAAAAGCTCAATATTCAACGATCATGGTCCTAATAGCCATTTTCGAAATGGCATTTCACGGTGAATCGTGGCAAAATACTGGGTGCTCCTGAATTGTTCGTACAAACGAAGAGTGGAGATTCCTGGCGTAGTTTTGAAAAAAGAAGTCCTATGAATTTGGGACCATAAACGTTTCGTTTTCGAGATACAGGGTGTATGAGGTGTAATAGGAAAAGAAGTATTTGAACGAAAATAGAGTAAAACAGTTGGACATCAGTCGTGACTCCATAAATTCAAATAATTTTGATTTCTTTTTGTAGGATTAAGTGGATTTTTATGACGATTTTGATTTTTCTGAGGATTTCAGGAGAACAGTTCGAAATGTTCTTCTCGAAATCGGTAACAGATACGACAAAACTAGAGGAGAACATCAAGTTCTGTAAAACACCAAGGCTCGTCTTTACAATTTTTCAAGCTAACTATTGATCACCAAAATAATGTCAGAACGAGGAGAGGGGGCAGAGTTCCAGAAAGAATATCACCCTGTAAATTGCGATATCTAAGCCAAATTTCAGTAGAATATCTTGTGAAATGCAGATACTTTGTAATAAAAATCCTGCAAAAACTTAAAACTTCAGCACCCGAAAAAATTTCCCGGTTGTAAAATCGCTGGGGACGAAATTTCCCGCCTGGAAAAACTCCGGAGACAAAATTTTCGTGGTAAGAAAATCTCCGGGGACAAAAGTTGCGCGCTTGGAAAAAGTCCGGGGACAAAATTGCGCGCTTGGAAAAATTTCAAGGACAAAAATTGCGCGCTTGGAAAATGTCCGGGGACAAAAATTGCGCGCTTGGAAAAAGTCCGGGGACAAAATTGCGCGCTTGGAAAAAGTCCGGGGACAAAAATTGCGCGCTTGGAAAAAGACCGGGGACAAAAATTTCGCGCTTGGAAAAAGACCGGGGACAAAAATTTCGCGCTTGGAAAAAGTCCGGGGACAAAAATTTCGCGCTTGGAAAAAGTCCGGGGACAAAAATTGCGCGCTTGGAAAAAGACCGGGGACAAAAATTGCGCGCTTGGAAAAAGTCCCGGGACAAGAATTGCGCGCAGAGGAAAAAATGTCGGGACAAAAATTGCGCGCAGAGGAAAAAATGTCGGGGCAGGGAAAACTACGGGGACAAAAAATAGCCTGTCCGGTCCTGCCTCAGCTCCGTGTGTTCCTCGCGCCGAAATATTTCAGTTGGCACATTATGAGCAGTCTCACTTCGGACGTTAATTCGAATTTATCTATTTTCTCATAACATAACCGGAGATAAAAAAAAATCTTCTCATAAATTTATGGTTTTGCACTTGCCGCGAGAACCGGAAGGCTAAATTATGCGAGAGAGGGGTGTCTCTTGCTCAGTTCATGATTTAAGCTTACGCAACAAACAAACACTTCGGGAGATTTATTCGTTATGATAAGGACTGGAGGTTGCCTGATTAGATTTGTATTTAAGGACGAGTTTTTCAGCAGGGGGAGCCATTATGGCAGGAGTCTTCGCGCTGCGCCCTTTGTTGTGGGATTAACTAAACAATTGGCGCTCTGTAACGAATTTAGGTCCTCTTCGCTCTCATTCTCGCTGCTGACAAGGCAGGTTATATGCTTAGGAAGACTCAGGAATCATAGGAACTGAACGAACTAACTGATTACCACATGGGAAACCTCAACCTGATTTTTTTTCATTCGAAGAAAACGTCAAGGTTTATTGTCGACTTCGAAGGGGGTCCAAGGTCCCTATGGTCTTGCCCCCCCCTCAAATCTGCCAGGGACCTTCATACAGGATGTAATAATTCGGAATTACTGCTTTACAGCGAGTATTCTCTTCATTTTCTGAATGCTGTTCTGGAATGAGCGTATCTGACCCCAGTTTTTGGGCGACCAACTTTTCTTTTACAACTAGAGGAGCTTAATTATAAAAAAATAAGGCTCGCCCACACTTTTTCAGTATCGAGAGCCTTGAGGGATGTTCCAAAAAGCCGGAGCCCTCCATAACCTTTTTACGATTCGAACTGGATGGCGTAATTTTTAACAGTTTCCGGTTGTATCCATAAAGTGAAGTTTTTTCGGAATCCGCCATCGGCTTCCTCTGAAATATTCATGCGGATCGAGTTCGGTTCCAGCTAAAAAGGTGTATACGCGGAGATGTGTGGGGTAAAGAGAGAAAATCATTGCGGAATAGGAATAGAGTTATTCCAGGTTTTGATGTATGCCAGTAGGAGAGCGCCGTTGCTCTTATTGAAGGTTTCATGGGTTTCCACTTTTTCCGGAAGCTCCGGACGATATTTCATGCAAGCGAGTGCGAGAGAGCATCGATAATTCATGCATGGGTGGCCGTTCTAGGGAGGGAACCAGGGAAATAACGAATTAGAAATGTCCTCTGCTGAAAGGACCGTTCGTGAAGTTCATGATAATTATTCTGTTCTTCACCGTTCCTGTTCGTACCAGCCCGTGAGGAAGTTCTCGTTTGATTCAAATGATGTTCCGGAGGATTAATTAATAAATATTATACTAACTTCAGCACTTGCTTAATTAAAATTGATTAGAATTTCCCAGCCCAGTTGCGTACTCAGATCGCAACGAACAATTGCGTGAAAGTTGTTCAGATGAACAGTTCCAAATGTACATATTATGTAATAATTATGCATAGAGAGTTGACCAAATTTTCCGCAAAAAGTGATTTATTTCCCGAACCAAAACTTATTACAAATTCGTGATCTACGACCTCTAATCTATAAAAGAAATGTCTATGAAGCTCGAAAACAAATTCGAGATGAGTAGTTTGGGAAGTAAATCACTTTTTGTGGAAAATTCACGAAAAATTGGTTAACTTTGATATAGCTGCGATATAATTGCGATATCATTTTTCGTGTCTGCTGGATGCGTGAGTGGAAATAATCCAGAGGTTACTTCTGAGAAAATGTAAGGTATTCAATTGTGCACATTACTGTGGAAAAAATGCAGGGTGTTAGAGTTGAAAAAATCGAGAAATAATAATTTGAAGTCCTTCATATTTGGACCTTAATAACGGACACCCTGTATATGACAGGTTGATCATTTAAGAGCGATGACAAGGAAATCCTTCAATTGAAAAACTTTTAGATCAAATTCATGTTACTATCGCTTCTGGAAATCGTCAGAAGACTTTTACTGAACTGCTTTTCCCTCACCTTTTTGCAGTTTTCTTCGAATAAGATCTGTACCGTTGGAAAAATATCTCTAATATTTTGCGTCATGAGAGAGGTAATGAAGGTCATTGAAAATATGTGAAAATATATGGGGTGATCCATTAAAAAAATCATCCATTTGTTGAATAACATTTATCGGGGACATCCTGTATATCAGAAAATAATTTCCTGAGATGCAAAAATGAAGGTCCAAGAGGTCTACTTCCCAAAGAAATTTCTGAGACGTCTGGTTCGGCAGCTATTGAAGATTTTCGCGTCTTGATTATTAAACAAAAACAAAAAAAAACATTAATGTCAATGTAGGAAATGTTCAAAATGCTCGCAGCGAACGTCTTGACAACATGCTAATCTGGTGTAGCTAGAATTGTCTTCTAACGTTACTCAACATTTCTTCTCAGTAATGGTTTTTGCTTACTTTCTTCATATCAAGAGGTAAATGGGAATTGAGTATTGAGTGTAATGTATCGAATTTGTGAAATAAAATAATTTTCATTCAAAATGTTAATTTTTGTAAAAAATCTGAAAACACTTAATATTTCCGAAAGAGTTGAAGATAGGTATAGGACATTGTACATGAATTATGTCTAGAATTTTCTGAAGAATCCAAAAAATAGATAATATACAGGGGGTTGCATTTGAAATAAGAAAGTTGGTATTGGCCACGGTCGCATGGAACACCCTATATAATTTTATTTTCTTGAAAAATATGCGCATTTAAAATTACAAATCGACTGGTCCGAGCGTTTTTCCTAACACGCACTCATTTATTCGTTATCGGATTTATTCCATTTGGCTGTTACACTCTGTATGCTAAACATGAATCAAAAATGCCAAATTTAGCATTTTTGATGTATTTTAGAGCCGGATAAGCTGAAACTTAGAAATCAGAAAAAATAATCAATTACCCGTTTATGGAAGAGACTGGACCTCTCGACGAGTATCAGGATAATCTACCACTTAGACAGTAGATTAAAATCTCGGGCTGCATATGGCATTCGATCTGCTCGTTCCCTAAACCCCTGAATATTTCAGTCCCCGCCAATGTATCCCGGAACGAAAAAGCTTCCTGGTCCACTTAATCTAAGTTGAGAGCGCCGGAAACCCAGTATTTGTTCTTATTTCAGTGTTCGAAGCGTCGATTCGAACTAAAACGCCATCAGTAACGACTGCCGCAGAAAACTTTATCGCTCAGACCGAACCAGTGTTTGGTTCCTCGCCACCTCTGAGACACTCTTCATTAATGCACGAGGTGCAGCGGATGGAGTTACGGATCCGATGGCATCCCAGAATGATTCGATTAGGTCAGATCCGGTCGGGAAATCTGTTCCCGATTCGAAAATGACGGCGCTAGTCCTGATAAATTATGGGATTGGAAAAGAAAATTTGAATATCTGGAACCTAAGACCTATTGGAGATGATTGAGATGACATAGTACGAGGATATTTTGAGAAATATTTAGCCTACTATAGAATCAAACAAAATTTCAATGTCAAAATATTTTAAAACTCAACATATTCTCCTATTAACTGAATACATACATTTATTACAGCGAACCTGCAACGTCTCTAGACCTTTCAAAAAAATGTTTCTTCTTGCTCTGCAAACCAGTCCTCCACAGCTTATATTACCTCCTCGTTGAAAGAAAATTTACGACCTTTTGAACTTTTTTTCAGTTGAGGAAAGAGATAATAGTCGGACGGAGCCAAATCTGGTGAATAAGGGGGGTGTTCTAGTAATTCTAACCCTAAATCACGAATTTTTTGCATGGCAACATGAGATTTGTGTACTGGGGCGTTGTCCTGTAAAAACAAAACACCTTTAGATAGCTTTCCGCGTCTTTTCTCTTTTATTTTTTTCCGTAGAGTGGTCAGTAATGTCTAATAGTATTCTCCAGTTATTGTTCTACCCTTATCAAAAAAATCAATCATGATCAACCATGGCAATCTCAAAAAAACTGAAGCAAGAACTTTTCCAGCAGATTTTACGGACACGAAACTTCTTAGGTCTTGTTGGAGAACCAGAGTGTCGCCATTCCATCGATTGTTGCTTTGTTTCTGGATCGTAGAAATGTACCCAAGTCTCAACCATAGTAACAATTCGGTTTAAGAAGTCTACATCGTTTTCGAATCAAACACGATGTTTCTACCCTTGCACGCTTTTGGTCAACATTCAAACATTTGGGGATCCATTTTGCAGAAATTTTTCTCATGTCCAAATTGACGTGAACATTATGATGAACGCGTTCGTATGAAATCTTCAGTGCTTCAGATATCCGTTTCAGCCCAATTCGACGGTCTGATAAAACCATTTCATGAACTGCATCGATAATTTCGGGGACTGACACAGAAACTAGCCTTACTGATCGGTCATCATCTTCAATGGAAAATTTACCTCTTTCGAAGCTTGCAGTCCAATGGACATTGATCATTGTATTAAGCAGTTCTCCATGAATCTGTTTAACTCTTAACCCTTTTAAAAATACAGGTACTTGATGATGGCTCGATACTCCAATTTTTCGATTTTTAAATTTCGGTGACACTTTTTTTTTAATTAATTGCGTAACTCTGGTTTATTTTTTTGACGTCGAACTCAACACTGACACTTCTAGTAAGTTATTGTTCGATGATATGGTATCGCAATATTTTATTTATGCATGGAACTGGTCTGGGCCAACTAGATATCAATACATCCTCGTATACTAGCCCCCAAGATGGCCTCAAACCCTTCAAACGGGAGTTTTTGATCTGAGAGAAAGAGATCGGGTGAATGATGAATTTTAGTCGTAGTTTGAATAATTATTAGTAAAAAAATCAAAAATTCCGAATATTTCCAGCAGTTTACCCAAAAATTAACACTGGTTTACTTTGACGGTAATTGTTCCTAGCAGTATGGTCCATTGTCCTGAAATACCATAACCTTCAACACAGTGAGGACCGAAACAACCAAATACTGAACTCCCATACTTTTTCCATCAAAACCGCTGCGGCAAAAGCACTTCCGATTCTTTTTGATAACAACCAGCACATAAATAATTATGTAGATTGAATAATGCAAATAAACTCCGCAAATGTTTATTCCATCGATGTCAAATAAACAGATATTACAGCATCGATATACGGAGCATAGCTTCGATTTCGTTCGACGCGTTTTTCGTTCCATGGCCAGATGATAATGAATATTATCCCGATGGTCCATAATGATAGAATTCGATGTTATCACAAGCGGGCCAGAGTGAAAATGTACGAATAGTTGGTAAATCTGCGGATCCATCACACTGATGGACCAATTTGCAACCTGGAGCAGAATTGAAAAAAGGTTTGTGTTTCAGTATCATGCTCGTATATGGGATTTATTTTCGGCTGGGCCTGCCGTTCTATCAAATGTGATATTACGTTCGTTTCGAATATTTTTATGTGTTCGATTCGGTCCAGTGGAAAAACGATCATGGGTTATACGAGGATATATTGGAAAATTTTAGCCTACTAGAGAACCAAACAGAATTTCAATGTCAAAATATTTTATTAATTAACATATTCGCTTCTTTATTGAATTCTTTATTACAGCGAAACTGCAACGTCTCTAGACCTCTAAAAAAAATGTTTCTTCTTGCTCTGCAAACCAGTCCTCCACAGCTTTTAATACCTCCTCGTTGGAAGAAAATTTACGACCTTTTAAACTTTTTTCATTTGAGGAAAGAGATGATAGTCGGACTGAGACAAATCTGATGAAAAAGGGGGGTGTTCTAGTATTTCTAACCCTTAATTACGAACCTGAGATTTGTTCTGGGGCGTTGTCCTGTAAAAAGAAAACACCTTTGGACAGCTTTCTGCGTCTTTTCTCTCTAATTTTTTCCCGTAGAGTGGTCAGTAATGTCAAATAGTAATCTCCAGTTATTGTTCTACTCTTATCCAAAAGATCAATCATGATTACTCCATGGCAATCCCAAAAAACTGAAGAACTTCTGCAGCAGATTTTTGGACACGAAACTTCTAAGGTCTCGGAGAACCAGAGTGTCGCCATTCCATCGATTGTTGCTTTGTTTCTGGATCGTAGAAATGTACCCAAGTCTCATCCATAGTAACAATTCGGTTTAGGAAGTCTAAATCGTTTTCAAATCGAGCACAGATCGAACGCGATGCTTCTACCCTTGCACGCTTTTGGTCAACATTAAAACATTTGGGGATTCATTTCGCAGAAATTTTTCTCATATCCAAATCGACGTGAACTATATGATGAACGCGTTCGTATGAAATCTTCAGTGCTTCAGATCCGTTTTGGCCCAATTCGACGGTCTGATAAAATCATGTCATGAACTGCATCGATATTTTTGAGGACTGACACAGAAACTGGTCTTTCCGATCGGTCATCATCTTCAATAGAAAATTTACCTCTTTTGAAGCTTGCAGTCCAAATTTTCACGGTCACATTCGAAATACATTGATCACCAAGGTTATTAAGCATATCTTCGTAAATCTGTGGAAATCGGTGGATATCTTTTTTTTAAATTTATTGCGTTACTCTGGTTTACCTTTTTGACGTCGAACTCTACACTGACACTGGAACACACATGGAACTGGTCTAGGCTAACTAGATATCAATACATCCTCGTTCTTAAACTACAATAAGCGCAGTATACGAATGTTTAAACAGAGAGAAGAAAAAATAAAATGAGTCTCAAAAAGGAACTGTGCCAGGAAACCATCCAAATGTGAACTAGACGAGGATGAACCTTCGTGATTTGGAGTCACCATATCTGAGTCTTCCTTAACTACCTGAACAGCAGACACCGAACAAGATCACCATCAAAAAGGCGTTTAGTTGGATGGTAAAAATATGTATTTAAAAAATCGTACAAGTCAAAGACACAACCATTATTATAGCGTACATCACTGCCAGAACGTTGAGGCGTCTCGAAACAACAACCAGGAATTCAGTTCATTAAATTTGTCATGTTCTCCCTCAAAACATCAGGATGTTCGTACCGATGAATCTGCGTGCTTTCCGAGTAGAGAAAATATTGCTATGCTCTTTCCGTAAGCAGCTTCCACTTCAAGACATTCCATGTTCATTTCCAACCGCCGTCTTAAGAGGATTAAACATTAGTGATTAAACTGAGCATTAAAACCAACACAGGTGCCTATTGTTGGAGTAAATATTATCGAGACTCACCTGAGATTTATCTCTAGGGCTTTAACTCCGGAATAACTGAATAGTTTATATCGGTTTTGTTTTCCCAACTGCAGCGGAAACGATCACGGACGTCTTGCGCGCGGATTGTTCAAATATTTGGTTTCATATCAGTGTGGGGGATGAAAATGACGTATCATAATTTGAAAATTTTATTTAACATGAAAGTTGGAATAACAGGATGGGTATGGCTCCGGATGACTCATTTCTGCCTTAAGGAAACTCGAACTACCATTAGCCCCCCAATTTTATTGAGTGCTCAACCAAATTCCCGCTGTTTTTTTGACGAAAATGCGAGTAAATGGTGAAAAATGAATACAGTTGAATCCTACAAAGTATTGCCCATTGTTTGCTACAACATTCTCCATAACCTTCGCCGCGTTTATATTCGGTCGAGGCGACGACGTAGAAGCTTGACCAGGCAGTCTCCATGATATTCTTTTCTTTGGGACGCTCTAATAGATTCATTTTTCATCACTCTCTTTCTTTTTTACCGCTAAAGCAGTTGTTCAAGGGGAAAAAACGTTGTTCAGCATCCCTTGAGGTTAGTTCAAAAGGAACCTATACTCCATTCAGTGTTCACTTTTATAAAGAATCTCGGTTCAGACATACAGGGTGTTCCTAAATTGAACGTACAAGGGTACAAACGAAAAGGGGAGGTTCCTTAAGTAAGTTTAAGAAAAAAGTCCCATAAACATGGGATCGCAAAAGTTTCGTTTTCGAGATACAGGGTGTATTCGGTTTATCAGGGAGTATTTGAAAGAAAGTTATGAAAACAGGTGGATTGGACATCCATCATGGCCCTGCAGACCCCCAGACTTGTATAGTTCAGATTTCTTTTCATACTAACTAGATCTTCATCACTTTATGACAATTTAGAATCTTCTGAGGATTTCGAGAGAATCGTTCAATTTTTTTTCTTGAAATCGGTAGCAGATACGACAAAACTACAGGAGACCGAAAAGTTAAGTATAACAACAAAGCTTCTTTATGCATTTTTTCAAATTAACAGTTGCTCACCAAAAAAGTTCTAGAGGAAAACAGGTGAAAGTGTTTCAGAAAAAATATCACCCTGTAGATCTGCTATCGAAATTGCCATGTCACTTGGTGAGAACTCTCAAATGTAACATTTATGCCAAATTTCAGTTGAATATCTTTTGATGTGAAGATACTATGAGAAAAAAATTAAAAATTCAACACTGTATCTCAAAAACGAAATTACGTTTGCGACCCCATGTTTATGGGACTTTTTTTCTTAAACATACTTAAGAAATCTCCCCTTTTCGTTTGTACGTTTGATTTAGGAATACCCTGTATATTCACTTTGAGAAAATAATGAATTTGAGAAAATCTTATGAGAATTAAATAATTTCAAAGACCTGGCGAATGTTGACGAAACTTTTTTCTCAGTTGATATTGAAAATATTTCACGTATATAAACATGGTTGGAAGATTCAGTTATGCTATTTTCTTGTACGGAAATCAAGAATCGAGTATTGAAATTTTACTGAAAAATGAAGGACAGAATGGTCCGTTACTTTGTGATAGTTCATTCGAAAATAGAATAAAAGTACTCGAATAACCCGACAGAAAAACTTCTAAACGAACAGACGGACCTATGGAATTCCCCACTTTTCAAAATTCTCAAGAAATGAGCATATAGAAGACATTTATATACGTTTTTGCACAACTTGAAATACTCCAGTATCATAATGTAGTGGTACTACGAAACCTGTGTCACAGTTGAACCTTAAAAGAACCAACTCCATTTACAAAATTATTTTGTCACGGATGAGAATCCGTGCTAAACGCAAGAAGAGCTTTCTCATACCTCCAATTCAGCGTCTCCGAAGGTAGTTCTACCTACCCACTTATGTGGCTTGAGACTTCCCCTGAGAGTTCTCTCAGGGGAAGTCTCAAGCCACATAAGTGGGGAATGTTTAATGTTTTTCCTGGTACAGACGATATAAACAGTTTATCCTGGGCCTCCAAACCAAGTTATCATTATATGTGAAATATTATCCTAAAAGCAACAACTCCAATGCCTTTACCATAATGTCAATTGAATAGTTAAATGTGCAGGAGTTCTTACCAACGGTATAAGAATATTCCATGAGGGTTAATAGCAGTAGAACGAAGGTTCACAATATTCAATAGAAATGCAATAATTGAATAGATGAGCTTGCATGAGATTGAATCCTGTGAAGAGAAACAGTATTATTAAAAAGCAGAAGCGTACATACCAGTGAACAAAGGAAGCGTCTGTAAAGAGAATCTAAGATGGCGGATTCCTAGAAGAGGAACTCCATTTCAAAGAATACCTATTGAAAAGTAGAAGTGAATGCTATCAAGAATGAACCAGAAGTAAAAGTGAAGGGCCCTTCCATTTGTTTTCGTTCTCGGAGGTTAGTTTTTCTTCCACGGAATCGCTTGTCTTCGATGGTCACAGAAGAACAAGGGCAGATCATGGTGGACCTTCGATATGATTCAAATCTCCTATTTATAAAGAGGCGAATTGCCTAAAGTATTGTTTGAAGTCGTACCACTATTCATCATTCATAGAATTATAAAATAATATTAAATAAGTTTCATTCAACATAGTTCCACAGTTCGATAATAGACAGCGTTGCAAAGTTGGAAACCAGGAAGTAGGTCGGTCTGGCATATATGCATTTTATTTGCTTAGAGGTTAGGAAATTCAGAAATGGTACAGTGTCTAAGCTTGGTTCGTGACGTTTTGGACCTGTCTTTCTCTCTCTCTCTCTGTCAAAATGGACCAGCACTTCCTGCGGAAGCCATCTATCGGCAAACAGCAGGAACTGCGTTGCGCACATCTTATTATCACTCTGGGAATGTTGGAGGGAAGCAGAAAGTTCTGACCCTCCAAACCACCACCCTAGAGATTTACGGGGGAAACATCTGAAATCGAAGGCGATTTCACGGCTTAACCTAAGGTCGACTTTCGGATGCCGACACGACATGCATCATTAGCGCTACAACGTCATTTCCGGGCGGCCAACGGCCAGCACAAATTCTGACCGTAGCTTCCTGTTTCACCGCATTTGTCACCGGAGTTTCTGACAACCATCGCCTCATTTCACGGATATAGATTTAATTTATTGTTATAGGCGTCTGGACCCTTTTCCCCGCCCCGAATCGGGAGAGTATCCGCAATAACTCGCTGATATATACGCACGCGTAACATACATAAACACGGAAAATATATAGATCTGAGCTGATCAGTTTGAATGGGCCCTCCATCATGCCCTTGGTACAGACATCCGTTAATTCTGATTCAACAACGGACTGGTGGGTGACAGTGGCTGGGTTATAATGGTCCATCTCCATAAAAAGATATGGAAGCACTTTCCGTAATAAAATCAAGTCTGGAACATCAGGGCTATTTGCAACATCCCCCGGAATTGATGGCGGCGTTTGGGCGAAATCGGAACAAAGAGGTTTTGCGCGTCTATTATCTATGTTCCGTTATGTTTCCTTTTCATTTCCGCGGCGCTGTATATTCGGCGGATTCGTATTGATACGATGGATCTAATTGGGGATGAAACTGTCGGCTGCTGGGAGTATTTTGATGTAATTGATGCACGTGTTGATATAAAGGGTTGGTCAGGGATGAGGTCCATCATTTTATCATCGCCGTGTTCCTAAAGCTCGTAGGGAAGAGGTCAAGCTAGTTGGGAGGGGTCCACAGTTGGCACAGTGGCTCCCACATTTGAAAAATGGCAGTCTCATCTTTTATGTTCAAGCTGTTTCTTTTCAGAGAAAAGAATGTCACGTCCATCCATCGAAGCTTGTCGATGAAGTCGACAACACCGTTCGTGTTCTTTGATCCGTGGCTGAATGCTCCTTCCCTTTTGGTAGTCCCGATGTAAACTTTCCCGCAGTCGTAAGGTATCTCAGCTTGAGGGAACGGATCAGTTTGATCCTTGGCACTTATGACCTGTCTCAGTTTTTGTGTCGGTTTCTTATGCTGAAGAGGGAGGAGTCGCACTTTTCAATAATAAATAGTGAAGCCAATTTTCAAAATCATCAGAAATGAACTGAGTAAGTGTATCACTACGGAATCAGAATATAGTAGACATTTTTGCAACGTTGTGGCGTTCTTCGAATCTTTTAATGAATAAATCCTCAATTAAAATGAAAATTAGGTACTCAGATTGAAATTCATTTTCTCATTTATGCGTGATTGTCAGAAATGGTTATTTGTTTCTTTGCGAATTCTGCCTCAGATAATGAAAGGGCACGTTATGGCAGCACCGTTTTCTGAATCAGTGGCCAGTTAATTCCTTAATTCATTACCTCTATTTTAATTGTGTGTTACTAAAATGGTGTTCTGAACAGTGTTGTCATCACTATATGGCGTATGAAAGTGAGTTTGGGTTTCATTTCTGAATATAATTAGTAAAATACTTTGAAAAAAGGTTCGTATGTGTTTTGTTTGTGGTAAATTGGACTAAACTGCTCCTCATGAGTTAGAGATATTGACTTAAATGCCAAAAAAATATAGTTGAAATAGGATTTTTGTGATGAAAATTCATATCAATATGATTTCAAGTTGCAAATTAATTTTAGCCTGTAGGTCTGCAGCGTATACAGGGTGGTTGAGAAAAATCGAGTAAAATAACGAAATTTTATTCCCATCAGAGAATTCAAGCATTTCAAGACTATCAATACAATGTATGGCCTCTACGGGCATCAATAACAGCTTGACATCTTCTTTACTTGCGACACTCGAGAAGCTATCAAAGATCATTTAAAGATTCTGGGGTAGGTTGATGATTATCTAATCTTCTTTGGAGCATATCCCATGCATGATCTATGCAATTCAAATCTGGTGAGTGCGGAGGTATTGGTAAATGTGGAATACCAAGCTCCTCTCGCGCATTCTCAACTATGGCTGCACGGTGCGGTGTAGCGTTATCGTCTAGAAATTGAAAAGTTTCACCAATAGCAGCATGGAAATTTGGCACAACATTGTCAATGAGATGCTCCCTATAGTGTAAGGCGGTCATATTCCCAGGACAAATGTGTAGATCTTTGCGCCCATTGAAACATATCCCGGTCCATACCATAATACTACCCCCTCGGAATGGATGGACTTCTTGGACATAGCGACAATTACGGGGTATGCGTGGGATTGACCATACCTTTATTCTTCAAGAATCTGAAAATCGTCCATATCTGGATTCGTCAGTGAAAAGGACACTACGCCATTGATCGTTCCAATTGATATGTTGCCTTGCCCATTCCAGTCTTCGACGCTTATGGTTACGTGTTAATGGAACTCCTCCTAATGGACATCTAGAACCTAGATTCACCTCCCTCAAACGTCGTCTGATGGTTTCGATGGAAACTTGTACCCCATCTGCATTTTGAAGCGTATTCCGTAGCATTCTACAAGTAGATGTAGGGTTACTTCTCGCCGAAACGGTGATGAAACGATCCTGAGCAGGTGTTGTTTTTCGTCGCCCACCAAGCCTTGGTCTTTCCAACACGAAACCTGTCTCCCTGAACCTAGTCCAAAGTCGAGATATCACACTTTGGCTTGTAGCCTTTCGCTACAACAACCTGAGTTAGGCCACCCTGTAGCATTCCGATAGCTCTATTAGCCTCAGCGTTTGTTAATTTACGTCTCGGACTTTTCAGAAAACTCGTTTCAAATCGAAGCCGTTGATGAACTGACTTCATTTCAAAATAAAAACATTCATGAAGCATATGCAAAGAACCAAACTTCAGAAAAAAGGCGACCAGATTGACGAAATGTCTCATACTGATTTTTATTGGATCGATTCAAGTTGTTATTGAGTTTTAAATGATTTTAGAGCGATTTTCTCGAAGATTACATACTTTTAAAAACGATTGAATTCGATATCCCTAACTCTTGTGGAGCAGTATATTTCCGATATGTAATTAAGAGATTCCTTGCTTGGACTAAATGTGAGGATGGATACAACATTGAATTATGGGTGCAGATCATTCGGTTTTGATTCAAAAGCTGCAGTTTTTCCACAACTAATCGATAATGCTCGCACCCTTTCAGGAAAAACCCACCCTTATCTCTGGTATCGGCAGAATGCGGACGATTGCGTGTACACCTACAAATTACATTTGGCGAAAATCGCAGAGTGATTTGGGAGAAGAAAGCAAACGATCATTCAGCGTCCGATAGGGAGGCTGGGATCGCATGTCCATTAGTCGGTTCATGTTCAGAAGTTCAGTGTTGCAAAGTTGGCAATTACCTAAACCAGAAGATAATCAATCATTCAGTAGAAAACAGCGCGGCCTAAAGGATGAAAATGTATCTAAATTACCCGGAGGAACGAAGAACTCCACCTTTTTCGATAGAC
Source organism: Adalia bipunctata (assembly GCA_910592335.1). Lineage (NCBI taxonomy): Eukaryota > Metazoa > Arthropoda > Insecta > Coleoptera > Coccinellidae > Adalia > Adalia bipunctata. The sequence goes on along the minus strand of OU342949.1, from coordinate 71,677,072 downwards.
GGAAGGGTTTCTCCCGATGTGCTAGGATAAACTTTCTTTTCACTTCGCGAATTTCACGATGAACCCAGATGATCTTTTAATTTCGGAAGAGAACCATTTAATCCCTTCTAATTCGACCCTCTTGAGACGGAACCCTTTCAAATCCCCGTCAGAATAAATGCAGAGGCGAAAAATCGTAAAACGACGGGAGTAATTAAAATCGCATTCTATCGAGGGACGACCACCTAGGCTTCTATTTTTCCAACAATGGTAGCGAAATTGAGGCCCGGTCCGGGAACAACCGGAAACTGTAGCTAACGATATCCGGATCCACTCAGGACTCGACACAATTCCTGGCCATTGCTTCCAATTAACAATGGCTTTGTTTCCTACCTTCAAGATACGTTTCCTTTCGGACAAATACTCCGAAGAAGGTGGCCCCTCTGAAATCCTGATGTAATTTGTTTTTGCGTCCTGGACTGTCTTGCTCCCGGACTAAGCGGGGTATAATTGGGAACGGGTGAAATCTAGGTGAATTTGGGTAAGTAAGGAGCGCCTGAAGATGTTCTTGCCGCTTCCAGGATTACCCTGTGCTTTTTTAGAGGGAATATCTGAGATACGAGGATATATTGAAAACTTCTTCCTACTATGAAACCAAACAAAATTTCAATGTCAAAATATTTTATTACTCAACATATTCTTCTCTTGATTGAATACATTTATTACAGAAAACCTGCAACGTCTCTAGACCTTTCAAAAAAAAATGTTTCTTCTTGCTCTGCAAACCAGTCCTCCACAGCTTTTATTACCTCCTCGTTAGAAGAAAATTAACGACCTTCTAAACTTTTTTTCAGTTGAGGAAAGAGATGATAGTCGGACGGAGCCAAATCTGGTGAATAAGGGGGTGTTCTAGTTATTCTAACCCTAAATCACGAATTTTTTGCAAGGAAACATGAGATTAATGTACTGGGGCGTTGTCCTGTGAAAACAAAACACCTTTGGATAGCTTTTCGCGTCTTATCTCTTCAATTTTTTTCTGTAGAGTGGTCAGTAATGTCGAATAGTAATCTCCAGTTCATGATAACTCCATAGCAATCCCAAAAAATTGAAGCAAGAACTTTTTCAGCAGATTTTTGGACACGAAACTTCTTAGGTCTCGGAGAACCAGAGTGTCGCCATTCCATCGATTGTTGCTTTGTTTCTGGATCGTAGAAATATACCCAAATCCCATCCATAGTCACAATTCGGTTCAAGAAGTCTACATCGTTTTCAAATCGAGCAAAGATCGAACGCGATGCTTCTACCCTTGCACGCTTTTGGTCAACATTCAAACATTCGGGGATCCATTTTGCAGAAATTTTTCTCATGTCCAAATTGACGTGAACTATATGATGAACGCGTTCGTATGAAATCTTCAAGGCTTCAGATATCCGTTCTAGCCCAATTCGACGGTCTGATAAAATCCTGTCATGAACTGCATCGATATTTTCGGGGACTGACACAGAAACTGGCCTTCACGATCGGTCATCATCTTCTATGGAAAATTTTCCTCTTTTGAAGCTTGCAGTCCAATTTTTCACGGTCGCATACGAAGGACATTGATCACCAAGGGTATTGAGCATATCTTCGTAAATCTGCTCACCTCTTAAACCTTTTAGATACAGGTACTTGATGATGGCTCGATACTCCAATTTTTCGATTTTCACAATTTCGGTGGACATCTTTTTTTTTAATTATTGCGTAACTCTGGTTTACTTTTTTGACGTCGAACTCTACACTGACACTTCTAATAAGTTATTGTTCGTTGATATGGTATCGCAATATTTTGTTTATGCATGGAACTGGTCTAGGCTAACTAGATATCAATACATCCTCGTTTGGGAATTTCAATTGCGGATTCATATGCAGGGTGAATATGGATAGATGCAAAAAATTTAAAGTGGTGATTCCTGCTCAAAAAAAGGGGGGGTATTTCATAAAAACTTTTTTTTTTAGCCCCCCTGCTTTTCCCCCTAAATAATTCATCTGGGTATCCAGAAGGTCTGTATTTCTCAATGAAGGAACGAATCTGCCATGAACCTGCGTCCAGGGAGTGGAGAACTCGAGAAAAAACCGCTCCTTTCCAAAGATTCGATTTCCAGGAGAGTCGTCGACCCCGGAAACTGGAAAGAGCAGGACGCGTGGCATAATCCGTCAGATTAATTCTGAGGAATAGACGAAGACGCCGCATAAGCGAGTTGATGAAGATAGCAACTGTCCCGTAAACAACCGGACGGGTTCGAGCCCGCGCTCAGATAATATTTAAACTCGATATTCGTTCACGTGCCCGGCCCACCCTGATGTATGAGCAGGGAAATTGGATTCCACAAACAAATAGATAAATCAGGAGAGCTTCGATTCGACCCGCACTGAAAAATCTCGATCCCGCTAAAAATATCGCCGTATTATTTTTTCTTATTTCGGCCGCATTTGCGAGATTCTCGGTTTGGGAGAACGTGGAGGTGGGAATTGGGGAGAGTTCTCGTGTTTCTCGAAATCAGGGCTGAATTCGATTGGGAGTGAGCAGCACACGTGTCGTTGCCTCCACGGCCTCCTACTTATTCTTAATGCGGAAAAGCGATCTACGATTTTTTCTGACCGGGGCAAAAATTCATGATTGCGCCCCCCCCCCCCATTTGTTTAATATGTACATACAGGGTGAGTCTTTGACTTGTACATATATTTTAACTGTAGATTCCTCTCATCAAACGAAACACTTTTTTCCCATGCCATTTTTCAAAATTCGGTTTGGTTTGGGAGATACAGGGTGTCAAAAATCCACGAAAAAAACACTTTGCTGTTCATATCTTCGGAACCGTTATTTCAAATGAACTGAATTTTGGTTGATTCTTTACTCTATTCATTGTGCATATTCCTCAATCGAAACTTATTAAATATCTCTCCTAGTTCGAAAGTTACAGGGTGGTCGACTCATGAATTCATGCAAAAACACTATCAAATCACTTGAAAAGGATAAACGGTTCATATTTTCCAAAGAATCAACCATTTTAGAGAATAAAAGTATTCTTATATTTTTTCAATAAAACGCGTCGTTTTCGAGTTATTCCTAAATGTATACGAAGAAATTTGAGGAAAAAACCATGAATTTCATAAAAAATCTGAATGCTTCCCTGAATTAAATATCATCGAATATTGTTTCTTCTCTGGTCTCTTAACAAATTAACAATGTTGTCAATGTTTATCAACTGAATTCCGAGAAGCATGAAATTACACAGTTTATAAGCAAGTTTCTATTAAAAATTTATTGATACCAGTCCTTCAGGAAAATATCTATCTTCTTAACAATATCCTCTTGGAATTTTTAATCGACCCTACACGGTTTTCACATCACATATCACAAGCATCACCTCACACCTGTTTGCTTTATTCTCTGCGAGTAAATAAATAAATGAATTGAATCCATGTAGAAAGGTTATCGCGTTTAAGCGTCGTTCATTTTATCACAGACTGGCTGGCCTGTGATAGTGTGATGAGACACAGAGAACAACGGCTTGTCTTGCGTGGCGGCTACATCGCAGCCGGCAGCGCACCACGACTGGAATTCAGATCGGCGAGAATCAGAACTACTCGTTTGGCATTTCCAAAGAGCAATGCGTAGAAGCCTTTAGCGAAAAGTAAACAAAACTAGTTCTTCCGTTAACGATAGGGGACGTTCTGCTTTCTTGAGTTCGCCTATACCATTTTTTACTGAGAAAATCAACACAATCTGGCATCGTCTTCTCTAGAATTCTGTGATCACTATCATAGAGGAGATGGATTAGGTTAGGTCATTGACCTCGAATCAGATGACTGATTAATGGAGTTAGGATAGGTTAGTGGGAAACTTATTTTTATAAGATAGTTTTAGGGTATCGAGGCAAATATGAACAAATTATTAATGTTTACAAACTAATCTTCAGGATAATCGAAGAAGGAAATTTATTTTGGTGTGAGAAATATGGCATTTCAATTGCAGAAATGATGGAACAAAACTTAGCGTTTTTGTTAGGAAATATCGTGTTTGTAACATTCTTATTCGAATAAGGTTAGTGCTTGAGTATTTTTTAAATGTATCACCCAGAATATCTAATAATCACATCAATTTCAATTGAAAAATATGAACTTTGAGGTGTTTGTAGAGAATAATATCAGGGACGCATTTAGCACAATTTTTTTTTTCAAATGGCTATATCTCTTTAACCGAGCCGAATTCGGAAAAATGGAAAATGAAAAAAAGGTTTCTTTAGGCCTCAAGAATCTACAGTTAAAATATATGTACAAGTCAAAGACTCACCCTGTATATGAATTCATAGAAAGAACAAAAATAAATAATACAAATGAATAATGAAAATAAAAACTGATAATAAGGAAAATATCACAAGGAAAGAAATTGGACTTTTTTCTTCACATAGCATCACGCGGCGTGATTTTCTTTCCGCGAACGCATCTATCAGCTCCTCGAAATCTGTTTCGGAAGCAGTTTTGCATTCTATAGCTAAGATCGAGAGGCCATAGAGACTTTTCTGACTCATTAAGGAACGCAAATAATTTTTTATTATTTTCAATTTGCTGAAACTGCTTTCACATTCACGTCTTGCATACGTGGTAGGCAATGTGCACTATATTCTATATAGGTAACGTCAGCTATACTGACATTATAGGGAAAGCATCTTTCAGATCTTGCCTGTGAAGAATTTGTAGCAGGTCTAATGAAGTCGATCTTTCACTTATTTCAGGAACCAATATTTTGAAAACCGCTAGTTCCTAACAAAAATCAACTGCATTCAAGTCTCTTCAATATTTTTGCGCTAAAAGGGTCCCATTTTCTGCAGATCCTCTTTTTGCATGTTTAAAAGGGCATGGCCATCGAGGAATGAGAAATTCGTATGCAGACTCTCTGCGCTTTCTAATCTTTTTTTTGATTTCTGACAATAATCTATCGAAAACAACCTTAATTTCCTCGGAGAATAAACCAACTAGATCCGTTCTTGACTCATCATCGCACATTTCGTCAACCAGCTTTTTCTCCTTGGAAACACGTTTATTTCTAAGAATTGGCTCCACATCCAATTCTTCTGGAAGAAGATTAGCTTCCGAGATCCAGTTTTCAATGAGTTTTTCTGTCATTCCTTGCAAGATCTCCATAAGACCTTGCATGAACGATAATGAACGTGAAATAACTATATCTCCTTCCTGAATTTCCACGTTGACCATATTGATCTCTCGCAGAATATTATCCCAAATTGTTAGGTTCAGTATGAATCTAAAATCCATCACAGCATGAAGCAAATGACCAGCTTCATAATTGTATTCTGCGACTAGTGAGTGAGGATTCTTTGATTTCTTCCGCAGTCTTCACAACTCCCGGTAAATTATTGAGCAAGGCATTAACAGCTTGATGTTTAGTCCATCCAGTTTGGCAACTTCCTTCAAAATTTGCTTTCGTCCACTCTTTCATAATTGTCCATCGTGTTGAACTAACAAAAAAACAATACAGTTTTTGTACAACACCAAATAAATTTACTGCTTCTGAACATGATAAAGACCAATGGACAAGATTCAGAGAGTGAGAATTCTGGATTGGACTCCTTTATATATATGCAAGCTTGTCAACTTCTAAGAAGTCAATAAAACTTTCCTTTATTTTTAGTGTTATAAGTCTTTGCCTTTATCTCATATCCAGACTACGTTCTTTTTAAATATCGTATGACCTGGGCCCATATTCTCGGCGAGTGATCTTTCGGAGCGTATACGTTTGCCATACATAATAGCACAGAAAACGTATACGCTTCGAAAGATCACTCGCCGAGAATACGGGCCCTGGTTCATTTGTTCTGTGAGAGATACATAATAGTGGAATAGTTGGCCACCTTGATCTCATTAATAATGCTATTCCGAACTTTGGTGGCCATTAAATCGATCATTTCATTTTGCATATTTTTGGGAAGCTAGGATGTTTGTCCTTTTTTCGAGTGGTCAAGATGGCACTTCAGAGTCGGGTCATATTCAATAATAATATTTTTTTCGAGAAAATCAAAAATAAAAAAAATTTAACCTCTGGTTGTTTTTGGCGCTACCTTAAGCTGGCGCCCAGGGCAAGCGCCCCGCTTGCCCCACCCTAGATCCAGGCTTGTACAGAAAAACGTTTTTTACAACCGTGATCTCGAATGGAAGACTACACACACCTAACACCAATAAAAGACAGAGCATTCATTCGTATCGTATGCACAAAAAACGTTCCCAACAACTTTTTAATCAGCCACCTATTATGTGAAATTGTTATTGTGAGCTTCGAAATATGCACCCTGCGGTGAAAACGTCAGGTCATAATATTATTTTATAATTAAAAGGAAACTTGGAAGATAAACAAGACGCCACCTGCATTCGAGGGAAGTGTTGTTGCGATTCATAACCACATTAATTAATTTCGAGAATATCTCCAGCACGTTGAAAACTTGCGCAATATGTGTACGAAACTATTTCGTCGGATCGCAATATCGATGTAGGGTTTGATGAACAAATACCTGCAGAGTTTACGTGTTCAGGTCAGCCGCTGTTTTAGTTAGGTACGTGAACTTTATTCTATTTCAATTTCAATTTAATGTTGGAGTTGGTCAACATGATGCGCTGTGTGGGATAACTAAATTAATGTTCTGCTCTTGTCTTGTCTGTTTTGTGTGATTTTCTCTTGAATAATGCGAGGGATTCTCCAATAAGAAATATACACTACGCAAAAAAATTAACGCACCTTCTGAAAATCTCAATTTTAATGAAAGTTAACTCTACATTGACTTTATAACTTATTTTTTATGTTCTCTCGGGAAGGTTTTGAACGAAACAAGACACATAAATGGAAGAAAAATTCAGGATTTCACCGAATCTTATGTGAAAGAAGAGAAATGAACAATTTTCAAAATACTGAAATGCTGATAAGTGATTTAATACTTGGTATTTCCACCCCTTGCGTTAATTACAGCTCGGCAACGACGGTTCATACTCAAAATGAGTGATCTTAAAATGTTCTGATCTAATCCTTCCCAGATTTCTCCGAGTTGGATTCCTAAGTCATTAAGAGTAGCTGGATGATTTTCTGAACTTCTCAGCCTTCCATTGTGGTTGTCCCAAACCTGCTCAATCGGAATGAGATCTGGACTTCTTGCTGGCCATTCCATTCGAGAGACTTCAACCTCTTCAAGGTACTCCTGAACGATGCGCGCACGATGGAGTCTGGCATTATCGTCCATAAAAATGAATTTTCACCAATGTATGGGGCAAATGGCACTACATGCTCTTCAAGAATGTTCATTATATACTTATCAGCATTCATAGTACCATTATCAACGACCACTAGGTCTGTGTGAGCAGTCAAAGATATTACACCCCATACCATAATCGATCCTCCCCCGAAACCAGTAGTATTAAGGAAATTGCACTGAGCATATCTTTCATGTGGACACAATGGTAGAGGCAGAATCTAGACTCATCTATTATATATATATATATATATGAAGAGAACTCTTTCCCAATCGGCCTCTTCCCAATGGATATGCTCTCTCGCAAAATCCAAACGCACCCTTCGATGGGCTGGCGTAAGAGCTGGGCCTCTTGCCGCGACACGAGGCCTCAAATCGTATTCTCTGAGGCGATTTCTTATTGTCTGAGTGCTAATTTGCACCTCATGAGTTTGCTCAAGCTGATTTTGAAGGAGGCGAGCGGTTGCAAACCGTCGTCTCAACGAAGATTTCCATAATGTGCGTTAATTTTTTTGCGCAGTGTATTTTAAAATTGAGGGGAAATATGAAACGGTGATTATTTCTTTCATACATTATTTTCCTAACGAAGTTAATTGGAAATATGGCTAATTAATAACATATTGAGCGAGTGTTTATAGACTGCTCGATTTGAGAAGCTAATGTACTGAACCAATTAGATGAGTCAATCCATTCTGTTGTAATTTTTCGGATGAGTTGCTCCCCCTCTTAATGCCTTATTAATTGCTAACTTAATTCCGAGACATGTTTCATTTTCGCTTGAACCCGGAAGTAAACAATTTTCGTCCCCTAGTTCTCCCCTACCGTTGATCTTTCACATCGGTTATCGGATTAATGGGTATTTAGGAAGGATTTATTGATTGAACGGAGTTCATGCTGTTTTTTGAAGAAAATGCAACTTCTTCGTGAAAAACATTTTCGTGTCAAACTCTATACTCCGTTCACTTTTATAATGTATCCCCCCATGCACAAAAGATCTTTAGGTCAAGGTGCTTGCGAGTTCAGATGATCTTCCGCCCCTCCTCTAATCTAATCTAATAATGTATCCCAGTTGGCCATGAAATTCTGACACATTTCACTGTGTTAATTTTCAAAATGTTAGGTTATACTCATTTCCCTGTCAGATGAATAAGCAACGTTGTCCTTTCTACATAGAGGTTAGGTTTTAATCGAATTGTTCATTTACTTGGGGAAAATGAACTGATATACCGACTATCAATAGAGGAAAGTCACCAAATATGGAATACCATTTGGTTTTTGGGATATAAAAAAAATTCATTCAATTGAATAAGTTTAATGTTTTTACTAATCAGACATACATTTATATGTAATAATAACAGCCTTTAATCAAATATATTAGTTATCAAATTAAAATCTAACACAAAAACGAAATAACAAATGAGTAACCAAATATGAAATAGGTACCCGATATATGGAATATAAACATGAATCAACATAACAATAACAAAAATGGGCATTAATATCTTTGAGATCAATTAAATGAATATAACCTATCGTGATAAATGAAAGAAGTTTCATAATTACTTGCAAAAGTCACAGATCCAAGTATCAAACTCTGGACCAGCGCAATCATAATGTGCCCAGAGCCCATACATCAAGCATATTCCATAATTAGACACCGACGACTGTCCATATTTTGATTTTTATACTAGTTCAAACTCTTCTAAATATTTTTTCAAGTCACAATATTTTAATGACAAAAGATCACAAAATGGTGAAATAAACATAATACCGATATACTAAATAGTATAACACTTATGTATAAAAACATAACAGCTGGTAATATTCATTTATTACCTTCGAAATTGTCTTCACGACAACAGAACAAAACACGCTGCCACACGTTAAGCGTTCGCGCAACTGACTCGATGGTGTGAGTGCGATAGTTAGTAGACCGAATGAGACAGAAGATGGTCGAATGTTCCAATTATTACTTATAGTCTTGGAGAAATGAAGGTATTCCATATTAGGATACTATTTCATATTTGGTGACTTTCCTCTATTGAGAAACATACAGGGTGTATTTTAAGGTGAGGCTTTTCTTTTGAGACGTGATAGAACTTATCAAAATAAGTCATTTTACCGAAAATTTCTTATATGAAATGTTCAAGTTGAAAAATTAATAAAGAATTTTTGGCATCAATACCCAGAAGATTAGAATGCTAATCAATATAGGATTTCGCCGACTCTAAGAATGACAATCTCAATGATTTATGAATAAGGCGAAACAAAGAGAGTACAGAGATGGAAGAAAGTCCCTCACCCAACAATTATAGTGAGTTCTCTGAATGTTTCCGACTAATCGCGAGTCACAAGTGGAATAAAACTGCATCGCCATAAACACAACTCTAAATTCTCCGAACCGATAAGAAACAGAACCATGTTAACGATAATTGGCTGAACAGCATCCACGTGACAGGAGATGAGATTCCGCAGACGGATTAGAAGTTCTAAACCCCAAGAAAATCAACGTATAATAAAGCGCGACGCGCCAGAGCAGCTCGTATCTTATCGTTCTCCTTGCACAGAATCAAAACAGCCAAAATTTACGTCGCAATTTCCATAATCCGGAAAACAGGCTAGAGTCCGTGTAAGCAGACCGAATTTGGAACACTTCCTTTCTGAAGTATTCATGCGGGGAGAATGGATTGCAGTTTCTGGTAACCTGCCACCGATATTCGATAACGTACAAGAATGTAATATATGGCAGCTGTGGATATTGTAAACCCCCAGATAGATCCTGTTCGGGCGCAAAAATCCGATGGCCAGGCCAACTGCCTGGAGGGAGAATCTACGGCAGTTGTGAATGGATTTTTAGGTCTGGGAGTTGGATAGAACTAGTATCTATCGATTGCGAAGTCCTGGAATACCTATTCCAGTATGGGATTCCAATGGCGTCTTCATTCCGAAGTGAAATACTCTCTTCGCTGGGAACGCTTTGTTCGAGAATGGATAACAACAGTGTTTCCGATACTTTTCGGGAAGATGTTGTGCAGTTCTACCACCAGTTCACCAAAAAAGTTGAGATTTTCGATATCGATTTTATTATGCTCTGAGATACTTGGGATAATGCTGATTAACAATATATAAACAAAATGTACATAGGATCACAGGAGCGGGAGCTATGACGATTCGAAATTTCGATTTTTCTAAAAAATGCCATTTGACAGGTGAAAATCTAAACTATGATAGATAGCGACTTGAATTTGTTTTTATCGAGTAGAGCGCCCTCGAAAACCTACATTTTTATACCAAACATGTCGATATAGGCCTTGTAACTGTCGAATTTGTGATGTTTTATTTTTCATATAGTGATTACTTGGCGATGACAAATATGGTGTTTTTGGGGGGTCTTACCCCTTTGGCATTTTTCACCAAAAAAGTTGAGATTTTCGATATCGATTTTATTATGCTAAGAGATACTTCGGGCAATGCTGATTAACAATATAGAAACAAAAAGTGGATAGGATAAGGGGAGCGGGAGCTATGACGATTTGAAATTTCGATTTTTTGAAAAAATGCCATTTGGCAGGTGAAAATCTAAACTATGATAGATAGCGACTTGAATTTGTTTTTATCGAATAGAGCGCCCTCGAAAACCTATATTTTGATACCAAACATGTCCATATAGGCCTTGTAACAGTCGTTTTGATGATGTTTTTTTTTTTCATTTTTCATTTTAGAGTTTTGTTCAGACGCTCAGAGCACTCAAAGTATAGGCATTACTGATCAGCCTTATTGGTATTCTGCATGATTCGAATGGGTAGTAGATCGTCAAGATCGAAAAACGACTTTGGATTCGCCAGGCATTCCTTGGTGATGACAAATATGGTGTTTTTGGGGGGTCTTACCCCTTTGGCATTTTTCACCAAAAAAGTTGAGATTTTCGATATCGATTTTATTATGCTAAGAGATACTTCGGGCAATGCTGATTAACAATATAGAAACAAAAAGTGGATAGGATAAGGGGAGCGGGAGCTATGACGATTTGAAATTTCGATTTTTTGAAAAAATGCCATTTGACAGGTGAAAATCTAAACTATGATAGATAGCGACTTGAATTTGTTTTTATCGAATAGAGCGCCCTCGAAAACCTATATTTTGATACCAAACATGTCCATATAGGCCTTGTAACAGTCGTTTTGATGATGTTTTTTTTTCCATTTTTCATTTTAGAGTTTTGTTCAGACGCTCAGAGCACTCAAAGTATAGGCATTACTGATCAGCCTTATTGGTATTCTGCATGATTCGAATGGGTAGTAGATCGTCAAGATCGAAAAACGACTTTGGATTCGCCAGGCATTCCTTGGTGATGACAAATATGGTGTTTTTGGGGGGTCTTACCCCTTTGGCATTTTTCACCAAAAAAGTTGAGATTTTCGATATCGATTTTATTATGCTAAGAGATACTTCGGGCAATGCTGATTAACAATATAGAAACAAAAAGTGGATAGGATAAGGGTAGCGGGAGCTATGACGATTTGAAATTTCGATTTTTTGAAAAAATGCCATTTGACAGGTGAAAATCTAAACTATGATAGATAGCGACTTGAATTTGTTTTTATCGAATAGAGCGCCCTCGAAAACCTATATTTTGATACCAAACATGTCCATATAGGCCTTGTAACAGTCGTTTTGATGATGTTTTTTTTTCCATTTTTCATTTTAGAGTTTTGTTCAGACGCTCAGAGCACTCAAAGTATAGGCATTACTGATCAGCCTTATGGGTATTCTGCATGATTCGAATGGGTAGTAGATCGTCAAGATCGAAAAACGACTTTGGATTCGCCAGGGATTCCTTGGTGATGACAAATATGGTGTTTTTGGGGGGTCTTACCCCTTTGGCATTTTTCACCAAAAAAGTTGAGATTTTCGATATCGATTTTATTATGCTAAGAGATACTTCGGGCAATGCTGATTAACAATATAGAAACAAAAAGTGGATAGGATAAGGGGAGCGGGAGCTATGACGATTTGAAATTTCGATTTTTTGAAAAAATGCCATTTGACAGGTGAAAATCTAAACTATGATAGATAGCGACTTGAATTTGTTTTTATCGAATAGAGCGCCCTCGAAAACCTATATTTTGATACCAAACATGTCCATATAGGCCTTGTAGCAGTCGTTTTGATGATGTTTTATTTTTTCCATTTTTCATTTTCGAGTTTTGTTCAGATGCTCAGAGCACTCAAAGTATAGGCGATACTGATCAGCTTCATAGGTATTCTGCATGATTCGAATGGGTAGTAGATCGTCAAGATCGAAAAACGACTTTGGATTCGCCAGGCATTCCTTGGTGATGACAAATATGGTGTTTTTGGTGGGTCTTACCCCTTTGGCATTTTTCACCAAAAAAGTTGAGATTTTCGATATCGATTTTATTATGCTAAGAGATACTTCGGGCAATGCTGATTAACAATATAGAAACAAAAAGTGGATAGAATAAGAGGAGCGGGAGCTATGACGATTTGAAATTTCGATTTTTTGAAAAAATGCCATTTGACAGGTGAAAATCTAAACTATGATAGATAGCGACTTGAATTTGTTTTTATCGAATAGAGCGCCCTCGAAAACCTATATTTTGATACCAAACATGTCCATATAGGCCTTGTAACAGTCGTTTTGGTGATGTTTTATTTTTTCCATTTTTCATTTTAGAGTTTTGTTCAGACGCTCAGAGCACTCAAAGTATCGGCGATACTGATCAGCCTTATGGGTATTCTGCATGATTCGAATGGGTAGTAGATCGTCAAGATCGAAAAACGACTTTGGATTCGCCAGGCATTCCTTGGTGATGACAAATATGGTGTTTTTGGGGGGTCTTACCCCTTTGGCATTTTTCACCAAAAAAGTTGAGATTTTCGATATCGATTTTATTATGCTAAGAGATACTTCGGGCAATGCTGATTAACAATATAGAAACAAAAAGTGGATAGGATAAGAGGAGCGGGAGCTATGACGATTTGAAATTTCGATTTTTCGAAAAAATGCCATTTGACAGGTGAAAATCTAAACTATAATAGATAGCAACTTGACTTTGTTTTTATCGAATAGAGCGCCCTCCAAAACCTATATTTTGATACCAAACATGTCCATATAGGCCTTGTAACAGTCGAATTTGTGATGTTTTATTTTTTCCATTTTTCATTTTCGAGTTTTGTTCAGAGGCTCAGAGCACTCGAAGTATAGGCGATACTGATCAGCCTTATGGGTATTCTGCATGATTTGAATGTGTGGTAGATCCTCAAGATCGAAAAAATACTTTGGATTCGCCAGGGATTCCTTGGTGATGACAAATATGGTGTTTTGGGGGGGTCTTACCCCTTTGGCATTTTTCACCAAAAAAGTTAAGATTTTCGATATCGATTTTATTATGCTTAGAGATACTTCGGGCAATGCTGATTAACAATATAGAAACAAAAAGTGGATAGGATAAGAGGAGTGGGAGCTATGACGATTTGAAATTTCGATTTTTCGAAAAAATGCCATTTGACAGGTGAAAATCTAAACTATAATAGATAGCAACTTGAATTTGTTTTTATCGAATAGAGCGCCCCCGAAAACCTATATTTTGATACCAAACATGTCCATATAGGCCTTGTAACAGTCGAATTTGTGATGTTTTATTTTTTCCATTTTTCATTTTCGAGTTTTGTTCAGACGCTCAGCTTTATGGGTATTCTGCATGATTTGAAGGTGTAGTAGATCCTCAAGATCGAAAAACGTGTTCATGCCTTTCACGCTTAAAATTAAAGGACATAATCTCTCACTGAATCTCTCTAGCCTGATAGCGAAAAGACTTCATCTGGTTTCATATCAACTGCATGAACTAATTGAACTCATTCTGGAGCACTTTTTCATTCCACTCACGTTAATTTTCAACCTTGTTCATCCTCCCGCACACATTCAAAATTCTATCAGACGCAATTGTTGGGCACCACAAACTGCCGATCCGAATCAACGAATTATTTTTGTCCTGCAACGTAGAGTGAACGAAAACAACATCAATTAAAACGTGTACTTTAATTTAATGCTATCATTCATAATGAACCCTTGTGCAGTTTCTCATTTCAGAATCAAAACAGTAGGCGGTTTACGGCAAACATCGTCCATTTCAGTGTTGTTTCATCAACGTTAACTAGATTGAGTAAACAGTTTTACAGTCAGCTAACAATGATTCCAAATTAGTCTCGATTTCTGATTCATTACGGCCTTCTGTGGTCTTCCTGAAAAACTAACAATTGTGTTTACTCAGTTACCGGCTATCACATTCCTGGCTCACTATCGAAATCTCAGCCATTATGCAGACCTATCTTTTTTCGAAAATGTTCAACTTTCATCGTGGAATTCCCACTGTTTCCTTGCATAGCAAAGACTTATACTGGAAATACTCATATTCATCACAACAGCTTCAAATTCATTTGTACAGACTATTTCTTTGAAATTAAATTATTTCCAAGTTCGAATGCAAAGGCCAATTCTCTCAGGTATAGACCGATACAATTCACTGACAACTCTGACTAAATTCGTCTTCAAAGTAATGAAAAATGAATAATGATAATCCTTGAGCATGAGCCCCCAATTGTGAGGGAATAAAATTGCCAGTAAAATATTCAAATGGCGGACATTACGAATAAATTGGGGGATTCGTGAAAATAAAACATGAATCCTAATGGAATGATCACAGTAAAACCGCTTTGTAGCATGGAGTCTTGCTAGCTCTAGCACATATACGTGATAATGTGGAACAAGGTTGTCTCTCGAGTCGGATAATAAGAAAAACAGAGAGTTCCCTCCAGACCAGAGAAACACTGAACTGGAGGAAATATTCCTCGTTGGAATTTTTATTTTTTCGGATAAAATAATATCCGAATGGAGACTTGAATTGAATAGCGAGACATTTTCAAGATTGTAACTTTCAGAGCTGAACTGCCACACGAAAGTTGAAGGAATTCTTTATTTCATACGATGAGAAATTATTTCCGCTAAATACAGGGTGAGTCTTTGACTTGCAGATATATTTTAACTGTAGATTCCTCTCATCAAACGAAACACTTTTTTCCTATACCATTTTTCAAAATTCGGTTTCGTTTGAAAGATACCGGGTGTCAAAAATCTCCGACAAAACAATTTCCTGTTCATATCTGCGGAACCGTTATTTCAAATAAACTGAATTTTGGTTGATTGGTTACTCTATTCATGGTGCATATCAAAACTTATTCGAAATTTTCCCTGGTATGAAAGTTACAGCATAGCCCACTCATAAACCGACGAAAAATACGATAAAACCATTTGAAAATAACAAACGGTTCATATTTTCGAAAGAATCAATCATTTCAGAAAATAAAAGTATTTTTATGTTTTTTCAATAATACGCGTCGTTTTTGAGTTATTCCTAATTTCACCCGAAAAAATTTGACGAAAAACTCAAAAGTCATAAGAATAATCTGAATGCTTCCCTGCAATTTTAATATCACAGAATGGCTGAAATTCATAAACTCTTTGATTATCTATACAAATTAACAATGTTGTCAGAATGTTTATTAACTTTGTCAAGACTAAAATGTCAATGAAATACAAAATTCGGATATTAATGATGAATGTCCCATACAAACCACGTATTGAATTGAAATCAATGCAAAATTAATACTTAACCCTACGGCCTACACGATCTGTGGCGATGTTTCTATTCAAACAATATCCTCTTGAAATTTTATAAACTCGACACTACACGGTTGTTATCACATCAATTCACTTTCAGTGAATTTTTTTCACATCACCGTTTGCATTCTTCTCTGTACTCTGTAAATAAATGAATCGACCTTTGAATATAGTCTTAGAAATCGACAAATCTCAGTCCATCACTACGCTATACGCTATACAACAACCACAGACCAACTGTTCGGTCTGTGGAACAACGGTTCGTCTTGCGCAACGTTATAGGCGACTGAAATTAAGATCGTAGCGCTCTATCGGCAAGAATCAGAACATTTCCAAAGTGGAACGACAAGACGTCATCAGCCAAAAAAAAAAAACAAATCTAGTGCCTTTGCGTTAGTTCATACGAGAAACATAGGGGACGTACTGCTTCCACGTGAGAAAATCAACGCAATCTGGCATCGTCTTCTCAAACGTTCTATGATAGCCAAGGGCGGATATAGATGTTTTTCATGGGAGGGGTAATAACGATCATGGGGGGGGTTATAACCATTGAAAACCAATAAATCAGGTACATAATGTATGAAATATTGTATGTGCACCACCTTTTCTACGTTAAAAAATAATGTGAGTGTATGCATCACACCCTTGCCCTAAAATGGATATTTTAAGAGTTAATATCCACTTTAGGGCAAGGGTGTGATGCATACACTCACATTATTTTTTAACGTAGATTCAATATCTGCCATAAAAAAATGGGGTTTTAATTTAAAAAAATTGATTTTTCACGATTTTGTCATCCCTAACTTTGAAAGCGATTTTTTCACCCCCTGTATCATGAATCGCGATTTCGATTTTCAAAGTGGATAGGTACATCAATCTTACATCTTGAAAATCCCAAAAATGAAAATTTTCCATCCAAAAACCTCGAAGTTATTCTTGTTTCAGCGGAGCTCTATTTTCGATTTTTTTTTCGAATTTTCCCGCTCAGAGAGAATTTTCCAACCAAAACTGAAAAATGTTACATCAAAATAACTTGAAATTTTTTAAGGAATCTATTTCTGCAATTAAAAAATTGTGTTCTAATTCAAAAAACGGAAAATGACGTCATTTCCGGAAAAAACCGGAGGTGCTCATGCCTTGAAAATATTTAAGATTTCATCAGCATCGTGAAATACTTATAAGTGCTGAATTTCATGAAAATACGTTCAGTAGTTTCCCGTATAAATATGGGTGAGGTTCCTCGTGAAAGACCCTGTATAGACAACATCAAAACGTTACACAGTTCATTGAGTTCTAATTTTGATACTTCTTCGTTATTTGTCACGCATCACGCAACAATGTTTTGCAACTGGTTTGCTCCTGACAAATCAGTGCAAGAATTGACAGAGGAACATTTCCATTTTTCCTTGAATTTTTTATTTAATTTTGTTTCAAGGACTGGGAGTTTTCAGAAAAAAAAAAAGAAAACTCGAAAAATTCAGTATATTTATGAATATTATTAAACAGAGAGATCCAGGAGCGAATAGCATTTTTCTCTTTCATTACCAATATGAATTTATTTTATATTATATCGAATCGAATTCAAAATTTTTGATATAACATACCTATGCCAACTTACAATTTCTTTTCCGAATAAAATAAACTCACTATCAATATTTCCTGAAAAAAGTGCTCAGGGCTCGAAATGTCGAATAACCTTCACAAAGTGCTTAGTATTCGCGAGCCTTTTGTGAAAATAAGTGCTTTGTGCTCGAGACTTGGGAGCCTTTTTATTCAAGTGTTTAGTGCTAAGTGCTTAGTGCTCGAAGCACTTTTCTTCAGTGCTCGTCACAGCTCTGCTCTACCATAACCCTGTATATTAATAACTGTTTTTTAACTAACTGTGTCTTTGTTTTGCAGGTATGAATTCACCACCATCAAAGGTCTCAATGAATTATGGGTAAGCAATCAGAATGTCGTCACTTGAAACTTTTAAAAATTAGCTGGGCACCAAGGAAAATTCGGGAACTGTCTTTGCATTGGCGTATTTAAGGGGGGGAATGCACACCCTCTAACACTAAAACGAATGTGTCCAATTCGGCTCACTGTATACTTTTGGTTGAATCTTATAAGTGTCTCAAGAATGTTTTATTCGATATTTATTTTCGAACGGAAAATTCCCTTGTGTGCACCATAAAAATCGAACAAAGGATCGCGTAGCCTACGACCGCGAAATAAAAGCATGCAATGTTCACTTTACAGCCACAATCATTAGTCATTAATGATAATTGTAGGCGTTAAAATTACAGGCACATTCCCTGTTCGATGCGGCCTCCAATAACTAAATAATTTACGACAGTATGCCTTTTATGTCTGGAATTTATATCAGCGTAATTTTCCAAAATTGTATGGCTCGTATTGCTTCTCAACAAACGGTTATGTCCCCCACGTTATGGGGCAATTGAATGGAATACAGAAATGTGTAGCGTTTCATACCGCCTACAATAGTTTGCCGAAATTCCAATACCTGCGGTTGTTAAGCCGACTGCAATTGATTGGATCCCAGAAATGGGGGTTATAATTGATGATTTCGCACTGTTGGATGGGATTTCAATGAAAGAGAGGCTCAGAAATGGGTAGAAACGATGGGTATCGATGAATCTGAATGCTTAAACTGAGGCTACGAATTCGGGAACTGAAAATATTGAGTATCTCATAAACCCCTCTGTGAATTCAACAACCTGGACTAGGAGGGCTGAAAGAGGATGTAGGACTAGGAGAGTCTTTGACGGTACTATTCCTTCAGATATAAAAACCTTTTCTCTTGGTATCTCAACAAACATAAACGATACTTGTTCTCAAGAAATCAAACATTCGAAAAGATCTGCATACCACATGCAGAGGAAATGTTCAAACTTGATTACCAAACATTCATCTTCATTGGTTTTGAAGTCTGAATGGAAAAACCAATTAATCACCGATGAATTTTCACCCAGCTCAAACCAAAGCTTCTGGATGAATACCAATAGAGTGGGATTTTCTATGATCATCGCATCGCTAATGAGATACAATAAGGGGATTAACCAGCAAGAGCTGCTGGGGACGTGAAGTTAGCCATAATTACGCTTTTTCCCTGGGGTCCATAATGAGTCTGAGTAGGCGAATGCAAATTTCTAATCAGAGAACCTAATATAGCAGCACGATATTGTTTTTTTATCGACAACAAAATTTACTGCTCCACAAGAGTTAGGGATATCGTATTCAATCGTTTTTAAAAGTATGTAATCTTCAGGAAAATCGCTGTAAAATCATTTAAAACTCAATAACAACTTGAATCGATCCAATAAAAATCAGTATGAGACATTTCGTCAATCTGGTCGCCTTTTTTCTGAAGTTTGGTTCTTTGCATATGCTTCATGAATGTTCTTATTTTGAAATGAAGTCAGTTTATCAACGGCTTCGATTTGAAACGAGTTTTCTGAAAATGCCAAGACGTAAATTTACAAACGCTGAGGCCAATCTATCGGAATGCTACAGGGTGGCCTAACTCAGGTTGTTGTAGCGGAAAGGCTAAGTCAGCCACATTGTGATATCTCGACTTTGGAATAGGTTCAGGGAGACAGGTTCCGTGTTGGAAAGACCAAGGCTTGGTGGGCGACGAAAAACAACACCTGCTCAGGATCGCTTCATCACCGTTTCGGCGAGAAGAAACCCTACATCTACGTGCTACGGAATACTCTTCAAAATGCAGATGGGGTCCAAGTTTCCATCGACACTATCAGACGACGTTTGAGAGAGGTGAATCTAGGTTCTAGACGTCCATTAAGAGGAGTTCCATTAACACGTGACCATAAGCGTCAAAGACTGGAATGGGCAAGGAACATATCAATTGGAACGATCAATGGCGTAGTGTCCTTTTCACTGATGGATCCAGATATGGACGATTTTCAGATTCTCGAAGAAGAAGGGTATGGTCAATCCCACGCATACCCCGTAATCTTCGCTATGTCCAAGAAGTCCATCCATTCCGAGGTGTTAGTGTTATGTTATGGGCCTGGATATGTTTCAACAGGCGCACAGATCGACACATTTTTCCTGGGAATATGACCGCCTTACACTATAGGGAGCATGTCATTGACAATGTTGTGCCATTATCACGCTGCTATAGGTGAAACTTTTCAATTTCTAGACGATAACGCTAGACCGCACCGTGCAGCCATAGTTGAGAATGCGCGCGATGAGCTTGGTATTCCACAATTACCAATAACTCCGCACTCACCAGATTTGAATTGCATAGAACATGCATGGGATATGCTCCAAAGAAGATTAGATAATCATCAAACCTACCTCAGAATCCTTAAATGATCTGAGAGAGCTTCTGCCCCTTTTATGAAACCAAATTCCTCAAGAAATGTTCAACAACCTCATGTGTAGTATGCAGAGATGTCAAGCTGTTATTGATGCCCGTGGAGGCCATATATTGTATTGTATTGATAGTCTTAAAATGCTTGAATTCTCTGGGAATAAAATTTCGTTATTTTACAGGCTAAAATTAATTTGCAACTTGAAATCATATTGATATGAATTTTCATCACAAATTATTTTAACTATATTTTTTTGCAATTTCAGTCAATATTCCTTACTCATGTGGAGCAGTTTATATCCTCAGAGAATTCCCTGAATTTTACGTAGGTTTGTTTTCAATTTTGTACCCAGGCTAGCCCACATCTTTTGATTGGCAAAAAATCTCAAAGGACACATCAATTTGAAGGTTTTGTTCTGTTCAAAAGTTGTCACAAAGTAAAATTGCAAATGCAATATTTGTAGAGATAAGTTGTACTCTTCAGTTCTGATTGCCAATTATTGCAACATGTTCGTTTCTGCATGTTGTTCCACATCAGATTAATTAACCCTATCCGAACGTTTCATTTTTTTATTCTAGACGAAAATTCATCACCCCTTTGAGTTCCGTTGTTGGCAAGGTTGTTACACGAAAATATTCAAAGCAGTGTAAATATTGATTGAAAACGTAATCAACAACGCAGTATGTAAAATGGAAGATAATGTTTAAAGCCTGTAGCCGTATAGATTGCCGCATAAAAATAATTCATAGCTGATGAAAACTGGCAATAAAATATGCCGAACTCAGATTATCGTTATATGGGAGATAGTGCGTTTCGAAAAATTGATGTGCCGTTTGATATTATCCGAAAATAAAAGGGCATCGGAAGAGTCGGAGATTACACTGAATTTGTTGGTCCATTCGAGTGGCATTAAAGGCAGGAAATCGTGTTACGGTTGCTTTGATGTTCCGAATTTTTCCTATATAGAATTTTCACCTAATCCCTTTGACTTATCGACATTGACGGAAATTATTTCTGCGAGACCCCAGAGAATTTTTATCCATCCTTCCTTTGTATGTTGTCCTTTTGTGGAAATAAAAGAGAGATCAATCTTCCAGTTTTTTTTTTATCTGGAGGACAATAATTGGAAATAACACATTGGGAAATGTACGAATTTCGTTTATACGGGGTGTTTCCAAATTGGACGTTAATCTTCGAGAAGGTACTGTTACTTGAGCCATATTTATTGATAATTTTTCTACGTTGACCGAGTTTGATTATAATTTCGGATTGTTTTCATCAAAAGAGGATATGATATGTATGAAAAAAGCAAAACTATGCTGTATTACATGCTGAAAAAGAATAAGTATGATTTGGGAGTTGGCATATGAAGGAAAGAACTCAATTTCTAATAGCAATATGCCTGCAACTTTAGAATTCCACAATTTCTGTATGTAATTTCAAATTATTGAATAAAAAAGAGTTTTTTCAATATCGTTTTTCGTATATTTTTAACAGCCCCTTCAAATGTGGGAAAACAAGTTGCCGCACCCTGTTCAATCAGAGACTTACCCTGTTTATTCCACATCAAAAATCGTTTTCATTTCACTGAATATAAAATAAACATCGAAAATCGTATAAATAAATCAATACGCACCAGTTGAACAAACATCATTAATGTCCGATTATATTATATTATTCCAATCCATCATTTATGTATCAACATATGCTATATTTTAAATCGATGATTGTTCGTCACTAGGGAGAAGATGGAGGAAATAATAATTGAATAAAACTGACCAAACAACGCTGTATTTATCCGGCACTGATTGAGTTCATTGAAAACAGTTTGCGGCCTGAGTGTTATTCATATTTTACCCACGTACGTAAAATAAAATAATTTGGAATTGGGAATTCAGTTGGAAGAGTCCAAATCGTATTTATTCTTTTCACAGCTGGTAGAATCGTTTTCAGGATATGCATTCAGTTTTTCGTCCTTTTATGGAAGTATATTCATTGAGCCACGCACAATGTATAGCGAATTCGCTTTTTAGTTTTGTTATTTCAAATTCAAAACCCTGAAAATGATGAGGAGAGAAAACGGATCGATTTTTTTGCAAATGACGTATCATTTTCCACTTATTTCAATCATACCGCTCCATATCTAGCGAGCGCTTCTCGTCAGTTAATACCGTGACAAAATAAGCGCACAGGGCTTTGGATTGTTTGCATACCATTAAAACGACCGTTTCTCGATGATGAATCGACTGGTCCAATATCTATAGAGAACGTTGTGATATGTAGCCGGGCTAGAATACTGCGTGACATTTGAATAGACAGCGATAATCATTTCTTGCACCGAAAGATTTATAATTGAAACGCTGGCATTATCTGTAAACAACGGCACCAGAGCATATAAATATTGTGACATGAATAGGGAATGTGACCCTGTCGCAATGCTAGGGTTGATATTGACGCCATTGACGGAATTTACATTCAATTAGGAATATGATGGGGATTCTGAAGAGTTGTATGTCATCTGAAAGAGGACATACAAATTGGCAAAGTAAATAGCGGTTCTATTGGAAAATAAAATAGTTCTCTTGGATTAACTAAGGTTACATGATTATGACGTGTCAGAACAAAATTCTCTAAATCAATAAATATTTCAATACAATACAATATTTCATCGAACACTGAAATCATGCGTTTTCATTGAAACATCCTTCAGTTTGAAATTACAGAATGGCGAATGCGGTGGGTGCTTCAATATCATTACATAGTATGAATGTACCTATGTATGCTTGAATCTTCAAAACTACGCGACGGATTTTGAAACGCTTTTCTTTAATAGATAAAGTGATTCAAGAGAAAGGTTTATACAGAGTGTAACAGCCAAATGGAATAAATTCGATAACGAATAAATGAGGGCGTGTTGGGAAAATCGCTCGGACATGCCGATTTGTAATTTTAAATGCGCATATGTTTCAAGAAAATAATATTATATAGGGTGTTCCATGTGACCGTGGCCAATACCAACTTTCTTATTTCGAATGCAATTCCCTGTATATTATTAATTTTTGGATTCTTCAGAGAATTCTAGACCCAATTCATGCACAATGTCCTATACCTATCTTTAACTATTTCGGAAGTATTGAGTGTTTTCAGATTTGTTGCGAAAATCAAAGTTTCAAATAAAAATTATTTTATTTCACAAATTCGGTACATTACACTTAAAACCTAATAAGTAATACTGATTATTTCTTAGGTAATTATTAAAAAAAACAAAAAAAAAACATAATTGTCATGCAAACAGACAATTTAATTGTAAAAACAAACTAAGGTAATTCCAACAAAGGCTATGAGAATAAACAAATCAGATTTTGTTTTTTTTTTTTAATTTCTTCCCAGTAATGGTTTTTGCTTACTTTCTTCATATCAAGAGGTAAATGGGAAATAAGTATTGAGTGTAATGTATCGAATTTGTGAAATTAAATAATTTTCATTTAAAATGTTAATTTTTGTAAAAAATCTGAAAACACTTATTTCCGAAAAAGTTGAAGATAGGTATAGGGCATTGTACATGAATTATATCTAGAATTTTCTGAAGAATCCAAAAAATAAATAATATACAGGGGGTTGCATTCGAAATAAGAAAGTTGGTATTTGCCACGGTCGCATGGAACACCCTATATAATTTTATTTTCTTGAAAAATATGCGCATTCAATATTACAAATCGACGTGTCCGAGCGTTTTTCCTAACACCCCCTCATTTATTCGTTATCGAATTTATTCCATTTGGCTGTATGTATGATACATGCATAATGTTGTAGAGAAACACTGATGAATTTACAGGGTTCTAATATGAAATTTTTTTGAGTTCCTTCTTGCTTGCATGAAATGTCTGATCAATTTTATCTTGTCACTTGTTTGGGTTTCTAAGAAAAAAATATTTTGGGGTGTCATCTTTAGAGGCTTCATCTAAACAGGAGTGGGGGGATTGAAAAAAGATTTGATGGGAAAAACCCGCCCTATGTTTTGACAAGGAATCACCCCCCAACTTTTTCTGACCAGAAAACTCTTCATGTACATATTTCATGAAGAAATTGTTTTTTTCTGTAGAAAAAACAAAATCCCCAACTTTCAACGATAGGTCGTCGATGGAATACAAAAACGTTGAAGTTGATTACTTCGACATAAAAACCCACCACTACGTCATCATCAAACTGTCTGCCTTCTCCAAAAAAAGGCGTGTTCTTCCAGCTTAACAGCAATTTCATAAAGACAAGTGCATCATCCACTAAAACGGAGCTGTTCAACTCGAAATCCGTTATACCACAGACACTTTACGGCATCATAACTCCTTTCGCCCAACAAAGCATTATGAACAGATCCCCATATTTGAATTCATCTCACCTTGCATACCTCCTCCCGAAAGAATGGAGTCAGAAAACTTCGGGCGAATCCTAAAGTTTAAAATATGCGGTCGTTAAAATAGTTGAGATGCTCGATATATCAAAAGTTTCGGAAATTTTATGATGGAAACTTTGATGCATGAGTCCGCTCACTTCATTCCATATTACATTTTCATTAGGTTTCGTGCATTCGCCGTAGCTCACCCTGTGTACGTGATGCTGCCAAAAATTTCGAGATACGTTTCCTGCAGAGAAGTGAATGATGAGAAGTGTCACTGTTAAAGATTCACATTGCTCGAGGAAGCTACTGAACCAGTTGCGGTTTAAACCAACATAGAATTGAAGGACCGAAAATTCTTCGTTCCACATATAACTTAAGCAATGCACAGCGGCCATCACTCGAATGTGAAACTATCGAAGAACATCGAAATCGCAGAGGCCGATAGAGCTCTTTCATTCTTCTTTATGGACAGTGCTATTCATTGGACCTAATCTTTCAAGGATGTGTTATTTTGGCAAAATGAGAAATAACTGTTGTGAATTTCAATCAACAAACTTTTCAAGTGGGCAGCCTTGTACTTCGAATCACTAATTCAAGGAGATTAACTTCGAAATGATCGAATCCTAGTAGGTTTTAGGTATTTCCGGAAAGACATCGGGTTGAACGTTCTGAAAATCTCTCCCGCAATTTTCATAACGAAGGCACCGATTCTTCAAACGAAATTGAACATAATCCCGACATCAATAATACATAAAAGAAATTTCACATTCAAATTGCCTTTCACAAACGTCCAGTGCCGTAATTGGTTAGAAAACGAGAGAAGCGCATGAGTTTCAATGGCTTCCTTTGCGCTTTATGAAAAGGGACTTGATAGGCTCGGATTTTTTAGCAGATATGTTGTATGAATCAACATTCTGAGCCATTAATATTTATGGGACGTCACGACGCTTTCGTTGCTGCCATATAGGAGATGAATAACATGTTACCCTGAATAACATCGTTCGTATGTAGTAAAGCTCGACTCAGAGGATGCTGAGAAATAATATAAAGGGTAGATATTTCATTTTTTCGAGTTGACTATCTTCGTGAAAATTAATTTATCGAATACGCATATGGACAGTTTGAAATGGCAGATTCTTTGCTGGGAAGCTTTGTGACACTCTATCTGATGGCATGTCAAATTGACTGTCCTAGGCGGAGAAAGAACTTTTCGATGATTCTGTCAGTCGAAAAATGACGTTGTTATCATACGATTGGAAATAGAAGTAATGGAACACTTTTTCTACAACCGTACTGTAGAGGAAAGTCACCAAATATGAAATAGTATCCTAATATGGAATACCTTCATTTCTCCAAGACTATAAGTAATAAACGCAACACTCGACCATCTTCTGTTTCATTCGGTCTACTAACTATCGCACTCACACCATCGAGTCAGTTGCGCGAAGGCTTAACGTGTGGCAGGCGTGTTTTGTTTTGTTGTTGTGAAGAAAATTTTAAAGGTAAGTAATAAATGAGTATTACCAGCTGTTACGTTTGTATACATAAGTGTTATACTATTTAGTATATCGGTATCATGTTTATTTCACCATTTTGTGATCTTTTGTCATTAAAATATTGTGACTTGAAAAATATTTAGAAGAGTTTGAACTAGTATAAAAATCCAAATATGGACAGTCGTCGGTGTCTAATTATGGAATATGCTTGATGTATGGGCTCTGGGCACATTATGATAGCGCTGGTCCAGAGTTTGATACTTGGATCTGTGACTTTTGCAAGTAATTATGAAACTTCTCTCATTTATCACTATATGTTATATTCATTTAATTGATCCCCAAGATATTAATGTCCATTTTTGTTATTGTTATATTTCATATATGGGTACCTATTTCATATTTGGCTACTCATTTGTGATTTTGTTTTTTGTGTTAGATTTTAATTTGATAACTGATATATTTGATTAAAGGCTGTTAATTACTACATATGAATGTATGACTGATTAGTAAAAACATTAAACTGATTTCATTATTATGCCTAATTGGATAAGGATTAATGCTGTATTGCTTGACATAACTTCCTAATAATAAGCCATTTTTCCCGTAAAATGTGAAGGATAAAAAATGGTTATTGTGGGTTATCGAGATAGACATAATTATTATACCATCGCGGACTTTTTTGTTGACCTTTTTTAGGAGTACAATACCGAGTACATAATTTTGATTTATCTCGTGGGGTTCAGTCAGCGTTTGCAGTGTAAGCGCAAAAAAATGTGTTTATTTACGACATCATATTAGAAACTAGTATATTCATAGGTGTTTCTCTTCAATATTATGCATGCTTCATAAATATAAACCTTCCTCTCGAATCACTTTATCTATTGAAAAAAAGCGTTTCAGAATCCGTTGCGTAGTTTTGAAGATTTAAGCATACATAGGGACAGACAGCGAAAGCGAGTTTGTTTTATACCACACTGCGCAAAAAAAATAACGCACATTATGGACATCTCAAATTTATTCTACAACTGAAGGTGTTCTCAATGATAATTATTTTTATCAGAATTATGCATGCATATGTTATCCACTCTCAACGGTTGTCTTCAATACTGATGTTTTCTCCCAGCAGGAATAAAAAAAGATGATATTATTCTAAAATCAGTTGTTCTCGATCAATTCTAGTGATCAATAGTTTTCTTTCGTTTGATTTTCTACACTCGATCGCTATGCAACGCGAAACACGCAATTTGACCCAAGAGGAATGTGCCCAAGCGGTAGTTTTGCGAGAAGAAGGGTAGACATACACAAGAATTGCAGAAAGGTTTGGAGTTTCCCATACAAGTGTGTCCAGAATGTTGCAGCGATTCAGGGAGACAGGTATGAATGTCCGAAGACCGGGACAGGGTAGACCACGGGTAACCATTCAAGAACGTTACTTGAGAGTTTCTTCGTTGAGATAACGGTTTGCAACCGCTCGTCTCCTTCAAAATAAGCTCGAGCAAACTCATGAGGTGCAAATTAGCCCTCAGACAATAAGAAATCGCCTCAGAGAATATGTTTAAGGCCTCGTTTCGCGGCAAGAGGCCCAGCTCTTACCCCAGCCCATCGAAGGGCGCGTTTGGATTTTGCGAGAGAGCATATCCATTGGGAAAAGGCCGATTGGGAAAGAGTTCTCTTCACAGATGAGTCTAGATTCTGCCTCTACCATTGTGATCGACGTTCTCTTGTATACAGACGTCCACATGACAGATATGCTCAGTGCATTTTCCTGAATACTACTGGTTTCGGGGGAGGATCGATTATGGTATGGGGTGGAATATGTTTGACTGCTCGCACAGACCTAGTGGTCGTTGATAATGGAGCTATGAATCCTGATAAGTATATAAGGAACATTCTTGAAGAGCATGTAGTGCCATTTGCCCCATACATTGGTGAAAATTTCATTTTTATGGACAATAATGCCAGACCCCATTGTGCGCGCATCGTTCAGGAGTACCTTGAAGAGGTTGAAGTCTCTCGGATGGAATGGCCAGCAAGAAGTCCAGATCTCAATCTGATCGAGCAGGTTTGGGACAAATTCAATAGAAGGCTGAGAAGTTCAGAAAATCATCCAAGAAATCTGGGAAGCATTAGATCAGAACATTTTAAGATCACTCATTTTGAGTATGAACCGTCGTTGCCGAGCAAGGGGTGGAAATACCAAGTATTAAATCACTTATCAGCATTTCAGTATTTTGAAAATTGTTCATTTCTCTTCTTTCACATAAGATTCGGTGAAATCCTGAATTTTTCTTCCATTCAATGTGTCTTGTTCCTTTCAAAACCTTCCCAATCCCGAGACAACATAAAAAATAAGTTATAAAGTCAATGTAGAGTGAACTTTCATTAAAATTCAGATTTTCAGAATGTGCGTTAATTTTTTTGCGCAGTGTATGTAATGATTTCGTTTTATAATGAGATCCATTATGATATAGATTTTTCATAATATACTATTACGATATTCCTGATATCCTTATCAACTTAGAGATGTAAGCCTCTCCTTCGCGAAGAGTGATCGAAAGATAATTTTCCTCAAACAATGGGGCCAAGCTATATTTCACCGGATAACAATCCGTAAACTTGCTAATTCTCAAATTAATCGTCCTATTCGACCGGATTCTGCAGCGTTCCACATCATACGGAGCTTCATCAACACCGACCAGTATTATTATAAATGTGTTTTCATTTGTTGGAATTGTAGTCAACCTGAAAGCATTCATCAGCTGTATCAGAGGGTTGGTTATAATTTGGACACTTGGCTTATCAAATATTCAGGTTGACGTGGCTGTTTTGGGTAATGGGACTAGGGCTGTGTGTCGGATGAAATTGCTGCTATCCTGATTGTGTATAGGTGGAGATCTAGCTTTAGTTATCTGCCGATGGGAAAAGGATCCCCTAGGAGAGGACTTTATGGAGCTATGAGATATTGGGTCTTGAAGAAATACAGCCCACGCCAGTGGATATATGGTCCTCTGATTTTGTTAGGGAAACCTCGAATCTTTACCGAATTCAGAGTTGGATCATCACAAAAGAGATGATATAGTTTATAGGATACTGGAAACAGGCTGTATTTCAGTCCAAGGCTCCGCTTAGGCGTTAGTATGTATCATGGTCTTCTTGGGAGAGCCACGGATTACAAGGGTCTGTCACGTATTTTCTCTCAAAATGTAATAGAACCATTAGACGTCAGGTAGGGTATATATGGAATTCTCTGTCCTGCAAACGTGATATATGGGTAATGTAGGGCCATTACGCCAGGCGAGAGATTTAAATTCTGCATAGGGGCACAAGCATTTACCTACAGCTTGGAGAGAAATATTATAATTCTGTTTTTCTGCCAGCTGTGCACCTTGGAGTTCTTTGAACTTTCAGATTCCAAAAGTTTCATCTTTCTCTAGGTTGCAGATTTATAAATACTTCATTGGTGCAACGCATGGAAGATGTCAGCGAATTCAAAGAAGCTGTATAGACTCATATGTGAGATTCCATCATCTTGTGATGAACTTAAATCTTCGCCAACCGGAACTTTATGGAAGTGAATGGATTACACTTGTTCAGTTTTCTATTCCTGTAGGTAAATGATGAGAACTTCTTGTTCCTTTCATCGAAGAGATCGACAAAACATTTTGAATTGAATCAAAAACCAAAATTATTGTGAATCCCATTGAATTTACTTCAATTACCAAAAAAAGTTTTTGAAAATGAATGAAAATTTGAAACAATTAGGGGAAGTAGACAATGTAAATTTTCCTCGATTGAAGAAGGTTAAACAGAATGACTGATGAATAAAAGCGAAGAAATAATAGTGGCTATCTATCAATAAAGTTATTTTCTCTCTATCTCTCTCTAATAGTGATCTGATCAGGATAATGATGATAAAAATCCTGCAGAAAAACAAGAGTAAAAGAACAAGTCTTTAATACAGTTAATTGATGATAGTTTCAACAGAAATCAAGACTGATCAGGCTACGAGCAGGGAGTGAAGTTTTGGTGAGAGCTTCAGAATTGAAACTACGAGGATATATTGAAAAATTGTAAGCCTACTATAGAACCAAACAAAATTTTAATGTCAAAATATTTTATTACTCAACATATTCACCTCTTAATTGAATACATTTATTACAGCGAACCTGCAACGTCTCTAGACCTTTCAAAAAAAAATTTCTTCTTGCTCTGCAAACCAGTCCTTCACAGCTTCTATAACCTCCTCGTTGGAAAAAAATTAACGACCTTCTGAACTTTTTTTCAGTTGAGGAAAGAGATGATAGTCGGTCGGAGCCAAATCTGATGAATAAGAGGGGTGTTCTAGTAATTCTAACTCTATATCTCGAAGTTTTTGCAGGGCAACATGAGATTTGTATACTGATGCGTTGTCCTGTAAAAACAAGACACCTTTGGATAGATTTCCGCGTCTTTTCTCTTTAATTTTTTCTCGTAGAGTGGTCTGTAGGGTCGAATAGTAATCTCCAGTTATTGTTCTACCCTTATCCAAAAAATCAATCATGATTACTCCATGGCAATCCCAAAAAACTGAAGCAAGAACTTTTCCAGCAGATATTTGGACACGAAACTTCTTAGGTCTTGGAGAACCAGAGTGTCGCCATTCCATCGATTGTTGCTTTGTTTCTGGATCGTAGAAATGTACCCAAGTCTCATCCATAGTCACAATTCGGTTTAAGAAGTCTACATCGTTTTCAAATCGAGCACAGATCGAACGCGATGCTTCTACCCTTGCACGCTTTCGGTCAACATTCAAACATTTGGGGATACATTTTGCAGACATTTTTCTCATGTCCAAATTGACGTGAACTATATGATGAACGCGTTCGTATGAGATCTTTAGTGCTTCAGATATCCGTTTCAGCCCAATTCGACGGTCTGATGAAATCATGTCCTGAACTGCATCGATATTTTCGGGGACTGTCACAGAAACTGGCCTTCCCGATCGGTCATCATCTTCAATGAAAAATTCACCTCTTTTGAAGCTTGCAGTCCAATTTTTCACGGTCGCATAAGAAGGACATTGATCACCAAGGGTATAAAGCATATCTTCGTAAATCTGCTTACCTCTTTACCCTTTTAAATACACGTACTCGATAATGGCTCGATACCCCAATTTTTCGATTTTTACAATTTCGGCGGACATCTTTTCAAATTTATTGCGTAACTCTCTCTCTAAACTTTACTTTTTTGACGTCGAACTCTACACTGACACTTCTAATAAGTTATTGTTCGTTGATATGGCATCGCAATATTTTGTTTATGCATGGAACTGGTCTAGGCTCACAATTTTCAGAGGTGGAACTTTCCAATCTCCCCGATTTCCATCGAAAAACAATTCTTCTCTGTATCGCTGATCCCAAATCGAAGTTCCTGAGATTACGTGGAAGCTTCCGCTCTGTTTCTCCCCGCAACACGAACCCCAATCAGCGGCTTCACGGCCAGTGGACCACGTGAAGCTGCTGCGATAGATCTAATCGTCTGGTCCGAAACTATTAGTCGCCACTTGCCGAGTGCGTTTGACTTGTAGCGCAACCGAATCGTCCCTTCTCCGCCTTCACGTGTCCATTTGTCTCAGATTAGGCCTGCGAGACTTATCAGGAGCCGAACGGGACATAAATCCAGTCGGACGAAGGTCGGACTGAGGTTGAGAGGTGTCCGTTATTCCGGGTAGAGGTTTTGGAACAAATTATCTTTAAATACAACTTGTATAATAACTATTTGTCAGAGAGGGCGGCTTGGTTTGAGTCGCCCCGATTATCGGTTGCGGCAACGTCCTATAATCTTCTTCGTGAAGTCCTGTCAGCAGGGAGGCTGAACTTGGATGAAGTCCTAGTTCCCAGGCAGCACAGCGTAATCCCTAAGATGATTCTGCGACTTCTTTTTATAGGAAATTGTGACACCTTTTGTTACTTCTTTGAGACGTTGTCAAGGTCTTCATGTCTCTTACACCTCTACATCTAGTGATTGATAGGGTTGCCCATGAGACCATCCCCAAAATATCTAAAGAAGGTGCAGGTAACGAGACAATCAGAGAGTCTGGTTCTTTTTAGGAAATTGTGACACCTGTTGTTACTTCCTTGAGACGTTGGTAAGGGCTCTATGTCTCTTACACCTCTACATCTAGTGATTGATCTAATCCTTCCCAGATTTCTCCGAGTTGGATTCCTAAGTCATTAAGAATAGCTGGATGATTTTCTGAACTTCTCAGCCTTCTATTGAGGTTGTCCCAAACCTGCTCAATCGGATTGAGATCTGGACTTCTTGCTGGCCATGCCATTCGAGAGACTTCAACCTCTTCAAGGTACTCCTGAACGATGCGCGCACGATGGGGTCTGGCATTATCGTCCATAAAAATGAAATTTTCACCAATGTATGGGGCAAATGGCACTGCATGCTCTTCAACAATGTTCCTTATATACTTATCAGCATTCATAGCACCATTATCAACGACCACTAGGTCTGTGCGAGCAGTCAAAGATATACCACCCCATACCACAATCGATCCTCCCCCGAAACCAGTAGTATTCAGTAAATTGCACTGAGCATATCTTTCATGTGGACGTCTGTATACAAACGAACGTCGATCACAATGGTAGAGGCAGAATCTAGACGCATCTGTGAAGAGAACTCTTTCCCAATCGGCCTCTTCCCAATGGATATGCTCTCTCGCAAAATCCAAACGCGCCCTTCGATGGGCTGGGGTAAGAGCTGGACCTCTTGCCGCGACACGAGGCCTTAAATCATATTCTCTGAGGCGATTTCTTATTGTCTGAGTGCTAATTTGCACCTCATGAGTTTGCTCAAGCTGATTTTGAAGGAGGCGAGCGGTTGCAAACCGTTGTCTCAACGAAGAAACTCTCAAGTAACGTTCTTGAATGGCAGTTGTTACCCGTGGTCTACCCTGTCCTGGTCTTCGGACATTCATACCTGTCTCCCTGAATCGCTGCAACATTCTGGACACACTTGTATGGGAACATCCAAACCTTTCTGCAATTCTTGTGTATGTCCACCCTTCTTCTCGCAAAACTACCGCTTGGGCACATTCCTCTTGGGTCAAATTGCGTGTTTCGCGTTGCATAGCGATCGAGTGTAGAAAATCAAACGAAAGAAAAACTATTGATCACTAGAATTGATCGAGAACAACTGATTTCAGAATGGAGCCAATACATTCAAAATCTGATAATATCATCTTTTTTTATTCCTGCTGGGAGAAAACATCTGTATTGAAGAAAAACGTTGAAGGTGGATAACATATGCATGCATAATTCTGATAAAAATAATTATCATTGAGAACACCTTCAGTTGTAGAATATATTTGAGATTTCTATAATGTGCGTTAATTTTTTTGCGCAGTGTAGTAGGAAGTAGGAAGAGATCACGAATAATCGCACTTAATTAATCAATCATCCTCCTCGAAACTGCATGGAAACCCAATCAAAATCTAAGTGGACTCACTCAATCTAAAATTCATTCACAATCCCGGTTATTATTCACCTTCGGCGCGAAAACCAAACTTGATTAATTCGAGCCCGACCAACTATCGGACGACGTGAATAGTTCTGGGACAGGTGGACCGAATAAATTTTCTGGAGAGATATGGCGGCCGGTTTGCCGCACCCGGTCCACGTTATTGCCAATCGGAGGCCGCTGCTCTTTGTGTCCGATTCAATTTACTTAATCGCAAGTCGTCACTGAATGGTGTCAATTAGGACGCTGGCTGTGGGGACAGCGAGACGGCGGAGCGTCACGTGACGCCGCATTCGTGAAAGGGGCGGCGATCCCGGCATCAGACACCTAACGCAAACAGGGTTTTACATCGAGCTAATCGCATCAATTATGACCAGCTCGGCGAGAGATTTCGGTATGAGTTATCGATTCGAGTATTTGGGATGTGACCTGGCGAAAAGGACAGTGGATCTTTTAGAGATTCCGAATAGTTTGTCGACTATAGGTCATAGGAATCTCAGAAGGACCTACACACGAGTCTGTTCCATAAAATTCACTCCACTTGCTACCTCACAGCCTGAAGCTTTCTCTATATCTGTCAGCGGTCTTTTTGGGAATTGAGATCAGCGAGATCACAATAGGGTTACGACCGCGCTTCACCCTTTCTCAATTCGCTGAAGGTTGACGGATATACGAGAGACTTCGCCACGTCGAGTGATTCCATTTTATTGGAGTTGCTGGTCTGCACGTTGTTGGTTCACCGCCGCAACCTACCCGTATTTTACCTGCATTATTTCCACGGTTTTGTACTTTATTGTATTCAAACATTGTATAAGACAAAGAGCTCTTTGTCTTATTGTTGTTGTTGCATCGAGTAGAGAAAATGTACGAAATCTGTCGATAGTTCAACGAATAAGCTGCTCTGATGGACAATCGTCCATCAGTAATCATGTAAACCATAATTTTCACGAAGTGCTCTATAAATTTGGCGAATGCAACACTGATTTTGAAAATAAATTCCAACAATTTGTAAACGTTGTTGCGGCGTGAGTCTTTCCATGATAATTTGTCAATGCTTACTGAACAGAAATGTCGAAACAACATGGCTTCTACCTTCTGTCAAATCACAGTTATCCCTATCGAAAATTCTATCACTCTAAAAAAACACCCTCTAGAATCCGACCAGAGCTTCCAAACATAGCAGTTCGAAGCTGAGAAGGATCAAAGGTACAATTTTTCTGATGCTGTACAGAATTACAAATCTCCTTCCTATAAACTGTATCTCCTCCTCTCCCACTGTGGTCCAGTGTACTAAGACCGTCAATAGTTCACGTAGCATCTAAACACCTTACCAAAAGATATTTGCATCAATCAATAGGGTTGTCAAGAAACTTCAACTAAAGATAAGACATAATGACGGGCCATCTGGTTTCCTGAACACCTAGAGCAGATTCCCTGCGATTCCTGGATATCCCTTCAACGCCAAACAGGCTTATTCGCTTTCCAAATAAATGGGGGCGTCGTTTGTAGGCCAGCATGTCAAAATAGGAAAGGGACCAGATGTTTGCTCGGCTGGATCCTGGATCTCACAGCTTTTAATCTTCACTGAAGGAGTTGCACGGTAAGGATGGCTGTCGCAGAGTTTAATATGCGGAAGAAATGGGAGAGATCCGGATTGGTAATTTTGGCGGAAGGTCGTATATATTTGTGTAAATTATAGGGATTCGATTGAGGTTGGACCGAATGGAGGAATGGGGAAGCTCTTGGGCAGGTGGTGTGAGATTTCGTATTAGGAACATGAAAGACGCCGCGTGTTGAGATTTGAAGAAGGAAACTTGAGGGAAGTGACTTTAATTAGTGGATATATTTTTAAGAGCCAGATGTCTTTACTCAAAAAGTACCGGCTTTTTTACAACAATATCATCAGTTGCATACAGTATACTCCATTCACAATTATAAAATCACAACTCTGGCCTTGGAAATTTGACACATTCCACTCTGTATCGAAGTTATGACGATTTTCAAAATATTCTTATGTTCCAAGTCAACACTATGTTGCCCTTTCTACATTCCTAGCGTATTTCTCAGAATGTGTATTTCATTTTGGAGAATAGAACAGAAAATTGTGAACAATATTCTACACATAAAGAAGTTTTCGGATTTATGATTGTAAAGATTTATCGATGTGCTTTGTTTTCATCATGATATTGTATGTGATATGATTGTGAGGGTGCATAACATTTCTTTTTCTAATATTTCTTTATTTCAAATGAATAACAGTTCTATTCATTCATCACGAAGAAAATAAACATAATAACTAAATTAACGAATTTGTTTACAGAGAAACTAATAGTTCCAATGCAATAGTAACTGAGTTTTGGTTATAAATTACCTAATAAGCAAGAATGTCAATTCCTGAAAGCTTTATAGATATACATTTCATTTATTTGATCTTATGAACAAGGAGTAAAATATTCTGACTGTATAGTAATTTATTAGTTTAAAAAATATTCATACTTTACTACCAGAGTAGTTTTGTACAAATAATATGGGATAGGTCAAACATATGCTTCACATTTATCATTCACCATCACCTGTTCTAAAATAAGACACAAACTCCTGGAATATGAAAAAAACCGATGTATTCTGGTTCAATATAGCCTATTTCTACTTTCGGCAAAGGATTGATAGTAATGAAAGCTCCAGTGACACATTTCAATTAATCGGAATCTGAATTCACCTACCGTTGAATGCAATATAGTCATATTTCTTTTTTTTAGCTTTTTCGACGTGTTTTTTTCCGAAACGTGAAAACGATCAACAATAATCATTTAGAAACCGATGATGGCCATCCAGAACCCGTTTACAAAAATCGTGCAATTTCATTCTGCAAGTTCTTTCCTCATAATTCCTCGAAAATCCTACCTGAACCATATTTTCCGGTCGCTTTCGTTAGAAGATCGTATAAGGAAGCCTTTTTTGTCCATTTACACATTCCAAATGAATTTTGAGCACCAAAAACGATACCGAAACTAACCAAACTTCTGGGGGACCGGAATTTCGTTTGAAATCTTTCTAAACGGCCAGATACCTAAAAAAACTTCGTTATCAAGTGTAAAAAAAGGTCGACTAGTACTTACTTTCGCTTTATTTAGGCTCATAAATCGATTTTTGGTCTAATTCAAATTTGCCGTTCGTACTCACGCCAAAAGTCGTGAAAGGAAAAAATGACACTTGCACGAAATTTCTCATATCGACGGGAAACTTCTTCTGGACGACAAAGAACGGAAAAATAGGCGATTTCCTATCGATATTTCGCCCAAGAATCGCCGATCGATTCGAACTAACAAAATGTGGAATATCTTTGATACTTTTACTTTGATGTAAACAAAGGAACTGGCAACGCCGTTTTGTCATTAACGATATTTTCTGTACGCGCACAGACTTTTCATCAGGTGCACCTATGTGATTAAATAAAAGTGAATGGAGTATACAACAGATAGGGATGGATCTTCGGCGTAACCACACCCCCATGGAAACCTTCTTCAAACCACGAGTTATCAAGACGATATCACAAGGCAAGCCACTTCTAAACAAGTTATATCTGTGTATTCCCACAATCTCAAACTTTCATCCCGCATAAAGTCATCCAGAGTTTCCGATAAAAGAATGATCTGAATACAAAGACGTTCGATCCATCTCACGAAAAATCCCAAACTTTCGCTCCAATTTCTGCCGAAATCGAAGCAGATACAACAGAACTTAGTTCTAGTCACGGGACGATAAACACTGTAACACTGAAGTTTCTGTAAACTGTCAAAGAAATAATTGAGGCCGCAGGCGTGTAATTGGAAACGAGAAACTCGAGAATCTCCAAATATTTCGGTGTAACCCTTTCCAAGTTTTATCTCTTGGGCGGTTGTTTTCCTCAACTTGTTCTAAGTAGTTGTAGAACTTTGTAACACTGCGCGTATGCAAATTTTAAATATCGATGATGGGATTCGTTTTTCGCCGAAATATGAGATCTACAGTTCCGATAAACTAAACTCTATTCCTTCAATGTTCAACCTTGAAAGTGGTAATGAACCTTTTAAAGGTATAAGAAACGTTACCGGCTTGAACCCATCTTACAGTTACGATTGTGATATTTCAAGTTATTGGTATGAATTTTTGGATAGTCTGGGTGTCCAAAAATCTGGGATCGACTCAGGAAGTTCATCTCTCTAGAGGTGGTACAGTTATAACTCATAGTAACTCGAACTACTGAATTACATTCCAATACAATGTGCGAAACATTTCAATTTCTTCGTCAAATCACGTAAGGGCAAAATTGACAAATTCCATATTCAAATACGGGTATATTCCCTTCCAGGAAAAATATTGGAAATTTAGGAGGTTCTCTTCACTCTCGGGTCTCAAAGGGATCTGGAGAAACAGGTCGAAAGGGAAAGAAAAATGGGTTGTTGGATGAAACGGAACTGGTGGAAATGAGGGGTTAGGTTCAGGACTGTCATGACGGGTTAGCAGGATCTAAATCAGCTCCTGCTTTCTTTTATTTTCATTGTATTGCACCTCTACAATATGAAAACAAAAAGGAAATCATTAACTGAATCAACAGATCATACAACATGTCAAAAACTGTATGAAAAGTGACCTGAAATATAAAGTTTTTCAGGGACGCAACTGGACACTGTTGAGATTGTCCTTGTATTATTATTATACATTATTAATTTATTGTATCATCTCTGGGATTTTTTTTTCGAATTCTATTCATCCAAAAACCGATTCAATCCCTGTCAGATTTCACATCCACACCCCTGTTTGTCCCAAAATATTCCCCGGACTTAAGGTGGAGGCAAATGATAAGTAAATACAAAATGCGACTTCATTAACAGTTTTAATACAATTTATTCCGCGCTAATGAGCTTTCTTGCTGAAAGAAGTTAATAGGATTTGAAGATGGCTCCTCCTCGAGAGGAATTTATCTAACTTTATGATATAATTTGAATATTCAATTTGAATACATCAGAATACCCTCCCTCGTTTTTCTTCCTGAAGTTCTTTGTGAATTCCAGCCAGGTCGCCTCACTTCTATGTGAATTTCAAAGTTTCCAACGTGAAGCAGTTTTTTGTCGTCCAAAACACAAGGACTGTGTAATATACTGCTCCACAAGAGTAAGGGATATCGTATTCAATCGTTTTTGAAAGTACACATGTAATCTTCGAGAAAATCGCTGAAAAATCATTTCAAACTCAATAACAACTTGAATCGATGCAATAAAAATCAGTATGAGACATTTCGTCAATCAGGTTGCCTTTTTTCTGAAGTTTGGCTTTTTGTATATGCTTCATGAATGTTTTTATTTTGAAAGAAGTCAGTTCATCAACGGCTTCGATTTGGAACGAGTTTTCTGAAAATGCAAGACGTAAATTAACAAACGCTGAGGCTAATAGGGCTATCGGAATGCTACAGGGTGGCCTAACTCAGGTTGTTGTAGCGGAAAGACTCCAAGTCGGCCAAAGTGTGATATCTCGACTTTGGATAACGCTAGACCGCACCCGGCACCGTGCAGCCATAGTTGAGAATGCGCGCGAGGAGCTTGGTATTCCACATTCACCAATACCTCCGCAAACACCAGATTTGAAATATATGCTCCAAAGAAGATTAGATAATCATCAACCTACCCCAGAATCCTTAAATGATCTGAGAGAGCTTCTTCCCCGTTTATGGAACCAAATTCCTCAAGAAATGATCAATAACCTCGTGTGTAGTATGCAAAGAAGATGTAAAGCTGTTATTGATGCCCGTGGAGGCCATACATAAATGCTTGAATTCTCTGGGAATAAAATTTCGTTAATTTACTCGATTTTTCTTAACCAGCCTGTACACGCTGCAGACCTACAGGCTAAAATTAAGTCGCAACTTGGAATCATATTAATATGAATTTTCATCACGAAAATCTCATTTTAACTATATTTTTCTGCAATTTAAGTCAATATCCCTAACTCATGTGGAGCAGTTAATTTAGTTGTGAAGATATATTATATGAGAAAACTATCAAAAATTCATATTC
Organism: Adalia bipunctata; assembly: GCA_910592335.1. Taxonomy (NCBI): domain Eukaryota; kingdom Metazoa; phylum Arthropoda; class Insecta; order Coleoptera; family Coccinellidae; genus Adalia; species Adalia bipunctata. The sequence goes on along the minus strand of OU342949.1, from coordinate 71,637,306 downwards.
AGCCTGATGCACACAACGTCGAAAATCCTAAGTACAATCTGAGTGGTTAACTTGATTTGAATTTAGTTGCACTGACCCAATTACATAGGTACATATTAATTCGAAATGTATCAGAATTCAGAACTAACATCAGAAACGGATATAACTGACTTAATTAATGATTTTCTCTTATTATTCCACAGACGTTAATCTTCAATTTATTATACCACAGAATAAAACTACTCTCTTATCTAAAGTGGTTTTTCTGCAGACTTCAATGGCGTCAGAGCATGCCATTTGACAATCTGATAAACTTAAGTCCTCAAGAACGTCAAAACTTAGATCAAAAGCAATTGAATACACCTCAAATCAACCCATATTGTTCAATATAAATATTCTTCAGATGAATCAAAATTGATTCTCAAATGGAGTCTGTGTATTCATTCGGAGCAGAATTTCTGGAATCCCAGATGTAAGTAAGTTGAGGGAAAAGGGTTCTCAAGGCCTAACCATAAAGTTCGACCTGATGCATAGATGAATAAACTTCGCCTTGCCCTGAATAAAGGAAGTAAAAGTTATGACAGGGACGTAAACTACATATTGACACTAAAGGTTATGCCTATATTCTGCCTGTGATGGATTTCTGTTTTGGGAAATTCGACCATGTTTATGGCACATGCCGTGGATGTGTTCAGGAATATTTGGCATTTTTATTATTTTATGTAGATTGCTCGGACTGACAAGTATTTAATTTAGAAATTGAATGAAATACTCCATAATTCTGACGAAAATACATGTCTTGAATTAAGGTTTAGGCGCCTCGTCGATAATGGTGAAGAAATTTTCACCATTCGATGCCGTTGATTAAGAAATTCCAAACAGATTTTTTCTGAGACTAATTGTTTTTTAAATATGGTTGATGGAAATTCGAAAAAATTGGACCTTCGCGAAAAAAATCAGAAAATCCAAACCTTTCGTCTCAGGTACATAAAAAATACACCATTTCATTCTTACAGAACCAGAGAATAACAAAAAAAATCAGCTCGCCTCAATTCCAATTTTTTTAGAAGTGACGTCACTCCAAAGTCGACCAATTTTTCGCCAATTTTCCACTCGAGGTCGAATATCAAAAATCAAAAACTGTTTTCCTCACGGGAGAACTGATTGGATTTTCTTGATCGACGTCCTCGAATTAGTGAATTTTCGAAAAATCGAAATTTTTCCATACCTTACTATAGGATTTTTCGCAAAAATTCGAATCTCGCCTATCGATACGAGATCTTGAGAACGTCTAGTAATCAACTATTATTATTATTTTAATATGGGGTCGATTGTCTATAAAAGAACAGTGCCCTGGCCGGTTGATTTATGGTGTTGCGACATTTCCAGATGAACAGTCTCAGTTTAGGAGCATGTACTCCTATGCTTGTTCCCTGGGCAGATTTCAATCCATCAGGGTACCCGGTACCATTACCATACAGGGTCTTTCACGAGGAACCTCACCCATATTTATACGGGAAACTACTGAACGTATTTTCATGAAATTCAGCACTTATAAGTATTTCACGATGCTGATGAAATCTAAAATATTTTCAAGGCATGAGCACCTCCGGTTTTTCCGGAAATGACGTCAACTTCCGTTTTTCAAATTAGAACACCATTTTTTTATTGCAGAAATAGATTCCTTAGAAAATTTCAAGTTATGTTGATGTAACATTTTTCAGTTTTGGTTGGAAAATTCTCTCTGAGCGGGAAAATTCGAAAAAAAAATCGAAAATAGAGCTCCGCTGAAACAAGAATAACTTCGAGGTTTTTGAATGGAAAATTTTCATTTTTGGGATTTTCCAAGATGTAAGATTGATGTATCCACTTTAGAAATCGAAATCGCGATTCATGATACAGGGAGTGAAAAAATCGCTTTCAAAGTTAGGGATGACAAAATCGTGAAAAATCAATTTTTTCAAATTAGAACCCCATTTTTTATGGCAGATATTGAATCTACGAAAATAATGTGAGTGTATGCATCACACCCTTGCCCTAAAGTGGATATTAACTCAGAAAATATCCATTTTAGGGCAAGGGTGTGATGCATACACTCACATTATTTTTTAACGTAGATTCAATATCTGCCATAAAAAAATTTGGTTCTAATTTGAGAAAAATTGATTTTTCACGATTTTGTCATCCCTAACTTTGAAAGCGATTTTTTCACCCCCTGTATCATGAATCGCGATTTCGATTTTTAAAGTGGATACATCAATCTTACATCTTGAAAAATCCCAAAAATGAAAATTTTCCATCCAAAAACCTCGAAGTTATTCTTGTTTCAGCGGAGCTCTATTTTCGATTTTTTTTTCGAATTTTCCCGCTCATAGAGAATTTTCCAACCAAAACTGAAAAATGTTACATCAAAATAACTTGAAATTTTCTAAGGAATCTATTTCTGCAATAAAAATATGGTGTTCTTATTTGAAAAACGGAAGTTGACGTCATTTCCGGAAAAACCGGAGGTGCTCATGCCTTGAAAATATTTTAGATTTCATCAGCATCGTGAAATACTTATAAGTGCTGAATTTCATGAAAATACGTTCAGTAGTTTCCCGTATAAATATGGGTGAGGTTCCTCGTGAAAGACCCTGTAAAGATGACTAATTTGCTCACTGAGCTTCTATTATTACCAGTAGGACAGCAATGAACTTAAAATGCATCAAACTGAACCGGACAAACGCCATATTCTGCCTGTTAATGGCCACTAATCTCTTAACTCCAATATCTTTTCTGCAAGCCTTTGAAAACCCATTCGTGACTACTCAGAAAAACCAATATTCATTTCCACGAGCAATTTCAATGACCTGACCATGCATATGTCAACGGTGAACTCGATGATTACGTCAATACAATCCGTCCATCAATATTCCACTCTTTCATTTCGGGGGAGCGTGCAGTGTTTACATTTGTTGTTCCATCGGTTCTTTTAACGACGGAACGCAACACTGCAATTTCCATATCGGTTAAATCTCTTTCCGTTATTTCTGGAATATCCCCGCAAATATTGACCATTTCCATTTCTCCCCGTTAGCGGAAACATTCAAATTGGACCCGTTCTATATTCAAATAAATGTGCATAGGACGAAAGAGTGAAAGATCCGAAATGGCGGACAAAATATCGCCAGGGGAGCAACTACCGCTGACCAGGGAACGCAGGCAACCTTTTCCTAAAGTTCATCTCCAAATAGAATATAAATGTCCACGAAACAATCGTGCGTTATTTTTCCCTCGGGGAAGCCATTAGGAAAAACTTATCCCGAATTAGCGTAGAGCAGGCAGGACCCAGAGATTACATTTTTATATTTCCTGCCGCTTTCAGACAAGCCACAGATCATCGCAGCAATTTTCCGCTTCCGATACGAAAACTCATCCTGCCCATCTTCAAAGGCGCGTCCGCATTCAGTCAGAAACATTGACAATGCTAAAAATCCAGTTTCCAAAGGTCTCGCTGGAATGTGCACAGTGTGAAAGCGCCTTAACGTAGTACCAGCCGAATTTCAAGCCTATCTGCCTGCGTCTGAAACAAAACGAATTTCAATTCAACACTGCCTATTCATAATGTTGTCATGAATGGTCAAACCTGCCTCATTTCAGCACGGCAAAACGGGTTGGCATATAATGAATGATGGGGATTACTTTAGTAGGTAGCTATATTTAATGGACGAATTAATGAACCCGGAAATTTGCGCCGAAATCCGGGGCTCGTGATTAATGAGGAAATGAAATTCTTCATCCAGATGAATCAATCCGGAGTTCGTTTGCCGGTTATTTACTGTCAAAAATTGAGCGGCCACGGTTTTCTGCGAAAAAAATGAACAGTGGGCGAAGTAGTCTAACAATTGAAACAGGACCTTTCTGAAACAAGATGATTTATTCACTGTACATTAACCATTAAGGAAGCAGGGCAAATACGTATATAAAATGACATAAATTTCAAAAGGACATAGGCATCATAATTTGAGTTTTGAGGTATCAAATGCGGAACTGCCTCCCAATCACACCACCCGAGTGGCTTCTATTAACCTCTGAGAATTAGCAAGCGCTACTCTAGTTCATTCGGTCGTTATGAGTGATAACAGAAATCAATAGCTCACGAGTTTTTTTTTCATTGCGCCAAATTTTAAGAAGAAATGGCGAGTTTTCAACATTTTTTTCATTTAAATTGCATTCATTTCAAACTTCACTTATTTGTCATTGTATTCTTGTAGCTTTTTTATGTTGAATTTTCTTTTTATATTAATTCGATATATTTCAAGTTTTATAACGCTTTATGGAAAAAATGATATAAACAGTGAACGGACAAAATGACATAGGTATTTCAGCTGAATTAACCGTATCTACCGGATAATACCGAGACCATTCATCCCAGGCTCCAGAGCCGGACCGTGGGCGTGGCGAAGCAGGCATTTGCCACGGGCGCAAACGACCTAGGGGCGCAAAATGTGAAATATGATATATTCCATTTTAATGTCTATCTACAGGGTGTTTCACCATAAACTGGACAAACATACAGAGCCGTGTAGACGACACCGAGGAAGTCATTTTTGCCAAATGACATATACCCCGTTTTCGACGCATAAGCGAGATACAGGTTGTTTAATGTCAACTTTGAGCAATATTCTGATAACTGTGGTGAGTTATGCGTGACATTTGAAATAACGGTTACTGGTCACATCTTTGTATTTTTTAGGGCTCAATTCAGTCGTGGTGTAGAATTCTGAAAAAAAAAATCAAAATGGTGGAAAGCCTGCAAAGTTGGATTTTTTTTTTCTCGGTTGCCAATTTGGAAAGTACTATTTCAACGAACTAGATTTTCTAAGATTTTCTGTGAAAAAATTTCTGCAAATTTCGAACTCAAATTTTTTTTACATGTCTTCAGTGAAAAAAAAATTTCGGCCGAAATTGTTGGAATTTTTCATGGTTGAACAATCTTTCATTTTGAATCCTGAGGTGGAAACATAAACAAAAAATATACATGGGTTTTCTTTTTGTAGCCGTCCAAAGATTACGCTCGGAGAACTTTCATAATTTTTATTTAAAAAGCTGGAGGCCGTACGAAGGCCAAAATTGTGCTAACGGGCTGCCAGAATGACCCGGACAGAACTATGAATTTATAAACCGAAAAAATTTTTTTCAAAAAACTTTGGTAAGATTCGAACTCTCTACGAGTATGAATTGGGTCTATTTTAATCTTATAAATGTCCGTTATCAAAGCGACGCTATAGTTAATCGAAAGTGGAAAGTTTGATTCTCAACAAAGTTTTTTGAAAAAAAATTTTTTGCTTTATAAATTCATATTTCTGTCCGGGTCATTCTGGCAGCCCGTTAGCACAATTTTGGCCTTCGTATGGCTTCCAGTTTTTTAAATAAAAATTATGAAAGTTCTCCGAGCGTCATCTTTGGAAGGCTACAAAAAGAAAACCAATGAATATTATTTCATTCTGTTTACACCTCAGTATTCAGAATGAAAAATAGTTCAACCATAAAAAAATTCAAACAATTCAAGCCGAAATTTCTTTTTCACTGAAGACATGTAAAAAAAGTTGAGTTCGGAATTGGCAAAAATTTTTTCACAGAAAATCTTAGAAAATCTAGTTCGTTGAAATAGTGCTTTCTAAATTGGCAACCGAGAAAAAAAATTTCAACCTTGCAGGCTTTCCGCCATTTTGAAATTTTTGTTTTCAAAATTCTACACCACAACTGAATTGAGCCTTTAAAAATACTAAGATGTGACCAGTAACCGTTATTTCAAATGTCACGCATAACTCACCACAGTTATCAGAATATTGCTCATAAATGACATAAAACACCCTGTATCTCGCTTATGCGTCGAAAACGGGGTATATGTCATAAGGCAAAAATGACTTCCCTGGTGTCGTCTACACGGCTATGTATGTTTGTCCAGTTTATGGTGAAACACCCTGTATAACAGTATATATTATTTTGAGAATAAATAACAATTTTTGTATCGTTTTCTATTCATTTTGTTGATTGAGTTCTTGTTCATTACCTTTTAAGAAATATGGGAGATTATTGTGAATAAAAAAGTTCTTCAAAAATACAATCAATAAATGTCAATTATAAAAAACATGTATTTATTGAAAAATGAATTTCTTCAAGGGCGCATTTTGAAAGTTTGCCACAGGCGCTAGAATCCTAGTTCCGGCTCTGCCAGGCTCCATCAGCAAACAAAGAGCCAAGACTTGTCTTAACATACTCATAACAAAATATTCATCTGCGACTAAAAAAGGAAATGCATCTTAACCTACTCTGGCTGATCCTTTGAGGAGGTTCCTCCAATCCCTAAAGAACGATTCATAAGTGGACAACGCATACGTGAGCCGAAGACTGGATAAACGGACTTAGTTTCAACTTCTACACCTAATATGATTGCAATTAAATCAAAAAATGAGCCCATACCTCCTCCAAAGAAAGGAAGACAAGTCCCTAGGGCTTTATTTAAGGAAGACAATGAAGAAGAAAATGTTCCTAGCAACTTTCGAGATTATGAAGACGACTGTCCATCTGTCTATTGTTATGATCTTATTTCCTGATTTAGATCAGGAAAAAAACAGTCTTCTCCAGAATTAGCCCTGGGAAAAGACTGGTTACGATGCATGCATTGGTTGCATTGGGCTCACGCATCTTGTGCTGATGTTCCATGAAGAACCAAGCGTTTAATTGATGAACTTTGTCAGTAGTTTTGTAACTATGAGTAGAAAACTACGATTCCTTGTTGCCGGTATGTCATTTTGTCCATAGCATGCAGACAAAATGAATTCCGTTCATCCCAATTTATCTAAGAACGTTTTTTTTTTGTACTTTTATTTCATAAAGGTCGATAAGATTTTATAAAGAAAGGACCAAAGTTCAAAGGTGTAGGATGTGACATTACTGTAATTCATTACTAACAAGTTATGCCTCTGAAATACAACCCTATGTAATTTTGTACGTACTTCCCCTATCACTTATTCACAGTGGACAATACAGTAACACAGATACATGCAGCTTCAGATTCATCGACCAAAACAAAATGGTAGTTTATGTTACAAATACCGGTCAGCTTCAACGCCTTCAACAAGTGATATCTGAAAGAGGAAGCAAGAAAAGAGGGAGATGGCATCGGAGCATACAGTTTGAACCATAGAGTGTTCGTGCATTATTAAATCTACGCTATACTTCTTCAGAGTAGGTAGATCTGGCCTCAGCATTATAATGAAGCGCAAAAACAATCTTCGCTGATCTGGATAAGAGAGCAGCCAATTTTCCGAACTAATGATGCGAAACTTAAGAATCTTTTATGACGATTTGTTGTTTTCAGGTCTTCAACAGAGATGAACTACGGAAATAAAAATATAACAGGTCGTTATGCTGCATCCGGAACTACAAGTGGAATTACGCCCTTCAACTATATCTCGAACATTTCGAAGTATCTATAAAACCCGTATGACATGTTCGAAACTATTGCATTCTCTATTTAACGACTGAACATCTTCAGATATCATCAGACTCAATTTGATATCGACAAATCGGGGGAGAGTCGCTCTTCAAAGGCGAGTCGGAGCGGTTTAATTACTGAGTGCCTTGTCCCTTCAGTACTACCTGGTTATATATCTACAGGGTCATTATTTTTAATTGGGAAAGTTTACGACTTTTCCGCCTTTGTGCATTTTCGGAAACAATTGAGCGAACATTTTTCTCGCCAAGAATTATTGGCTGAAATATATCAGCGGAGAAAAATTGCCTGGAGAAGGGAGTAAACGGAGCGAATCACAAAGGTTCAAGGGGTGGAAGTATAATACGATCTTAATTTTCAGACTGGAGAGCTGCGGAAATTCCAGATTTGGAATCTCGAGTTTATCCAAAAAAACTATATTTTCAGGTATGACTTGTCACAGGTCAAATTGTCAGGTAGGTACCAAATCTCAGAATTTTCGATTTGAAATTGAAACTCTGATTTGGTGCCATTCATTTTGATTAAATATTGTGAGTAGTATAGCAAGCGGGGTCCTGGGACTGAGGATGGCCATGTCCATCCGGAGCCGAAGAACCTTGAGGAAATTAGCTTAATTCTTTAATTCAGTGTTGTTCTTTTGATTGTTGATTGGAAATTTTGATTCAATATTGCAAATTTAAAATTTGGACATGTTTTATATATACATCACATAATATTTTTTTTCCTAAGAATCTTGAACTTTGGCAAGAAATATCATGAGATCTCATTTGTTAAGAATGGACTCAGCTATTCAAAATTAATTTTTCATCGTAAAATATGAATATGGAAAAAAATTTCTCTCGAAACAAGGTTAAGGGGTTGTTTTTTTGCCTTTGAAATCATAGAAAAACACCATCAAAAACATTATATCAAAAATAAAATGTGCTTAATTTTATTCTTGTCATTTCTTTGTTTTTTGAGAAAGAAATTGAAAATTGTTTCTCTATCGCCATCTTCGAGAGGCCGTAATTAAGCACGGGGGGCTCAAGAAAAGGAAGTTTGTTCGAAAGATCCAACCTATTTTTGATAATAAATCACCCCCCAAATTTTTTCGCAATTAGTTATATTGAATACACGGTGTGTATTCAATTCAATCAGTTTCCTTTTTGTCGTTAAACAGTCTCTGGAATTTTGACTGGCTACTCGTTCAGGAAAGAATCCACCCACACACGACATTACAAAGTGGCGGCGAGGGGTGGAATATGAAATGGTCATGAGAATTCAGAGCATGCAGGCCCGTACATTCCACATAATAAGGCCACAAAGCCAGCGTAATTACGCCGACGATTCGAACGAGGGAAAAACGCACAAACGAGAGAAAAATTCGTAAGAAAACAAAAAATCATCATCTTGACATTGTGATGGCAGTCACGCATTTTTCCGAAATTTCTAATTAGTCTTTTTTCCGTATTCGGACGCCAGTTTTATTCCGGCAAATTTCGGTGCAGCTATACGACTTCGGAAAGCCATCCGGTCGGCAGCCTGTTTCGGAACGCAGTCACGTATCGGCCTGGGCTCGTTACGTGGCAGAAACAACTGTTGTTGAAATTACAATCATAATAACGTTTTCGCAGAAAGATTTCATGTCCATTAGGCGGTATCAAATTATCAAATAAAGAAGTGCGCCGAGCCAAGAGGCGAGGAATTGAGTCTTGGATGTATCCGATTGTGGGATTTGTTTGGGGAACGAGAAATGTGGCAAGGGTGGAAAAATGGCTGGAGGAGGAATTAATGACTTTGGAGCTATTTTGCTGTATCGCTGTTGTTTCTACCATTTCAACGATTTGAAGGGTTTTCCAATAGGAGGTATTATTTTGACATTCAAAGAAAAATGCCATATTTAAACTGCTCCACAGGAGTTAGGGATATTGACTTAAATTGCAAAAAAATGTAGTTGAAATAAGATTTTTTTGATGAAAATTCATATTAATATGATTTCAAGTTGCAAATTAATTTTAGCCTGTTGGACTGCAGCGTATACAGGGTGGTTAAGAAAAATCGAGTAAAATAACGAAATTTTATTCCCAGAGAATTCAAGCATTTTAAGACTATCAATACAATGTATGGCCTCCACGGGCATCAATAACAGCTTGACAGCTTCTTTGCATACTACACACGAGGTTGTTGAACATTTCTTGAGGAATTTGGTTCCATAAACGGGGCAGAAGCTCTCTCAGATCATTTAAGGATTCGGGGGTAGGTTGATGATTATCTAATTTTCTTTGAAGCATATCCCATGCATGTTCTCTACAATTCAAATCTGGTGAGTGCGGAGGTATTGGTAAATGTGGAATTCCAAGCTCCTCGCGCGCATTCTCAACTATGGCTGCACGGTGCCGTCTAGCGTTATCGTCTAGAAATTGAAAAGTTTCACCAATAGCAGCGTGAAAATTTGGCACAACATTGTCAATGACATGCTCCCTATAGTGTAAGGCGCTCATATTCCCAGGACAAATGTGTAGATCTGTGCGCCCGTTGAAACATATCCCGGCCCATACAATAACGCTACCCCCTCGGAATGGATAAACTTCTTGGACATAGCGACGATTACGGGGTATGCGTGGGATTGTCCATACCCTTGTTCTTCGAGAATCTGAAAATCGTCCATATCTGGATTCATCAGTGAAAAGGACACTACGCCATTTATCGTTCCAATTGATATGTTGCCTTGCCCATTTCAGTCTTTGACGCTTATGGTCACGTGTTAATGGAACTCCTCTTAATGGACGTCTAGAACCTAGATTCACCTCTGTCAAACGTCGTCTGATGGTTTCGATGGAAACTTGGACCCCATCTGCATTTTGAAGAGTATTCCGTAGCATTCTACACGTAGATGTAGGGTTTCTTCTCGCCGAAACGGTGATGAAACGATCCTGAGCAGGTGTTGTTTTTCGTCGCCCACCAAGCCTTGGTCTTTCCAACACAGAACATATCTCCCTGAACCTATTCCAAAGTCGAGATATCACACTTTGGCTGACTTGGAGCCTTTCCGCTGCAACAACCTGAGTTAGGCCACCCTGTATCATTCCGATAGCCCTATTAGCCTCAGCGTTTGTTAATTTACGTCTTGGCATTTTCAGAAAACTCGTTTCAAATCGAAGCCGTTGATAAACTGACTTCATTTCAAAATAAGAACATTCATGAAGCATATGCAAAGGACCAAACTTCAGAAAAAAGGCGACCAGATTGACGAAATGTTTCATACTGATTTTTATTGGATCAATTCAAGTTGTTATTGAGTTTTAAATGATTTTACAGCGATTTTCTCGAAAATTATATACTTTTAAAAACGATTGAATATATCCCCAACTCTTGTGGAGCATTATATTTCATTATAAAGAGGAAGGTTTGCCGTTAATAATGGAAAATTTCATCAGCCAATGACCACCACGGCCACGACTACAGGACCATATCCTTTCCATGAAATTTTCCATAACCTTATCGCAAAGTGGCTGCCCTTATTTGTCCTCGATAGCCTCACGAATTCCATCTTTGAGGTCTTGAATCGACGCTGGGCTCTTGGCGTAGACCTCCTCTTTTACATGGCCCCAAAGAAAAAAGTCGCAAGGCGTTGAAGCACAAGAATCTCGGTGGCCAATTGTGGTCACCTCCTCGAGAAATAAAAAGGAGGATGAATCCTTGTGTGGTATCTGAGAAAAGTGATAACTCTACAGTTTTCAAACAATTGTAGGGTATTTGAGTTCTGGCTATTCTATGGACGATCTCCCCAAGTGGCGTTTGATTGATATCTGCATTACCGTTATTCCAGTCGAAAGGAAACAGAAAAGTCCATTTATGACCCATAAACTACCCCAATGATAGCCCAGTCCGACTGCAACGTTTCCTGAAAACTGTCGAAGTGAAAAATCGTAAAACAAGTCTAAGACGCCATTTCCTATTCGCCTCCCAGAGATCACACAATGGACAGCCTTCGCCCAATAAGTAGGTAATGAAATTGAAAACTGCAATAAAACGCTTTCCGTTCTAGTTCCGATTTCTCCCGTTCTGTTATCCGAGCACTCCTAGAACTACGGACGAATGACAATAATTTCGAGTTGGATAAACTTCGGGACGAGGACAGTAGCGCACAATAAACAATGGGAAATTATGAAACTTCCAAGCCCAGTCTCCCCTCTTCTTATTCATAAAGCTGCCTTCGAGCGACTAATACAACACACCACTCCCGAAAATTTGTCAACCTTGAACAGCGGCGCGACCAAACAATATGGACGTTATTTGGCAATTATCCCTATTGTGATCCTAGTTCCTGTTTTGAGTTTACTTCCTACGCGGGCTCGAGGTGATCTCCCCCGATTTCTAGGGACCAGGGGTAGAACGAACTTTCTAGCTGTGTCGATGAGAGAGGCTGATGAACCCAGAGCAAAGCGGAAGGATTATACAGGTGTCCCAGAAGTCGACGTCAAGCCGGAATCAGTAACAGCCTAAGTCATAATAGTGATCAAAGAATATAAACCTAAAGTATACAAATGATGCTTAATAGACGAAGGGGAGAAGCGTATACTGGTCTGTAGTGCGCGTGCCAATACCGAATAGTAGCGCCACTATCTGTCTCATTCGCACTGAAAGGACTCACTACTTCACATTTAAATCAATTTGTCAAAATTATGGTCTTCACACGTATTGAAAACACTAGAATCATTTCAAGTAACATTTTAAGATCCAAAATAGTTTCGGTATAATTTTAGATAGGCGACTGAAGTGTGGTTCAAATTAATTTAATTGGAAATTGATAAAATACGAATTTTTGAATGAAAAAATATATTTAGCGGACTGTATACAGGGTGTTCCTAAATTGAGATTCCTTATGTAGGTTTACAAAAAAAAGTCTCCTTAACATGGAGTCGCTAACGTTTCGTTTTCGAGATACAGAGTGTTGAACTTTTTTTTCTCAATTTTTTTCATAGCACACCTTATAACCTTTACTTTTCAAAACACAAACGTTCGATAATTTGATGTGTCAAAACTGACATTGAATTTATTCACCATCGTTTACTAACTGAACAGTTCCTCACCAAAAAAAAAAGTTCTGGACGAAAACAGGACGTGACAGTGTTCCAGCAGAAATATCAACCTGTGGATCTGCTATCGAAATTGTCACGTGGTGAGAACTCTTAAATGTAATATTATATGCCAAATTTCAGTTGAATATATTGTAAAGTGTAGATTATATGAGAAAAAAAATTCAAACTTCAACACTCTGTATCTCGAAAACGAAACGTTTGCGACCCCATGTCTATGGGACTTTTTTTCTTAAACTTACTTAAAGAGTCTCCCCTTTTCGTTTGTACGTTCAATTTAGGACCACCCTGTAAATAATTTGAGGCAAATGAAAGGATAATTGTACCGTAAAATAACAACATAGTTACTCTAACCTACATCAGCAAAACGATGAAATGGACCTTCACGTTGACTCCAATTGCCATGAACAGGGTGATCGAGCTCGACAAACAAACATGGCATGAGAATCCTTGTAGTTAACCTTCTGAATCGGAAAAATTTCAATTACCTATATGGGCCATTATTGTTGAACTGTGTTCTCTATTTGCATTTAATTCATTTTTCTGTTCCATTATTTCCACTTGGAACTACCGAAATCATTCCGCTCATTCCTCCAACTGAATCTCTGCACCATAACCAATTTCTTTCGCGGTTCCCCCATCTAGAAGTTACCTCTAAATTCGTGGCTGTCAAAGTCGTGAATAAATAGGTACAACATTCAAGAACACCACATCTCACCCAATTTAAATTGTTTGAAGAAGAGGGGAAAGTGATGGAACTTTAACGTATGCTTCTCCGAGTTCTTTTTTCTGTTTCCTTAGGCAGAAGTGAATACGTGACTGTTGTACGAAAGAAAGGATAAGGTCTAAGGTCATGAACTTCAAGGGTGTTCAGCTGAAATGAGCATGACGCTGGAATCATGTAAATGAGAAGGATGTGAGTCCCTACATGAGAACTGATGCTACTTTTCGCGTGCTGTCGAATATGAAAGATTTATTTCTATCCTGTTTACGATCGTTGTGTTTCTTAGATTTTGGGAAACTATTCCCGATGAATCAGCTATGAAAACTCCAGGTCGAGCACAATATGCCTTCCTGTTCGATGTTGAAAAGACTAACATTTTATAAATACGAGGACAATCCTGTCTGTCTAAGAATTTCATTAGATTCTTCGGACATTCCATATTTCCAGTAAGAATGCATCTCAGGCCCTGGACCTGCATCAAAAGTCCCGCAGACCCCGATATTAAGTGTTATGACTCATGGTCGCCATAAAAATGTCACATCGATGTAGCAGGGGCCTACCTGCCCCCCCTTGTGATGCTATTTTCAGCGCCGTCACATGTATGGGCTACAGTGGCGCCATAAATGATACGAATGGCCAAATAATTGTCGAATATCGTTCACATATTCTCTATAAATCTCGTAAACAAAATTGGATTTGGTCCTGTTCATATCGGCGCATTCCATATTGCGTTCCAGGGATTCTTTATTGGCCGGCTTTACGACCTGACCGCGAACTATTTTATTCGGCTGTCAAATCTTAATAACTCCGTCAGATGGACCAGGTGGCGTTTCGGTAATTAAAAATAATAAAAATGTTTTGAAGGAGGATTTATTAGATTCGTGACGCTCGCCCGGAGGGATTAGAATTAAAGCAACGCCGGTTTACGACTAGAACTGGTGGACGCTTAAATTTTTTTGTCCGTGAGCATGAAGTGAATTCTATTTTTCTTCGCTCTCTCAGTTTCTATTGCCATCAACTGGATTTAGAAAGGATCTACATTTGGTTCGACGACGACTAAATTATATTTCTCAGATTTTAATGATAGGTACGTAGATGCCCGGATTATATTTTATTGAATTCAGCGTCCTCGAAAACCTATATTTTGATAGCAAACATGCCATCTAGGCCTTGTTACAGTCGAATTTGTATTGTTTCATTTCTTCCATATTTCATTTCCGAGTTTTGTTCAGACGCCCAGAGCACTCAAAGTAGAGGCGATACTGATCAGCCTTATGGGTATTCTGCATGATTCGAATGGGTAGTAGATCCTCAAGATCGAAAAACGACTTTGGATTCACCAGGGATTCCTTGGTGCTGACAAATATGGTGTTTTTGGGGGGTCTTACCCCTTTGGCATTTTTCAGCAAAAAAGTTGAGATTTTCGATATAGATTTTATTATGCTTAGAGATACTTCGGGCAATGCTGATTAACAATATAGAAACAAAAAGTGGATAGGATCAGAGGAGCGGGAGCTATGACGATTTGAAGTTTCGATTTTTCGAAAAAATGCCATTTGACTGGTAAAAATCTAAACTATGATAGATAGCGACTTGAATTTGTTCTAATCGAATAGAGCGCCCTCGAAAACCTATATTTTGATACCAAACATGTCCATATAGGCCTTGTAACAGTCGAATTTGTGATGTTTTATTTTTTCCATTTTTCATTTTCGAGTTTTGTTCAGACGCTCAGAGCACTCAAAGTATAGGCGATACTGATCAGCCTGATTGGTATTCTGCATGATTCGAATGGGTAGTAGATCCTCAAGATCGAAAAACGACTTTGGATTCGCCAGGGATTCCTTGGTGATGACAAATATGGTGTTTTTGGGGGGTCTTACCCCTTTGGCATTTTAAACCCAAAAAGTTGAGATTTTCGATATCGATTTTATTATGCTTAGAGATACTTCGGGCAATGCTGATTAATAATATAGAAACAAAAATTGGATAGGATCAGAGGAGCGGGAGCTATGACGATTTGAAATTTCGATTTTTCGAAAAAATGCCATTTGACAGGTGAAAATCTAAACTATGATAGATAGCGACTTGAATTTAGATTTATCGAATAGGGCGTCCTCCAAAACCTATATTTTGATACCAAACATGTCCATATAGGCCTTGTAACAGTCGAATTTGTGATGTTTTATTTTTCCATTTTTCATTTTCGAGTTTTGTTCAGACGCTCAGAGCACTCAAAGTATAGGCGATACTGATCAGCCTGATGGGTATTCTGCATGATTCGAATGGGTAGTAGATCCTCAAGATCGAAAAACGACTTTGGATTCACCAGGGATTCCTTGGTGATGACAAATATGGTGTTTTTGGGGGGTCTTACCTCTTTGGCATTTTTCACCCAAAAAGTTGAGATTTTCGAAATCGATTTTATTATGCTTAGAGATACTTCGGGCAATGCTGATCAACAATATAGAAACAAAAATTGGATAGGATCAGAGGAGCGGGAGCTATGAAGATTTGAAATTTCGATTTTTGGAAAAAATGCCATTTGACAGGTGAAAATCTAAACTATGATAGATAGCGACTTGAATTTAGTTTTATCGAATAGGGCGTCCTCCAAAACCTATATTTTGATACCAAACATGTCCATATAGGCCTTGTAACAGTCGAATCTGTGATGTTTTATTTTTTCCATTTTTCATTTTCGAGTTGTGTTCAGACGCTCAGAGCTCTCAAAGTATAGGCGATACTGATCAGCCTGATGGGTATTCTGCATGATTCGAATGGGTAGTAGATCCTCAAGATCGAAAAACGACTTTGGATTCACCAGGGATTCCTTGGTGATGACAAATATGGTGTTTTTGGGGGTCTTACCCCTTTGGCATTTTTCACCCAAAAAGTTGAGATTTTCGATATCGATTTTATTATGCTTAGAGATACTTCGGGCAATGCTGATTAACAATATAGAAACAAAAATTTGATAGGATCGGAGGAGCGGGAGCTATGACGATTTGAAATTTCGATTTTTCGAAAAAATGCCATTTGACAGGTAAAAATCTAAACTATGATAGATAGCGACTTGAATTTAGTTTTATCGAATAGGGCGTCCTCCAAAACCTATATTTTGATACCAAACATGTCCATATAGGCCTTGTAACAGTCGAATTTGTGATGTTTTATTTTTTCCATTTTTCATTTTCGAGTTTTGTTCAGACGCTCAGAGCACTCAAAATATAGGCGATACTGATCAGCCTGATGGGTATTCTGCATGATTCGAATGGGTAGTAGATCCTCAAGATCGAAAAACGACTTTGGATTCACCAGGGATTCCTTGGTGATGACAAATATGGTGTTTTTGGGGGGTCTTACCCCTTTGGCATTTTTCACCCAAAAAGTTGAGATTTTCGATAAAGATTTTATTATGCTTAGAGATACTTCGGGCAATGCTGATTAACAATATAGAAACAAAAATTGGATAGGATCGGAGGAGCGGGAGCTATGACGATTTGAAATTTCGATTTTTCGAAAAAATGCCATTTGACAGGTGAAAATCTAAACTATGATAGATAGCGACTTGAATTTAGTTTTATCGAATAGGGCGTCCTCCAAAACCTATATTTTGATACCAAACATGTCCATATAGGCCTTGTAACAGTCGAATTTGTGATGTTTTATTTTTTCCATTTTTCATTTTCGAGTTTTGTTCAGACGCTCAGAGCACTCAAAATATAGGCGATACTGATCAGCCTGATTGGTATTCTGCATGATTCGAATGGGTAGTAGATCCTCAAGATCGAAAAACGACTTTGGATTCACCAGGGATTCCTTGGTGATGACAAATATGGTGTTTTTGGGGGGTCTTACCCCTTTGGCATTTTTCACCCAAAAAGTTTAGATTTTCGATAAAGATTTTATTATGCTTAGAGATACTTCGGGCAATGCTGATTAACAATATAGAAACAAAAATTGGATAGGATCGGAGGAGCGGGAGCTATGACGATTTGAAATTTCGATTTTTCGAAAAAATGCCATTTGACAGGTGAAAATCTAAACTATGATAGATAGCGACTTGAATTTAGTTTTATCGAATAGGGCGTCCTCCAAAACCTATATTTCGATACCAAACATGTCCATATAGGCCTTGTAACAGTCGAATTTGTGATGTTTTATTTTTTCCATTTTTCATTTTCGAGTTTTGTTCAGACGCTCAGAGCACTCAATGTAAAGGCGATACTGATCAGCTTGATGGGTATTCTGCATGATTCGAATGGGTAGTAGATCCTCAAGATCGAAAAACGACTTTGGATTCACCAGGGATTCCTTGGTGATGACAAATATGGTGTTTTTGGGGGGTCTTACCCCTTTGGCATTTTTCACCCAAAAAGTTGAGATTTTCGATATCGATTTCATTATGCTCAGAGATACTTCGAACAATGCTGATCAACAATATACAAACAAAAAGTGGATAGGATCACAGAAGCGGGAGCTATGACGATTTGAAATTTCGATTTTTGAAAAAGTACCATTTTACAGGTGAAAATCTAAACTATGATATATGGCGACTTAAATTTGTTTCAATTGAATTCAGCATCCCCGAAATCTATATTTTGATACCAAACCCTTCATGTAGCCCTTGTTTAATCCGAGTTTTTCATGTTTTATGTTTTCCATAATTCATTTTCGAGTTTTGTTCAGACGCTCAGAGCACTCAAAGTATAGGCGGTAGGTACTGATCAGCTTTATGGGTATTCTGCATGATTCATATGAATAGTTGATCTTCAAGATGGAAAAATGCCACTAGATTCGCCATGGATTTCGTGGTGATGACAAACTTGAGACTTAAGCTCAGATTCACATCAGTAGGGTTATAATTGGGATTGTTTCCTTTTGACCTTACACAACCTTACATAAATAGTTCAAAAATAATGAGCCAACATAACAGCATTTCGACTGAGCCGATTGAAGAACAGAAATGCAACAAAAGTAACTTTCCCTCCACTTCCAGCATTTACGGGAGTCTCCCGAATGTTCCGTTCAGGAATAACAACCCTATTAGACCGCGAAATCAAATTACAAAGTTCAGAGTGCCTTTGTCGAAAACGCTGGACAACTTATGGCCTGAACACAAACATAGAAATGTTGATGTTTACAACTTTCATGCCTTTGGAAACCACTCCCAATTCGCCCGATTCGGTAATGAAACTCTGTTTGTAACATTTGGAGGAGATGTGAGGGAAGGCTAGAGTAGGAAATAAAAATTCATTTCGGAGAAGAAATGACCCAGGAGATGAATTTTAACAGTTGAGGAGGCAGTACTCAAGACGCTAGTGCTGTATGCCCGTTGTAAATAGGTGATAAAAATCGAGAATTGTCTCTTATTGATATGGACAAACTTAACAGACAAACAAGTTGTTCCACGAATTATTTCTCATCACTTGTAGAGAGGCAGTTTCTGCTGGATCTTTCTTTGAGGCGACGATTTGTGAATGGTAAAAATGGCTCTGTTATTATTCATTATTTTCCCCCGAAATACACTGCGCAAAAAAATTAACGCACATTATGGAAATCTCAAATTTATTCTACAACTGAAGGTGTTCTCAATGATAATTATTTTTATCAGAATTATGCATGCATATGTTATCCACTTTCAACGTTTTTCTTCAATACAGATGTTTTCTCCCGGCAGGAATAAAAAAAGATGATATTATCAGATTTTGAATGTATTGGCTCCATTCTAAAATCAGTTGTTCTCGATCAATTCTAGTGATCAATAGTTTTTCTTTCGTTTGATTTTCTACACTCGATCGATAAGCAACGCGAAACACGCAATTTGACCCAAGAGGAATGTGCCCAAGCGGTAGTTTTGCGAGAAGAAGGGTGGACATACACAAGAATTGCAGGTTTGGATTTTCCCATACAAGTGTGTCCAGAATGTTGCAGCGATTCAGGGAGATAGGTATGAATGACCGAAGACCAGGACACGGTAGACCACGGGTAACAACTGCCATTCAAGAACTTCACTTGAGAGTTTCTTCGTTGAGACAACGGTTTGCAACCGCTCGCCTCCTTCGAAATCAGCTTGAGCAAACTCATGAGGTGCAAATTAGCACTCAGACAATAAGAAATCGCCTCAGAGAATATGATTTAAGGCCTCGTGTCACGGCAAGAGGCCCAGCTCTTACCCCAGCTCATCGAAAGGCGCGTTTGGATTTTGTGAGAGAGCATATCCATTGGGAAGAGGCCGATTGGGAAAGAGTTCTCTTCACAGATGAGTCTAGATTCTGCCTCTACCATTGTGATCGACGTTCCCTTGTATACAGACGTCCACATGAAAGATATGCTCAGTGCAATTTCCTGAATACTACTGGTTTCGGGGGAGGATCGATTATGGTATGGGGTGGAATATCTTTGACTGCTCGCACAGACCTAGTGGTCGTTGATAATGGAGCTATGAATGCTGATAAGTATATAAGGAACATTCTTGAAGAGCATGAAGTGCCATTTGCCCCATACATTGGTGAAAATTTCATTTTCATGGACGATAATGCCAGATCCCATAGTGCGCGCATCGTTCAGGAGTACCTTGAAGAGGTTAAAGTCTCTCGAATGGAATGGCCAGCAAGAAGTCCAGATCCCAATCCGATTGAGCAGATTTGGGACAACCTCAATAGAAGGCTGAGAAGTTCAGAAAATCATCCAGCTAGTCTTAATGACTTAGGAATCCAACTCGGAGAAATCTGGGAAGGATTAGATCAGAACATTTTAAGATCACTCATTTTGAGTATGAACCGTCGTTGCCGAGCTGTAATTAACGCAAGGGGTAGAAATACCAAGTATTAAATCACTTATCAGCATTTCAGTATTTTGAAAATTGTTCATTTCTCTTCTTTCACATAAGATTCGGTGAAATCCTGAATTTTTCTTCTATTTAATGTGTCTTGTTTCGTTCAAAACCTTCCCGAGAGAACATAAAAAATAAGTCAATGTAGAGTTAACTTTCATTAAAATTGAGATTTTCAGAATGTGCGTTAACTTTTTCGCGCAGTGTTTTTTGGAATACGAAGGAGATCATTTTGGACAAAAATCTTCAAAATTTTCAGGCTGAGTCCAAACAAATATCAACTGAATAATGTTCAAACCGATTTGTAACAAAGAGGTGCAAGAAAAGTCACCACTGCGTCCCTTGAAACTTGTATTTGACTCAATTTCAGAAACATATCATTCTGAATGGAGAACCATTCATTTCATTCTTACAGCAATCAACTTCAACTGGATGAATCTAGTTAAAACGCGATTGGTTGATTTCAGAGCTAGGAAATACGCGTTTAAACGAATATTCTCCGAAATAAATCAACTATTGCGACTCGATTGTGTGTGATTGTTCGAGCGTCTAATTTTTCCAGCGTACGGAAATCTATTCCCCCATGAAAAAACTGCAAGGCTCAGTAGTTTCCAATAAACGAGCACCTCCATTGCTATCCCTCCCAAACCAATCTGTCAATAAGCAACAGCCCATCAGACAATTGAATGAAATAGAGCTCCCTACAGATTGATTGTTTGTTTTCAGAACCCCGCGAATAGATTGTTATGGTGATTGGGCATGGAAAATAACCGTTTTCATTAAATTTCCTTAATTATGTATACTCAGCTCCCTTCTGGTTACGCCAATTAGGATTTCCCGGCGTGAAAAAACAGGTGCTGAAAATCAGCTTAGCCTCAATTGTCGAAACCACCGCTAGCACGACATTCGCTCATTTACATTCAACCCCAGGTAGCTTTATATTAGTTTTTACCTTTTGGTTGCTTTTCGCCGGTCACAAAACAACGCGAAAAACAAAGGGATTTGCTTCGTTTTCCATCAACCGCATTGTGAATTTTTCAATTGAACTCGACGCGAAAAAGGGCTGAATTTGGTGAAAACCTGCTTTGAACTCTCATATCTTCCAGTGAATCTGCGATAGGTAACTAGTATCCATTTTATTTTTATTTTTCCAGAAGAATGCTATCAATTTATATTGGATATTTCTAAATTGGAAGTACGAGGACGTATTGATATCTACTTAGCCTAGACCAGTTCCATGCATAAACAAAATATTGCGATGCCATATCAACGGACAATAACTTATTAGAAGTGTCTGTGTAGAGTTCGACGTCAAAAAAGTAAACCAGAGTTACGCAATAAATTTGAAAAAAAAGATGTCCACCGAAATTGTGCCATCATCAAGTACCTGTATTTAAAAGGGTTAAGAGGTAAGCAGATTTACGAAGATATGCTTTATACCCTTGGTGATCAATGTCCTTCGTATGCGACCGTGAAAAATTGGACTGCAAGCTTCAAAAGAGGTGAATTTTCCATTGAAGATGATCGAGAAGGTCAGTTTCTGTGTCAGTCCCCGAAAATATCGATGCAGTTCATGACATGATTTTATCAGACCGTCGAATTGGGCTAAAACGGATATCTGAAGCACTGAAGATTTCATACGAACGCGTTCATCGTAAAGTTCACGTCAATTCGGACATGAAAAAAATTTCTGCAAAATGGATCCCCAAATGTTTGAATGTTGACCAAAAGCGTGCAAGGGTAGAAGCATCGCGTTCGATCTGTGCTCGATTTGAAAACGATGTAGACTTCTTAAACCGAATTCTTGCTATGGATGAGACTTGAGTACATTTCTACGATCCAGAAACAAAGCAACAATCGATGGAATGACGACACTCTGGTTCTCCAAGACCTAAGAAGTTTCGTGTCCAAAAATCTGCTGGAAAAGTTCTTGCTTCAGTTTTTTGGGATTGCCATGGAGTAATCATGATTGATTTTTTGGATAAGGGTAGAACAATAACTGGAGATCACCATTCGACATTACTGACCACTCTACGGGAAAAATTAAAGAGAAAAGACGCGGAAAGCTATCCAAAGGTGTTTTGTTTTTACAGGAAAACGCCCCAGTACACAAATCTCATGTTGCCATGCCAAAAATTCGTGATTTAGGGTAAGAATTACTAGAACACCCCCTTTATTCACCAGATTTGGATCCGTCCGACTATCATTCCTTTCCTCAACTGAAAACAAGTTTAAAAGGTCGTAAATTTTCTTCCAACGAGGAGGTAATCAAAGCTGTGGAGGACTGGTTTGCAGAGCAAGAAGAAATTTTTTTTTTGAAAGGCCCAGAGACGTTGCAGATTCGCTGTAATAAATGTATTCAATTAAGAGGAGAATATGTTTAGTAATAAAATATTTTGACATTGAAATTTTGTTTGGTTCTATAGTAGGCTAAGAATTTTTCAATATATCCTCGTATCGTTTTAACATCTTATCTGGAAACGGTATTAAACAGATACACAGCGTTCATTGATATAATAATTGTGCGTGGCGGTCATTGATAATTATATGAATATAAATTATTATATGGAACGTTCATATATCTGTGGGAGTCATACGAACCAATTCAAAATGAATGCAGCCGTATAAGAGATAATTCAACTTCAAATCTAGATATTTCCTGCAAGACCTTTTGGAAGCGCCTCCTTCACGTAGCTACATGCGATTATAACCTGCGAAAACCTTCGATCTCGCTCATTACATCAAATGGTAGCGATAATTGCGGCAAGCGTCGACATTTCGCAGATCCCCGAATGAAAGACAGCAATAACGGTAACGACGAGCACTATCAGCGTCGCAGCATCACCAAACGACTTTCATCAACCCCCCTCCCTCCTCGTCGCCCTCCTCGCCCAGGTATTCATTTCGTGAAATAATTAATCTCGGAGAAATATTCTATCAGGGCACTAATTACCCGAATAAGTTCAAGGCGGGACGTACATAATCAAGTAATTTATTTCGAAACGAAAACAAGAGACCTGAATTGTGATTGCAGTAATAAGTGGGGCCCTCCTGTAGCCTTTTGAGATCTTCGTCGCGAAAATAGTATAAATAACGGATGAGGATGTAATTAAAAGGCATGAAAGACCCCATGAGATGTCACCTGCGCACTCCGTTCGGCGCCTACTCTGTCGCTGCCACTGGGTTTTTGACGGCCGGATGTGGAATCTTCAACAGATCTGATCATTGATGAGTGAAACCACATCAATGTTGACCAATTTTTGTTACCATTTGAAATAAATTTATATCAATCGAATAACGAATGAACGAATCAGATACTGAATCAATATCCTCAAAGTCATCTGAGAATTAATGTACCAAATGGTCAATAGTTTGCTCTTCATGACCACACTAAAATGTCGGGCTATCAATGGTATTCCATCTGAAAAGCATATCATTACAACGACTATGACCTGTCCTAAGACGATTTGAAGGACACCAATTTTACCTAGACAGTTAAAAACCAGAAACTTTCTCAGAAGGGTCAAGAATTAAACTTTCACCGAAAAAATTATTCGAAGTCCATTCCGAACTCCAAATTTTTTTATAATTCGTTTTAGAATAGAATAGACAAACTCATCAAGTTCTTCGAACAATCGCACCGTTAGATCCACCCAGATATTTTTGGTATTGAGTTTACGGCGTTTTTAGGGGGTCATACCCCTTAGTCATTTTTCGTCCAAAATTTTGAATTTTTCGAATCGCTCATATTTTGCGCAGAAATACTGTGGCCTATGCTGATCAACATAATATGAATAAATAGTGGAGGCGATCGAAGAAGAGAGAGCTATGATGGTTTGAAATTTCGATTTTTTTGAAAAAATGCCATTTTACAGGTCAAAATCTGAACTATTATGGATAGAGCTCTGAAACATTGTTTATTGAACGGAACGACCCTGAAAACCCACATTTTGATACCAAAATCAACCATGTAGCCCTTCTGAGTCAAGAATTATTCATGATTTTGTTTTTCCAAATTTCATTTTCAAGTTTTGTTTTCGAGCACAGGCCACTCAAGATTTAGATATTTTAGACCTGCGAAATAGCATTTATTGTAGATTCGAATTGTTCGAACGACTTTTTCGAACAATCGCACCGTTAGAGCCACCCAGATATTTTTGGTATTGAGTTTACGGCGTTTTTAGGAGGTCATACCCCTTAGTCATTTTTCGTCCAAAATTTTGAATTTTTCGAATCGCTCATATTTTGCGCAGAAATACTGTGGCCTATGCTGATCAACATAATATGAATGAATAGTAGCGGCGATCAAAGGAAGGAGAGCTATGATGGTTTGAAATTTCGATTTTTTTGAAAAAATGCCATTTGACAGGTCAAAATCTAAACTATGATGGATAGAGCTCTGAAACATTGTTTATTGAACGGAGCGACCCCGAAAACCTACATTTTGATACCAAAATCATTTACCCTTGCACGCTCTTGGTCAACATTCAAACATTTGGGGATCCATTTTGCAGAAATTTTTCTCATGTCCAAATTGACGTGAACTTTACGATGAACGCGTTCGTATGAAATCTTCATTGCTTCAGATATCCGTTTCAGTCCAATTCGACGGTCTGATAAAATCATGTCATGAACTGCATCGATATTTTCGGGGACTGACACAGAAATACGAAGAACATTGATCACCAAGGGTATTAAGCATATCTTCGTAAATCTGCTTACCTCTTAACCCTTTTAAATACAGGTAATTGATGATGGCTCGATACTTCAATTTTTCGATTTTCACAATTTCGGTGGACATCATTTTATTCTTAATTTATTGCGTAACTCTGGTTCACTTTTCTGACGTCGAACTCTACACTGACATTTCTAATAAGTTATTGTTTGTTGATATGGTATCGCAATATTTTGTTTATGCATGGAACTGGTCCAGGCTAACTAGATATCAATACATCCTCGTATATCATTTCGATGAATCAACCTCCTCTTCTTGATTTCGTGTGAGTTAAAAAGGCCTGTTTCAAATTCCATCACTTCATCGTGGACGAAGTGAAAGCCTCACGAAATATTTCAGGTAAAACGACACGTGCTCGATTGCTGAAACTGGAAATCGACCTGAACCTTCACCGTGGATCATTTAAATACATTTTTCAAGAAGCCAAACGTTTCAAGCACGGGAACGGCCGTTCCTCAGGGCGTGGGATTCAAAGCACTCAATTGGCAGTTTTGGACTGATTTCGTCGATTAATATTGAATGCGGAGCAAATATTGGTGCACATCGATCGGTCTGTTGGAAGCCCGCAATCCGCTTTGAAGACCTGAGTAAATTTCCACTAAACCCATTTGTGCTGAGATAGCAGATAGGAATTATTCAGATGATGCCACATAAGGCCGAGCGATCTAGTTCGATCCGAGATTATTTTTCGAGTGCGCGACCTATAAAAACCCATTGACTACCCACCCAGTTTATGCACCTACTGAAATTCTACGCCGTACCTATCGATTTTCCCGTATTAGACATGCACGTTGTAATCTCGAAGGGGCCATATTACAGAGGATTATTTGCATTTTCAATCAATTACCTCCGTTGATACTCGAGACTTGGATGCCCCTATTTGGTCCATAATTGACGCCGGATTAGGTTTAATAGAAGAGGCACAAATCTATTCAGTCGACGATAATGAAATCATCGAATTCTTGAATCAACTACGCGTTTCTTCTGGAATTGAGGAAGCCTAATCGGGAAACTGACATAGATTCAGAAAAACATATCTTGGGTTGGTCTACGCGTTATACAGGGAGCCCCAGAATAAGAGTAACAAATTGAAGGGGGCAGTACGAATGAAAATAAGAACAAATTTTCTGCAAACATAGGACCCAACTTTTCTCACTTTCTAGGTTGTGTTGAAATTGGAAAAAACTAGCTTTTTTGCTTTGATTTCTAAATGGGTAAAGATATTTCTACATTTAACTAAAGGGTGTTTCAAGTTGCGCGTTTTTTCTTTAGAATAAGTAAAGCACATAATTTGCATTCATTTTATTAGGTGCGCAAATGAGTTCCAGCAGTTTTTCTGATGAAAAGGTAAAAAATTATTGCCAATAATTGTAAGCCACACCTTTTTCCCTTCTTTCTGATAGAGCTCGAAAGCCCTAGCGGTAAAAGTGTTCATCTTTTGAGAACTTAAAAATAAACTGCTCCACATGAGTTAGGGATATTGACTTAAATTGCAAAAAAATATAGTTAAAATAGGATCTTTGTGATAAAAATTCATATTAATATGATTTCAAGTTGCAAATTAATTTTAGCCTGTAGGTCTGCAGCGTATACAGGGTGGTTAAAAAAAATCGAGTAAAATAACGAAATTTTATTGCCAGAGAATTCAAGCATTTGAAGACTACCAATACAATGTATGGCCTCCACGTGCATCAATAACAGCTTGACATCTTCTTTGCATACTACACACGAGGATGTTGAACTTTTCTTGAGGAATTTGGTTCCATAAACGGGGCAGAAGCTCTTTCAGATCATTTAAGGATTCTGGGGTAGGTGGATGATTATCTAACTTTTTTTGGAGCATATCCCATGCATGTTTTATGCAATTCAAATCTGGTGAGTGCGGAGGTATTGGTAAATGTGGAATACCAAGCTCCTCGAGCGCATTCTCAACTATGGCTGCACGGTGCGATCTAGCGTTATCGTCTAGAAATTGAAAAGTTTCACCAGAAAAGCGTGAAAATTTGGCACAACATTATCGGCGGACATATTCCCAGGACGAATGTGTAGATCTGTGCACCCGTTGAAACATATCCCGGCCCATACCATAACACTACCCCCTCTGAATGGATGGACTTCCTGGACATAGCGACGATTACGGGGTATGCGTAGGATTGTCCATATCCTTATTCTTCGAGAATCTGAAAATCGTCCATATCTGGATTCATCAGTGAAAAGGACACTACACCATTGATCGTTCCAATTGATATGTTGCCTTGCTCATTCCAGTCTTTGACGCTTATGGTCACGTGTTAATAGAACTCCTCTTAATGGACGTCTAGAACCTAGATTCACCTCTCTCAAACGTCGTCTGATGGTTTCGATGGAAACTTGGACCCCATCTGTATTGTGAAGAGTATTCCGTAGCATTCTACACGTAGGGGAAATACGTACAAAATGACATATATGGACAAAATGACATAGGCATCATAACTTGAGTTCGGAGATATGAAATGCGGAACTGCCTACCACATTACACGACCCGAGTGGCTTCAATTAACCTCTGAAAATTAGCAAGGGCTACTCTGGTTCATTCGGTCGTTATGAGTGATAACAGAAATCAATAGGTCACGAGTTTTTTTTCATTGCGCCAAATTTCAAGAAGAAATGGCCAGTTTTCACCATTTTTTTCATTCAAATTGCATTCAATTCAAACTTTACTTTTTTGTCATTGTATTCACGGAGCTTTTTGTATGTTGAATATACTTTTTGTAATAATTCGATACATTTCTAGTTCTATAACGCTATATGGACAAAATGACATATACAGTGAACGGACAAAATGACATAGGTATTTCAGCTGAATTAACCGTATCTACCGGACAAAACCAAGACAATCCATCTCAGGCTCCATCAGCAAACAAAGAATCAGGACTTGTCTTAACATATTCATAACAAAATCTTCATCTGCGGCTAATAAAGGCTAATAAATCTTAACCAACTCTTGCTGATCCTATGAGGAGGTTTCTCCAATCCCTAAAGGACGATTTATGAGTGAACAAGGCAAACGTGAGCCGAGGACTCGACAAAAGTACTTAGTTTCAACTTCTACACCTAATAAGATTGCAATCAAATCAAAAAAGAGCCCATACATCCTCCAAAAACAAGGAGACAAGTCCCTAGGGCATTATTTCAAGAAGACAATGAAGAAGAAAATGTGCTACTTTCGAGATCATGAAGACGACTGTCCAGTGTCCATCTATCTATTGTTATGAGACCTTTTTTCCCGATTTAGATCTTCTCCAGGATTAGCCCTGAAGAAGACTGGTTACGGTGCATGCATTGCTTGCATTGGGCTCACGCATCTTGTGCTGATGTTCCTAGAAGAACCAAGCGTTTCATTTGTGAACTTTGTCAGTAGTTTTGTAACTATAAGTAGAAAAATACAAGCCTATTGCCGGTATGTCATTTTGTCCATAGCATGCGAACAAAATGAATTTCGTTTATCCCAATTTATCTAAGAATATTTTATTTCTTTGTACTTTTATTTCATAAAGAGTGATTAGATTTTATTAAGAAAGGACCAAAGATCAGAGATGTCGAATATGACATTACTGCGGTTAACTACTAACAAGTTATGCCTCTGAAATAAAACCCTATGTCATTTTGTACGTAGGTACTTCCCCTATAGTTGTAGGGTTTCTTCTCGTCGAAACGGTAATGAAACGATCCTGAGCAGGTGTTGTTTTTCGTCGCCCACCAAGCCTTGGTCTTTCCAACACTGAACCTGTCTCCCTGAACCTATCCAAAGTCGAAACATCACACTTTGGCTGACTTGGAGCCTTTCCGCTACAATAACCTGAGTTAGGCCACCCTGTAGCATTCCGATAGCTCTATTAGCCTCAGCGATTGTTAATTTACGTCTTGGCATTTTCAGAAAACTCGTTTCAAATCGAAGCCGTTGATGAATTGACTTCATTTCAAAATGAGCACATTCATGAGGCATATGCAAAGAACCGAACTTCAGAAAAAAGGCGACCAGATTGACGAAATGTCTCATACTGATTTTTATTAGATCGATTCAAGTCGTTACTGAGTTTTGAATGATTTCCCAGCGATTTTCTCGAAGATTACATACTTATAGAAACGATTTAATATGATATCCCAAACTCTTGTGGAGCAGTATATTTCCGGCATGGCTGATGTTTGGAAAAAAAATTTTTCATCGAGCTATATCGACCTGGTTAGACTTATCTTATACAAAAAAGGGCACATCCCTGTTACTCCTATCATCAGGGACCAATTCCGTACAGTCCCGATCGCTGATTTGAAAGAAACATGGACGCCACTCATTTCAATATCAATTTTCGAGCTCGGCATCGTCAAAGACGGAAAAATACCGGCTGAACGCAGCATTCTCCATGCAGGAACAAGATTACGTTCTTCCCTATCGACTTCAAGACTCGTTCCAGACTTTCTTGCCATCTGAATGGCATCAGATCCGGAAATAAATTCATTCCGAGCGACTGCACAACAAAAGAACCACCTATACGTCCTGGGTTCTTAGTCAATCAGTGGCATATCGGGAAAATCAGGTCAACGCTCACATGCGACTACGCCGGTAGAAAAGCCCGAATCCCAATTCCCAATAAATTCGGCGCACTCCCAGGCATCGGGACGGTAATTTATTCGGGTAGCTCAACGGAACAATCGCATAGGAAACGATGTTTGTGTCCGTCCTATTCCTTCTTGTTACCATGAAAAGCTGATTCGTATTCAATACTTCGGAAATAAATTTGACTCCGCCGGAATATTCCAAATAAACGCGGCGCGGCGTGTGGATTTGGATAAAGAGAAAACGCCGGATCTAGCCGACGCCTCCAGCCGCCTCCTTTCGTTTGCGACTTCAAATTTTCGATGAATAATACATAACGCCCATAGAAATGTGACCATCGATCACTGTCTTGCTCTTATTCAAAGAAGACGCGGTTTACATGTCATAAATATTTGATCGGCCAGTGGTTGCTCTTTTGTTTATTACTTTTCGACACTTAGAGCCTAAACTCAAAAGATCATCATTGTTAAAACCGCCCCCTCCTGTATACAGGGTGTTCGGTAGAGGAATCGACAAAAATTTTCTGTGTATTGGTAGGATTCATTGTAACATTTTATTCAAATAAACTTTTGTCCTAAGTGTTATAGTTTTTGAGATAGAATTTTTTTTCGGTTTTTTTACTGAATAAATCATCACTTCACTCATAGAATACAGAAAAAACCAAAAGCGGCAACGAGCTTCGTTTCATTTAAAAAAGTTCTATGCTTGCTTCTATGGTTTCTCCTGTTTCTAATGAAATGCACCACAGAGATAAGAAAAAGATGTCGAGCATGTATAAGGAATGGAGGTGCTCAATTTGAGCAAGATTTGTAATAATAATGGTATTAATAAGTATAAAAAAGGTTGAAAAACACTGGTGTACCACATCGAAAATATGTTAACCTTCATCAAAACATTCTGAAACCCCAATCACTTCTAAGGTAACCATCGCATTAATTGGAGTTGAGAAGGGTAGTGACCCCAAAGGGAAACACCACCCTGCCGTACGAAAATTCATCATAGGTATGGCCATCAAGGAACTCGCCTAAATAAATAGAAAATTATCGTAGTTCATTGTTAAACAATGGACTAACCCCCATTTAAACGGGCCCAAAGCCGGTTGATTTATCGCTCATCCTATAAATTTCTGATGAAGGCCGAATTGTACGTATAATTGGGCGACTGAAACTCACAATTGAAACGAATTTAGACCAGCTGGCGGACTTTGAACACTGTGGATTTTCGGTTCACATTTTCGTCTTTGTCAGTATCCCGAGGAAAACAATGAATTCTATTGACGAACTGTGTACACCGACCCATTAGGGCTTTTGCGAGTTGCGAAAAAAGAGGCCAAAATCAATATACAAGATATTGTCAAGACAATGGTATTAATTTTGCCCAAACTTCCATTTCACATTCTGGAGCATTTAAGTGAAAATATGTTGCTCTCAAGATCAAAATTAACAAAGCAGAGAAGTCTCAATCGAATCAGAGTTTCAGCTGAAAATCACCCCGAAGCATAACTACACTGTACAAAAAAATTAACGCACATTATGGAAAACTCAAATTTATTCTACAACTGTTCTCAATGATAATTATTTTTATCATAATTATGCCTGCATATGTTATCCACTTTCAACGTTTTTCTTCAATACAGATGTTTTCTCCCAGCAGGAATAAAAAAAAAGATGATATTGTCAGATTTTGAATGTATTGGCTCCATTCTACAATCAGTTGTTCTCGATCAATTCTAGTGATCAATAGTTTTTCTTTCGTTTGATTTTCTACCCTCGATCGCTATATGCAACGCGAAACACGCAATTTGACCCAAGAGGAATGTGCCCAAGCGGTAGTTTTGCGAGAAGAAGGGTGGACATCAGAGCTGGGCCAAAGCATTGTGCTTTGTGCTCGTGAAAGTACTCGGAGCCCTTTTGTGCTTCCGAGCACTGTGCTCCCAAGCACTTTTCAAAAGCAGTGCTTAGTGCTTAGTAATTCGAGTGCTTCGGCCGAAGGCTTAGTGCTTAGTAATCCCAAAAGTGCTCCCGAGCACTTTTGCGGATTACTAAGCACTAAGCCCTGAGCCAATGTTGTACGAATTCATTTTTACATTAATAAAATCTTAAATCAACATTTACTTACATGACAGTAACATCCCAAAACTGTTTGGATTGCAATAACAGAGAGATGATAATGAGGCAACTTGATCATTATAAAAGGAAAATTGAAGGGCCCATGTGTATTTTGTTAAATGGTAATTTGTGCGTTGACAACTTAATATCAATAGAAAAAGCAAAAGCCACGATTCTGATTTTTTTTACGTTTTCATCTGTTGTCTTATATAGACAACATCAAAACGTTACATAGTTCATTGAGTTCTAATTTTGATACTTCTTCGTTATTTGTCACGCAACAATGTTTTGCAACTGGTTTGCTCCTGACAAATCAGTGCAAGAATTGACAGAGGAACATTTTCATTTTTTATTTAATTTCGTCTCAAGGACTGGGAGTTTTCAGAAGAAAAAGTAAACTCGAAAAATTCAGTATATTTATGAATATTATCAAACAGAGAGATCCAGGAGCGAATAGCATTTTTCTCTTTCATTACCAATATCAATTTATTATATACTTATTATATTGAATCGAATTCAATTTTTCAATATCACATACCTATGCCAACTTATAATTTCTTTTCCGATTAAAATAACCTCACTTTCAATATTTCCCAAAAAAAGTGCTTAGGGCTTAGTGCTCGAAATGTCGAATTACTTTCACAAAGTGCTTAGTATTCGCGAGCCTTTTGTAAAAATAAGTGCTTTGTGCTCGAGACTCGGGAGCCTTTTTATTCGAGTGCTTAGTGCTTAGTGCTCGAAGCACTTTTCTTCAGTGCTCGTCACAGCTCTGGTGGACATACACAAGAATTGCAGAAAGGTCTGGAGTTTCCCATACGAGTGTGTCCAGAATGTTGCAGCGATTCAGGGAGACAGGTATGAATGTCCGAAGACCAGGACAGGGTAGATCACGGGTAACAACAGCCATTCAAGAACGTTACTTGAGAGTTTCTTCGTTGTGACAACGGTTTGCAACCGCTCGCCTCCTTCAAAATCAGCTTGAGCAAACTCATGAGTTGCAAATTAGCACTCAGACAATAAGAAATCGCCTCAGAGAATATGATCTGAGGCCTCGTGTCGCGGCAAGGGGCCCAGTTCTTACCCCAGCCCATCGAAGGGCGCGTTTGGATTTTGCGAGAGAGCATATCCATTGGGAAGAGGCCAATTGGGAAAGAGTTCTCTTCACAGATGAGTCTAGATTCTGCCTCTACCATTGTGATCGACGTTCCCTTGTATACCTACAGACGTCCACATGAAAGATATGCTCAGTGCAATTGCCTGAATACTACTGGTTTCGGGGGAGGATCGATTATGGTATGGGGTGGAATATCTTTAACTGCTCGCACAGACCTAGTGGTCGTTGATAATGGAGCCATGAATGCTAATAAGTATACAAGGAACATTCTTGAAAAGCATGTAGTGCAATTTGCCCCATACATTGGTGAAAATTTCATTTTTATGGACGATAATGCCAGACCCCATCGTGCGCGCATCGTTCAGGAGTACCTTGAAGAGGTTGAAGTCTCTCGAATGGAATGGCCAGCATGAAGTCCAGATCTCGATCCGATTGAGCAGGTTTGGGACAACCTCAATAGAAGGCTGAGAAGTTCAGAAAATCATCCAGCTACTCTTAATGACTTAGGAATCCAACTCGGAGAAATCTGGAAAGGATTAGATCAGAACATTTTAAGATCACTCATTTTGAGTATGAACCGTCGTTGCCGAGCTTTAATTAACGCAAGGGGTGGAAATAGCAAGTATTAAATCACTTATCAGCATTTCAATATTTTGAAAATTGTTCATTTCTCTTCTTCCACATAAGATTCGGTGAAATCCTGAATTTTTCTTTCATTTAATGTGTCTTTTTTCGTTCCAAACCTTCCCGAGAGAACATAAAAAATAAGTTATAAAGTCAATGTAGAGTTAACTTTCATTAAAATTCAGGTGATTTACAACCTTGCTGATCATTCCACGTATCGCTTTTACTGAGGTGAAAGATGTTGTCTCGAGTATAATGTGTGTACAAAGCACCATAAGTGATTTTCCAAAATCTTTATTTTTCTACCAGAAAAGACCTCTGTGACAACCGGCATTAAAAGGGCACAATCACTGGGGAAACACGAGTAAAAATTCCTTCATTTGTAGTGGCATTGAATGAACAGAATTCCTCGGTGCAGTTGGAAAAATTCCCCATCACACTTTTTTTTCTATCCTTCAATTAGCCAAGAAAAACCTCGGACCATTTTGCCAACAGCCTGATTATACGGTATTCGTCTCGTACTTTTCTCCGAGAAGAATTCCATAGGTTCGGCTATTACATTTCTTTATTTACGGAACCTCTAATATTCTTTTCCGCTCTTAATTACTTTTCTTTTCCTCCGTATGGACACATTCATCTCAATTAATTCTTTCGCTGTGGAGGCAAGCCGGTCGTTGTTATTTCGGAAGGTTTTTCTCCTAATAATTCTCTCGAGCTGGCTCTGGACCCTGAGCCGGTCTGTCGGAAAATATTTATATTTCCTTATTGGCTTCCTTCGGCTTCGAAACACATACGAGTCCGATGACAAGCTTATTTTAGGGATTTATTACCTATCGATTGCACTTGAGGGGGCCAAGCATTCTGCGAGATGAACAGTGAAGCTCCTGTAACATCACACACATCGCTTCATCTTCGGTCTACTCCCAAGACAACACAATTCGAAATTTCGCTGTTTTCAGTCCTTTTTTTAACATGCCATAAAATACAAAGTGGCAACTCCGCATTTCGTTGAAAGTGAGATCCATAAACCGCACCAAATAATCTCTCGTTGAGGATGGAGACGCTTTTCAACAATAACTCTTGGGTTTTCCGAGTCCCAGATGCGACAATTTTGCTTGTTTATGTTGTGGTTTTCACGAAAAGGAATATCCTGTAATGTTCAGAGAACATCGTGAGAACCAAGGGCAAGCAGGTAGGAATTGGTGTTCTTCTTGAATTTCTGGAGGTTATATGCCTCGGGGAACACCTCCCTAGGCAATGTGTTCCAAAGCCTCGCTGTTCGTTGGATGAACGAGTCTTTGAAGAGAGATGTTCTGCAGGTCTCCAAAGTTACCACGAAGGGGTGTGAAGACTTAACTTGACGGGTTAGTCTGGAAGAGACTGCCAGAGGGGGAACGATTGCTGATAATTCAGAAGAGCATCGCCCATGGAAATAACTATAAAATAGAGACAGATCGCCCACTTTTCTACGGTGTTCCAGAGAAGTGAGCGAGCTTGTAAGCGAGGCATCACCGACGAGACGAATTGCCCTTTTTTGTACGGAATCCAAGAGTTTTAGGGTGTGTTTAGGTGCAGCACTCCAAATATGGGAACAGTATTCCAGGACAGGTCGAATCTGTGCCTTATAGATCATAAGCAGCTGATTCGAGGTGAAATAGCTCCTGGCACGAAACAGAAAACCAAGTTTTTGGGATGCACTTTTAGCGATGGATCTCACGTGATTCTCCCAGGAAAGGTTACTGCCGACAGTAATGCCAAGCATCGAAATGGATGACTTCAATGGTATGGTCACTCCCGACAATTTTATGCTGGGCACAGTAAGATCGGCTTTTTTAGAGAAAAGACATGCTTGTGTTTTGTTTTCGTTGAATCCTACCAAGTTATTAGATCCCCATTCAAGAATTGTTGCCAAGTCCTAGCCCTAGAAGAAAAGGCGGTATGGATGGTACTATC
The DNA here is from genome assembly GCA_910592335.1 of Adalia bipunctata. NCBI lineage: Eukaryota > Metazoa > Arthropoda > Insecta > Coleoptera > Coccinellidae > Adalia > Adalia bipunctata. The sequence goes on along the minus strand of OU342949.1, from coordinate 71,602,055 downwards.
ATCCGCGAAGCTGTGCACTGGACACGAAGTTGCTTCCATCAAATCGTTGATGTGAAGTAGAAATAGTGTTGGAACCAGAATTGATCCCTGCGGAACACCAGCATTTTTGGGTAGAGAGTCAGACGAAACTCCATCGACCACTACATGGAGAGATCTGTTTGAGAGAAAATTAGCTAGCAGAGAACAAAGCTTGGGGGGCATGCCATAAGATGGAAGCTTGGCGAGGAGTCCCTGATGCCAGACTCGATCGAATGCCTTGGAGATATCCAGTGCTACGGCTAGGGTTTCACCATATTTCTCGGTAGATAGCTGCCATCTATGTGAGACGTAAGCGAGCAAGTCACCAGTGGATCTCTGATGACGGAAACCATATTGTCTATCCTTGATAATTCCTGAGTGTTCCAGATGTTTTATGAGCTCGAAGTTGATGGCTTTTTCCATGACCTTTGAAATAATAGATAACAGAGCGATAGGTCTGTAGTTGCTAGGTAGGGTCTTTTTGCCTTTTTTAGGTACTGGTTGTACTCTTGCGGTTTTCCAGTTGGATGGAAAAACACCCAATTTGTATTGTATTGACGAAGCCACCGAGGTGGAGATGGGCCTCATCACTCAAGATGATTTTTCGATGGAATTCTGGATCATTTTCATGCATTTCAAGGACCCAATCAGTTGACACGACGTTGTTGATGATCGGCCGGCTTGAGTTCTTGTGTTAACTGAACTTTAGAAGCCTCAAGACCAAAATCATTATGAAAAATACGGTGTGATGACTTTTGTGGAATGCCTTATTCCAAATAACGACGTGGAATGGACAAACCAGGGTGTTCTCCAAAACTTTCTTCTACAGCAGCAATATTCCTGGCTGTGGGTGGTCAATTCGAATAGTCCTCGGTTTGTTCAGTACAGAAATGGGTGACAGTCCCAGCTTTGAATTTGAAGGGACCCCAGGATATTATTAAATTTTTTTTTCGATACAGTATCGGAAGGTTGGACTTCAATGATAATTCAGTATCTCATTTCGAACATGAACCTGTTCGAAACTGTTTCCTTTCAAGTATGCCACCACAGAGAATCCCGATTAACCAATTTGGGCCACTGGGAACTCTTCCTTCGGTCTCCTGGAAATCGCAAACAATTGAAATCCAGACGGAAGTAATTAAATTCGTTTAATTAATGAAATTTCGGCGTTGAGCGAAATACGCCCGAACTAGAGCGAAAGAACGACCGCTTAAAATCTCTGATATTCCCACTTCTCATCGTTAAAAAAGTCCCACATTATTAAAATGATTTCGATATTTTTTTTCTCTATCGTAATGAGTTCATTACTCCTTCGTCGCTCGTTTTCGAATTTCGCATTCGTATTGGGATAGGAGCCCATTCTGCAACTAGGTTTAGAATATACAATTTAGGCCACGCCCCTGGATCGAAAAGTGTAAAAATAATACGTTTAGTATATAGAACTATTCTTAATGAAGCAATATCTACCTGTTTCGGTCAAGTGCAGTTCTTTCAAGATCACCCTGTTTATTTCATCGCCATCAAAGGATTATCCTCCATCGTAAAGTTCTGAAGTGACTACCCTACTTATTCTGGATGGCGCGCTTGGTTATTTCTAAAACTAATCATCTTTGAAATTGAAATTTTGTAACTTGATATCGAATTAATAATGTATACTCTAAGCTGTTGGATTTTCAAGTCGTAGAGGGCCGTGCTTTGGCTTCAATCAATTTGAGCTGTATCGTTATTTAATATGCAAACTTTGATTGACGGACTAATTTCAAAGTTTATGATATCGGAAATTTAATCTTATAGTTATAAGGTTGCGAGTACGCATCCTGAATTGATTTTTCTGAGGCTCGGCAGTTATCGCTGAATTTTCTGAGTCTACCTCACAAAACAGGGCTGTACTACTCAAACTGGGAAACGCTTTCGCTCCCAAAATTCCATCTGCAATGCGAAATTCAAGACAGATTCTCTCTTCGATATTTTCGTCCGTTGTAAAAGCCTGTCACAGTTTGAAATTCCTGTTCCATTTACACTGCGAAGAAAAATTAACGCACATTCTGAAAATCTCAACATTGACTCTATAACTTATTTTTATGTTCTCTCGGGAAGGTTTTAAAGAAACAAGACACATTAAATGGAAGAAAAATTCAGGATTTCACCGAATCTTATGTGAAAGAAGAGAAATGAACAATTTTCAAAATACTGAAATGCTGATAAGTGATTTAATACTTGGTATTTCTACCCCTTGCGTTAATTACAGCTCGGCAACGACGGTTCATACTCAAAATGAGTGATCTTAAAATGTTCTGATCTAATCCTTCCCAGATTTCTCCGAGTTGGATTCCTAAGTCATTAAGAGTAGCTGGATGATTTTCTGAACTTCTCAGCCTTCTTATTGAGGTTGTCCCAAACCTGCTCAATCGGATTGAGATCTGGACTTCTTGCTGGCCATTCCATTCGAGAGACGTCAACCTCTTCAAGGTACTCCTGAACGATGCGCGCCCGATGGGGCATTATCGTCCATAAAAATGAAATTTTCACCAATGTATGGGGCAAATGGCACGACATGCTCTTCAAGAATGTTCCTTATAGCGATCAGCATTCATATCTCCATTATCAAGGACCACTAGGTCTGTGCGAGCAGTCAAAGATATTCCACCCCATACCATAATCGATTCTCCCCCGAAACCAGTAGTATTCAGGAAATTGCACTGAGCATATCTTTCATGTGGACGTCTGTATACAAGGGAACGTCGATCACAATGGTAGAGGCAGAATCTAGACTCATCTGTGAAGAGAATTCTTTCCCAATCGACCTCTTCCCAATGGATATGCTCTCTCGCAAAATCCAAACGCGCCCTTCGATGGGCTGGGGTAAGAGCTGGGCCTCTTGCCGCTACACGAGGCCTTAAATCATATTCTCTGAGGCGATTTCTTATTTTTTGAGTGCTCATTTGCACCTCATGAGTTTGCTCAAGCTGATTTTGAAGGAGGCGAGCGGTTGCAAACCGTTGTCTCAACGAAGAAACTCTCAAGTAACGTTCTTGAATGGCAGTTGTTACTCGTGGTCTACCCTGCCCTGGTCTTCGGACATTCATACCTGTCTCCCTGAATCTCTGCAACATTCTGGACACACTTGTATGGGAAACTCCAAACCTTTCTGCAATTCTTGTGTATGTCCACCCTTCTTCTCGCAAAACTACCGCTTGGGCACATTCCTCTTGGGTCAAATTGCGTGTTTCGCGTTGCATAGCGATCGAGTGTAGATAATCAAACGAAAGAAAAACTATTGATCACTAGAATTGATCAAGAACAACTGATTTTAGAATGGAGCCAATACATTCAAAATCTGTTAATATCATCTTTTTTTATTCCTGCTGGGAGAAAACATCTGTATTGAAGAAAAACGTTGAAAGTGGATAACATATGCATGCATAATTCTGATAAAAATAATTATCATTGAGAACACCTTCAGTTGTAGAATAAATTTGAGATTTTCATAATGTGCGTTAATTTTTTTGCGCAGTGTATGGTATATACCTCATGGTTGGGAGATTCAGTTATGCTATTTTCTTGTATGCAAATCAAAATTCGAGTGTTGAAACTTTACTGAAAAATAATGGAAAAAATAGTCCGTTACTTTGTGGTAGTTCATTCGAAAAACATTAAAGTACTCAAATAACCCGAAAGAAAATTCTAAACGAACAGACGAACCTATGGAAATCCCCACTTTTGAAAATTCTCAAGAAATAAGCCTGCAGAAGACATTTAAATACTTTTTTGCCCAACTCCAGTAAGAAAATGTAGTAGTAGCTACTAAGAAACCTGTGTCACAGTTAAACCTTGAAAGAATTAACTCCATTTAGAAAGTTGAAAGAGAAAATAGACATTAGCATTGGCAACGTCTCTGAGAATTATTTGGAAATTGCCGATATCACACGAGTGCCAACCTGCGTCAGTTTCAAGTGAAAAATTTGTGTCTACAACTCTAGGGCAAAGAGTCTAGGTTATTATCACGTCATCCTATCTATAGGGGAGATTTCAAGGACATCCGGAAAGATGAAGAAGAGCGACCTTCGATGGTGAAACTAGGCCAAAGAAAAGCGTTTTCCAAACGGGGGATCATCATTTCCAATAATCTCCATGATTGGGGTTTCCCCTGCCGAGAATATGTGAAATATGCCTGTTCTAACTGCGGCACCTCGCCGAAAATAAATAATTTCCTACAGAGACCAGTGGGGAATATCACTGTGTTATAGCTGACAGCGATATGTGGTCTAAGAAATTGCGACTATATTTCAAATATCGACCTGCCAAAAGTTTATCCGGGGAGGTTGAATTGATATATCTGAAATGCTGGAACAGTATTTCACCTACTTTATTCCGTAGAGTGGCGAATATATTTGAAAAATGGGGCCCTTTATTCATTCCGCAGTCTTCAGAGATTGTACAGGATACGAAATTGTTCCACTAGAATATGATGGTGCATTATTACTGCGGCAATTCTTCTTATAGTCGACGTGTGTGTGCCAGGCGTTTTGGATCTTCATTTTCGGTTTTTCCTAAGGAGGAATTCATATGGTGAAGTCTGATGTGCTGAAAAATCAGCAACTTCATGTTTATTTTGAGTTCCAGGTTGTTTCTACTCTTGCTACCAAAATGACATCAGTTTTAGAACAAAATCAGAACAAATGTTCAAAATGATCAGCACTGAAAGCTTTGGAATCTAACTACCAGTGTTCAATGCTCATCTGGAAATATTTTCTTCCTGATATTTGCTCTGTGATCGGTTAACTTCAAGCAAGATTCGTATGGAAACCAGCCGATATATAAAGAAATGGCTAGGGTAATAATCAGGCCCGGATCTAGGGTGGGGCAAGCGCCCCCAGGCTTAAGGGGGCGCTAAAAACAACCAGAGGTTAAATTTTTTTCATTTTTGATTTTCTCGGAAAAAAATATTATTATTAATTATGACCCGAGTCTGAAGTGCCATCTTGACCACTCAAAAAAAGGACAAACATCCTATCTTCCCAAAAATATGCAAAATGAAATTATCGATTTAATGGCCACCAAAGTTCGGGATAGCATTATTAATGAGATCAAGGAGGCAAACTATTGAACTATTATGTTGGACTGTACCCCAGATGTATCTCTCACAGAACAAATGAACCATCAGGTTATACGATATTTAAATAGAACATAGTCTGGATATGAGATAGAGGCAAAGACTTATAATACTAAAAATAAAGGAAAGTTTTATCGACATCTTAGAAGTTGACAAGCTGGCATATATGTATATAAAGAAGTCTAATCCAGAATTCTACACTCTCTGAATCTTGTGGGTGTCCATTCGTCTTTATCATGTTCAGAAGCAATAAATTTATTTGGTGTTGTACAAAAACTGTATTGTTTTTTTGTTAGTTCAACCACATGATGGACAATTATGAAAAAGTGGACGAAAACAAATTTTAAAGGAAGTAGCCAAACTAGATGGACTAAACATCAATCTGTTAATGCCTTGCTCAATAATTTACCGGGAGTTGTGAAGGCTGTAGAAGAAATCAAAGAATCCTCACTAGTCGCAGAATACAAGTATGAAGCTGGTCATTTGCTTGATGCTGTGATGGATTTTAGATTCATATTGAACCTTACAATTTGGGATAATATTCTGCGAGAGATCAATATGGTCAACGTGGAAATTCAGAAAGGAGATATAGTTATTTCACGTTCATTATCATTCATGCAAGGTCTTATGAAGATCTTGCAAGGAAAGACAGAAAAACTTGTTGAAAACTGGATCACAAAAGCTACACTTCTTTCAGAAGAATTGGATGTGGAGCCAATTCTTAGAAATAAACGTGTTTCGAAGAAGAAAAAGCAGGTTGACGAACTGTGCGATGATGAGTCAAGAACGGATCTAGTTGGTTTATTCTCCGAGGAAATTAAGGTCGTTTTCGACAGATTATTGTCCGAAATCAAAAAAAGATTAGAAAGCGCAGAGAGTCTGCATACGAATTTCTCATTCCTCAATGGCCATGCCCTTTTAAGCATGCAAAAAGAGGATCTGCAGAAAATGGGACCCTCTTAGCGCAAAAATATTGAAGAGACTTGAATGCAGTTGATTTTTGTTAGGAACTAGCGGTTTTCAAAATGTTGGTTCCTGAAATAAGTGAAAGATCGACTTCATAAGAGCTGCAAATTCTTCACAGGCAAGATCTGAAAGATGCTTTCCCTATAATGTCAGTATAGCTGACATTATATAGAAAATAGTGCACATTGCCTACCACATCTGCAAGATGTGAAAGCAGTTTCAGCAAATTGAAAATAATAAAAAATTATTTGCGTTCCTTAATGAGTCAGAAAAGTCTCTATGGCCTCTCGATCTTAGCTATAGAATACAAAACTGTCCAATTTCTTTCCTTGTGATATTTTCCTTATTATTAGTTTTTATTTTCATTATTCATTTATATTATTTATTTTTGTTTTCTCTATGAATTCATATGTACATATTAAACAAATGGGGGGGGGCGCAATCATGAATTTTTGCCCCGGTCAGAAAAAATCGTATATCCGGGCCTGGTAATAATATCTCTTCAAGATAGTGATCGCGGGCTGAAGCAATATGACAAATATTCCATCATACTTTCTCCTGACTACTTAGATACATTCAAAATCTGTTTCAATATATTATGTAGCACAACATCGTTGCTTCGAGCCCTACATCCACAAGTGGAAGTTCATTTTTCAATGCCATTAGGCACACATGTTGTACGTGTAGACATCATCCCTCTGCCATGTTAACCCTAGAGGTAAAATGCTCTTCCTTTTTCTCTCTCTTCTGAATCATTTCCCATTCTGTTTCATGTTCTTTCAGGAGGTACCTAAAGCAATATGGATTATACATAGCCGCCTTTTAAAAGTTTGTTTTGTTCGTGAAGTTCAATTGAAAAATATTGCAGTTTATATCTGAATACAGGGTGTAACTAGAAACGACCTATGTTTCCTTTTCAATGTGAATTTTTTTGAAATATTCCCAAGGTGTTTATTCATTTTATGATTTTTTCTTCTCTCCATTTCCGACTCTTGAATATTCCACAAAACGATTGTGTAAATTCCAAACAACGAAACAAGATCCACGAATCTAAAGAAAGCGAACTTCCTATTGAATAAACAATAGTGTTATCTCAGGCATTAGCGGTAACTGCCAGAGAACGATCGCGAAACAGGGTTCCGTAATAGCTGCTTCTGGTAATAATATAGTTAGATTATATTGCCAAACTTAGTATTAACATCCTCCCGAGAAACCTGTTAATTCGTTGGAGTCCTGCATTCATTAAGTATGTATTGCAATTATCAACCTCTTCCTTCCACTGACACGCTGGATTGCGGCTGGTACAGGAGGCTAAATTCGTTCACATCTGAATTGGAGGGACTCGATGCTCCATGGATGACTTTGATGGTTTCTTGGCCAAATATACCTTGGTCAAGAAAGGTGTAGAAGATATTTTGAATATTGGAGAAAGAAATACGTAACAAACTCGCTTGATCAGAATTATGTCTAAAAATTAATTGAATGGATTGCCATGGATTTCGTGGTGATGGCAAATATGGTGTTTTTGTGGGTCTTGACCATTTTTCACCCAAAAAGTTGACATTTTCGAAAGCGATTTTATTATGCTCAGAGATACTTCGAATAATGCTGATTACCAATATACAAACAAAAAGTGGATACGGTCCTAGGAGCAGGAGCTATGACAAGTTTAAATATGGATTTTTGAAAAAATGCCATTTGAATAGTGAAAATCTAAATCATGATAGATTTTTGTTGAGATTGTTCGGGTCCTACCTCACGGATAGGTCTCAGTACGTTAAGATAGGGAGCTTTAGTTCTAGAACAATCTTTCCGACATCAGGGGTCCCACAGGGCTCTCACTTGGGTCCACTTCTGTTTATCATTTACATAAACAGTATAAGCGAGTGTTTCAAAGTATGTAAGTTCCTTTTGTTCGCGGATGACTTAAAGCTTTTCGCACGAATACAGAGAACCCAGGATTACCTGGATCTTCAGAGGGATCTAGACAGCCTGTCATGTTTTTGTGAGGCCTTCAGCCTACATTTGAACTTAGATAAGTGTTGCGTGGTTTCTTTCACACGAAATAGGTCTGTGCTAAACTTTCAATATTCTATTTCTGGAACCGCCCTGCGGCGCACTGATACGATAAGGGATTTGGGTGTGGTACTTGATTCGAAGCTTCTTTTTGATGAACACATAAATGGTTTGGTGTGTGCAAGTAATAGAGTTCTTGGGTGGATTATGAGACAATGCCGTCAATTCAGAAATCGTGAGGCAATTTTGGCGCTGTATTATGCCTTTGTTTTCAGCAAGCTGAACTTTGCATCTTCGGTTTGGTGTCCTCATTACAGTATCTACATCGAAAGGTTGGAAAGGGTGCAGGCTAGATTTCTTCGGTTTCTGAGTTATAGGACGGGGTTTCACCTAATACCTCGCGATCCGGATAACTACAATATTCGTTTAAGACATTTCCGAATGATAAGTTTGAATGACAGAAGAAAAATGAATGACATAATTTTTATTTATAAAATACTGTCAAATCAAATAAATTGTCCTCAAATTCTAGAGTCAATCGATTTTTATGCTCCTGTTAGACAACTGAGGAGACCCCCTGTATTTTACCTGACCACATATAGAACCAACAGTGCGAAGTATTCACCTATATCGAGAATGCTAGATTTATGCAATTCTAATGTAAATAATTTTGATTTATTTTCAGCGGGGAGTTTAATTTCTTTTAAGAAAACTGTTAGGGGGATGTTTGGGTAGATACATGAGCTGTGCATAAGCATTGTTTTGTTGTTTGTATTTTTTTTTTCCATTCTTAACACTGTCTATCTTTTTATAATATTAGTGAGCGCTGATTTGGGTGATTACACCTGTGAGCGTTCTTCTTTGTAAAAATAAAAAAATAAAAATAAAAAATAGAGCCCCGAATTTCATTTGATTGAATTCAGCGTCCTCGGAAACTTATACTTTGATACCAAACATGTCCATATAGACCTTGTTACAGTCGAATTTGTATTGTTTTATTTTTTCCATATTTCATTTTAGAGTTTTGTTCAGACGCTCAGAGCACTCAAAGTATAGACGATACTGATTAGCTTTATGGGTATTCTGCATGATTCGAATGGGTAGTAGATTCTTATGATCGAAAATCGACTTTGGATACGCCAGGGATTCCTTGGTGATGACAAATATGGTGTTTTTGGGGGGTCTTACCCCTTTGGCATTTTTCACCCAAAAAAGTTGAGATTTTCGATATCGATTTCATTATGCTCGGAGATACTTTGGACAATGCTGATCAACAATATACGAACAAAAAGTGGATAGGATCACAGGAGCGGGAGCTATGACGATTTGAAATTTCGATTTTTTGAAAAAATGCCATTTGACAGGTGAAAATCTAAACTTTGATAGATAGCGACTTGAATTTCTTTTTATCGAACAGAGCGCCCTCGAAAACCTACATTTTGATATCAAATTTGTCCATATAGGACATCCTTTAGCCGAATTATGATTGATTTAGTTTTTGCATTTTTCATTTTCGAGTTTTGTTCAGACGCTCAGGGCACTCAAAGTCTGAGCGACACTGATCAGCTTCATAGGTATTCTGCATGACTCGTGTGGGTAGTAGATCCTCAAGATCGAAAAACGACTTTGGATTCGCCAGTGATTACTTGGCGATGACAAATATGGTGTTTTTGGGGGGTCTTACCCCTTTGGCATTTTTCACCAAAAAAGTTGAGATTTTCGAATTCTATTTTATTATGCCTAGAGAGACTTTGGACAATGCTGATTAACAATTCCCAAACAAAAAGTGGATACGATCATAGGGGTGGGAGCTATGGCGAGTTGAAATTTCGGATTTTTGAAAAAATGCCATTTGACAGTTCAAAATCTGAACTATCATACTATCATGGATAGCGACTTGAATTTGTTTTTATCGAATAGAGCGCCCTCGAAAACCTACATTTTGATACCAAATATGTCCATATAGGTCCTCCTTGAGCCGAATTGTGATTGTTTTAGTTTTTGCATTTTTCATTTTCGAGTTTTGTTCAGACGCTCAGAGCACTCAAAGTTTGAGCGATACTGATCAGCTTCATAGGTATTCTGCATGACTCGTGTGGGTAGTAGATCCTCAAGTTCGAAAAACGGTCTTGGATTCGCCAGGGATTCCTTGGTGATGACAAATATGGTGTTTTTGGGGGTCTTACCCCTTTGGCATTTTTCACCCAAAAAGTTGAGATTTTCGATATCGATTTCATTATGCTTAGAGATACTTCGGGTAATGCTGATTAACAATATAGAAACAAAAAGTGGATAGGATCAGAGAAGCGAGAGCTATGACGATTTGAAATTTCGATTTTTTGAAAAAATGCCATTTGACAGGTGAAAATCTAAACTTTGATAGATAGCGACTTGAATTTGTTTCTATCGAATAGAGCGCCCTCGAAAACCTACATTTTGATACCAAATATGTCCATATAGGTCCTCCTTGAGCCGAATTGTGATTGTTTTAGTTTTTGCATTTTTCACCCAAAAAGTTGAGATTTTCGATATCGATTTCATTATGCATAGAGATACTTCGGGCAATGCTGATTAACAATATAGAAACAAAAAGTGGATAGGATCATAGAAGCGAGAGCTATGACGATTTGAAATTTCGATTTTTTGAAAAAATGCCATTTGACAGGTGAAAATCTAAACTATGATAGATAGCGACTTGTATTTGTTTTTATCGAATAGAGCGCCCTCGAAAACCTATATTTTGATACCAAACATGTCTATATAGGCCTTGTAACAGTCGAATTTGTGATGTTTTATTTTTTCCATTTTTCATTTTCGAGTTTTGTTCAGACGCTCAGAGCACTCAAATTATGTGCGATACTGATCAGCTTTATGGGTATTTTGCCTGATTCGAATGGAAAGTGAATCCTCACGTGGCCAGTGTGTTGTCCTCTTCTTTTCCTATTATTCCTGAGTGACCAGGAATCTGACTCGGCTAGTCTTGCCACTTCCTTCGGCACTCCCATATCAGCTTTGGGTCTATGACATAGGAAATATGTTATAAGTGATATGAAAAACTGCAAGAGACAGATTGGTCATGTTATTTGATGAGAGTTATTAGATTCAAATAAGATAAAAGATAAAGTGTCATATAAACCCGTCCAATTATTCTTTCTTTGTCGTAATCGTCCTTACGTGCAAAAAACTCATCAGCCGAGCAGAATTCTCCACCCATATCGGAATTTAATTGCGCCCGAGTTATGGCAGCCACCAAAATACACCCCCACATAAATCGAGGCAGGTTGCCCAAATTTTATTTCTGGGAAACAGCAGCTGCCACTCGCGTTCCTTCGTCGACCAGCTTATTGGAAATTTCCCGAGGACGACGTGGTATATATAAGAAAACAGATCGTACGATGATCCCAATCTCTCACCCGGCGACACTGCCGGATTTCCGAAAATGCTGACCTGATTCCAATCAGGGCTTAATGTGGCTGCGGACTTCTAGCGCCGCCGAGAGCATCTATCTAAACTCCTCCGAACGACGGAAGTGAGAAAGGATAAAGATTTCTATTCCGGGTCCAGACCAGAAAAGGACATTACCATTTCGGGCGGAGTCGTCTCATACTCCCAGGATTATTTTTCGGGAGACTGTCTTTTCATTAATTCACGAATTGATGTTGACTCTGGCTTGACGGCTCGGTTCCATTCAGCGAAGAGTTGTGAAGGTTCAAGGCAAGGATTCTCTTCGAATATTGATTCATCAGACTCTGGAGTTGCAATAAACACACATCCTACTGAAAAAAAACGATACCTATACTCTGTCGATATAATTCTTTTGAAGTTCGGCTTGGTTTGTCGGTTCATCTTCTCCACATTGGACAGGCTTAGTTCTAATACTTCAGATGGCAGGCAACCGTGCACAATTAACAATGGGAGTGTCGCCTTTCCTGTTCAGGTTATTTTCGTAGATATCTGGTTGATTGATACCTCAGTACATCAATAAGAAAGCTCTGATGGCGTGCAGTCGTCTATGCGGCAGGAATTGAGGCTGTAACCCAAAAATACTACGATGGATGTACGTCATGATTGTAAGACCTATAGTCACATATGAGGCAGTAGCCTGGTTTGCTAGACAAGTCAGGCAAGCACGAGGAAAATGCTCGACGAAGTACAAAGGCTTGCCTGTGTGTGCATCACGGGAGCTATGAGAACGTGCCCAACCAGGGCACTTGAGATCATCACAGACCTCACACCTCTACATCTAGTGATTGATAAGGTAGCCCATGAGGCCATCCTCAGAGTATCTAAAGAAAGAGCAGGCAATGAGGGAGTCAGGTTTCAGAAAGTTTGGTCCTCTCTAAATGACTACACCTCATCTGCAAACCTTCCTAGTGCTGTAATGATCAAGAAAATAAGCACTGAGAAAAACTTCAGTACAATGCTAAGCAATAGAGAGGACTGGGAAAGGGAATACACCAACTATAATCTCAAAAAAAAACAGGAGTGGCGCTGGGATTAACGGGACAAGTACCAAGTGTGCACTATCGTTAGGCTCCTGTACAAGCGTCCTTCAAACGTAAATACTTGCAATCGAAAGATGTCTAGATATGAATCTAGAAAAAAACTATCAGAAGTGCGCTATAGCTATTCATACAGATAGACAAGCTGCTATTAAAGCACTGAGCTCCTACGTCATTGACTCAAAGCTGATTTGGGAAAGCAGAAACAAACTCAATGAGGTAGGCAAGAAGAATAAGGTTTTTTAATCAGGGTTCCTGGTCATTCAGGAATCGTAGGTAACGAAGAGGCTAATACACTGGCCAGAAAGAGCGCACAAACGCCACTCACTGGCCCAGAACCCTTCTGTGGAATAGGAAAATGTACCTATAAGAAGGAGTTTATGCTGAAGGAGAAAACCGAAAGCGAAAAACTCTGGCGGAATCTTCCAGGCATGGATCACTTCAAAAAGTTCGTCCGGAACTTTGAAACTGCTAGATCCAAAAAATATCTGGATCTCAGTAAAAACCAACTTCACTTACTCACTAACTTTCTCACAGGACATTGTCGCCTAAAGAAGCATCTGTTGAGAATGGGTTTATCGGACACTGATGAGTGTAGATTCTGTAGGGAGGAGGAAGAAACTCCTATTCACCTGGTTACGGAATGCTATGCCATTGCAAGCCAAAGGAAACAGTGCTTTGTACAAGAAACTTGTAGAAGTGGGGAGTCATCCTCCTTGAAGCCATCCCAGATACTGGATTTCATCAAATCTCTGGAACTGGAGGGCGAGCTGTAGGAGGCGCGATGATAACAGCTCTGTCAGGGGGCACAATAGACTTTGAGGTCGCAGTGAAGTGTAACCCCTTTTCATTATAACTATAACGTCAATAAGAAACATGGTTTAATGTACCTACCTATTATTATTATTATTCTGCGAGACGCGGAGTTTTTGTCATCGTTCGTTTTTTTCCTACGATCAGGGCAAAAATAGAGTACCTCATGATGTTACTTTCAGCAATAATTATCTTCGATCGAAGAATTTCAATCTGTATTAAGTGAGCATCAAAAACTCTGATGATGCTGTAAGGCATACTCCGAAAGGTTCTTGGAAAATACTAAACTCTCTCGTTCGATTTCAACGAAAATCAGTAATTTGAATTCATTTCCCGATATAAATTCCACTTCCAAGAATTGCTGTTGCACTTCATACTAGGAATCCGCTGAAGTCTGATCGAATATACTGAAAAGTTGAGGAACAATTGTCAGCAGCTTACATCCAGTTCTATGGATTCTAGTCTGCAAACACTACAGTAAATATTCTTTCTGTTAGTCGAGAGCCCTCCAGACGAATCTTGGGGCGCGAAGTACACAAGAAGTGATTTTCATTCTGTCTCACGCCCTTTCCTTTTTTCGAGAGAGCATTGTTTGTTTGATTGCGAAGCGTTCGATCAGATAAAATTTCCGAAGAATCCGAATGACAACGGTGAAATTATGTGGAAAAGAATACGCTGACTTGACGCTGGCAACGCCGAATGGAGAGAAGCAATTCTCATGGCTCAAGAAGGCAACAACTTCTTTTTTCTTGATGCTTGACCTTCCTCTAATTCAAATTCACTAATGCGATCTAATGGATCGTGTATTCTATTTGTCGACTCAATCAACAGACACTCGATAGAAATTTAGTTCTTTTCCAGCCTTCGGGCTAGAAAAAGGTTCTGTTTATTTGAGACTGTATGGTTGCATAATATTTTGAAAATCTCTGAATTTTATGGTCTTTCGTGAATTCTGTGAATTTTTGTGTTTGGATATCTTGGCACCCCTCCTTTGCATATAGAAATGATTTTGGGAAATTTCTCAGATAAAGCAAATATTGCACTCGTGAACTTCAAGAATCCTTCCACTCGAGTTATCGCAGATTGGGACAAGAATCTTATAATTTCCAGATAGTCGACACCTCCCTGTTAACAGAGTATTCAAATTCTCCCATATACAGCCGAAACATAATTGTAACAACGTAATGTGATCAATCCATCAGTGTTTCCTTGTTCTGGAATGAAGCAACGCAGATACCTTCAGTCGGCTCAAACCTCATTAAGCTACAAATATGTTCGCTCAGTATTTGGCGCAGACAGTGCAATAATCCGATATGTGGAGAACTTATCAGAAATTGAATTCCTCGACGTGTGAGTGACAGGCTCAAACACTCCCGCTTCAGGTGTTTTATCGGGTTTGGAGCCGTCTATAAACTAACATATGTTTTTTGCAACAGTTCTTACGATGCGAGCGCTCAAAGATGTCACGAACGCAATCAGACTAAGAATGTGAAAAATTTCGTCCATTTTCGATTCGGTTGATTGAAATCTGTGGAAAGACCTTCGTCTCGCTTCAATCTCAACTAGTTCAACTAGATCTGTTGAGTAGAAGTGTCCGCGAAACAATTCTTGTGTTATTATATTATATACACACAACCAAACTTATATGGAATCACCCTATTATTTGGAAAAAACGAATTTCAATTAAAAAAAAGTCGCTGAAAAGTGAAGAGCAGTTTTCCCAAAACAAGTTCATTACAAAAATAATATAAATTATTAAAATATTATTTTTATAATAGAACAGAAAATTAAAAGTGTAAATTTGTCTGAAAATAATTTTTATGTAACTGAGAATTGAACAACAAATAAAACGATTTTAACAAATCAATAATCAGTATTACCACCCCTGGCATTGGTACAAGCTTGAATTCGACGAGGCATGCTTTCTATTAAGTTGTTAATTTCTCCTTCTGTAACATTTGCCCATTCCTCTAAAGCCGCTCGTATAAATTGCTCTGCGTTACCAGTATTTTGACGAGCTCTGATTTTTCTTTTGATCCTATCCCACAAGTGCTCGATAGGATTAAGGTCCAGTGAACAAGAAGGCCACTCGAAAACAGTCACACCTTCTGTTTCAAAAAAATTTTTTGCAATTCTGCTGGTATGTGGAGGTGCATTATCCTGCATAAATAGGAAATAATCTCCAAAAGCACCTCGCCAGAGCCTCACTACAGGTTGTAGCACTAGATCAACATACCTAGGCCCTGTCAGAGATTGTCTAATGGGAATTAAAGGACTTTTCTCACCAAACATAATTCCGCCCCAAAACATTACAGTACCTCCTTTGTATTTAGGGATCGGTCTTGCAGCTTGGAGCCTAGCTTGCCTCCCTCTACCTCTTAAAAACACGCCGGTCGTCTGATCGTAGGCCAATTCTGGTCTCATCCGAAAATAAGACATTTTTCCAATCTTCAATAGTCCAATTTTCATGCTCTAAACACCAATTAAAACGGTCAACTTTATTTTGCCTTGATAGTTCTGGAACTCTTAACGCTCTTCTCTTGAATAATTCCCGAGCGCGAAGTCTTTTTCTGATAGTTTCGACAGAAACACTAACACCTGTAGCTTGCAAAAATTGCCTTTGAAGCTCTGAATGAGATACTGCGGGATTTCTTCTTGCTGTTTGGGCTCAAAAGCGATCCTGTCTTTCTGTAGTTACTCTTCCACGACTTCTTCTCGGCCTATTCTTTAGGGTTCCTAACTCCAGAAACCTTGCATAAGATTTTGAAACAACCCCTTGTGTAACCCCCACCGTTCTTGCAATCTGTCTTTGTGACATGCCTTGTTCTGCCATAGTAATAATTCTTCCTCTCTGGACTTCCGATAACCCCACAAAAGGCATTTTTTTCAAAACTTCACAAAAAAACAAAATATAAATTCACTGCGACGTTCGAACGAAATGGTAAAATCGACACTGCAAAGCCAAATCTTATCAAGTGCTTCTGAACCTAACTGTTTTTGTGAGTAAATACATGCACTTTTTACTTGCTTGTAACGAAAAAGATATCAAAATAATATTTCATCTTAATACTGGGTGATTCCATTTAAGTTTGGTTGTGTGTATATCATAATCACAGAGTTCTTTAGAGTTATTTTTTCTTCTTCATTATATTAATCAGGCTCGAACAGTTATTTCGAGGGGAAACAATGTGAGGTCTTGTCTCCCTTCCCCTCGTTCGCCTCATCGAAATGAATCGAATTTCAGCGGCCTCTTGAGCACGCAGGCTGCAGTTTGACACCCGCTAACTTGGCACGATAAGTGGGCAATCGAATATGCCAAGGATCAACTCGACTCCTATGAATCCCAGACATCCGAATCGGCAGAGCCGTCGCTATCTGTCGCCGAAAAAAAACTAGAACGATCATTTATCGGTCCGATGCCGCCGTGCCGGAAATTAAACTGCTGTACGAATTGAACAGGAAATTCACATATTCGGGCAGATGCACGTATTTCGCGAGAGGCATTACAATTTTTTGCCTGTTTTTCCGGCCCAGATTCCGGCATTTCGGTCCGCACATCTCGTGTATGATAAACGGCTGTGATTGGAAAATTGGAAATACTCGTTTACTAGGATGTATTGATATCTAGTTAGCCTAGACCTGTTTCATGCATAAACGAAATATTGCGAGACCATATCAACGAACAATAACTTATTATGAGTGTCAGTGTAGAGTTTGACGTCGAAAAAGTGAACCAGGGTTGCGCAATAAATTTAAAAAAAAGATGTCCACCGAAATTGTAAAATCGAAAAATTGGAGTATCGAGCCATCATCAAGTACCTGCATTGGAAAGGTTTAGGAGGTGAGCAGATTCACGAAGATATGCTGAATATCCTTTGTGATCAATGTCCTTCGTATGCGACCGTGAAAAATTGGACTGCAAGCTTCAAAAGAGGTAAATTTTCCATTGAAGATGATGACCGATCGGGAAGGCCAGTTTCTGTGTCAGTGCCCGAAAATATCGATGCAGTTCATGACATGATTTTATCAGACCGTCGAATCGACTAAAACGGATATCTGAAGCACTGAAGATTTCATACAAATGCGTTCATCATATAGTTCACGTCAATTTGGACATGCAAAAAATTTCTGCAAAATCGATCCCCAAATGTTTGAATGTTGACCAAAAGCGTGCAAGGGTAGAAGCATCGCGTTCGATCTGTGCTCGATTTGAAAACGATGTAGACTTCTTAAACCGAATTGTTACTATGGATGAGACTTGGGTACATTTCTACGATCCAGAAACAAAGCAACAATCGATGGAATGGCGACACTCTGGTTCTCCAAGACCTAAGAAGTTTCGTGTCCAAAAATCTGCTGGAAAAGTTCTTGCTTCTGTTTTTTGGGATTGCCATGGAGTAATCATGATTGATTTTTTGGATAAGGGTAGAACAATAACTGGAGAATACTATTCGACCTTACTGACCACTCTACGGGAAAGAATTGAAGAGAAAAGACGCGGAAAGCTATCCAAAGGTGTTTTGTTTTTACAGGACAACGCCCCAGTACACAAATCTCATGTTGCCATGCAAAAAATTCGTGATCTAGGGTTACAATTACTAGAACACCCCCCTTATTCACCAGATTTGGTTCAGTCTGACTATCATCTCTTCCCTCAACTGAAAAAAAAATTTAAAAGGCCGTAAATTTTCATTCAACGAGAAAGTAATAAAAGCTGTGGAGGATCGGTTTGCAGAGCAAGAAGAAACTTTTTTTTCGGAAGGTCTAGAGACGTTGCAGGTTCGCTGTAATAAATGTATTCAATTAAGAGGAGAATATGTTGGGTAATAAAATATTTTGACATAAAAATTTTGTTTGGTTCAATAGTAGGCTAAGAATTTTTCAATATATCCTCGTATGTTTCGTTTTATTACCGGGACATGGTCCCTTGTCTGGCGAACGCGTGAAGGGTCCATCGATTGTGGCCTGATAGGTTCAGAATTCATTTATTTTTAGTTATACTTGATACCACAAAGTTCACTGCGAATGGATTTCTTCGATATCAAAAAAGATCCAGACCTTTGTGGTTTACTCACCACACTCAATTTCCTACCTTTCGGATCATTACCATTGCTTGTAAACGATGGCAAATGGCTAGTTGGTGACTCCAAGTGTTTTTTCGAGTTCCTCCTGCGTTTGTGATGGATTTCCATCGCGTGGTGGCGCTCCGGGTCGTTCTTAGTTGTCAAAATCGAAATTGCCACTTTTAAACCGGTTATTCCATGAATATTTCCTGTTATCCTGCAAATCCTTCTAATGAAGTTTCCCGGATTCCGATATCATTAGCACTCGCAGCACTGAATATCGGTAGGTCGGAAATAATTGACTTTTATTAAACGAAAATTAATAACCCAAAAGTACGCCAATTTATTCGGCCGAATTCTCAGAATTTATAGTGGTAATTTCAGTCTTTATAATTCCCTACCTTTGTAATAAATTGTGCTGGTATTTTTCGCTCCACAACTACCACAATGCTGAGAGTCCGAACAATTCAAATAGTGGAAATTTCGATACTTCATTTCGTACAAAAGTTTCATAACATTTTCTACTTTAATTTCGGAGGGAATTCATGTTTCGTTAGCGAGCTTTGATTAATAACAATATTCGGATTACAGTGTTGAAAAATTGCTGCAATTTGTCGGTTGGCAAAATTAAAATCATGTTGTGACGAATTAGGTCATCGTTTTTGATTAATTAATGGGCACATGGCCGGACTTTATTGTTATTAGTTGCTTTGGGGTATTATCTAACTGAAAATTATTAAATCCAGTTATGATTTCGAGTTTTATATGGCGACAGGCACAAATCATTGTCCCATTATCAATTGTCACTGAATTCACTTCCTGGATTTACTGGTACCTACTTGACAATTTTGAATTTCAAACAAGTACCTTCATTTTTCAAAATATTCCATTTACAACTACACTGCGCAAAAAAATTAACGCACATTCTGAAAATCCCAATTTTAATGAAAGTTTACTCTACATCGACTTTATAACTTATTTTTCATGTTCTCTCGGGAAGGTTTTGAACGAAACGAGACACATTAAATGGAAAAATTCAGGATTTCACCGAATCTTATGTGAAAGAAGAGAAATGAACAATTTTCAAAATACTGAAATGCTGATAAGTGATTTAATACTTGGTATTTCCACCCCTTGCGGTAATTACAGCTCGGCAACGACGGTTCATACTCAAAATGAGTGATCTTAAAATGTTCTGATCTAATCCTTCCCAGATTTCTCCGAGTTGGATTCCTAAGTCATTAAGAGTAGCTGGATGATTTTCTGAACTTCTCAGCCTTCTATTGAGGTTGTCCCAAACCTGCTCAATCGGATTGAGATCTGGACTTCTTGCTGGCCATTCCATTCAAGAGACTTCAACCTCTTCAAGGTACTCCTGAACGATGCGCGCACGATGGGGTCTGGCATTATCGTCCATAAAAATGAAATTTTCACCGATGTATGGAGCAAATGGCACTACATGCTCTTCAAGAATGTTCCTTATATACTTATCAGCATTCATAGCTCCATTATCAACGAACATCAGGTCTGTGCGAGCAGTCAAAGATATTCCACCCCATACCATAATCGATCCTCCCCCGAAACCAGTAGTATTCAGGAAATTGCACTGAGCATATCTTTCATGTGGACGTCTGTATACCAGGGAACGTCGATCACAATGTTAAAGGCAAACTCTAGACTCATCTGTGAAGAGAACTCTTTTCCAATCGGCCTCTTCCCAATGGATATGCTCTCTCGCAAAATCCAAACGCGCCCTTCAATGGGCTGGGGTGAGAGCTGGGCCTCTTGCCGCGACACGAGGCCTTGATTTATATTCTCTGAGGCGATTTCTTATTGTCTGAGTACTAATTTGCACCTCATGAGTTTGCTCAAGCTGATTTTGAAGGAGGCGAGCGGTTGCAAACCGTTGTCTCAACGAAGAAACTCTCAAGTAACGTTCTTGAATGGCAGTTGTTACCCGTGGTCTACCCTGTCCTGGTCTTCGGACATTCATACCTGTCTCCCTGAATCGCTGCAACATTCTGGACACACTTGTATGGGAAACTCCAAACCTTTCTGCAATTCTTGTGTATGTCCACTCTTCTTATCGCAAAACTATCGCTTGGGCACATTCCTCTTGGGCCAAATTGCGTGTTTCGCGTTGCATAGCGATCGAGTGTAGAAAATCAAACGAAAGAAAAACTATTGATCACTAGAATTGATCGAGAACAACTGATTTTAGAATGGAGCCAATACATTCAAAACCTGATAATATCATCGTTTTTATTCCTGCTGGAAGAAAACATCTGTATTGAAGAAAAACGTTGAAAGTGGATAACGTATGCATGCATAATTCTGATAAAAATAATTATCATTCAGAACACCTTCAGTTGTAGAATAAATTTGAGATTTCCATAATGTGCGTTAATTTTTTTGCGCAGTGTATTATACATGGTGTTCCTATATTAGAGGTTCAAACCAAGAGGGAAAATTCTTAGTTTAATTCTGAGAAAAAATACCCTTAAACAGAGTGTTAAAGTAAAGTGTTTTTTACTCTTAGTATCTGCGCTTCACAATATGGTCAACCGATATTGGGCATAGATATGAGAATTTAGAGTTAACAACATGTTATATGACGATTTCGATTGTTAATCTACAGGGTGATATTTTTTTTTCTAGAATACCTGTTTCGTCCAGATTTTTTTTTGATAAGCCACTGTTGATCTAAAAAATTATCGAAAGATGCTATGTTGTTATACAAAACTTTATGGTTTCTCGTAGTTTCGTCGTATCTGCTACCGATTTCGAGGAAAAAATTTCGAACGATTCCCTCCAATGGTCCATTATACCTCCAGATCATCTCCTGTCCAAATGTCCCCCCCCCCATATGAAAAAGTCATTACTCGGCATCCTCTAGAATATCCGCTTGAACGAAATACAAACAGGGTCTTCAGATTCCCTTCAGCAATCCTTTCAGAGTCGTGTCAGGAGAGAAACTCAACATTTGGGGTGCAGCAAATTGCCACTCGTGTTTGTCGCTACTTCGGGATAAGAAAAAACCCTTGTTGGACAATATGGGTCGTCCTAGGGTGAGAAGAAGTAATGCAAACAGCACTTGTTTTGTGCATCCGCGCCATTACCTAAGCCGTTTGGGCAATGTTTGATGTGGTCCCTCCTAGATAAAAAATTGAATCTGCGTGAAGTAACCGATTCTGAAATCGTTGTCTTGCGGCATGAAGTAGGGTGTGAAGTGGTAAATGGTTCCTTGAATATTGATGCGGTCGTTCTTGGAGAATGAGTATACTCCATTCACTTTTATAAAGTATCGCGGTTTGCCATGAAATTTTGACACATTTCACCGTATATATTTTGAAAATGTTAGGTTATGGTCATTGCACTGTCAGATACGCCCACAACGTTGCCGTTTCTGCTAAAAAATCGTAGTAATTACGTATTTATCAAAATGTTCCTTTGGGAAATTAATGAATTTGAGAAAATATTATGTTAATTCAGAAGACAATTAACTACATTTTTGCACAACCTGAAATACTCCAGTATGAAAATGTAGTAGTTCTACGAAACCTGTGCCACAGTTAAATCTTTGAAGAACTAACTCCATTTACAAAGTTGAAAAAGAGTAAATAGAAAGTAGACCTGGCAATGTCGCTTAATTTTCATGAGTGCCAAACTGCGTCTGTTCTAGGGGAAAAAACTTGATAAACCTAAATCATGGCCGACCGCGATACTTTATAAAAGTGAATGGAGTATAGGTTCATAATTTCCTAGAGAAAGTCAGTTTGTTGAAAATTAATGATAAAGGGGGAATATAATTTGATTACAACGTAAAATGAGATGAATTCTGAAAGATTCAGATGGAATGAAGACCTTTACGATCGGATAGCAACTTCAGAGTTCGTGTTGATGAAGAATATAGTATTTTCATTGTTTAAACAATGGTATTTTTCACCCAAAAAGTTGAAATTTTCGGTATCGATTTTATTAGGCCTAGAGATACTTGGGATTATGCTGATTAACAATGTACAAACAAAAAGTGGATGCTATCACAGGAACCATGACGATTTAAAATTTCGATTTTTCGAAAAAATGCCATTTCGCAGGTCAAAATCTAAACTATTTTAGATAGTGCCTTGAAATATTTTTTATTGAATTCAGCGTCCTCGAAAACCTATATTTTGATACCAAACTTGACCATATTGTCCTTCTTTAACCAGATTTTTTTTTAGTTTTTTGTTTTCCATTTTTCATTTACGAGTTTTGTTCACACGCTTAGAGCATGCAGAGTTTTGGTTTTATAGATCGGCAAAATGGGTATTCTGAAAGATTCGAATGAGATGAAGACCTTAACGATCGAATAACACCTTTAGATTTCCCAGGGATTCCGTGTTGATGACGAATATGGTGTTTTTGGGGGGTCTTACCCCTTTGGCATTTTTCATCCAAAAAATTGAGATTTTCGATATCGATTTTATTATGCTCAGAGAAACTTCGGACAATGCTGATTAACAATATACAAACCCAAAGTGGATGGGATCACAGGAGCAAGAGCTATGACGATTTGAAATTTCGATTTTTTGAAAAAATACCATTTCGCAGGTCGAAATCTAAACTATTCTAGATAGTGCCTTGAAATGTTGTTTATTGAATTCAGCGTCCTCGAAAACCTACATTTTGATACCAAACTTGACCATATTGTCATTCTTTAACCAGATTTTTTTCAGTTCTTTGTTTTCCATTTTTCATTTTCGTGTTTTGTTCAAACGCTCAGAGCATGCAGAGTTTTGGTAGTATGGATCGGCAAAATGGGTATTCTGAAAGATTCGAATGAGATGAGGACCTTAACGATCGAATACCACCTTTAGATTTCGCAGGGATTCCGTGTTGATGACGAATATGGTGTTTTTGGGGGGTCTTACCCCTTACATATTTTTCACCCAAAAAGTTGACATTTTCAAAATCGATTTTATTAGCCCTAGAGATACTTGGGAAAATGCTGATTAACAATATACAAACAAAAAGTGGATTCGACCACAGGAAAGGGAGCTATGACGATTTGAAATTTCGATTTTTTGAAAAAATGCCATTTCGCAGGTCAAAATCTGAGCTATTCTAGATAGCGCCTTGAAATGATGTTTATTGAATTCAGCGTCCTCGAAAACCTACATTTTGATACCAAACTTGACCATATAGTCCTACTTTAACCAGATTTTTTTCAGTTTCTTCTCATTTTCGACTGTGGCTCACATAGTTCAACAATGCGATCAAAAGTATGCAAAGGCGTTTTCAGGCTGTCATTGATGTTCGAAGAGGTCATACTCTTGACTGAACTTTATTTTTTGAGTGTACTGAGTTCGTACTACAAATACTGGAAACAAATATTCACCTGAAACTGTGGAACTTATGAAGAAATGGACAAAAGAATGAGATAGAAAAGTTTGCAAAAATTAAGATTTCTCATATTTTCAAACATTGTGACGGTTCAACCGTTGCGTCAACAACCAAATTCCCCACTAAGAATACGGAATCTGGTAGTTGACGCACGGTTCAACTGTCGGCATCGAACCAGCTTAAAAAAAGTTTGCAAAATGGTGAAGGAACTGGTCATATTATTTAGATTTTTTTTATTTAAAGTTTATTGTGCTTCGATTTCGCAGATCATTAGCACTACGGGACGGTTACATCTCATTTATATTTACTATTTATATATCAAAAATTCATATCAAACTAATATAGAATTCAACACGAAAATGGAAACTTTTCAAACAGTTTGAAATTTGCTGAAATTTCTTATCTTTCGTGGAACATTATATTTGTGGTATATTTTCAATCCCGCAATTCATTTGAACTATTTCCCTTTTTCTCTACAAACTGAGCTATTTCCAAGTTTCGTCCAATTGGAATTTTGAATTGAGGCTCGCAGTATGTCATTCAACGAAATCCTGATCTAATTGTTGGAGTTTTTTGCATGAAATATCGAAACGGTATAACCTACCTGATGCTGGACCGGCTTCGACGAGACGAGTTAATAATATCAAGATGAACGAGATCCGTCCCGAGAATTCCTCCTCATCTCAATGAAGCATTCAGGGTCCAAGACATGAACGGGGGAAGATTTCATTCTGACCCAATTGAAATATTCCCCACGGACTTCGGAATTACTGCCGGATACATATCCGGGCAACTGTGTAGCTTATTTTATTTCAGCCCGAAAGTGGAGACGCATACGGGCTTTTTCGGTGTCAGCCTTTTTCCCAAGAATGGAGTTCCATCAATTTTCTCCACTCCACAAGGTGGAGGTATTGATCATGTCCCTGCCGTCTTACTTTACCGAAATGCTCGAAACGCGGGCGTATTCTCGTCGAGATGCATTTGCGAAAGTATAATGGGCTGTCGGGTGCATACGGTGTGTTTGGGGCTTATTTGAACATGTTTCACGTCGTTTTGAATATTCTGGACTAGGTTCTGGGTGTTCCCTACGAGAACATTTCGTGTTAAATATCTGTGCATATCCCCTGAGAAGAAGACGTCTGTAAACAAATAAGGTTGTTCCATTGGGTGCTTCTTTAGAGTGATAGAAACTTGAATTGAAATTAAACACATTAAAATTAAGATTGAAGCCAATTTTTATTCCATTTGAAAGACAATTTTATGACATTTACGTCTCTGTAACATAGGGTTGATCGAAAAACGTCTCGCTAAGCCAACAAAGTGCCCCCATTTGCCATTTTTCACTGTAGTCGGAAAAACAACCCATTTCTTGAATCTACAGACCAATGAGAGAGTCTTTGGACTTGGGTATTTGATGTTTGCCATGTCTTCCCTAATGCAACTTGTTCTGCAATATTTGTGTCACCATATATTAAGTTTTATGAGCTTATGCTGAGAAACTGAGTGAGGGTTCACAGAACACTTGACCTAAATTCTTGGGTGAGAACTTTTTCGATAGATGACCCATAATTCAGTCCAAAGGGTATTTTTAAACGAAGAACAAGCATTTCAAATCAAGGCATATGGAACAAATATTGCAGTACAAGTGATCGATCCTATATGGTCACAATCAATTTATCTATACAACCTTTTCAAAAGAGACAGCTCATTTCTTGTGGACAAGGGATATGGAATTTAAACTGCTCCACATGAGTTAGGGATATTGACTTAAATTGCTGAAAAGTATAGTTTAAATAAGATTTTTGTGATGAAACTTGATATTAATATGATTTCAAGTTGCAAATTAATTTTAGCCTGTAGGTCTGCAGCGTATGTAGGGTGGTTAAGAAAAATCGAGTGAAATAACAATATTTTATTCCCAGAGAATTCAAGTATTTTAAGACTAGACTATCAATACAATGTATGACCTCCACGGGCATCAATAACAGCTTGACATTTTCTTTGCATACTACACACGAAGTTGCTGAACATTTCTTGAGAAATTTGGTTCAATAAACGGGGCGGAAGCTCTCTCAGATTTTTTAAGGATTCTGGGGTAGGTTGATGATATCGTCACATAATGTGTTATTCAATTACTCCTATCAAGAAAATCAAAACAATGCAGAATTCACATTGAGAGCAATTGAATTGAACCAGAAAAATAAACCAATCCCCCGATGTCCCCACCAATACTGAATTTATGCAACCCAAACATCAGGGAATGATAGCCTCCTATGGACGTTTGCCTGCAAGGTCATTTCAATTGGAACTCTTTCATTTTTCCCCGTACGTAATTCTTTTTTACCTGTCCTAACTCCCATTAAAGTACTCAGCATGAATAACCAAGGACGTGATTCCTACTTCATTCTTTTTTACCCTCTAATTTTTTCGCTTTTATCTTTCACTATTTTTTTTCACATATTCATGTTTAATCATTCATTGCCTGGGAAATCATTTTTTTCAATGCTCGATGCTACCATGAATGCGCAGTTTTACATAGAGTCATTGACAATAATATTTTCTTGTTTTATGCGGTTATTTGGTCAAATTTCTCATAACCGATAATTAATTTCAACCTGAGTCTGCGAAACTCACGAAAAAACGGACAAAAAAATCATAAAGATGCGGAGTAAACTTTTAACTTTTTCAAATTTGAAAAATTGGCGAAAAATCTGGAAACTTTTGAAACAGTCTTAAAATTTTGGAACCTCCTTAACTTTTGTGGGGCAGCATACTCATCCCAAAGAGTTTCTTCGGAACTTTAATACTTTGATCTGAGTAAAAGCATGACTTCCTGACATGAACTGCAGCCTCAGAAAGTGTCATTCAGCATCTTTAACCATCATAAATTATCATACCCAGGAATGAAAAGCTACAAGGAAAACACTCAAGCCAAAATTGGTCTATTTATCTTACTCTACTAAATGGTAAAACTATTATATCTATTTAGCACTTCCTTTCAACAATAAGATGAAGGTTTCACACTCAGGACTCGAAAGCTTACACATGGAAGTTATCGAATGAAAAGCAAAAAGTGACACGCTTATCTTGGGCACAATATAAAGCTTTCCACACACGGAATTAAAAAATGACAGGGATATTTAACAATTATGTACGATTGATGGGAATGAAATCCTACATAGATGTAGGTATGTTCTAACTTCACCGAAGACAAACACAAGTCATCACGCTGTTTAACATTCCACCTAACGATAAAACCATCGACACTCCGAAACCGAACAGACATTGAAGCTACCCAATCGCAAACCGTTCAGCAAAAACCATCCCAACCTCATTCAAACTCCATTAGCTGATGACTGCCATCCGCGGGACGTTTCCAAGGTGCCAACATCCTCGCTTCCGCGAATTCGGAATCTAATTTTCGAACTTAATCGCATAATTACAGTGTTGCAATTCTTCGTCACCCCGAATCCGTTCCCTCCGGGTCTCTTAATTGCTCACTTTGTCTGGAATCACAATATGCTGATTAAACTGCACGAGTTGCAACAAATGACCCACTCAAACGTTTACTTTACGACCGGAGGAGGTCAATGCGAGCTCGCTGAGACATTAGTCCGTTATTGTCTCAGGAAACACGCGGACGTTATTGCGTTTTGGGACAAGTTCATTGTTTGATTATCTTGAGAGGCTGCTCTAGCTGGAGTGCAGTTGGGTTGTTGCAGTTGTACGGGATTTCGGGAAGGCTGTCTGGAGCTTAAGGATTCCGGAAGTGCTCAGGGGATGATGCTCTCGTGTTTGGACGGATTCTCGGCGTAATCATTAATTAATTGATTATATCTCAGCCATACATCCCTTTTGTGTGCCTATCTCCTTTGGAGATAGTTTATGCAGTATCCAGTCCTTTTTCCCTCAGTTATTGCCTGCATTACATTACTTACTTAAGAGGAGTTCGATTCGTCCTCAGTGTTGCGTCTTACTACGCAACATCTGGACCAAATATACTTCTCCACAAGAGTTAGGGATATCGTATTCAATCGTTTTTAAAAGTATGTAATCTTCGAGAAAATCGCTGTAAAATCATTTAAAACTCAATAACAACTTGAATCGATCCAATAAAAATCAGTATGAGACATTTCGTCAATCTGGTCGCCTTTTTTCTGAAGTTTGGTTCTTTGCATAATATGCTTCATGAATGTTCTTATTTTGAAATGAAGTCAGTTTATCAACGGCTTTGATTCGAAACGAGTTTTCTGAAAATGCCAAGACGTAAATTAACAAACGCTGAGTCTAACAGATCTATCGGAATGCTACAGGGTGGCCTAACTCAGGTTGTTGTAGCGGAAAGGCTCCAAGTCAGCCATAGTGTGATATCTCGACTTTGCAATAGGTTCCGGGAGACAGGTTCCGTGTTGGGAAAACCAAGCCTTGGTGGGCGACGAAAAACAACACCTGCTCAAGATCGTTTCATCACCGTTTCGGCGAAAAGAAACCCTACATCTACATGTAGAATGCTACGGAATACTCTTCAAAATGCAGATGGGGTCCAAGTTTCCATCGAAACCATCAGACGACGTTTGAGAGAGGAAAATCTAGGTTCTGGACGTCCATTAAGAGGAGTTCCATTAACACGTGACCATAAGCGTCAAAGACTGGAATGAGCAAGGCAACATATCAATTGGAACGATCATTGGCGTAGTGTCCTTTTCACTGATGAATCCAGATATGGACGATTTTCAGATTCTCGAAGAATAAGGGTATGGACAATCCTACGCATACCCCGTAATCGTCGCTATGTCCAAGAAGTCCATCCATTCCGAGGGGGTAGTGTTATGGTATGGGCCGTGATATGTTTCAACGTGCGCACAGATCTACACATTTGTCCTGGGAATATGATCGCCTTACACTATAGGGAGCATGTCATTGACAATGTTGTGCCAAATTTTCACGCTGCTATTGGTGAAACTTTTCAATTTCTAGACGATAACGCTAGACCGCACCGTGCAGCCATAGTTGAGAATGCGCGTGAGGAGCTTGGTATTCCACAATTACCAATACCTCCGCACTCACCAGATTTGAATTGCATAGAACATGCATGGGATATGGTCCAAAGAAGATTAGATAATAACCAACCTACCCCAGAATCCTTAAATGATCTGAGAGAGCTTCTGCAGGGCCCCCGCTACCATGTGTGCGAAGTGTGCAATGCACACGGGCGGCATCCTTTTAGGGGCGCCAAAGTCCTGGGTCAAAAATCGCAAAAAAAATAAACAAAAATTAATGCTAAAATGAAAATGCTTGTATTTGATGCGTCTCTGTAATTGTTCTTCAACGCACAGGTACGCTTTCCTCGGGCTGGACGTCGAACGCCGCATCCACGCCGTCAATCTCGTTTCTACGAAACCAATGTAGTTGTTCTCATTACCTGATGATACTGACCCATTACGTATTTTACAATATATTTTTGAAAACAATTTAATCTCGACCCTTCCAAACCTAAGCATTTCACCAAGAATTCTTCTGATATTGCCTGTATCTCTTCTACTGTACCTAGCTTTCATTTTTGATTTTATGGGGAAGTGAACTCGGTATTTTCCAAAGAAGTACCTGCATATTTTTTAAAATACCTAAGTATAAGTAGAAAGTGATACTTTTATATGAATATATTCAGGGTGTTTCAGAATGAGGGACCATAAATTTGGGAACTTAATCCTCAGATGATTTTATGACATAAAGTTCCTATGGACCATAGGTCCCTGACGCACTGTTTCTGAGATACGGGGTGTTGAAATTAAAAAAAAAATTGGTTTCATGAAATTATTTTCTACACCGTACACGATTTTTTTTGCGTTTTGGTAGGTCATGAGTACGCATCAAGACACATTTTTTCCTATACAAAATTTTCACCAGTGGCGTCCGTACAGACTTCTGTCCGAATATATTCGGTGGAAAAATTGGTACGCCAATGATTTTTCTCGAATTTTAAATTATTTTCGTAATCACCATATTATTCACAATAAGAATGTTTTCTTGAGTTTTTTGCCTGCAACGAATACTTTCTGAGAAAAAAAATAAGAATTTATTTTGAGTTATTTATTTCGTTATGATTTTATTCTGTTTGTTCTGTTGTGTTTTGTTTGTTTTATTTTTTGGTTTTTTGGTTCAGTTTTTCAATATATTTCAAGCACCTAGCTACCTTCCCACCTAATAAATAAAAAAATCCAAAATGCCTTAAGGGGCGCCAAAATTCTTTTTGCACACAGGCGCCAGTAGCCCTTACGGGGGCCCTGAGCTTCTGCCCCGTTTATGGAACCAAATTCCTCAAGAAATGTTCAACAACCTCGTGTGTAGTATGCAAAGAAGATGTCAAGCTGTTATTAATGCCCGTGGAGGCCATACATTGTATTGATAGTCTGAAAATGCTTGAATTCTCTGGCAATAAAATTTCGTTATTTTACTCGATTTTTCTTAACCCCCCTGTATACGCTGCAGACCTACAGGCTAAAATTAATTTGCATCTTGAAATCATATTAATGTGAATCTTCATCACAAAAATCTTATTTTAACTATATTTTTTTTGCAAATTAAGTCAATATCCCTAACTCATGTGGAGCATCAGTTTAGTTGAGTTTATGATCGGAGCCAGGTCTGGCGGCAAGGAGCCCCCGAAACCTAACCTAAAATTTATTCAAGATGACGACCGAGTCGCTACCCATAATTGAAAGAGTTTCCACGTACGCTCCCTCCCTTATTTGTGCGGCTTTAATCCCGTTGATTTTTCCAGGTGATGCGGAGTCGACGTCTTCGTATTTGGACGAGGGGTTCTTCAATAGCAACGTCAGCAGCTACCCCTACTTCGAATTCAACGTGCCGCGAAACGTAACCACGGCGGTCGGCCAGACTGCCTTCCTTCACTGCAGGGTCGAGCAGCTCGGAGACAAAGCGGTGAGCCCTTTTGTATTCATATTATGTTTGTTCTTCGCGCGGGGCCGAAATGAAAAATGGGAAAGTTGGAATTTCGCTTTGAGGGAGCGAGATTCGCGGGGACACCGGGCCTCCATCATATTATTCCGGGGTCCCGGATCATCTGCGGCGTATCGACTTTGAAGTTTTTCCTCGGCGGTTCGGGAAATATTCGATTGTGGGATCGCAGGTCACGCGAGAGGGCCGGAAAAAGTTGGGAAATTGGTTTTGTTTATGGGAAAGGTGGAACTGGGGCCCGGATTTTTCGGGGGATCCGAGTTCCGAAGGTGGGTAATCTGGATCGGAGTTTGGGGGATTTTTGCGGGTGTATTAGGGTTGGAAATCAATTAATATCTCGATACATCGGTGGCTGAGTTCCGAGAAGAAAAGCGAAACGGGCATGTTTCTACAACGAAGAATAAAAAATTCGAAATCGTTCTTCTGTTCGTGATAGAACTCGAAGGATTTGAGCTTTTACGAGCGAAACTTAGTTCCTGCTGTTTGTCCAGCAGTTACTGCTGGTCTAATTTGACATATCCAAGACATCATCAAGTTAGACATTCGGTAAACGAACTATTTTAATATATATACTCCATTCACAATTATAAAATCACAACTCTGGCCTTGGAAATTTGACACATTCCACTCTGTATCGAATTTATGACGTTCTTCAAAATATTTTTATGTTCCAAGTCAACACTATGTTGCCCTTTCTACATTCTTAGCGTATTTCTCAGAATGTGAATGAATTGGAAAATATGTGATGGACGAAAATAATTAACGTTTATATGAATTGATAGAAAGGATTCCTTTTCTAGTTATTTGCATGAAAAGTACAAGAGATCACTGTTGAAATATATTATTTTTCGCCATGGAAGAAAATTGCATTGCTTTCACATAATTTTAATATGCATGCTTGTGAAGATTTAATGTTTATTATCCTCTTGAACTGAAAGTTCAAGACTTGACGACATCAATTGTTGATTCTAATCAAGAATTCATCAAAAAAAATCAACCCAAAAAGATTTAAGATGAATTGATGGGTAATTACAAGAATCACTATTGGAATCCAAATAGTTGAAGGGAGTTCTGATGTAAGAGGAACTTTTTCTTGGAACTGAAATTCGGTTATAAATTAATAAGCAAGAATGTCAATTCCTGAAAGCTTTATAGATATACATTTCATTTATTTGATCTTATGAACAAGGAGTAAAATATTCTGACTGTATAGTAATTTATTAGTTTAAAAAATATTCATACATTACTGCCACAGTAGGTTTGTACAAATAAAATGGAATATGTCAAACATATGCTTCACATTTATCATTCACCTGTTCTAAAATAAGACACAAACTCCTGGAATATGGAAAAAACCGATGTATTCTGGTTCAATATAGCCTATTTCTACTTTAGGCAAAGGAATGAAAGCTCCAGTGACACATTTCAATTCATTGGAATCTGAATTCAACTACCGTTGAATGCAATATAGTCATATTTCTTCTTTTTTCAGCTTTTTCGACGGGTTTTTTTTTCTGAAACGTAAAAACGATCAACAATAATCATTTAGAGACCGATGATGGCCATCCAGAACCCGTTTAGGTACTTACGAAAATCGTGCAATTTCATTCTGCAAGTTCTTTCCTCATAATTCCTCGAAAATCCTACCTGAACCATATTTTCCGGTCGCTTTCGTTCGAAGATCGTATAAGGAAGCCTTTTTTGTCCATTTACACATTCCAAATAAATTTTGAGCACCAAAAACGATACCGAAACTAACCAAACTTCTGGGGGACCGGAATCTCGTTTGAAATCTTTCTAAACGGACAGATACCTAAAAAAAACATCATTATCAAGTGTAAAAAGGTCGATTAGTACTTACTTTCGCTTTATTTATGCCTAAATCGATTTTTGGTCCAATTCAAATTTGCCGTTCGTACTCACGCCAAAAGTCGTGAAAGGAAAAAATGACACTTGCACGAAATTTCTCATATCGACGGGAAACTTCTTCTGGACGACGAAGAACGGAAAAATAGGCGATTTCCTATCGATATTTCGCCCCAAAATCGCCGATCGATTCGAACAAACAAAATGTGGAATATCTTTGATACTTTTACTCTGATGTAAACAAAGAAACTGGCAACGTCGTTTTCATTAACGATATTTTCTGTACGCGCACAGACTTTTCATCAGGTGCACCAACTCTTGAAAATGAAACCATGACATCCTATGTGATTAAATAAAAGTGAATGGAGTATAAGTGATTTTGTTTTGGCGTCATATACTTCTGGTTGAGTGAATATCTCTGATTTGTGCCAATCGTCATCTGCGGGAATTGTTGATTTGCTTCTCTCGTACAAAGAAAAATGCTGCTGAAGCACATCGAAAACTTCAAAAAATTTACGGAGAGGCTGCTCTACGACGCTTCAAAGACGCTGATTTTAAGGTTGTCGACCGTCCGCGTGAAGGAAGGACAAAAACCTTCGAAGACGTTGAATTGAAGGTATTGTTCGATGAGGATCCGTGCCAGAAGCCAGCAGAAGAGCTTTCTTCAGCATCACACAAGTTACCCATCTAGCCATTTCCAAGCAACTCCATGCGTTGGGATTGTTCAATCTTTCCCGTAAACGCATCACCTCACATCTTATGAAGACAAAAACAACTAAAATTCTGGGACAAAACAAAGCTTAAGACACTAAAAGCCGAGCCAAATGAGGCCTGAAAAAATCCCATTCTATCGAGAAATACACGAAAGAACGATTCTAAAGACCCGAGTGGATCATATTTCATCCGATAGAAAATACCGCGGAAATCCCGATGAGCATCCCATTGTTCCAAACTCCCTCGAGAAAATGAATTCCAAGAAACGAAACGTACAAAGTGTACAGGCAGAAGGAGAAACATGAGGACGCCGAGAGGGGACAAACATTTTAACCTCCTCGCCGCATTCATAATTTCATGCTACAAAAGGACGTGTTCATTTTTATTCAGGATCTGAAAATCGCGGGACTAGAAATACTTCAAGATACACAAAAGAATACATTTTCTTTTCCTCGCTGCGAGGAAGATCCTCCGGAGTGTATGTCGGGGGCAGAGAGACGGGATGGGGCGGCGAGAATGAATGACTCTGAAAAACGCAATCATTCTCATCCGGCAAAAAGGGATGAATTTATCAGTCTTAACATCGCGGATGTGTTTAACTGCTGTGGAGATTATTTCGAGCTGGAATGTGATTGATGCCGTTGTTATTTTTCGATGAGGACGCAGTAACTCGGGGCCCGGTTTCGGCGCGGTTTTGGATTATGTGCAAACAACGATGGTTAATGAGTTCTGCGGACGATCGACTGGCTTGAACGCCATATAGTTGGGCACGAAGACATTTAATTTCGGTCTTTGTAGCGAGTAATGGCTGTACTAGGGGCTCTGAACGGTTTGTTTGGGGAGTTTCGAGCGAGAACTTTCGGGCTTCGATGAAATATTGTAATGGATGATATAGGAAAACGTTTGAGAGTTTTTAGCCTTCAAAATAAGAAACTATACCGCCAGATGGCAGTGCAGTGCATTAATTTTTAATTATTGGATGATAATTCAGTTTAATAGAACGAATGTTAGGGCGCAGGGAATATAACAAGAAATCCTACACTGAACTAGATCTCACACTGACTGTGTAATTTTCCTTTACCAGTTATCCTGGAGGAGATATCTGCGTGGCGTGTCATTCAAAAGAAATTCAATTCCATCTTAGAATCCACAATTGTAAGAAACATTTAATTTTCACTAATCGACGGCTAAAACAAACCTTAATAAATTGACGTTGATAAAAATGGATATTTATCATTTCGAATAGAAAAATTCAAGGAAATAGATTTCGCAAAAACAACACATTGTTGTAAAATTATTTACAAAAAAACGGTAAATTATAAAAGGAAAATGAGATAGATATTTGATTAACTAAATGACAGACTTCAATACTGAAATGAAAAAACACAAAAATATTTGTTCGATTTGATGGTGGAAATGTTACAGAATAACCAAAAATTATGGGGAATATCCTTTTCATTCATTTAATAACTATAAAATATTTTTTTTATTATTTTTATATTTATACACTCATACATCCCTTCATCAATCAGAAGAAATAAATCGTTTCTGAGTCCTTTTTTTTCGGGGATGTAAAACCTTAAGGAAACGATATACTCTGGCCAACGGCTACAGCAGCGATTCTCCATTCAAAAAGCGCCTTTCATTTTTCAAAGTTCACGCTCTCAATGTTTCACCTGAAAGCTTGATTTCTTTTCAATTTGAATTTGGAATTAGAGGATGTCTTTAGGGCACTCCAATTGGTCCTCTTTGGAAAAATTATTTTTTCGCATGAAAAAATCGGCTACAACACTGATTCTCTATTCGAAAAGTGCCTTTCATTTCTCCAAGTTTACGCCCTCAATTTTTCACCTAAAAACTTGATTTTTTTTTAATGAAGTTGAAGGATGTCTTGAAAGCATCTTCTCTTTGGAAAAATTATTTTTTCGCATGAAAAAATCGGCAACGGCATCGATTCTCCATTCAAAAACTGCCTTTCATTTCTCCAAGTTTACGCCCTCAATTTTTCACCTTAAAGCTTGATTTTTTTTTAATTGAAGTTGAAGGATGTCTTGGAGGCACTCCAATTTCTTCTCTTTGAAAAAATTATTTTTTCGCATGAAAAAATCGGCAACGGCATCGATTCTCCATTCAAAAAGTGCCCTTCATTTTTCCAAGTTTACGCCCTCAATTTTTCATCTAAAGCTTGATTTTTTTTTTAATTATAGTTGAAGGATGTCTTGAGGGCAATCCAATTTCTTCTCTTTGAAAAAATGCTTTTTTCGCATTAAAAAATCGGCTACTGTATCGATTCTCCATTCAAAAAGTGCCTTTCATTTTTCCAAGTTTAAGCCCTCAATTTGCCACCTAAAAGCTTGATTTTTTCTTTAAATTGAAGTTAAAGGATGTCTTGAGGGCACTCCAATTTCTTCCCTTCGAAAAAATCATTTTTTCGCATGAAAAATTCTGGTTGAATTTGAGAGTCTTATAAAAATTGACTTCATAATCGTTTTTCGAATGTTGTTCATCAATTTTTTCTAGAAAATTCATTGGAGTGCCCTCGACAAATCAATTTTCTATATTAAAAAAAAATCCATTTGGATAAGCGCTTAATTCATGCAAAAAATGATGGAAATACTGAACGGACTTCCAGAAAATGTGAAATCGCAGAGAATTGTCTGAAATTCCAGGACAATTAAAAGAAAAGTCAAGCTTTCAGGTGAAAAATTGAGGGCGTAAACCTTGAAAAATGAAAGGCACTTTTTGAATGGAGAATCGGTGCTATCGGCCAGAGTATAACGTCCCCTTAATACAATTTGGGAATTTCTCTGACGATAGAGAATGTTGAGGGCGTAGACCAGGAATGCCATTGTTACAATGTGCAGGTATGTTCTGAATTATGTGGGTGACAAACTCGTTTCGACAAATCGCTTTTATTACCACAGATACACACATCGTCAAAAGTCTTGCCCCCTCCCCTAGGTTTCCCAAGAAATAAACAATCTATGTTCTGGAAATGACATGAATATTTTCCTCTTTTTGAACTGCGATATATTTGATAGAAATATTTTGTTTAGTCCTTGTTGCTTTATGCAGGATGAGACAAAATAGACTTTCAAAAGTGTCCAGTTCGGATCTCCCTGTACCTACCTCACTACTTTATCAACTAATGTCTTCATTTCTTATCTAAGCCCCAAACGACTACACGGATCTGCAGTTGACAGACAACAAACGACGCGATATCAAACCGAATTTCCCATTCGACCGAAACATTCCTTCTGACAGACGGAAAACCGTTCCTCAAACGGCGAGAGTAGACTAATGATGACATTTCAATTAATACATCCATTAATAACGACGTCGATCCCTTTGTAGAATCGAACACAATATCCACAATCTGCACCTTCGAGTCGGGAGTCTGAGCCGCCTAAATCCCGCTGAATTTAGACGACAACAGTTCCTGAAATATTAATTTCGGATCTCGTAAAACGCGACCGGAGTTGGGACTTGGTTTGGGAACGTTGGCCAGAGGAGACTTTAAGGTTCAACCGGAATAGATTGCTGCGGAGATACGCCACCGTATTATAGAGTTCCGACGCCATAATTTATTGTAATCTTTCAGATTCTGGGCAGCGCGAACGTTGAGATATTATTGCGGGATCTGTGACGACTTGTAATGTCGGAAGTTGGACCTTGCCGGGGATACGGTCCACCAAACTACCCTCGTTCTGCGAGCGACTGCCATTAAATCCAAAAGCACAAACTGGGTACATCCCTCAACTATGACACTTCCCGCGATTCACGGTTCATCTATGGGGTTTACCGCTTCAACGTAGTCTTCGATAAATCGTTATTTTCCGAATCTCCAAGAACACAACAGCATTACAGACTGCGTTATGGTTAGATGTCAGGGCTCCTGTTCCTTTATGCCCAGCAGCGGATTATCTTCCCGATTTTTTTCTATGTACATTTTGCCATAAGAAATCGATCAGTGCTACTTTCAAGTTACGGAAAGCTATATTTTAGAAGATATGAGTTTTTTAAATTTGAATAAAATATACCATTTCAAAACCTATAATTCGATTATTACACATAATATATTCATGGAATATTGTGTTTGACATATAATTTAACCAATTATTATCATCTCTTCGAATTATTATAACAACAGGGGCGGTGATAATGTTTTTTTAGGAGATGAAGGGTAAATGAAATAATAATGCTGCAAAATGGTGAATGCGCGAGGCACCGCAGGGTCCTGCAATAGTGCGTTCTTCTTCCATAGCTGCCGAACCAGACATCTCAGAGATTTCGTTGGAAAGTAGACCTCTTATACCTCCATTTCTGCATCTCAGGAAAATTTTTTCTGGTATACAGGGTGTCCCTGATAAATGTTATTCAACAAATGCATGATTTCTTTAATGGATCACCCCATATATTTTCACATAAATTTTCAATGAGCTTCATTGCCTCTTTCATGACGCAAAATCTTAGGGACATTTTTCCAACAGTTCAGATCTTATTCGAAGAAAACTGCAAAAAGGTGAGGGAAAAGCAGTTCAGTAAAAGTCTTCTGACGATTTCCAGAAGCAATGGTACCATGCATTTGATCTGAAAGTTTTTTAATTGAAGGATTTGCCTTGACATGGTTCCTAAACGATCAACCTGTCATATACAGGGTGTCCGTTATTAAGGTCCAAATATGGAAAACTTAATTATTATTTCTCAATTTTTTTGAATAGAACACCCTGTATTTTTTTCCACAATGATGTAGAAAATTGAATACCTTACATTTTCTCAGAAGTAACCTCAGGATTATTTCAACTCCCGCATCCAGACACGAAAAATGATATCGCAACTGAAAATTTTATTCAAATAATAACATACTCGTAATAAAAACTAACGGACATTCAAAAGAGGTTAAACAATGAAATAAAACTAAATGAATAATTATTGACAAACTTCAAAACCTTCCCAGAATCATATTTCCCGAGCATCATCATAAAAATGATATTTCTTTTCCGTAGAAGCAATACATATTGATCACGTATTCAACCTATTATATCAGTTTTTATCGGCTTTCCAAAAAAAAATTTGATCAAGTTATTGCTACTTAGAGCTCAAAGATACTTTCGAATGCAGTGAATCAGTATGAATTTTTGGAAAAAATAGGATGCTTGATATGATTTTCATGTTAGGGCAGTGTCTCAGAACCTGTTTTTTAAGGAAGTCGAACTTATGCTGCCCAATAGAAAGGAAACAAAAATTCATACTGATTTACTGTATTCGAAAGTATCTTTGAGCTCTAGTAACAATAACTTGATCAATATTTTTTTTGGAAAGCCGATAAAAACTGATATAATTGGTTGAATACGTGATCAATATGAATTGCTTGTACGAAAAAGAAATATCATTTTTATGATGATGCTCAGGAAATATGATTCTGGGAAGGTTTTGAAGTTTGTCAATAATTATTCATTTAGTTTTATTTCATTGTTTGACCTCTTTTGATGAATGTCCGTTAGTTTTATTATGTTATTAGTTGAATAAAATTTTCATTTGCGATATCATTTTTCGTGTCTGCTGGATGCGGGGGTTAAAATAATCCTAAGGTTACCTCTGAGAAAATGTAAGGTATTCAATTGTCTACATTATTGTGGAAAAAAATACAGCATGTTCTATTTGCAAAAATCCAGAAATAATAATTAGCTTTTCTATTGCTCATCTTTTGGATAGGCAGACATCTCTTCCTGACGGTCTTCACTTAACTGTTTCTCATCGACTCAATCCCATCTTCACTGCTTCTAGTGAGAGAGATCAATTCAAAACTACCGGTTACGAGAAATTTTTTTTTTACAATTTTCTCAAATCCTCAGGAAAATCAAATTTGTCATGAAAATTCGGTTAGTATAAAAAGAAATCTGAAC
The DNA here is from genome assembly GCA_910592335.1 of Adalia bipunctata. Classification (NCBI taxonomy): domain Eukaryota; kingdom Metazoa; phylum Arthropoda; class Insecta; order Coleoptera; family Coccinellidae; genus Adalia; species Adalia bipunctata. Next base: position 71,562,715 of record OU342949.1, on the reverse strand, counting down.
TATTTTAACCTGAGGACCTGGCGGTTGCTTACTATAATTTTATTTAAAATTAAGAAACTCAAAAAAAATTAGGTTTCAAAAGCCTATTATGAAACGCCTTCAGTAATCAATTTCAGGTAGCATCCGACCCAAAGCAGATAGTCTTAGGCCGAGTGTTTGTCAAAATTGATATCTTATTCAAGACATTTCCGAGTGGAATCTTCCCCAAATCCATTCATCCGCTTCAGTGGGTAATTTTGAGCTGATAAATATTCATTAGCACGCCCAACAATCACGCTTCTCCACTCGTTCCTTCCGATTCGTTCAGTAATTGGAGGATTTACGATAGATTTGAGGTTGGTTCGAAAAACCGGAAAGAGAATTCCCATATTTGTTGCAAATATAGACTGGTCAAGTGTTATGGAAGCCCTGATTGAGTCCATTTCGGCGTCCTTATGCGACTCCGATGGTTTATTTGCGGAAATAATAAACCTAAAAAGGACATGGACCGATAGAAAAAACAAGACACGAGTTTTTAATGGAAAGGGAAATGGAGGCAGCCAAAAGCCGGAAAAACGCCGTACGTCATCTCGTCCCGACGTCGATATTTATGAAAAATAACAAACCTAAATAAACGTTACATCGAACAATAAATAAACCACGCGCCCATTCCGGATAATACATGCAGAACACAGCAAGAAAAGGGAAACGCAAAAGGGGCATTATTTCTCAGACCGAAAGCCCCAGTAACAAGATTTACTTGACAGCTCCGATGCGCCAAATTTTTATATATCGAATGCCGATTCTGTGCCCGAGTCTAATCCGAAATTGTCAGGGATTAGGGTCGGTATATCCCGTTCTGGTCCGGTCACGGTTGTAAATTGATTTTTTGGCCGTTTTCCCTCGCGAAGATAATACTTTAATTTTTTGGTGTTGGAAAGAAGGTTCTTCGAGACGGGTGGAGATAAGTCCTTGAGGATTACTGGCTTTCCGGCCCGTCCAAGGATCTCGATCTCTGTTTAACATGTAATGGATTTTTTTAGACTTGTGCGATAGAAATATATTCTTCTGCTCTAACAGAATAAGTGTGAGTAGTCCTCACTGTACTGAGAAGAATGGAAGTCTGATATTTGGGAATTATTGCTAGTACAGCAATGAGGGCTTTAATGGCTTGCAGAAGCCTATCAGATAAATCCTTGGGATTGTAACCTACTACTCCATTCACAATTATAGAATCACAACTCTGGCCTTGGAAATTTGACACATTCCACTCTGTATCGAAGTTATGACGTTTTTCAAAATATTTTTATGTTCCAAGTCAACACTATGTTGCCCTTTCTACATTCTTAGCGTATTTCTCAGAATGTGAATGAATTGGAAAATATGTGATGGACGAAAATAATTAACGTTTATATGAATTGATAGAAAGGATTCCTTTTCTAGTTATTTGCATGAAAAAAAATTGCATTGCTGCCACATAATTTTCATATGCATGCTTCTGAAGATTTAATGTTTATTATCCTCTTGAACTGAAAGTTCAAGACTTGACGACATTTCATTTATTTGATCTTATGAACAAGGAGTAAAATATTCTGACTATATAGTAATTTATTAGTTTAAAAAATATTCATACATTACTACCACAGTAGGTTTGTATGAATAAAATGGAATAGGTCAAACATATTCTTCACATTTATCATTCACCTGTTCTAAAATAAGACACATACTCCTGAAATATGGAAAAAACCGATGTATTCTGGTTCAATATAGCCTATTTCTACTTCCGGCAAAGGATTGATAGGAATGAGAGCTCCAGTGACACATTTCAATTCATTGGAATCTAAATTCAACTACCTTTGAATGCAATATAGTCATATTTCTTCTTTTTTTCAGCTTTTTCGACGTGTTTTTTTTCTGAAACGTGAAAACGATCAATAATTATCATTTAGAGACCGATGATGGCCATCCAGAACCCATTTAGGTACTTACGAAAATCGTGCAATTTCATTCTGCAAGTTCTTTCCTCATAATTCCTCGAAAATCCTACCTGAATCATATTTTCCGGTCGCTTTCGTTAGAAGATCGTATAAGGAAGCCTTTTTTGTCCATTTACACATTCCAAATAAATTTTGAGCACTAAAAACGATACCGAAACTAACCAAACTTCTGGGGGACCGGAATTTCGTTTGAAATCTTTCTAAACGGCCAGATACCTAAAAAAAACTTCGTTATCAAGTGTAAAAAGGTCGATTAGTACTTACTTTCGCTTTATTTATGCTTATAAATAAGGGGCCTGTAGCGTTCCTCGAACACCTGAAGAACTGAAGAATCATCACTTGGAAGATCGGACCTGATCGAAAGATCCTCCCGATCCATAAGAGAGTTAGGACTTCGTGAAAAGGTTTTTTAGCAGGTGAAGTATTTTTTTACTGCTTCTTTCTCGTTTTTCTTCTTTTTTTCCTGTTACAGATGTAATTTCAAGACATTTGCATCCAGTTCAATGGAAAGGCTTGTTTTCAAGCACAAGAAACTCTGTAACATGGATATCAGCATATTTTTTGAACAAATTCCGTCACCACACATACACGGGGAGACAGAGTTTTTTCAGAGGTTTTTATCTGTTCTCGTGTATCATACTCAGAATTGTATGGAACCCCGTTTACATTTCCTCTGCTAACACTTAGATTTGGAGCGGGAAACAGATTTTATTCTTTTATATAATCTGTTCCTTGTCGCCATTTCTTCACACGTGCCATAGGCCATGTATTGTTTGATTTAAGAAAACAGTATGTAATTCTCTCTTTCAAAAGAATATATATATATATAAATCGATTTTTGTTCCAATTCGAATTTGCCGTTCGTACTCACGCCAAAAGTCGTGAAAGGAAAAAATGACACTTCCACGAAATTTCTCATATCGACGGGAAACTTCTTCTGGACGACGAAGAACGGAAAAATAGGCGATTTCCTATCGATATTTCGCCCCAAAATCGCCGATCGATTCGAACTAACAAAATGTGGATTATCTTCGATACTTTTTCTTTGATGTAAACAAATAAACTGGCAACGTCGTTTTGTCATTAACGAAATAATCTGTACGCGCACAGACTTTTCATCAGGTGCACGGTGCACCAAATCCTGAAAACGAACCCATGACCTCCTATGTGATTAAATAAAATTGAATGGAGTATATGTACTATGATTGATACGGAATTAACGCTTTTGCCGTCATCCCTATCGCGAAATCTTAAGAACCCATCAATCCATTCCGAATAACACCAGCTTAAGGTCGGAATACCTTGCCGAAGGAACAGCGAGTTCTAATTAAGTAGAAGGCGCTAAGTAATGAATCGGAATGCCGCGAGTAATTGGAACACGAATGACGGAATAGCGCCTTAGTATCCGTCAATACAGTTCCGGCGCTGATTCAAAAGAGAGCCGAACTACGTCTTCAAGACTCGTCAACTAATTATCGGAGGAGTTACGTGGGGTAAACTGTTCTAATTTCGAAATTCGACACTCGACAGGTCCTCTATTATTTAAATCTAATTAACCGTTGAGCAAGAAGCTGGTGATGGCGCGACCGCTAGCTGAAAGTCTTAGCTGAGCTTTGGCGGGGTTGTTTGGCGGGTGTTTGTTATTGCTTCCGGCGATAGCTAACTAACCGACTCGATTCTGCTAATGGAGTAAATTTTCTATGATGAAATTATGTTTTACCAGGATTCGAATGATTCGCACAACTTCAAGAAACAATAACACCGTTAAGTCCTACCTGATATTTCGGTCACTTACCAATTTCAATCGGATATATTTTTATTGAATTCGGCGTCCTCGAAAACCTATATTTTGATACCGAACATGTCCATATAGGCCTTGGTACAGTCGAATTTACATTGTTTTATTTTTTCCATTTTTCATTTTCGAGTTTTGTTCAGACGCTCAGAGCACTCAAAGTATAGGCGATACTGATCAGCTTCATAGGTATTCTGCATGACTCGTGTGGGTAGTAGATCCTCAAGATCGAAAAACGACTTTGGATTCGCCAGTGATTACTTGGCGATGACAAATATGGTGTTTTTGGGGGGTCTTACCCCTTTGGCATTTTTCACCCAAAAAGTTGAGATTTTCGAATTCTATTTTATTATGCCTAGAAAGACTTTGGACAATGCTGATTAACAATTCCCAAACAAAAAGTGGATACGATCATAGGAGCGGGAGCTATGGCGAGTTGAAATTTCGGATTTTTGAAAAAAATGCCATTTGACAGGTCAAAATCTAAACTATGATGGACAGCGACTTGAATTTGTTTTTATCGAATAGAGTGCCCTCGAAAACCTACATTTTGATACCCAATATGTCCATATAGGTCCTCCTTGAGCCGAGTTGTGATTGTTTTAGTTTTTGCATTTTTCATTTTCGAGTTTTGTTCAGACGCTCAGAGCACTCAAAGTTCGAGCGATACTGATCAGCTTCATAGGTATTCTGCATGACTCGTGTGGGTAGTAGATCCTCAAGATCGAAAAATGACTTTGGATTCGCCAGTGATTACTTGGCGATGACAAATATGGTGTTTTTGGGGGGTCTTACCCCTTTGGCATTTTTCACCAAAAAAGTTGAGATTTTCGAATTCTATTTTATTATGCCTAAAAAGACGTTGGACAATTCTGATTAACAATTCCCAAACAAAAAGTGGATACGATCATAGGAGCGGGAGCTATGGCGAGTTGAAATTTCGGATTTTTGAAAAAAATGCCATTTGACAGGTCAAAATCTAAACTATGATGGACAGCGACTTGAATTTGTTTTTATCGAATAGAGTGCCCTCGAAAACCTACATTTTGATACCCAATATGTCCATATAGGTCCTCCTTGAGCCGAGTTGTGATTGTTTTAGTTTTTGCATTTTTCATTTCCGAGTTTTGTTCAGACGCTCAGAGCACTCAAAGTTTGAGCGATACTGATCAGCTTCATAGGTATTCTGCATGACTCGTGTGGGTAGTAGATCCTCAAGATCGAAAAACGACTTTGGATTCGCCAGTGATTACTTGGCGATGACAAATATGGTGTTTTTGGGGGGTCTTACCCCTTTGGCATTTTTCACCCAAAAAGTTGAGATTTTCGAATTCTATTTTATTATGCCTAGAAAGACTTTGGACAATGCTGATTAACAATTCCCAAACAAAAAGTGGATACGATCATAGGAGCGGGAGCTATGGCGAGTTGAAATTTCGGATTTTTGAAAAAAATGCCATTTGACAGGTCAAAATCTAAACTATGATGGACAGCGACTTGAATTTGTTTTTATCGAATAGAGTGCCCTCGAAAACCTACATTTTGATACCCAATATGTCCATATAGGTCCTCCTTGAGCCGAGTTGTGATTGTTTTAGTTTTTGCATTTTTCATTTTCGAGTTTTGTTCAGACGCTCAGAGCACTCAAAGTTCGAGCGATACTGATCAGCTTCATAGGTATTCTGCATGACTCGTGTGGGTAGTAGATCCTCAAGATCGAAAAATGACTTTGGATTCGCCAGTGATTACTTGGCGATGACAAATATGGTGTTTTTGGGGGGTCTTACCCCTTTGGCATTTTTCACCAAAAAAGTTGAGATTTTCGAATTCTATTTTATTATGCCTAAAAAGACGTTGGACAATTCTGATTAACAATTCCCAAACAAAAAGTGGATACGATCATAGGAGCGGGAGCTATGGCGAGTTGAAATTTCGGATTTTTGAAAAAAATGCCATTTGACAGGTCAAAATCTAAACTATGATGGACAGCGACTTGAATTTGTTTTTATCGAATAGAGTGCCCTCGAAAACCTACATTTTGATACCCAATATGTCCATATAGGTCCTCCTTGAGCCGAGTTGTGATTGTTTTAGTTTTTGCATTTTTCATTTCCGAGTTTTGTTCAGACGCTCAGAGCACTCAAAGTTTGAGCGATACTGATCAGCTTCATAGGTATTCTGCATGACTCGTGTGGGTAGTAGATCCTCAAGATCGAAAAACGACTTTGGATTCGCCAGTGATTACTTGGCGATGAAAAATATGGTGTTTTTGGGGGGTCTTACCCCTTTGGCATTTTTCACCCAAAAAGTTGAGATTTTCGATGTCGATTTTATTATGCTCAGAGATACTTCGGACAATGCTGTTTAACAATATACAAACAAAATGTGGATAGGATCACAAGAGCGGGAGCTGTGACGATTTGAAATTTCGATTTTTTGAAAAAATGCCATTTGACAGGTGAAAATCTAAACTATGATAGATAGCGACTTGAATTTGGTTTTATCGAATAGAGCGTCCTCGAAAACCTATATTTTGATACCAAACATGTCCATATTATAGACCTTGTAACATTCGAATTTTTATTGTTTCATTTTTTCCATATTTCATTTTCGAGTTTTGTTCAGGCGCTCAGAGCAGTCAAAGTATAGGCGCCACTTATCAGCTTCAAGGGGGTTCTGCATGATTCGAATGGGTAGTAGATCTTCCAGATCGAAAGACGCCTTCAGATTCGCCAGGTATTTCTTGACGATGACGAATATGGTGTTTTTGGGGATCTTACCCCTTATGCATTTTTCACCCAAAAATTGAGATTTTTAAAATCGCTCATATTCCACACAGAAATACTTTGAGATATGCTGATCAAGATAATGTAAACCAATGGTGGATACGACAAAGGGGACGGAAGCTATGAGAGTTCGAAATTCTCAATTTTTCAAAATATGCCATTTGACCAGTGAAATTCTAAACTATGCTAGTTAGGGTTCTGGACTATTTTTTATCGAATTCAGCGACCTCGAAAACCTACATTTTGATACCAAAGTCGGCCATGTACCCCTCATAAGTGAAGAATTCCTCAATTTAATCTTTTCAATGATTCATTTTCAAGTTTGGTTCACATGAACAGAGCTCTCAAGGAATAGGTGTTATAGCGACGAAATAGCTTTTATCCAAGATTCGAATGATTCCAGCAATGTAGATGCCACCAGTTTTCCTCAATTCCTTTTATATTCCGCGAATTCGGGGCACTGCGTTCATCGCACTAAATTCGAAAAACAAACAGGAAAGGGCCCTCACGTGCGCCGCTCGATATCGAATTAGATCGAAATACGGGGTTGTGCATAAAGGGCGGTCGCCTCAAGTATAAAAACTAAATAACGCAGCACCTTTATTACCGGTTTTAGTGCCCGAAACGACGGACAGCCTGGCAGCTCGTAAAAACTGCGAGGAGCGACCCGGCCCCGGCTCTCGCCCAGCCATCGCATCGGTCTCCCGCTCGGACCGGATTTCGCATTACGGGGCTCCGCACGAATGTATCATTTTCTACTGCGTCCGCAGCGCGCTGAGACTGCGATTTTCTCGGCGAAATAAGACTGTTTATTTTGTGCTTTCGTGTAAGAGGATTCCGCGTTTTCAAGGGGCGGGTCAGTCCGCCGTTCGTAGGGAAATAGCCGGGTTCATAAAAGGCTGGAATTCGGGGAGGAGAGGGCGGGTAATGTGTAAGTATGAATGTTTGGGATCCAGGCATCTTATGCGGATTCCGATGACAATTAGTGAAAACGTTGAAGTCGTCGAGAAAAGCTTGTGGCAGGAAAATGAGCTTTGGAGATGGAGATACAGCTGCCATGTCTCACACAATGAGACGTGAGCTGAAAAAAGATCGATTTACTGTAGAGGGAAATTGGTAAATTCGCTGTGTGATTTCAATTGTGTTTTTTGGATGGGAAAACAACTTTTTTGGAAGCAATTGTACTGCCCATTGTTACCTACATTTTTTCCCATCTTCCTGGTAGAGCCATTTTTGATGTCTTCATATGAGTGGAACTGATGAAGAAGACCTTATTTTTCCACTGAAGCAGGTTCATAGGCGAAAACGACGTTCAACAGCTCTTGGCTTAAAGTCATGAGGAACCCCATTTCCCTTTTTTTTATCCACTTGCAATGAATAGAGTAATGGTTTGGCGGGTAATTCCTAATGCTGGAAAAAGCTCTCCTTGCGTTTGACACGTTCTTTCATGTACCGGGTTTTTCACTATAAATTGACCCCCCTCTAACTTTGTTACAAAAACAGATACATAAAAATATTTCATACAAAAATTGTAGGAAATCAAATAAATTTTTTGAAAATGATTACGTCAATTGGACTATTTACAGGGTGAACAACATATTGAATGCAACTTCATTTTTTCAAATGGGACACCCCGTATACTCTTTCATATTTCAATTCGTTATTCTTTTCTGATATCGAATATATATGCGTATGTGGGTCTGTCTCTTTCATTTTCAGAGTTTCGAAGGTTTGAAATGAAACTACGGAATAAAAAATACATTTGTGAAATCGTTCCGAAATCTCTTATATTCAAACAATTTACTTGAAAGCATTTTTTTTAATGATTACCTAACAAAATCCAATAAAAAATAAGAAAAAAATTATGAACTATGGTAGTATGGAATAAATAATATCAACTAGAGAAATCAGTTCTCAAAATTTGAAACTCTGTGGTGCTCAGAATAAGAGAGATAGACCAAACGTATGTTATATATTCGAAATTAGGGAAAAAAGAGCTTGCCAAATATAGAAAAGTACACAGGGTGTTCCATTTGCAAAAAGGGAGTTGCAGTCAATATGTGGCCCACCCTGTATATATTTCATTCGGTGAAATCATTCAGAAAAACATTAGTCGATTTCGTGAAACTTCTGTGGAAAACATTTTTTTGTACCTCTTTCACTAAAAAAGTTGAAAGGGGGGTCAAATTATGGTGAAAACCCCGGTACAGCCGCTGTTCTCTTCGAATGAAAATCAACGCAAATTTGGTACAAAATCAAACATTTCCACAAAACCAGAAGTATCGGTTGTTTTTTTTTGGTGATAGAAGTTTCCATAGGGACAACTGTGATTTAACAGAAGGTAAAAGCCATATTGTTTTGACATTTCTGTTCAGTAAGCATTGACAAATTATCATGGAAAGACTCACGCCGCAACAACGTTTACAAATTGTTGAAATTCATTTCCAAAATCAGTGTTCTATTCGCCAAACTTATAAAGCACTTCGTGAAATTTATGGTTTACATAATCGTCCATCACGGCAGCTTATTCGTCGAACTATCGATAGATTTTGGACAATATTTTCTCTACTCGATGCAACAACAACAACAAGACAAAAAAGTGTACGTACAGAAAAAAATATCGTTGCTGTAAGTGTTACTGTTAATGAAGATCCATCGGCTTACGCCTCGACTTAGCAATCTTCACAATCGTCCAGGAATGTGAGGCTTTTCCTACTCGTTAAACAATGTACTATTTATTTCAATTTCAAGTTCTAGCATTCCAAAAAAAACACGGTTTATGACGCCAAAACAAAATAACTAATGTGTTACAACAGTTTTTTCGCCACAATGACGTTTTTGGCCATGTCAAAATCGACCAGCACTCATTGCTTGGGACAAATAATGTATGCCATTCATCTTCGTCCATGTTGACAGCTCTGGTTTTGTATAAGTTATTACTAGAAGTCGCCGAGAGCGAAATATATTTCGGAATAAACTTCTTGAAATGATTAATTAGGACCAATGTTCCATCTCGTTTTGTCAGAGTGAGTTATGTTGCTCTGACGAAGGCCATAAAAAGGCAAAAACCATTGTCAGCATCTCTTCCACCTTCCACAAGAACGGAACTTTTGCCAAGGGATCTCAGAGGTGATCCTAGACTTGCAAGCAGAAATGGTCTACTAATTCGTTGGAAAAAATAAATAAAGTATCCCACACACGAATGAGTAGCGGAAATCGTTCCCATCAAACATGGCTGAAGCTGTCACGAGATGATTCACAGCCGCAGTGACAGATCGGACGGTGTTAATTAAACTTGGAAGTTGGCGAAAGCCCGGATAGTTTCCTCGATTCGAATTTGTTCGAGAAAATGGTCACGAAGAATATGTTAATGCTACGCCGCCGCTTCGTCGGTCGAAACTGGAATAACTTTATAATCCCCTGGTGCAAATTTGACTGATTTATGTGGAGAGAAGTTGAATTTAAATTCCGGAATCTGATGATAATTGGACTTTATCACTGGTACCCGTCTTCGTTCCATCCTTGCCGTATATTCCTCCAGGTATTCTCTGCAGGCTGAATAGGGCCAGGAAGATTTGAAAAAAAATACGTACAATCTTATGTTCATCTCAAATGACTTGAAATTTGAGAAGGTCAATACTTATTGTGCATATTCCTCGATCATCACCTGCCAATTCAGCTGTAAAAGAAATTGACAGCTGTGAAAAATATAGCAGCAACTGTCAAAGAAATCATTTGTTGCATATACTCCATTCACGATTATAAAATCACAACTCTGGCCTTGGAAATTTGACACATTCCACTCTGTCTCGAAGTTATGACGTTTTTCAAAATATTTTTATGTTCCAAGTCAACACTATGTTGCCCTTTCTTCATTCTTAGCGTATTTCTCAGAATGTGAATGAATTGGAAAAGATATGATGGACGAAAATAATTAACGTTTATATGAATTGATAGAAAGGATTCCTTTTCTAGTTATTTGCATGAAAAAAAATTGCATTGCTTTCACATAATTTTCACATGCATGCTTGTGAAGATTTAATGTTTATTATCCTCTTGAACTGAAAGTTCAAGACTTGACGACATTTCATTTATTTGATCTTATGAACAAGAAGTGAAATATTCTGACTGTATAGTAATTTATTAGTTCACAAAATATTCATACATTACTACCACAGTAGGTTTGTACAAATAAGATGGAATAGGTCAAACATATGCTTCACATTTATCATTCACCTGTTCTAAAATAAGACACAAACTCCTGGAATATGGAAAAAACCGATGTATTCTGGTTCAATATAGCCTATTTCTACTTTCGGCCAATGAGTTCAAATATAAAAACTCAATGTTTCGGCAAAGGAATGAAAGCTCCAGTGACACATTTCAATTCATCGGAATCTGAATTCACCTACCGTTGAATGCAATATAGTCATATTTCTTCTTTTTTTAGCATTTTCGATGTATTTTTTTTCTGAAACGTGAAAACGATCAACAATAATCAATTAGAGACCGATGATGGCCATCCAGAACCCGTTTGGGTACTTACGAAAATCGTGCAATTTCATTCTGCAAGTTCTTTCCTCATAATTCCTCGAAAATCCTATCTGAACCCTATTTTCCGGTCGCTTTCGTTAGAAGATCGTATAAGGAAGCCTTTTTTGTCCATTTACACATTCCAAATAAATTTTGAGCACCAAAAACGATACCGAAACTAACCAAACTTCTGGGGGGCCGGAATTTCGTTTGAAATCTTTTTAAACGGCCAGATACCTAAAAAAACTTCGTTATCATGTGTAAAAAGGTCGATTAGTACTTACTTTCGCTTTATTTATGCTTATAAATCGATTTTTGGTCCAATTCAAATTTGCCGTTCGTACTCACGCCAAAAGTCGTGAAAGGAAAAAATGACACTTGCACAAAATTTCTCATATCGACGGGAAACTTCTACTGGACGACGAAGAACGGAAAAATAGGCGATTTCCTATCGATATTTCGCCCCAAAATCGCCGATCGATTCGAACTAACAAAATATGGAATATCTCTGATTCTATTACATTTCGATGTAAACAAAGGAACTGGCAACGTCGTTTTGTCATTAACGATATTTTCTGTATAGGCGCACAGACTTTTCATCAGGTGCACCAACTGAATGAATGAATGAAACCATGACCTCCTATGTGATCAAATAAAACTGAATGGAGTATAAATTGCTACCATTTTATATGGTTCTGGATTTATGATCCAGACAAAATTCTGCAAGTTGCTTGAAAATGTCATTGTCCATCTTAATTCGAAATTTCATCTTGATCGAATAGGTACGTATTTTTGAAATTATCGGGTTCGTGATCAGTGAATTGAGCCTAGTGGATTGAGACCATTTTCAGCTCTAAAGACAGACAGCGTGAGAAAATGATCAAGCCCTAATTTTAATAAGACCTAGTTCAAATTTCGATGAAGATTTAAAATAACGCTCAATCGCTTTTCAATGGGGGTTCAAGGAAAACCAAACTGCAATAATTTTCTCTATTTGAAAAACTAAGCATATTTTTCCGACATAAGTTTGAACATTGCCTAAGATGCCTAAAAATTAACACTTTCCACAAACGTAAAATTTTCTTCCCGTTCATCCTTACACATTTCACGTAATTGAATCATTTTGTCCATATCCTAACATACGACTATAACAAGTTTTCGTTCCAATTCGAGTAATCATATCCTTTGCGTCTGCATCACTGTCGGGCTCAACAGAAGCCGAATGTTCAGGGTGTTCTTCCACCATGTGTACCAAGGCACAAACTGATCCTTAACGATCAGATACATAGTAACCACGTAACCCATCATGATCACACTCAAAAACGACACGATGAAGCTCTTCGTCCACATCTTCGACAGTCCCAGCTTGATTCCCTCGATCATGAAGTAATCCATGCCGATGAAACAAATCACCACGAGGCCTAGAGTGACCAAGGTGAGGAGGAACGCTATGAGACAGTCTGATTTCACGTGATTCCTGTTACGAGGATGTCGAACCCACAGCCTTATACCTTCTAAAAAGCCGTATCTTAAGGTTTCAACAGCGTTATATTGGTACAGACACAGCTCGCAGTAACTACGGCTAGACTGGTTCAGCCATCTTTCCAAACAGGATAAATGGACGTAAGCCAGACTTCCTTTGCAATAACAGGGCGAGAGCAGCCTCTCATTCACCGTATTAGTGTGGCAAATTCTGCATACGGTTGAAGGGATAGATAGAAGGGAGCTGTTCTTCACTTCGATCCCTTTTTTGGACTCTTTCCCGGACATGCATTTCTTTCGGGCGTTTTCTGATTTGATGGACTCGATGATGTCATCTTCGTGGGAATTGGAGTCTGTGAAAGTCTTGTATTTTTCGTTCTCAAATATGCTAACAGGTGTCAGACTGGACGTTTGCTCCGATTCGTTCCATTTGTTGGGGACTGTGGGAGGTTTTTCTGAAGGGCAAGGGTGTTCCCAAGATTTCACGTCAGCCTCCGTTGGAAGAAAACATTTCCTTCCTCTCTCTTGGAAATGTTTTCTGTTTATTGATATGAAGGAATCGGATGTGGTCATCCTGGGCCCTAACGACCTGTTGCACGACTTTGGTACTTCCTTTGGATTTGAATCCTTACCCACATCACCAGAAGTATCATTCGGTTTGATCGTAGCTTCAGTCTCATCAGCATCCTCCAATAAATTCGTTAAAGGTATAACCTCAAACGTATCTTCAGTACTAGATCCATTTGTACTCGATTTCTTCACCGCCAATTCTCTGTGGAGCAACTGAACACTCATTTCTTTCCTCAACTTCCATGAATATTCGTCGTTTTCATCCGGCACCACTGTTTTGTCGGAGTCAAGAGGAGAGAATGAGCAGGAAGCAGATTTGGGTTGGACCCTCGTAATGTAGTGATTATCTCTCGTTTTTGTGGATGATGCCGTGGTTGAACTGCTTGATGCATCCTCGAGTTTGAGGGGATTTTTAGAGTATGATACGAAGGCACATTTCAGGGATTGTTCTGAATTGGTTGATGGGGTATCAGCGTTGCTGGTTGATGCCGATGTGGTTTTCGCATTTCTTATGGATATTTTGGAGACTGTTCTGCTGTCTACATCTTTAGACATATTTCGAGTAGTTAGGACATCTTGTCAATTTGTGATGGACGTTTGTGGGACTTGTCATAGTCTATGGTTGTCATATGAAAGCTTTCAAACCGAATATGATAATGTGTAACACCTGTGGATCAGTGCATCAGCGAGTTGGAATCAAATCAGGTCATATTGAATGGGGACAGGCCGGACAGCATTCAATAGTCTTACTCGAATTTCATCAGTAGTTAATAACAAATGACAAAGAGGTCATTGCGATTTGTAATGTTCTAGGAGAAATATTCCAGTTGATTGGAAAATCGGATTTGTGCCTGCACATAGTTGGGAAGTAATCTGGACTACCTTGCTGTTGGGGTCTATCCAACATAAATCAAGATTGCGCTGTCGACTCCAGTCAAACTTGGTCAATATGAGAAAAGTTCCGCTCTTTTATTGTGAGCGGAAAGGGAAATTAGATATTACCGTTGCATTGTAGCTGGATGTTGGACGGAAGTGTTTGGCGCCAAAAACTTTTGCTCTATTCTGAATCGGAAAAGTTGACTGCCGAATGGTTATTTGATGGTTTCCGCTGAAAATCATTTATTGGAAACTCGTCTATATTACAGTCCTGATACTCGAGAGTTGGAAAGTAGCATTTCGATAGGGCTAGTTAAATTGAAAACAATTTTTCAGATTATGAATGAATTTTTATTGTAAAAATGTGAAATAGTTCGCTTGAAACTGAAAAAGAACATACTAGGAAAACATTAACTAAACATCGATTAAAATCTGTATCAATTAATTGTTTTGTGAGCACAAAAATCGGCTCTATTCAAGTCGAACGCCGAAAGCATAGTTTTCCAAACCGAAAGAACAACGGTACCGAGGTAATCTAAAATGCAATTAAAAATCCCAACCGATATTTTCGAATCAGATTACCTCTGGTCGGATTAACGTAGAGGCGAACAGCCTTTTTCCAAATGAACTTTATAATTACGAAGCAGGCATTCGGGACATGGCAGACAACAATTTTCCGCGGACATTTATTAATTTTCTAATCCAGTGGTTTAAATTTATTGCGCTAGTCTTCCGTACGTGAAAAAGGGTTAAATTAAGCCTCCCACTACGTTAAATTTAGAGGGAGGAGCGGAATAAGCATGCAGCTTATGAATGCATCCATGTAGGATATTCTGCTTCATTATACGGCCGGGCTGAAGGTCCTTATCTCTTAATGGAGATCGGGGCCATTCTTTTGGGATGCTGGGCGCGATATAAAAGACCCATAAAGTGAGGGTTTCGATTTATTCCATTCATTTATTGAGGGGACGTTATACTCTAGCCGACGGCACCGATTCTCCATTCAAAAAGTGCCTTTCATTTTTCCAAGTTTACGCCCTCAATTTTCCACCTGAAAGCTTGATTTTTTTTTATTCTCCTGGAATTACTCTGCGATTTCACACTTTCTGGAAGTCTTTTCAGTATTTCCATAATTTTTTGCATTAGTTAAGCGCCTATCCAAATGGACTTTTCTTGAAATTAAGCAAATTGATTTTTAGAAGGCCCTCCAATGAATTTTATAAAAAAAAACTGATTAACAATCGCCGAAAAACGATTATGAAGTCAATTTTCATAGACTCTCGAATTCAACCCGATTTTTTCATGCGAAAAAAAAATTTTTTCAAAGAGAAGAAATTGGAGTGCCCTCAAGACATCCTTCAACTCCAATTAAAAAAAAACAAGCTTTCAGGTGAAAAATTGAGGGCGTGGAGCTTGAAAAATGAAAGGCACTTTTTCCAAAAATTGCAGTATCGAGCCATCATCAAGTACCGGTATTTAAAAGGGTTAAGAGGTAAGCAGATTAACGAAGATATGCTTAATACCCTTGGTGATCAATGTCCTTCGTTTGCTTCCATGAAAAATTGGACTGCAAGCTTCAAAAGAGGTAAATTTTCCATTGAAGAGGATGACCGATCGGAAAGGCCAGTTTCTGTGTCAGTCCCCGAAAATATCGATGCAGTTCATGACATGATTTTATCAGACCGTCGAATTGGGCTAAAACGGATATCTGAAGCACTGAAGATTTCATACGAACGCGTTCATCATATAGTTCACGTCAATTTGGACATGAGAAAAATTACTGCATAATAGATCCCCAAATGTTTGAATGTTGACCAAAAGCGTGCAAGGGTAGAAGCATCGCGTTCGATCTGTGCTCGATTTGAAAACAATGTAGACTTCCTAAACCGAATTGTTACTATGGATGAAACTTGGGTACATTTCTACAATCCAGAAACAAATCAACAATCGATGGAATGGCGACACTCTGGTTCTCCAAGACCTAAGAAGTTTCGTGTCCAAAAATCTGCTGGAAAAGTTCTTTCTTCAGTTTTTTGGGATTGCCATGGAGTAATCATGATTGATTTTTGGATAAGGGTAGAACAATAACTGGAGATTACTATTCGACATTACTGACCACTCTACGAAAAAAAATTACAGAGAAAAGACGCTAAAAGCTATCCAAAGGTGTTTTGTTTTTACAGGACAACGCCTCAGTACACAAATATCATGTTGCCATGCAAAAAATTCGTGATTTAGGGTTAGAATTACTAGAACACCCCCCTTATTCACAAGATTTGGCTCCGTCCGACTGACATCTCTTTCCTCAACTGAGAAAAAGTTTAAAAGGTCGTAAATTTTCTTTCAACGAGGAGATAATAAAAGCTGTGGAGGACTGGTTTGCAGAGCAAAAAGAAACATTTTTTTTTAAAGGTCTAGAGACGTTGCAGGTTCGCTGTAATAAATGTATTCAATTAAGAGGAGAATATGTTGAGTAATAAAATATTTTGACATGGAAATTTTGTTTGGTTCTGTAGTAGCTAAGAATTTTTCAATATATCCTCGTAGAACCTCGTTTTCACAACTCCTCAAACTTCGACAATCTAATGAATTTTCTCAAGGCTATTCATCTGTACAAGCAGATTAGAAAAATTATAAATTGTTCATTGCGCATATTGTAAAAAATAGACTGTAACCGTGGCAATAGCCAACGCAGTTAAGACACATAAATTTAATAAAAAAAAAATAAAATGCACCCGATATAGCGGTTAGTAACATAACTTCGTATATATTCTCTATCATTCTCTATCATTGTTGTGAATATGTTCTTTTAGACCCTTTTAAGACTTGATGAAAAATAGGCCATCATATGACTATGTGGAACCATTGTAAGTTTACTTGATTTTTTTCAACAATTAATGAAGTTTTACAGTTTCAATTTCAATTTAATTTTTACTTTTACATTTTTATCTGTTTTGAATCACTGGGGTGGATTCGGTTTAGTTGTTAAGCTGGATGATTCAGTTACCAAATTAGTAGTTTTTAACGTTTCCAGGTGACTTAATAAATTTAGGTTATTATTCAATTTTTAGATTCAATTGGCTTTTGAAAATGGCATAGATGCAGAAACATGTCAAGCCCTGAATAAATAATAGAGGTTCCACAAAAATAGAAGAGATTTTAGACTTTCATTATCCTCTTATTCTCTATCGTCTGAATACCCGCCAATTTCAGTTTCGGTCAAGACCAGAGAGGTTCAGGTGTTTCCACTCATTTACCCCCGGCCGTACCCTCGGTTCGGCACGTTAACATACGTCACGAGCAATAACGCGTATCGTCTCTGATTTCACGAGTGCCTGCGGGTCCGATACTCGCCGCGAACAATACGCGGATAATTCGGTCAGCTTGCCGGGTCCTGAGGTCGTCTGGAGCGCCGAACTGAACAGAAACAGCCGGTTATCGATACCGAGAGTCCGACTTCATCTCGCTTGCAAAACGCAAACCGAAACCTGCTAATTGGGGACTGTGCGGACCGCAGACCAATAACTAACTGAATTATTTTATATTGTTACCAGTGCGAAATTATGTATACATTTCCCGGGTCAGTTCGCAGCCCCGGTCCTTCTTGCTGACCGTTTGTGCGGGAATTATTAATGTTTGTCATAGAGTCCTGTCCGATCGGCTATTTCGGTCACGTAAAACCGAAATGATAGTTTGATAAAGAACGCTTGTTTGCGCCGACGAAACGCCTGAATCAACGGGGGGGTGCGCTGAAAATAAATGGGATTGGTCGAAAAGTTTGTCCTGAAATTCGGTATCTACCAAACGAGGAAACTGGAAAAGGCTGTGCGATTAGAATAGGTCGTCATCACGGGGAGGTGGTAGACGTCAGAGCTCGCGAGCTCCCTTCAAAAATTGGGCTTTTTATTTCCATGATATTTCAGTTCCTATGCGGCGTAGACCAACAATTTTTTTTTTTTATTGAAGCTTAATCATTTCTCTAGAATGTGTATTACTCGCTTTTCAGTTTTTCTCCGTATATTAGGAAAAAACCTGGTGAGCTGCAATTTCATGAAAATCTGGACAAACGATTTTATTTCCATGATATCTCTGTCAATTTTCGGGATAAATGTATGAAATTTTCGGTTCACATGCGAAATGATATTTTCCAGAATGTGTATTGATCAGTTTTTTTGTTTATTGTCCCCTCAATTTTTAAATGCATTATAAAGTAGGAACTTTATTGCTCATATTTTCAACCAGGTTTTTTTCCTAATATACGCAGTAAAACGGAAAAGCAAATAATACACATTCTGCAAAATATTATTCCGCATGTATACTGAAAATTTCATACATTTACCCCGAAAATTGACGGAGATATAATGGAAAAAAAATCGTTTGTCCAGATTTCCATTAAATTACAGCTCACCAGGTTTTTTTCCCAATATACGAAAAAAAAATAGAAAAGCGAGTAATACACATTCTAGAGAAATGATTAAGCATTAATTCAAAGAAAAAATTATTGGTCTACGCCGCATACGAACTGAGATATCATGGAAATAAAAGCCCAATTTTTTAAGGGAGCTCGTGAGCTCAGACGTGTACCATCTGCCCTTAAGGGGCCGTTATACTCTGGCCGACGGCATCGATTCTCCAGTCAAAAAGTGCCTTTCATTTTTCCAAGTTCACGCACTCAATTTTCCACCTGAATGCTTGATTTTTTTTTAAATTCCCCTTGAATTTCAGACAGTTCTCTGCGATTTCACACTGTCTGGAAGTCTTTTCAGTATTTCCATCATTTTTATCATTATTTAATCGCCTATCCAAATGGATTTTTTTTTAATATGGAAAATTAATTATTTTGAGGGCACTCCAATGAATTTAAAAAAAAAATTGATGAACAACTGCCGAAAAACGATTATGAAGTCAATTTTCATAGACTCTCAAATTCAACCCGATTCTTTCAGGCAAAAAAATTATTTTTTCGAAGACCAAAAATTGGAGTGCCCTCAAGACATCCTTTAACTTCAATATAAAAAAAATAAAGCTTTTAGGTGAAAAATTGAGGGCGTGAACTTGGAAAAACAAAAGGCACTTTTTGAATGGAGAATCGGTGCCGTAGCCTTCGGCCAGAGTATAACGTCCCCTTAATTGGGAGCAGACTATCCTGTGGATCTGAATGTCGTGACTTTTCGGTTTAGCTAGTGAGGACTGGGCGTGTACACAACTCAGATTTATGCTATTTAAACCAAGGAAATCTTCACATATGCGCATACGGGGTGCGTAATAAATAACGCACAAAATTCATCTCTGTCAATTTTTTGAATAGGGCAATTTTTTATGTATAATTGGGATATTTATCATGCTTCTTCTAACTTTTTGCATCTTAAATGGACCTTTTGTTTTGAGGAAGATTTGGTCATCAATTGGGTTTATTCAAGATCCTCATTTGTACATGAGAAGTTGGGTAATTAAAAATAAAAATTGACCTTTTTTACCTGTTTACTCTTTCTCTCTGTGTTGATTCTGAATAACCCGCTTATAATATAATATTCTATCAACACTAATATGCTTCAGAAATCGAAAATTCAATTGAAGATCTTTTTTAGCATTCTTATTATGAAGGGTGCTTTAATAAGAGCAAGATATGAATTGTGCGCCATGTTTGACAGTCATAATGTCACATGATCATGACGTGACAGATCGAAAGTCGCATATTTTCTAAATCAATAAATATTTCGATACTTTGCTACAGAAAACCATATTTCATTGAACACGGAAATCTTGCGCTCTTGAAACACTCTTTATAGTAAATTTCTTCAAAACAATTGGCTAACATGATGAAATTCATGGTTCAAATTCACAATTTTGTGTTACTAGAAAATTCCAGTTGATCCTTGGGAAAAAATCTTGAAAGTGTCGTTAATGATTACTCAATTTTCCCGGAACAGGCTCGAAAATACGAAATGGCGTCATTAAAAACTTACAAAACTCCCCTTTCATTCCATTATAATTCCACCAAATACCCCTCGCTCTCAATGGAACTCTGGCCATATCCCCAGTTTTCTAAACTCCGGGAAAGAAAAATAGTAAACTTTTCACTCGCTACCACGACCGCATAGGGCGATTTTCCAAGAACTTGGTACGTTACTGCAGATAAATACTGGAAATATAAAATGTGGCTAGAAGAATGCAGGGTGGTCATAATCAGTTGGTGGAATTTTAAGCAGAACATTATAAGAATGGTGAACAGTTCTCAGTCCTCTTTATCTGAACCGAAAAGTCACTGCATGCAGATCCGCAGGATAGTCTGCTTCCAGTGTTCAAATGACGCCTCCTGGCTATCCACAAAGAAGGTTTGTAGGTCAATATTTTCATCCTATCCCGAATTGAGCGAAATCAATTACCATATTCGAAGCAATCCTATAACCGCAGCTTACCATCAGAATCAGGCCTCACTACTCCGCATACATTGGAAGTCCTATCTCAGAAAACTGATCATGTGTATCCTCAGCTAGGTCATTCCCCGCGAGAGCGATAATCTACCTGGATTATATAAGATTTCTGGATCCGAGCAGCCTTCGGAAATGCCTCAGAGAATCTGCCTAATGGGAAATTCGGCTTGATTTAGGTATTCGAATTAATTCATACCATAAATAACTCCTTAATGAACTGCCAGACACACATCGTTCAACGTTTGCTCTTTTCACGTAGTTCCTCTCTAGGATAATCGATGAATGCAATTTTCACGGCGGGAAATCTGGGCATGTCAGGTCTCCAGACAACATACGGGATGTTCAGTGTTGGAGGTGATACACCTTCAAACGCTACAATGATTTTTAAGTGGATCTCGTTTGGGAAAGTTGAGCTCTGAAGGTTTTAATTACTTTTGTAATGAAAAAGGCTCCCGAAGTAACGGGGAGATGAGTTGCTAACAGCCGTTTGAGAAAGAGCAACATATTATCGTTTAAAGCAACGAACTTTTCACCATTAGGCCATTCCGAACTTCTGCTTCACTGAAAATTATTGTCTGGTGTAATTCTTCTAGGGATCATATCGATTTTTTTTTTAATTGAAGCATGATGGTCTTGAAATTTCTAGACACGAATTCATGAAAACACTACGAAAACGTAAAACTTATTCAGGAGCCTACTGTCCAACTCTTTTCATCTTCTATTATTATTGTGCGCCACTAAGTTTATCAATAGATGGCTTCTGCAGTTAGTCCTTGCCATCCTCAGAGTATCTTAAGAAGGAGCAGGCAATGAGAGAGTCAGGTTTCAGAGAACTTGGTCCTCTCTGAATGACTACACCTCATCTGCAAACCTTCCTAGTGATGTAATGATCAATAAAGTAAGCACTGAGAAGACCTTCAGTACAATGTTAGGTAAAAGAGAGGATTGGGAAAGGGAATACACCAACTACAATCTGAAAGGAAATACAATGTAATGGTATACAGATGGTTCTAAAACCGCTACAGGAGCTGGCGCTGGGATCTACGGGACAAGTACCTACCAAGTGTGCACTATCGTTAGGCTCCTGTACAAGCGTCCTACAAACGGAAATACTTGCAATCGGAAGATGTCTAGATATAAATCTAGAAAGAAACTATCAGAAGTGCGATATAGCTATTCATACAGATAGTCAAGCTGCTATTAAAGCACTGAGCTCCTACGTAATTGACTCAAAGCTGATTTGGGAGTAGCGAAACAAACTCAATGAGGAATGCAAGAAGAATAAGGTCTTTTTAATCTGGGTTCCCGGTCATTCGGGAATCGTAGGAAACGAAGAGGCCAAAACACTGGCCAGAAAGGGCGCACAAACGCCACTCACTGGCCCAGAACCCTTCTGTGGTATAGGAAAATGCACCTATACAAAGGAGTTTATGGTGAAGGAGAAAACCGAAAGATAAAAACTCTGGCGGAATCTCCCAGGGATGGATCACTCCAAAAAGTTCCTCCGGAACTTTGAAACTGCTAGATCCAAAAAATATCTGGATCTCAGTGAAAAACAACTTCACCTACTCACTGGCTTTCTCACAGGACATTGTCGCCTAAAGAAACATCTGTTGAGAATGGTTTTATCAGACACTGATGTGTAGATTCTGTGGGGAGGAGGAAGAAACTCCTATTCACCTAGTTACGGAATGCTATGCCATTGCAAGCCAAAGGAAAGAGTGCTTTGGACAAGAAACTTGTAGAAGTGAAAGGATATCCTCCTTGAAGCCGTTCCAGATACTGGATTTCATCAAATCTCTGGAACTGGAGGACGAGCTGTAGGAGGCGCGATGATAACAGCTCTGTCAGGGGGCACAATAGACCTTAAGGTCGCAGTGGACTGTAACTTCTTTTCACTATAACTATAACTATAGTCCTGGTTGATTTTGACATATCCAAAATTTTAATATTGTACTCTGAATCTTTATTAATTGTTTTCATAAAAGGGACTAAGCATCAGGATTTATATTTCATCATTTTCAAAATCCTGATCGACTCAAACGTTCTTATAAAGATGTAGAGTTTACTTTGTTGATCCAGGTTTCTTTTGTAAGTTACCAATCTGGTCATCAAATTTTATGTGCAATAATCCTTTTATGTTGACGCACCTGATTGTGTCAAATCGATGGAACCTATCCATATTCCTATTATATTCCTCGTTTCAATCTATCAAAAAAGGTTGTAGCTGTCTTGTATTCCATTAAATATTCTCAGGCTCCTCACAAGTCGAGAGAGAATGCTGCACTGTCGAGAGCCATATTCTATTCCACGAAATTTATAAAGTCCTCTGGCCACCAAAAACCCATTAGCCTGGCATATTTCATGCCTAAATGATCGCATAAACTCCAAACTCCCCTCTACCCCAAAAAAAAAAGAGTCCGTTACGATGTCAAAAGACGTAGCGGTTGACAAAATATATCTCAATATCAACAAAAAGGGTAATGTTTGAATGTCGAAACATTCCAATTGATATATAGACTTTATCCGGCCAGAATACATCATAAAAGAGTTGAGATAAGTTCGGAATGGGCATTAATGGACGAGGGAAAAATACGAAGTCTCGAATGGAACGATTATATTGTACTTCTGAAACCTGCCTGCATGAAATATGGCGTTTTTCTTCGCATCGATTCCACTTTGTTGTTGGTTGCAAACGCGCTCTAACCAGTCGCAAGTTTTCTGAGCCCCTATACGCTCCTTTTGCCCGCCATTTTGCTGGGTCTCGGCTGAATGTTTCTGCTTTTTCATTATTCTACACCTGAAAAGGCCATTCTTCTTGACGAATAATAATGACGTGGGCCATACATTGAGTTCAACTTCTCTCATTTCCTCTTTCAGTGGCAATTTTTACGTTTCGGTGTTCATTTAGGTCGAAGTTGCGCTGTATCAAAGCAACTCGATCTTGTATAAATTCAAGAATTGGAATATCTGTTGTAATATCTAAAAGGTGATGATTTACTGAAAGAATTCCTTTTTGAAAACGAATGACTATTGATAGAAAGTGGCGAAACAAAAGGAATTAATCCAAGGGGTTCAGATCTGGTGATCGAACCGGCCAGTCTATTGGTTCTATTCTTCCTGCCTGTAGTGGTCTTCGATTATTCTTTATCATAAGCATCATAGTGGGGTGAGCAGAGAATCGATAGGAGATAATTCATTGGGGATGATTTATAGTTTATAGTTCGGTTAGGGGGTTACATTTACCGCGACTTCGAGGACTATTGTCCTCGCTGTTTTCGCACATCCAAAAGTTGGGAAGTAATAGCAAATATTGATAGAACATAATACAGGGTAAGTCTTTGACTTGTACATATATTCCAACTGAAGATTCTCGAGGCCGAAAGAACTCTTTTTCTTTCATTTTCCATTTTTCCGAATTCGCCCCTGTTAAAAAAACAATTGGGCCAAATACGTGCCTGATACGATTCTCTGCAAAGACCTCAAAATTCATATTTTTCGATCGAAATTGAGTTAATACATCTAAGGAATACTGAAGTACTTAATTTGAATAAGAATGTTGAAAACACAATACACACAACGAAACTTATATGGAATCACCCAGTATTAAGATAAAATATTATTTTGATATCTTTTTCGTTAGAAGCAAATAAAAAGTGCATGAGTTTACTCACAAAAACAATTAGGTTCATAAGCACTTGATAATATTTGGCTTTGCAGTGTCGATTTTACCATTTCGTTCGAACGTCGCAGTGAATTTATATTTTGTTTTTTTGCGAAGTTTAAAAAAAAATGCCTTATGTGGGGTTATCGGAAGTCCAGAGAGGAAGAATTATTACTATGGCAGAACAAGGTATGTCACAAAAACAGATTGCAAGAACGGTGGGGGTTACACAAGGGGTTGTTTCAAAAACCTATGCAAGGTTTCTGGAGTTAGAAACCCTAAAGAATAGGCCGAGAAGAAGTCGTGGATGAGTAACTTCAGAAAGGCAGGCTCGCTTTTTAGCCCAAACAGCAAGAAGAAATCCCGCAGTAACTCATTCAGAGCTTCAAAGGCAATTTTTGCAAGCTACAGGTGTTAGTGTTTCTGTCGAAACTATCAGAAAAAGACTTCGCGCTCGGGAATTATTCAAGAGAAGGGCGTTAAGAGTTCCAGAACTATCAAGGCAAAATAAAGTTGACCGTTTTAATTGGTGTTTAGAGCATGAAAATTGGACTATTGAAGATTGGAAGAATGTCTTATTTTCGGATGAGACCAGAATTGGCCTACGATCAGACGACCGGCGTGTTCGCATTTTAAGAGGTAGAGGGAGGCAAGCTAGGCTCCAAGCTGCAAGACTGATCCCTAAATACAAAGGAGGTACTGTAATGTTTTGGGGCGGAATTATGTTTGGTGAGAAAACTCCGTTAATTCCCATTAGACAATCTCTGACAGGGCCTAGGTATAATGATCTAGTGCTACAACCTGTAGTGAGGCTCTGGCGAGGTGCTTTTGGAGATTATTTCCTATTTATGCAGGATAATGCACCTCCACATACCAGCAGAGTTGCATGAAATTTTTTCAAAACAGAAGGTGTGACTGTTTTAGAGTGGCCTTCTTGTTCACCGGACCTTAATCCTATCGAGCACTTGTGGGATGGGATCAAAAGAAAAATTAGAGCTCGTCAAAATAATCCTGGTAACGCAGAGCAATTTATACAAGCGGCTTTAGAGGAATGGGCAAATGTTACAGAAGTAGAAATTAACAACTCAATAGAAAGCATTCCTCGTCGAATTCAAGCTTGTATCAATGCCAGGGGTGGTAATACTGATTATTGATTGGTTAAAATCGTTTTATTTGTTGTTCAATTCTCAGTTAAATATAAAATAAAATAAAATCTCACATAAATATTATTTTTAGAGAAATTTACACTTTTAATTTTCTGTTATATTTAATAATTTATATTATTTTTGTAATAAACTTGTTTTGGGAAAACTGCTCTTCACTTTTCAGCGACTTTTTTTTAATTAAAATTCGTTTTTTCCAAATAACAGGGTGATTCCATGTAAGTTTGGTTGTGTGTATTTCTTCAAATACACTTAGTTTTGCCTGATTATATCTGCTATTGAATAGCCATATGAATAAATATTGTGACAAGTACGGCCCTGTGCGCTACGGCTCGATCGAGAAGTTTCTGGAAACGCGTGGCGTCATAGCGGCCACGAATGTTTCGCGAAGTTTCTAGACGGGTCCGGACTTAGCGAGAAACAATCGGCGTTATGCATATAAGGGGCCCATCGACGATGAGAGATTCATTCATTCAGTTAGAGACGAGCGACCAGTGGAAATAAATAGTGCCAAATAAATCAGTAGAGATAAATTGTACAGACTTTTGTTAGAATAAGTTCCTTAGTTATTAATTATTAGTGTTATAAGTAGTGTAAATAAATAGTTTAATTATCCCGGACGTTTTACTAACGCAGAAAATGTTACATTGGTGTCAGGTGTGGGGTGGATTTGAATGCCGATAACCAGATCGCAAAAACAGAAAATGGACCAGGCGAGTATGGAATTTTTCAAGCAAGCCTTTGAACAAATGAGCTTGAAAATGGATAAAATGGAGAATAAGGCGGAAGAGAATTCTCGAGAAATGAGCTTGAAAATGGAAGAAAATTCCCGAGAAATGAGCTTGAAAATGGAAGAAAATTCCCGAGAAATGAGCTCGAAATTGGAGGAAAAAATGGATAAAATGGAAAATAAGGTGGAGGAAAAAATGGATAAAATGGAAAACAAGGTGGTGAGTCAAATTGCGAGTACATTGGACGAGAGAATGGAAGCTATCAAGGAAGTAATAATAGATGAAGTTGATGAAAAACTTGAAGAAGTCAATGGGAAAATTGATAAGGTTGACGGAAAAATTGAAGAAGTAGTTGATGAGGTTAATGGAAAATTCGAAGTATTATCAGGAATAATTGAACAGCATGCCAAGTTCATAGAGTCCCTGAAAAGAACGTCGAATAGAAAAGAAACCCAAGCTTCACCATCCTATAGCTTCGTGAAATCGGAAAACAACACAGAAAGTGGTAAAATGAAGATCAAGCCACCAACATTTGACGGAAAAGTTCCTTGGTCGACATATCAAAAACAATTTGAAGCTGCTGCGTTGGCAAACAGTTGGAGCGACAACGAAAAAGCCACAGCATTGATAATAGCTCTACGAGGAGATGCACTTAACATTCTGCAGACAATACCGGAAAGTCAACAGGCCTGTTATGAAGTTTTAACATCCAAACTTCAGATGAGATATGGCGATGCTCACCTGCAGCAAGTTTACCATGCTCAAATAAAGAACCGGGTGCAAAAAGCAGGAGAAAATCTCCAGGAATTCGAGGCCGATGTTGCCAGATTAGTGAGGCTGGCTTATCCATCTGCTCCAGACAGCTTCATTGAACAGCTATCAATCCAGACGTTCGTCGACGGGATCAAGGACAGCGAAGTTCAACAAGCCTTGAGACTTGCCCGGCCTAAAACCATCGATGATGCTTTAGCTCATGCTTTAGAATTCGAAGCAGCGAAACAGGCGACGCATAGAGGGCACGTTCGTGTGAGACAAGTCCAAGAAGCAGACCGACCGGTTGAGGAAATCATCCGAGAAGAAGTTAGCAGGTTATTGAATGCCAAGAAAAAGGATGTTGTGTGCTGGTATTGCAACAAAAGTGGGCATTTCAAGCGAAATTGCCCAAGGATTGAAAAAGAGCCACAGCAGGGAAACTAAAAAGGGTCGGTGATAAGGGGCATAAATCGACCCAGGCTGAAAATGCCCCCGAAGTGATAATTCGAGGAATCATGTCCACAGATTTAACAAGCATATTTGTTCCTGGAAAGATAAACGATCGAAGCGTGAAAATACTAGTGGACACAGGATCGACTAGAACCATTGTGCGTCCGGAAATAGCCGAAGGATTGAAGAGTCGTCCAGCTATGATCAAACTCCGAACTGCGTCTGGACAAGAAATACCGACTTATGGATCAGTCATCTCCACCATTGAATTGGGTAGCAAGGTAGTCAAGCATGAAGTTCTTGTAGCCGAAATTACAGAAGAAGTTATCCTGGGATTGGACCTGGTGAAGAAACTTGGATGCCAACTGGATATGAAGAAAGATGTTCTTCGGCTGGGTATTGAAGAGATTCCGTTCAATGATGTGGATGACAGGACATATAAGATCCGACTGACCGAGGACATCACGTTGCCAGGACGGACTGAAGGCATAGTGACTGGTGAATGTGAGAATATTACAAGAAATGGCTGCGTTAGAATGTTCGAACCTTCAGACGATGGGATACTAGCCAAAGGACTATTACTTGGGAAGACATTGGTAAGGTTGAGAGACAGCATTCCCATCCGATTACTAAATGTGAACATGTTTCCAGTCACCTTGAAGAAGAACACCTTGCTTGGACATGGGGTACCAGTGTACCATATTTCTGGTGGGATGGGTACTGCAGAAGTTCCGCAGACACAGAAGAATACCGAAGAGCTGGTCGCCCTTCTCACTTCAAAATGTCAAGACCTTAACCAGTGTCAATTGGCCGAAGTCAGAAAATTGATCCAGTCCTTCTCTGACGTCTTTGCCACTAGCGAAAGAACAGGAAAGACCGATGTTGTGCAGCATAAAATCAATACAGGTGATGCACAACCCGTCAGGCAACACCCCAGACGTCTTCCGCTGGCAAAGAGAGAAGAAGCCGAACGGATCATTGAAGACATGGCGAGAGAAGGTGTCATTGAACCATCCAATAGTCCCTGGACATCGCCTGTAGTGCTGGTGAAGAAGAAGGATGGGTCCACCAGGTTCTGTGTAGACTATAGACAGCTCAACCAAGTTACGAAAAAGGATAGCTATCCCTTACCAAGAATTGATGACACACTGGATACACTCTCGGGATCTCGTTGGTTCTCTACCTTGGATTTGAAGAGTGGGTATTGGCAAGTTGGTTTGGATCCAAAAGACAAAGAGAAAACTGCCTTCAGTATTGGAACGGGCCTGTGGCAATTTAAGGTTATGCCTTTTGGATTATGCAACGCTCCGGCCACATTTGAGCGTTTAATGGAAACTATATTAAGAGGACTCTCCTGGAAGACTTGCCTGGTGTATTTAGACGACGTGATAGTTGTGGGAAAATCATTTCAAGATCACCTGCACAACCTTTCCGAGGTCTTCCAAAGACTACGTGGGGCCAATTTGAAGCTGAGTCCCAAGAAATGCCATCTATTTCGAGCAGAGGTGAAATATTTAGGACACGTAGTTTCTCGGAGGGGTGTGAAAGTTGACCCAGACAAGATCAAGGCGGTACAGGATTGGCCCATACCGGGGGACAAGACTGAGTTACGAAGTTTCCTAGGCTTGTGCACTTACTACAGAAGATTTGTGCCTGGATTCGCAAACGTTGCCAAACCACTGACAAAATTAACGGAAGATGGGCAGGAGTACATTTGGTCCGATGATTGCGCTGAAGCCTTCGATCGATTGAAAAAGGCTCTGGTCACAGCTCCAGTCTTGAGTTACGCAAGAACTGAAGGAAAATTTGTGCTCGATACCGATGCTAGTAATATGGCCATTGGAGGCGTTCTATCACAGGTTCAGGATGGACAAGAACGAGTCATCGGTTATTTCAGCAAGGTACTTTCGAAACCAGAAAGAAATTACTGCGTGACAAGAAGAGAACTCTTAGCAGTAATCAAGGCCGTAGAACATTTCTACAAATACTCATATGGTAGAAAATTCCTGCTAAGAACAGACCATGCTGCTTTGAAATGGCTCCTGAATTTTAAGAACCCAGAAGGACAAGTGGCCAGATGGATCGAGAGGCTGCAAGAATATGACTTCGATACTGAACACAGAGCTGGGGCTACACATCGAAACGCGGATGCGTTGTCAAGAAGACCTTGCCCCCAAAATTGTAGTCACTGCTCTCGTGTGGAAGATAAGGCCAATTTGATGCGGACCACAGTGATCGAAGATGACTGGCTACCCACAGAAATTCGACGAGCACAGGAGGAAGATCCAGATCTGAGAGTAATCCTAAGTTGGAAACAGAGTGACAGACGACCTACATGGGAAGAAGTATCCAGACTGAGCCAAAATGTCAAGTCGTATTGGGCCCAATGGGAAACGTTGAAGATTGATGAAGGCCTTCTGAAACGTTGTTGGGAAAATGAAGATGGATCTCAGCAGAGGCTTCAGTTAATTGTGCCCAAGAGTAGGGTAACGGACATTTTGACCAGACTACATAATGGAACTTCGGGTGGCCATTTTGGGATTACTAAGACTCTGGAGAAGGTAAGGCAGCGATTTTATTGGATCAACTGTAAGAACGACGTTAAAGATTGGTGTAGAAAATGTAAAGTTTGTGCTGCGGCAAACGGACCCTACGGTAAAGGAAAGGCACCAATGAAACAATATAACGTCGGATCCCCCATGGAACGAGTAGCTATCGACATCGCAGGCCCTTTTCCAGAAACAGGCAATGGAAACAAGTATATTTTGGTAGCGATGGACTACTTTACCAAATGGGTGGAAGCGTACGGTATTCCTAACCAAGAGGCAAGCACAGTAGCTGACAAATTGGTGAAAGAGTTCTTCTGCAGATTTGGAATCCCCCTTGAGCTGCATTGTGATCAAGGCCGAAACTTCGAGTCGAAGCTATTCCAGGAAGTTTGCAAAACATTGGGGATACGTAAGACTAGAACTACACCTCTGCATCCTCAGTCAGACGGCATGGTAGAACGAATGAACCGGACTATGGGAAAACACTTGGCCAAAGTTGTCTCTGACCATCAAAGGGACTGGGATGAATACTTGCACTTATTCACGATGGCCTATAGATCTTCGGTTCAAGAATCTACCAAGGAGACTCCATCCAATATAATGTTCGGCCGAGAAATAAGATTACCTTGCGACCTCGAGTTTGGGTGTAAGCCTGGAGAGGATGTAGCTGGGGAGGACTACGTTAGTAATCTCAGAAGCAAGCTAGACTACATCCATGATAAGGTGCGTAATCAAATGCAGCAAGCAAGTGACCGGATGAAAATGCGCTATGACATCAAGGCCATTGAAGGAGGGTTTATCGCAGGAGATCTGGTATGGTTGTATAACCCACAAAGAAGGAAAGGTTTTTCACCGAAGCTGCAGAGACATTGGGAAGGACCGTACGAAGTAATGAAAAGAATAAATGACGTAGTTTACCGAATACGGAAGCCTCCCAGAGGAAAACCGAAAGTCGTCCATTTCAACAGATTGGCTCCGTACGCATCCACGCAAGATGAAGAAGTACGCCTCGTCGAGGTTCCGGCTAAGAAAAATTGCGAATTCCAAAAATTCATGAACACCTATGGGGGAACACGGATCGCACGGTTTGGCGTCACACAGGAAGTTCATCAGGACCTGTTTACAGTCCCCGAGGAATACTCGCTTGATCATTGTGTAGCAGCTGATCTACGTATGAGTAGGGGAATAGCAAGAGTATTCAAAAACAAATTTGGTCAGCAAGAGGAACTAATGGGACAGCAGCCCAGAGTCGGGAAATGTTTAAGATTGAAGTCCGAGGGTCGGTTCATTTACTATTTGGTTACCAAGCAGAACTCTTTCCAGAAGCCCACCTACCAGAACCTATGGACCTCGCTGCATGGCTTGAAAGAAGACCTTCAGCGTTCCGGCGTTAGGAAACTAGCAGTTCCCAAGCTTGGTTGTGGACTGGATCTACTGAATTGGAGGGTAGTACGAAGCATGATTGAAGTAATTTTCAAGACGGCAGGTATACAGATCCTAGTATGCAGTTTCTACCCAAATCGTGTCGAGCTCCCCGGCAAAACTATAGAATGCTATTTCCATCAAAGGGGCTACTGTAGAGAAGGAGCCGACTGCAGATTTCGCCACGGCCCTCTGAAGAATCCATGCGATCTGTTCTGGGACAGAACAGGCTTAAGGAGGGGACAGTGTGACAAGTACGGCCCTGTGCGCTACGGCTCGATCGAGAAGTTTCTGGAAACGCGTGGCGTCATAGCGGCCACGAATGTTTCGCGAAGTTTCTAGACGGGTCCGGACTTAGCGAGAAACAATCGGCGTTATGCATATAAGGGGCCCATCGACGATGAGAGATTCATTCATTCAGTTAGAGACGAGCGACCAGTGGAAATAAATAGTGCCAAATAAATCAGTAGAGATAAATTGTACAGACTTTTGTTAGAATAAGTTCCTTAGTTATTAATTATTAGTGTTATAAGTAGTGTAAATAAATAGTTTAATTATCCCGGACGTTTTACTAACGCAGAAAATGTTACAATATTTATTCTCTGGATTCGACAAATCTGAACTGTTCGACTCTGATGGATGAATATCGATTTTTTCGTTTCACAAAGGATCAATCTATAAGCAAAAAAATCAGCATCTGTATAAATCAAGTTTTCCGGGAAATTCGGCAGTCCAAAAATGACGTATTTTTCGCGATTTTTCGACTCCAGGTCGATTATTTCCCACACTACGCGTCGAAGGAGAATTCTAATCACAGATTCGTAATCTACGTATTCGAATTAGGGAAAAATTTTCGATCAGACTTAAAAAAATTTCGAACAAGATGAAAATTTGGACCTTCGCGAAAAAAATCAGAAGAAAAACTGTTGCCTTAGTTGAGAGGAATCTTCAGTTAAAATGTATGTACAACTCATAGACTCTGAGACTCACCCTGTATAAATGACAACATCCAGAATATAAACGAAGTTTCAATCCTGGGCGTTATCAAGCTGCAAAGAAAGCGCAATAATTTTTGTTTGCACAAATGGGGCCCTTTGTACAAGACATAATGGCAGATAATATCTGACGTTACAGGATAATGCACCTAAAGAGCCAAATAGCGAATTCGAAGCATTAAGGGCGTTCCAGACGACAATATCGCCTCGGCGTTTGAAGGAAACCGCATCAAAAAGCAATATAGATTCCTTTAACGTCTATATTATTATGATCCCTACATCCTCAAGCTGTCTGAGAGAGCGTGATTATGCCTCGAGATTGAAACAATAGAGGTATTGGAAGACAAACCTTCATCACTTTCCTTTTAAGAATGACGAGGTTGGAACGAGAATCTACAGGAACGTGTTTAGGTTTGGAGTGAACCCACTTTATGCACAGTGGTTTGATTTCATTGTTCGAATATCTGATGAACCTCACAATGTTTCTTATGATTTGTCAAGATTTGTCAGAATACCAGTCAAAGTGAACATTTTCATCATGGTGAGGTTTACGAACGAAAATATCAAAACTTTCTGAGTCGGTGGTCGCAGAGTGTTCGACAGTGTCCTCCTCTAGGCATATGATAAAAAGGCTTCAGAGTAAGTGCATTAGACGTTTCGCAGTGCTCACCTTCAGCCTTCAGGAATCTAACAAACAGGCTTTTATATGAAGATATATTGAAAAAGTCTTAGCTTACTATAGAACCAAACAAAATTTCAATGTCAAAATATTTTATTACTCAACATATTCTCCTCTTGATTGAAAACATTTATTACAGCAAACCTGCAACTTCTCTAGACCTTTAAAAAAAATGTTTCTTCTTGCTCTTCAAACCAGTCCTCCACAGCTTTCATTACCTCCTCGTTGAAAGAAAATTTACGACCTTTAAAATTATTTCTCAGTTGAGGAAAGAGATGATAGTCGGACGGAGCCAAATCTGGTGAATAAGGGGGGTGTTCTAGTATTTCGAACCCTGAATCACGAATTTTTTGCATGGCAACATGAGATTTGTGTACTGTGGCGTTGTCCTGTAAAAACAAAACACCTTTGGACAGCTTTCCGCGTCTTTTCTCTTCAATTTTTTCCCGTTGAGTGGTCAGTAATGTCGAAGAGTATTATTCAGTTATTTTTCTACCCTTATTCAAGAAATCAATCATGGCTACTCCATAGCAATCCCAAAAAACTGAAGCAAGCACTTTTCCAGCAGATTTTTGGACACGAAACTTCTTAGGTCTTGGAGAACCAGAGTGTCGCTATTCCATCGATTGTTGCTTTGTTTCTGGATCGTAGGAATGTACCCAAGTCTCCTGTCTCATCCATAGTAACAATTCGGTTTGAGAAGTCTACACCGTTTTCGAATCGAGCACAGATCGAACGCGATGCTTCTACCCTCGCACGTTTTTCGTCAAAATTCAAACATTTGGGGATCCATTTTGCAGAAATTTTTCTCATGTCCAAATTGACGTGAACTATATGATGAACGCGTTCGTTTGAAATCTTCAGTGCTTCAGATATCCGTTTTAGCCCAATTCGAAGGTCTCATAAAATCATGTCATGAACTGCATCGATATTTTCGGGGACTGACAATGAAACTGGCCTTCCCGATCGGTCATCATCTTCAATAGAAAATTTACCTCTTTTGAAGCTTGCAGTCCAATTTTTCACGGTCGCATACGAAGGACATTGATCACCAAGGGTATTGAGCATATCTTCGTAAATCTGCTCATCTCTCAACTCTTTTAATTACAGGTACTTGATGATGACTCCATACTCCAATTTTTCAATTTTTACAATTTCGGTGGACATCTTTTCTTTTAATTTATTGCGTAACTCTGGTTTACTTTTTTGACGTCGAACTCTACACTGACACTTCTAATAAGTTATTGTTCGTTGATATGGTATCGCAATATTTTATTCATGCATGGAACTGGTCTAGGCTAACTAGATATCAATACTTCTGATTCAGGCCCTACGCAATTTAACTAGGAGTTAGTAAATTTATCCTCAGGTAAAATCTTTGTGTTATAGAATAAGATTAAAAAATGAACAAAGCTAGGGGTAGTAGAGCAGAAGAACCGTGCTAGAAAGTGGCAAAGTAGCATATGTAACAATTGGTTGCTTCACCAAAATAGCTGAACGAATAGATTCAATTGCTCTGAGAAGTCGAAGGCCTACATGAACTAGAATTCTAGATCTTTTTATTCTGATCCTTTCATCGTAACGTTGAATCGGAATCTGCTTTCCACGCAGATTTGTTCGAGACCTTCCGAAGAAAAAGCTGGTGAAGTTGTGGCTTTCGTGAAAGTAATAAAGTGTCCTTTTCGTCCATTCTTTAGACCGCCATTAGTCAGTTAAATCGTTTCGAACTGACTGCTTGATGTCAACAAAAAGGTGGTGCTTTAATGAAATGCCATCAAATGACTTGCAAACTTCTTTTATTATCCTTTTTGTAACTTCATTCCTGTGCCTTGCCCTAAAGATATGAGCTCAATTTCGTGCCATTCTGAAAGATAATATCTCTCCTTTACTACGGAGAAAATGAAGAGAATTTCTCAGTGCGGATAATGCTGGTATGGAAATTATCATTCAACTCTGAACATGTGGCTTGTACTTTTTCGAAATAAGAAATTAGCCGTCGTTGTATGACCGGCAGATTAATATACAGCGAGGCCTACATAAAACAGTGACCCCCTCCAGAATCTGAAATGGCATGGTAGTTTTAAAATTTCGTCCTCCAGCGAACGAAAAATACAGACATCGTGACTAAAAGATAAGGCCCTTGTGCAAGTGGTACGGCTGCTGAGAAAGATCATAATATCCATGAACTTTCTCAACTATTAAGGAAAATATTATGCCCATTTGTCCCAACGTTTCGGAGAAAGACTGTAATGAGATAAAGAAGCCATACTTTCTTACTCCATCAACTCAGGCGAAGTCGTTTTAACAATAGCAGAAACTGCATGTCTCCAAATACGATCATTGAACTTCGAAATGAAAACTTCATAATTTCCGTTGGAAAAAACTTTCCGGGAGAGTTCGAGTTTGAAGTCCCATAATAATCGTTAACAATAACTTGAAGAAAATAGGGTTCACTCAATCCCCGCTGTTCCATTTATCCTCGGTCACATTATGTACTCTGGAGTTTCATCGATCGGAATTACAAGACTTTATCGAAACTGCATTTCGGTGAGGGTACTTTGTTTGTTGCGCTCTCAAACATCTGATCTCTTTCTGTCGGAACATTTATTGAATTCTTAAGAGCTTCTTCCGGTGAACCAATTCAAACAAAAGAAACTGGTTAGGTGGAACGAAATGGAGAAAAAATAAATTGAATTCAGCGTCCTCTAAAACCTATATTTTAATACCAAACATTACCATATAGTCCCTCTGCATTGAAGCTATAGATGTTATGGATCTGCGAAATAGATAATTCGCATGCGGACAATACTGATTAACAATGTACAAACAAAATGTGGATAGGATCACAGAAGCGGGAGCTATGACGATTTGAAATTTCGATTATTGAAAGAATTCCATTTGACAGGTGAAAATCTTAACTGTGATAGATAGCGACTTGAATTATTTTTTATTGAATTCAGCGTCCTCGAAAACCTATATTTTGATACCAAACATGTCCATATAGGCCTTCCTTGAGCCAAATTTTAATTGTTTTAGTTTTTGCATTTTTCATTTTCGAGTTTTGTTCAGACGCTCAGAGCACTCAAAGTTTGAGCGATACTGATCAGCTTCATAGGTATTCTGCATGACTCGTGTGGGTAGTAGATCCTCAAGATCGAAAAACGACTTTGGATTCGCCAGTGATTACTTGGCGATGAAAAATATGGTGTTTTTGGGGGGTCTTACCCCTTTGGCATTTTTCACCCAAAAAGTTGGTATTTTCGAATTCTGTTTTATTATGCCTAGAGAGACTTTGGACAATGCTGATCAACAATTCTCAAACAAAAAGTGGATACGATCATAGGAGTGGGAGCTATGACGAGTTGAAATTTAGGATTTTTGAAAAAATGCCATTTGACAGCTGAAAATCTGAACTATGATAGATAGCGGCTTGAATTTGTCTTTTTCGAATAGAGCGCCCTCGAAAACCTACATTTTGATACCAAATATGTCCATATAGGTCCTCCTTGAGCCGAATTGTGATTGTTTTAGTTTTTGCATTTTTCATTTTCGAGTTTCGTTCAGACGCAGCACTAAAATTATTGTCGATACTGTTAAGCTTTATGGGTAGTCTGCATGATTCGAATGGGTTGAAGACATTATCAATTGAATAACACCGTAAGATTTTCCAGGGACCACATGAATCCTACCTTAAAAGCCCAAAATATTTTGTTTTTCTCTATAAAAAATTGTCTAGTTTGATTAACAAGCTCTTCAACCACCGAAATACCCGATTCATCGTACTGTGATTCCCCTGCAGCCTACCAGATTCGGCCAAACCTCTCCAGGGTATTCCCACCGATCACCCTTCCCGTTATTAACTGCCCCATTCAGCAAAGATAGGGATAATAAAGATTTCTAAGGTACCTCATTTGTCTTTCAGGTTTCATGGATCCGGAAAAGGGACCTGCACATTTTAACTGCCGGCATCTTAACCTACACTTCGGACCAGAGGTTCCAGGTAATCAGGCCGGACAAATCAGACAATTGGACGCTGCAGATAAAATTCCCGCAGTTGAGGGACAGCGGCATCTATGAATGTCAAGTGAACACCGAGCCCAAAATGTCTCTGCCATTCAGACTGAACGTCATAGGTGAGTCATCTCCTTCGGAATTCAATTCGCTCAATTTTAACCGGCATAAAGAATTCGTCACTAAACTACATTGTAAAAAATTAACGATGATTTTTTGAACTCCGGAAAAACGTGTCAGTTCCAGCAGGAATCGAACCTACGCTTCCTCAGTACGTCTCAAGTACTCTCACCACTAAGCTACCAAGACGACTTATTTTTCCGGACCATGTTGAGAACCTTCAAAAATTATTTGGAGATGAAGTTTTCTCCTATCTTTTTTCAGGCGTTGCATCCAATTTGGGAGCCATTATTTCGATTCTTTGTCACGTAAGGATCCAATTTTGCGATTAATTATCTCCAGAAACTCGATTGTCATTTTCCGTCACGTTTTCCGAATGATGCACGGTTCATAAAGTGAGAACAAAGGGAACGTTCACATGGGCCAATTTCGTCATATCGATGATGCGAAATTTGATAGAGAAAATGCTGTTTCCATTCACTCAGTGCAAAAAGGAAGTTGCCTTCAGTGGAAACTCTTTGTGTGTGAAGATTTTCCTGAAATGTTCATGAGTTTGGCCACAGAACGAGTTTCTCTCTATGAAACATAGATTTAAGTCTGAACGTAACAGAGGCATTTGGACCTCAAACCTACGACTGAAATTAGGTTAAAGGCCGCTTTCGGTATATAATTCGATTTTGGGTATGAATAAAGGGGAGAAATAAGATACTGTAGTTACAAGGAGGCATTCGATAAGCTACAGAGGTTTGAGTTATGTTGGGAAGACGATACGCCACAAAATGGTGCAGGAGCCGGTATCCCCAAACTTGCTTTATAACTTATTGCGCTATGTTCCTGTTAGCAAGAGCGATAATATTCCATCCAATGATCCAAATGACTCTACTTGACCATTTTACACATCTAGATTTCCTTCAAATCATATAAATATGGGCAAAAATACTCCAATAATTGACTGCATCTCATTTCTTCTCCATACCAAAACGTATAATTGCTTTTATGGTACGCACAAGTTTAAAGATAAATCATCCTTCGCATATTCCAATTGGAGCATACCGTCTGTTTCTATGGATACTGAATGTGGAAGGCGGTATTGTGTTCTCATCAAGAAATATAGCTGTGCCTTTCGAGATATGCCAGGCTAACGAGGTTCAGACATTATGTTAATTAGGGTGGAAAATATGAAATTTAGTATTATTAATTCAGTAACTCCGACCACTCCACTGTGTTATGTTGTGTTGAATGTTTCAGATGAATTTAATGAAAATCGTTGTCTGGTTTCTATTTGTATATGCATATCCTATACCAGTGTTTTTCAACCTGTGGGTCGCGACCCCCTGGGGGGTCGCGAAGCTTCTGTAGGGGGGTCGCCAGAAGTCGGGAGAACTTTAGTAAGAGAAGGTTGTGCTTGTTTCGGATTAATCAAATGACACAATTCTTCTCTCATGGAACAATCTCATTTCTCCGAGATATGAATTCTTTTCGTCATTCTTCATAAACAAACACCCAAATCTCCAAACCTAGGGGCTAACAAACTATGGGGTCTTCTGTATTTCATTCTTCCGGCATTCAAGAAACACATATTCGAATCGTATCGTGAAACACTCTCATTTCGTCGAGATATGATTTTTTTCATTATTTTTCATGAACAACCCCACAATTCTCCAAATCGGGTGGCTAAAAAACGATGGGGTTTACTGTATTTCATTCTTTCGACATTCAAGAAACACATATTCGAATATTATTGTGGATCACTATCATTTCGTCGAGATATTAATTTTTTTCATCATTTTGCATGAACAACCCTCCAAATCTCCAAACCAGGGGGCTTAAAAACTATGGGGTTTATTGCATTTCATTCCTTCGGCATTCAAAAAACACATATTCGAATATGATCGTGGAACACTCTCATTTCGTCGAGATATGAATTTTTTTCATCATTTTGCATAAACAACCCCCCAAATCTCAAAACTTGGGGGCTAACAAACTATGTGTTTTTTTGTATTTTAATCTTTCGGCATTCAAGAAACACATATTCGAATATGATCGTGGAACACTCTCATTTCGTCGAGATATGAATTTTTATCATCATTTTGCATGAATAACCCCCCAAATCTCCCTATGAGGTTTTTCGTATTTCATTCTTTCGGCATTCAAGAAACACATATTCGAATATGATCGTGGAACACTTTCATTTCGTCGAGATATGAATTTTTTTCATCATTTTGCATAAACAACCCCCCAAACCTGGGGGATAACAAACTACAGGGTTTAAAGTATTTCATTCCTTCGGTATTCAAGAAACACATATTCGAATCAGATCGTGGAACACTCTCATT
Organism: Adalia bipunctata; assembly: GCA_910592335.1. Classification (NCBI taxonomy): domain Eukaryota; kingdom Metazoa; phylum Arthropoda; class Insecta; order Coleoptera; family Coccinellidae; genus Adalia; species Adalia bipunctata. The sequence continues at coordinate 71,523,390 of OU342949.1, read as the reverse complement.
TCACCGAGATATTATTTTTTTTTTTAAAAACCCCAACATCTCCAAACATGGGAGCTATTTCATTCTTTCGGCATATTTCATTCTTTCGGCATTAAAGAAATGCATATTCGAATCTGAACGAGGAACACTTTCATTTCTCCGAGATATGAATTTTTTTCATCATTTTTCATAAACAACCCCTCAAATCTCCAGACCTGGGGGCTAACAAAAACTATGAGGGGTATTGCATTTTATTCTTTCGGCATTCAAGAAACACATATCCGAAACCAATCGAAAAACACTCCCATTTCGTCGAGTTCTGATTTTGGTCAGAAAACACCCCCAACAACCCCCATAACTCCCTCCCTGAGTCTTGAAAGTCTCCAAATGAAAGAGGATTCAATTTCTTATCAACCCATCAAGCTCACATCTAAATTTGATTGCAATACCATCTCATTTCACTGAGTTATGAATTTTTTTCCATTAGCCATTTTTTGTCTTTGAGTGTATGTGTGGATGCTAACTTCTCATCGATGTATGGAATGAATATTTGTAACACTGTAACATACATAACCATACATGATAAAAAAGCGAAGGGTCGGGGGGTCGCGAAATATTTTCTCATACCAGGGGGGTCGCATCATGAAAAAGGTTGAAAAACACTGTCCTATACAATGAGAAATAAAAATCCAACAAATGACTCCTTGTTGATGACAAATCTGGTGTTTTGAGGGATCTTACACCTTGAACATTTTTCAAGAAGAGGAGGTATTCTAAATGAATTTTACTCTACGCAGAGATACTTTGGACAATGCTGATTAACAATATAAAAACAGAATGTGGATAGGATTACAGGAGCGTGAGCTATGACGATTTGAAATCTCGATTTTTGAAAGAATGCCATTGGACAGGTGAAAATCTTAACTATGATAGATAGTGACTTGAATTTGTTTCTATCGAATAGAGCGCCCTCGAAAACTTACATTTTGATTCCAAATATGTCCATATAGGTCCTCCTTGAGCCGAATTGTGATTGTTTTAGTTTTTGCATTTTTCATTTCCGAGTTTTGTTCAGACGCTCAGAGCACTCAAAGTTTGAGCGATAATGATCAGCTTCATAGGTATTCTGCATGACTCGTGTGGGTAGTAGATCCTCAAGATCGAAAAACGACTTTGGATTCGCCAGTGATTACTTGGCGATGAAAAATATGGTGTTTTTGGGGGGTCTTACCCCTTTGGCATTTTTCACCAAAAAAGTTGAGATTTTCAAATTCTATTTTATAATGCCTAGAGAGACTTTAGACAATGCTGATTAACAATTCCCAAACAAAAAGTGGATACGATCATAGGAGCGGCAGCTATGGCGAGTTGAAATTTAGGATTTTTGAAAAAATGCCATTTGACAGGTCAAAATCTGAACTATGATAGATAGCGACTTGAATTTGTTTCCATCGAATAGAGCGCCCTCGAAAACCTACATTTTGATACCAAATATGTCCATATAGGTCCTCCTTGAGCCGAATTGTGATTGTTTTAGTTTTTGCATTTTTCATTTCCGAGTTTTGTTCAGACGCTCAGAGCACTCAAAGTTTGAGCGATAATGATCAGCTTCATAGGTATTCCGCATGACTCGTGTGGGTAGTAGATCCTCAAGATCGAAAAACGACTTTGGATTCGCCAGTGATTACTTGGCGATGAAAAATATGGTGTTTTTGGGGGGTCTTACCCCTTTGGCATTTTTCACCAAAAAAGTTGAGATTTTCAAATTCTATTTTATAATGCCTAGAGAGACTTTAGACAATGCTGATTAACAATTCCCAAACAAAAAGTGGATACGATCATAGGAGCGGCAGCTATGGCGAGTTGAAATTTAGGATTTTTGAAAAAATGCCATTTGACAGGTCAAAATCTGAACTATGATAGATAGCGACTTGAATTTGTTTCCATCGAATAGAGCGCCCTCGAAAACCTACATTTTGATACCAAATATGTCCATATAGGTCCTCCTTGAGCCGAATTGTGATTGTTTTAGTTTTTGCATTTTTCATTTCCGAGTTTTGTTCAGAAGCTCAGAGCACTCAAAGTTTGAGCGATACTGATCAGCTTCATAGGTATTCTGCATGACTCGTGTGGGTAGTAGATCCTCAAGATCGAAAAACGACTTTGGATTCGCCAGTGATTACTTGGCGATGAAAAATATGGTGTTTTTGGGGGGTCTTAGCCCTTTGGCATTTTTCACCAAAAAAGTTGAGATTTTCGAATTCTATTTTATTATGCCTAGAGAGACTTTGGACAATGCTGATTAACAATTCCCAAACAAAAAGTGGATACGATCATAGGAGTGGGAGCTATGGCGAGTTGAAATTTAGGATTTTTGAAAAATGCCATTTGACAGGTCAAAATCTAAACTATGATAGATAGCGACTTGAATTATTTGTTTCTATCGAATAGAGCGCCCTCGAAAACCTACATTTTGATACCAAATATGTCCATATAGGTCCTCCTTGAGCCGAATTGTGATTGTTTTAGTTTTTGCATTTTTCATTCTCGAGTTTTGTTCAGACGCTCAGAGCACTCAAAGTTAGAGCAATACTGAACAGCTTCATAGGTATTCTGCATGACTCGTGTGGTTTGTAGATCCTCAAGATCGAAAAACGACTTTGGATTCGCCAGTGATTACTTGGCGATGAAAAATATGGTCTTTTTGGGGGGTCTTACCCCTTTGGCATTTTTCACCAAAAAAGTTGAAATTTTCGAATTCTATTTTATTATGCCTAGAAAGACTTTGGACAATGCTGATTAACAATTCCCAAACAAAAAGTGGATACGATCATAGGAGTGGGAGCTATGGCGAGTTGAAATTTCGGATTTTTGAAAAAATGCCATTTGAAAGTTCAAAATCTAAACTATGATAGATAGCGACTTGAATTTATTTCTATCGAATAGAGCGCCCTCGAAAACCTACATTTTGATACCAAATATGTCCATATAGGTCCTCCTTGAGCCGAATTGTGATTGTTTTAGTTTTTGCATTTTTCATTTCCGAGTTTTGTTCAGACGCTCAGAGCACTCAAAGTTTGAGCGATACTGATCAGCTTCATAGGTATTCTGCATGACTCGTGTGGGTAGTAGATCCTCAAGATCGAAAAACGACTTTGGATTCGCCAGTGATTACTTGGCGATGAAAAATATGGTGTTTTTGGGGGGTCTTACCCCTTTGGCATTTTTCACCAAAAAAGTTGAGATTTTCAAATTCTATTTTATAATGCCTAGAGAGACTTTAGACAATGCTGATTAACAATTCCCAAACAAAAAGTGGATACGATCATAGGAGCGGCAGCTATGGCGAGTTGAAATTTAGGATTTTTGAAAAAATGCCATTTGACAGGTCAGATCTGAACTATGATAGATAGCGACTTGAATTTGTTTCCATCGAATAGAGCGCCCTCGAAAACCTACATTTTGATACCAAATATGTCCATATAGGTCCTCCTTGAGCCGAATTGTGATTGTTTTAGTTTTTGCATTTTTCATTTCCGAGTTTTGTTCAGACGCTCAGAGCACTCAAAGTTTGAGCGATAATGATCAGCTTCATAGGTATTCCGCATGACTCGTGTGGGTAGTAGATCCTCAAGATCGAAAAACGACTTTGGATTCGCCAGTGATTACTTGGCGATGAAAAATATGGTGTTTTTGGGGGGTCTTACCCCTTTGGCATTTTTCACCAAAAAAGTTGAGATTTTCAAATTCTATTTTATAATGCCTAGAGAGACTTTAGACAATGCTGATTAACAATTCCCAAACAAAAAGTGGATACGATCATAGGAGCGGCAGCTATGGCGAGTTGAAATTTAGGATTTTTGAAAAAATGCCATTTGACAGGTCAAAATCTGAACTATGATAGATAGCGACTTGAATTTGTTTCCATCGAATAGAGCGCCCTCGAAAACCTACATTTTGATACCAAATATGTCCATATAGGTCCTCCTTGAGCCGAATTGTGATTGTTTTAGTTTTTGCATTTTTCATTTCCGAGTTTTGTTCAGAAGCTCAGAGCACTCAAAGTTTGAGCGATACTGATCAGCTTCATAGGTATTCTGCATGACTCGTGTGGGTAGTAGATCCTCAAGATCGAAAAACGACTTTGGATTCGCCAGTGATTACTTGGCGATGAAAAATATGGTGTTTTTGGGGGGTCTTAGCCCTTTGGCATTTTTCACCAAAAAAGTTGAGATTTTCGAATTCTATTTTATTATGCCTAGAGAGACTTTGGACAATGCTGGTTAACAATTCCCAAACAAAAAGTGGATACGATCATAGGAGTGGGAGCTATGGCGAGTTGAAATTTAGGATTTTTGAAAAATGCCATTTGACAGGTCAAAATCTGAACTATGATAGCAGGCCCGCCGCTAGCTGTCTGAGCGCCCGCGTGCAAATACTGTTATGCCGCCCCCAATAGGGCGCTACATCAGGGGCGTATCCAGAGAGCAATTCGGGGGGGGGGGTTAGATCGTTTCCATTCGAAGATTTAGTGTGAAAAACTCTTTCCTGGGGATGTGTTAATTACCCCCAGTACCCCCCCGTAAATACTCCCCTGCGCTAAATATGCTGAGTCTTCTCTAGAAGGGGTTCCCCCATTATGGTGGGAAAAAAATAAAAAACCTATTGAATTATTGTTATATATATATTATATTATTGTTATTTCTATCGCAGGGGGGCACCTGCGGAACTTCGGGGGGCGGCAGTGCCCCTCCCGGAAATATACCTGAAAGAAACACTGCAGTGAATTCACTGAATTCCGTGGATATACGGAAATTATCGATGTTGGCCGCCTGTCCTCCTGATCCTTCAAAGAAAAAGTCTCTCTAAGGGGGATGGGGAGACCTTGCCGCCCCCAATGTTGAACGGAGTTGGAGAAATTTCAAAGCAGTTGGCAAAGTTTCGATCGCATATGGCAAAATTTCTATGTTTCTATGACAGTTGGCAAAATTTTAAAGCAGTTGGAGTTGGACAACCCCCCCCCCCTTTTTTTTCTCCCCCCCCCGCTTACCACGTTGTTTGTCCCCTCCAAAAAAAAATTCAATTTCACTGGATTTGCCGCCCCCCTGGACGTGCCGCCCTTGTGCCGGGCACGCCTTGCACACCCGCTTACGGCGGGCCTGTATGATAGATAGCGACTTGAATTTGTTTCCATCGAATAGAGCGCCCTCGAAAACCTACATTTTGATACCAAATATGTCCATATAGGTCCTCCTTGAGCCGAATTGTGATTGTTTTAGTTTTTGCATTTTTCATTTTCGAGTTTTGTTCAGACGCTCAGAGCACTCAAAGTTTGAGCGATAATGATCAGCTTCATAGGTATTCTGCATGACTCGTGTGGGTAGTAGATCCTCAAGATCGAAAAACGACTTTGGATTCGCCAGTGATTACTTGGCGATGAAAAATATGGTGTTTTTGGGGGGTCTTAGCCCTTTGGCATTTTTCACCAAAAAAGTTGAGATTTTCGAATTCTATTTTATTATGCCTAGAGAGACTTTGGACAATGCTGATTAACAATTCCCAAACAAAAAGTGGATACGATCATAGGAGTGGGAGCTATGGCGAGTTGAAATTTCGGATTTTTGAAAAAATGCCATTTGACAGGTCAAAATCTAAACTATGATAGATAGCGACTTGAATTTGTTTCTATCGAATAGAGCGCCCTCGAAAACCTACATTTTGATACCAAATATGTCCATATAGGTCCTCCTTGAGCCGAATTGTGATTGTTTTAGTTTTTGCATTTTTCATTCTCGAGTTTTGTTCAGACGCTCAGAGCACTCAAAGTTAGAGCAATACTGAACAGCTTCATAGGTATTCTGCATGACTCGTGTGGTTTGTAGATCCTCAAGATCGAAAAACGACTTTGGATTCGCCAGTGATTACTTGGCGATGAAAAATATGGTCTTTTTGGGGGGTCTTACCCCTTTGGCATTTTTCACCAAAAAAGTTGGGATTTTCGAATTCTATTTTATTATGCCTAGAAAGACTTTGGACAATGCTGATTAACAATTCCCAAACAAAAAGTGGATACGATCATAGGAGCGGGAGCTATGGCGAGTTGAAATTTCGGATTTTTGAAAAAATGCCATTTGACAGGTCAAAATCTAAACTATGATAGATAGCGACTTGAATTTGTTTCTATCGAATAGAGCGCCCTCGAAAACCTACATTTTGATACCAAATATGTCCATATAGGTCCTCCTTGAGCCGAATTGTGATTGTTTTAGTTTTTGCATTTTTCATTTCCGAGTTTTGTTCAGACGCTCAGAGCACTCAAAGTTTGAGCGATACTGATCAGCTTCATAGGTATTCTGCATGACTCGTGTGGGTAGTAGATCCTCATGATCGAAAAACGACTTTGGATTCGCCAGTGATTACTTGGCGATGAAAAATATGATGTTTTTGGGGGGTCTTACCCCTTTGGCATTTTTCACCAAAAAAGTTGGGATTTTCGAATTCTATTTCATTATGCCTAGAGAGACTTTGGACAATGCTGATTAACAATTCCCAAACAAAAAGTGGATACGATCATAGGAGCGGGAGCTATGGCGAGTTGAAATTTCGGATTTTTGAAAAAATGCCATTTGACAGGTCAAAATCTAAACTATGATAGATAGCGACTTGAATTTGTTTCTATCGAATAGAGCGCCCTCGAAAACCTACATTTTGATAGCAAATATGTCCATATAGGTCCTCCTTGAGCCGAATTGTGATTGTTTTAGTTTTTGCATTTTTCATTTCCGAGTTTTGTTCAGACGCTCAGAGCACTCAAAGTTTGAGCGATACTGATCAGCTTCATAGGTATTCTGCATGACTCGTGTGGGTAGTAGATCCTCATGATCGAAAAACGACTTTGGATTCGCCAGTGATTACTTGGCGATGAAAAATATGGTGTTTTTGGGGGGTCTTACCCCTTTGGCATTTTTCACCAAAAAAGTTGGGATTTTCGAATTCTATTTCATTATGCCTAGAGAGACTTTGGACAATGCTGATTAACAATTCCCAAACAAAAAGTGGATACGATCATAGGAGCGGGAGCTATGGCGAGTTGAAATTTCGGATTTTTGAAAAAATGCCATTTGACAGGTCAAAATCTAAACTATGATAGATAGCGACTTGAATTTGTTTCTATCGAATAGAGCGCCCTCGAAAACCTACATTTTGATACCAAATATGTCCATATAGGTCCTCCTTGAGCCGAATTGTGATTGTTTTAGTTTTTGCATTTTTCATTTTCGAGTTTTGTTCAGACGCTAGGAGCACTCAAAGTTCGAGCGATACTGATCAGCTTCATAGGTATTCTGCATGACTCGTATGTGGGTAGTAGATCCTCAAGATCGAAAAACGACTTTGGATTCGCCAGTGATTACTTGGCGATGACAAATATGGTGTTTTTGGGGGGTCTTACCTCATTGGCATTTTTCATCCAAAAAGTTGAGATTTTCGAAATCGATTTTATTTTGCCTAAATTTCCTTCGGTCAATGCTGATCAACAATTCACAAGCAAAATTTGGATACGATCCCATGAGCGGGAGCTATATGACAAGTTGAAATTACGATTTTTGAAAAAGTACCATTTCCCAGGTGAAAATCTAAACTTTATGAGATAGAGCCTCGGATTATTCTTCATTTAATTCAGCGTCCTCGAAAACGTATATTTTGATACCAAACTTGACCATATAGTCCTTCTTATAGCCAAGTTCTTTTTTGTTTAATGTTTTCCATATTTACTTTCATTCTTGCCTCCGTCCCAGAGCCCATTCACCGTGAAGAAAATCATGGGTTCAAAGGAATTTGACCAGCTCAGATTCTGTAGGGACCTTAACCGCAACCGACAATCTTTAACATCGTCCCAAGAATCTACCAGAAACCTTATTCATTCTGATTTCACATCAATCTTCAATCAATTCCCATGAAATCTACAGAAACGAGAAGAACGAACATTTAAACGTACCCATTTGTTCGAGCTGCTAGGGGGTTATTCGTTTCAGCTCAATTTTCTAAAATGCATATAACGACCGAATGGGGGTTAATTTATTTTTCCCTAATGGCGTTCGATAGTAAGAGCTACGCCATGACTGTAGGTAAGAAATTTTCACCGGAATCGGCTTTTTCAAGAACGCAAAATATCCTTTAAGGAAATGGAAGCTAGTGAGAATTCGAGAAATGAGATGTTCACTTTCAATTCAACGTTTCATTTTTAGAGCTCATTGAAATCGAAAATGATTTGAGTAGATTTCATAGTGGGACGAAAATTTCACCCACATTAATACAGCAAAATCTATCCGCATTATTTTGATGACTTCACCAATAATTTTTCATGAAAATTGCGGCTAGCTTACTCACTTAATTTAAGTATGAATCGATTATTCCTTTTTTCGGCCGTATAAAAATTTCCTCACTGTATCGCAGCTTCGGTGCGATTTCAAGATTCTTCCGGAACCACTTTTGGACAGATTTTCTCGGGCCAGTTCCCAGAGTTACCATTTTAGTATGTTCTTTGCTTTTCTCTTGGTTCTCGGTACAACTTATCAATGTGAACGAATAGCACTAATTTTAGCCTTTGGCTTTGCAGAAGCTAAGGCCAGGATTTTGGGTCCTAGCGATCTCCACGTCAAAGCAGGAAGCTCTGTGACATTATCCTGCGTAATCAATCAAGGACCACATAACCTGGGAACTGTACTCTGGTACAAAGGTGACGAAATATTGGAGCTGCCTCAAGAGACGTCCCAGAACGACATCGAAACCTCTGGTCGTATCAGAGAAGAGGTAAGTCTGAGGCTGTTAGCAGCAAATGAGGGATCGATTTCATGACATTCTTCGAAAATACGTTTTCAAGTTATAAGGAAAGCAGTCAAAAAAACAAGGAGGACTCTTTTTTCCTTTGGCCTCGAGCTTTCGGAATATGTTTATTCCTTCATCAGGAGCAGCTACAATATAATAAAAATACACATTATGTTCGTGGTACTTATAAGAATAAAAATGCTTATAAAAATACTAATAAAACAGTCGATAACCAATCTATGTTATAAGGAAAGTCTGCCAAAATCCGGAGGTCTCACTATCAGAAGCTGTCGAAAAGAATTGATAGCAGTATTGAGATCTAAAGATCGTACGGAAGCTCCAAGTGTAAAGATACTCAAATCGAAGTTCAATCAACTCCCTGTTTAAATAAATGATGTTTTGGGACTTTCTAGTTTGGGTCTCGTTTTTTTTTATGTCAACAGACTAATGCGGCGTTAACGACATCCCTTTCACCTTCACTGATGAGATGTTATCAATTCCTACCTTACTCAATAACGAAAAAACTAGATATAGCCTTGAAAATCCCCTAGTATTTGGATCTCTGTATCAAGGTTTCATTTTCTGTCTAATAGACATTAACTATGTACCTCCTTTCACTTCTACAGATCTTGACCTACACCATTCGATGAAAATGAATAATTTGAATGTAAATGATTGGAGAAGTAGCTATTTTTCCTGTCCTATCAGTGGGATCATACATACACAATTTCTTTTGGAAGAAGTGTATCGGAAGAATAATAAATGACAATTTTTTCGCATGAGATCATTTCCGATATTTACATCTCGCTACATATTATATTATATAATATATATTATTATTATTATTATTATTATTCAAAAGCAGCTTTGAATAACTAGGAAGGAATGAAATCTTAACAAAAGAATTTTTTAGTGAATAGGCTCGCACATTCGATGTTTTCGGTTGAAAGTAACAGGAAACGAATTATTGAAACGCACATGGATCATTTGAAAGAGCAGGATGCTGGGATGAATTCGAAATTTTCATTTGTGGAACTCGATTGAATTATTCATTGGGCAAAACGAATATTCGCGATGGGTGCCGATTAGTCTGTAGTGCGAATTTAAAATATGTATATCGGATGGAACAACCATTTGTGGTATGGAATGTGATGATTAATAAATCACGAGCGAAAAACTGTATTTTTCCTCATAGCATTTTCAAGATATAAGCTGGATTTGATCTCTCAGAACTATCAATGGAACCATCAATTTATCCAAATATGACATAGCCAACTGATTTTTTTTCAATTTTCATTCGTCTGACGAATTTCATCATTTTCCTCTTGTAAGAGATCGAGAAGTTTGTAAAGAAGACAAAAATTCCACGCCTCAAATCTTTTGATCAACAGGGTGGCCCATGAGTTTATCCTCAGGATATTTAGGGAAAGTGCAGGTAATGAGGGTACTGAAAGTCAGAGAGCCTGGTTCTCTCTGAACAAGAAAATCTCATCAACGAACCTACCTTGTGATCTTATCGTGAGAACGAAACGTTTGCGACCCCATGTTTATGGGACTTTTTTCTCTTAAACTTACTTAAGGAATCTCCCCATTTCGTTTGTACGTTCAATTTAGGAACACCCTGTATAGATTATCTCAAATGGTATTTGGGGAACATTTATTCTTCTATTCGTGTATTTCGTGTTATGATTCTATTTTTTTTTTTAGAAATTTATGTTTTTCACTTTCCATTTTGAATTAAATTGAATCACACTTCAGTAAGAAAACTGGAACACTACCCAACACATTAGGACTCAATAACCGTCATTGGAATAATTGTTTGTCTTCAACGAGACCTTCAGCATCTGTGATTTCGTTGAGATAGAAACCTGTTTTTCTTGAATAACTCGAAAATGGTTAATTTTACGGATATGGTTGATGAGACATAATTGATTTGTTTTATGAATTAGTACATTGTTTACCGGGTGGGAAAAGCCTTACATTCCTGGATGATTTTAAAGATTGCTACCAACACAGAGTCCATCAGGAATGTGGCTTTTCATACGAGGTAAAAATACTATTTTTCCGCAAATCGTTTGAAATTCGACAGATTTTGATTAATTTCGAAAAAATCATGAATTATTGCATTCATTCATAAATAAATGAAGCTTTGAAATTCGGAATGGAATTGGAATTTGCATTTGAATTAAAATTTGAATTTTAGATTTCTGGAACTCCTTCAGAGCTGGTTGAGGCAGTGAATACTGCTTCATTAGAATTATTGTCGAAGAAATAGAAATAGAGAAAAGTAGGAATATGCTTATGTAGAACACTCACAACTGTAAGCAATAGTACATTGTTTACCGGGTAGGAAAAGCCTTACATTTCTGGACGATTGTGAAGATTGCTAAGTCGAGGCGTAAGCCGAGTCCAGGAGTGTGGCTTTTCCTACGAGGTGAACATACTTTTTTTTCGCAAATCGTTTGAAATTCGACAGATTTTAATCAATTTTGAAAAAAATCGCGAATTATTCCATTCATAAATAAATGGAGCTTTGAAATTCGGAATGGAATTGGTTACGTCACTATGGACACGTATTTAATGCTGAATGGTCAAACTTGACTAGTATTAATTTAATTGCTGGTCTTTTCGAAGACAAAACGATAAGTGATGATGGATTTTCCATTTCTGGAACTCCCCCAGAGTTGGTTGAGGCAGTGAATACTGCTTCATTAGAATTATTGCCAAAGAAATCAAGAAAAAAGTACGAATATATGTAGAACACTGACAACTGTAAGGAAATATCATTTCCTTACGGTAAGGAAATGAATATTTCCTAACAGTTGGGAAATCTTGACTTTTTCTATGAGAAATTTTGTCAGCAATGTTAAAATAAGGCTCTATAAAGGGGAGTATACCAGAAACCGCCATTTTGGTTCCAACCATAGACTCGAAAATTACAAATCCCTTCGAATGAAATGAAATCTGTAATCGAAAGAAATGAAATCTGTAATCGAATGAGCATATTTTCGGAATGAGAGATCTTGTGGTGACTTTTTTGGCATGCTCACATGAAAAACATTGGAAATAGGTTAGGTTCGTGGTGTTAGAATAATGCCGCGGCATCTTATAGTCAAATTTATAATAATTTATTGTTTATGTTGGTGTATCACCCCGATAGATGGCGATGAAAATGTTGCGAGTCCTGTAATTTCCGAGTCTATGGTTGGACCCAATCAACCATAGAGCCAGGTGTATCTAGCATACCTATCCTTATAGTGCTTTAGTTAAAATTTCCTAGCGATTTGCGGAAAAGAATATCAATTCGATAAAAAATATGGGTTTCCTTTGGAAATGATTCGAAATTCGTCATTTTTTGCAAATAATCCGCTGATTGGTTTCTGATCATCCCGAATAGAGAATATTTGTTTCAAATAACCCTGATGAGCTTCGGAATATCAGTGAAGTCAGATTAAAATACGATTAGAAATCCAAAACTCTACTTTTACTGCGCAATTGCCACAATCTCTCTGTCCCTAAAACCATGCCCGAATGCCGAATGCCAAACTAACCGGATTTTCTTTAATAAAAAGCGAATAGGAAGTTATCTTCAGCTAAAACGGCCAACAAATTTCTCTCATGCGTCGGCGTTGAATAAACATCCCTCATCCCCCGGATCGCATTCCGGGCACGTTTTTTCGAGTCCGATCGCCCCCTACTACATTTCTACATGTGTTTCAGATCGAATGGACGGACGGATTGACGTCACGACTGCACATCACCAACGTCCACTTATCGGACTCCGGAAACTATTCCTGTGTGCCCACCACTGCAGCGGCGACAAGTGTGAACGTTCACGTAATTAATGGTAAGCGGCGGCCGAATCAATTAATTTGTTTATCTAGAACTGCTGCCCTCGGGGCAGGCGGGGACCGGCGTCCGATCCGATATGGATTTGGTCTTGCGGAAGGGTTGCGATTCGGAATGATTAAGATGTCGCTTTCGTGTTTGGGGATTCACGAGAAGAAGTGGCAGAGTGAAACATTCTTCCCGCCCAGCGTTGCCAGGTGTAACATAATTATCAGATTGTAACATAATTTTTCGGGAAAATAGAGTTGACCAATAAAGTGTAACATAATCGATAATTGTAACATAATTTCGGGAAATGTAACATAATTGATAATTATTGTAACATAATTTAGACAGTTCAATGAAAATTATTTACCATATTTTCTGTTTATCAAAACTTCGGCAACAATAATATCAGGCGCTTCTTCTATTGAAATTATTTTTCTTTTGAGGGAATTCAGGGCCGGGGATTGCGGGGAATCCCAGAATTAATTCTACACATTCGATAGACCTAATAGATTGACACGGAAATAATACCTTATTCACCCATTTCAGCCAGAAAACATACGGAATCCTCGATTTTGTTGAATATTCTACAAAATCATTATTATAGAAATATTTCAAGATGGTATTCCTCTCATTATTGCGTTACCCCACAGCAGGTAGATAGTTGGTCTTTTTCGCAGTTTTGCGGAAGAGACTGTGTCATAAAAGCCATCTGGGTACCAATTTACGCTTTGCTACATCAGTCGAGCGGTACTTTTTCTATTGCGTGTCTGTAAATATGTTATTTTTTCTCTTTTTATTATGGGAATAGGGTTGAAATTCGAAAAACACAGTGCCATAATTATTGTAACATAATTTTCAGGAAAATCTGATAATTTTGGCAACCCCGTACCATAATTTCATTTCATTCATCTGGCAACGCTGTTCCCGCCCACCAGATCAGTAGTTTGATAGGGAGTTTAGAAAGGCAGCACATGAAACCCCTGTGTACGGGCACCAGATGATTCTCCTGATTTGAATGTTAGAAAATTTAGATGAAAAACCAAAAAAATCGAAATAATGCTCCTCATACACACAGTCACTGCCATGAAGAGGAGTCTATACAGGGTCTTTCACGAGGAACCTCACCCATATTTATACGGGAAACTACTGAACGTATTTTCATGAAATTCATCAAATTCACGATGCTGATGAAATCTAAAATATTTTCAAGGCATGAGCACCTCCGGTTTTTCCGGAAATTACGTCAACTTCCGTTTTTCAAATCAGAACACCATTTTTTTATGGCAGATATTGAATCTACGTTAAAAAATAATGTGAGTGTATGCATCACACCCTTGCCCTAAAATGGATATTTTCTGAGTTAATATCCACTTTAGGGCAAGGGTGTGATGCATACACTCACATTATTTTTTAACGTAGATTCAATATCTGCCATAAAAAAATGGGGTTCTAATTTGAAAAAATTGATTTTTCACGATTTTGTCATCCCTAACTTTGAAAGCGATTTTTTCACCCCCTGTATCATGAATCGCGATTTCGATTTTTAAAGTGGATACATCAATCTTACATCTTGAAAAATCCCAATAATGAAAATTTTCCATCCAAAAACTTCGAAGTTATTCTTGTTTCAGCGGAGCTCTATTTTCGATTTTTTTTTCGAATTTTCCCGCTCAGAGAGAATTTTCCAACCAAAACTGAAAAATGTTACATCAAAATAACTTGAAATTTTCTAAGGAATCTATTTCTGCAATAAAAAAATGGTGTTCTATTTGAAAAACGGAAGTTGACGTCATTTCCGGAAAAACCGGAGGTGCTCATGCCTTGAAAATATTTTAGATTTCATCAGCATCGTGAAATACTTATAAGTGCTGAATTTCATGAAAATACGTTCAGTAGTTTCCCGTATAAATATGAGTGAGGTTCCTCGTGAAAGACCCTGTATACATAATCCAGTTCACGTTTCGAGCAAATGGGAAATGGAATTCAATAAGTCCCATCTTCGTTTCCATAAGTCGAACGTAAATATGCCGTGTTGCAGTTCAACAACATGCCTAATCGTTCCAAGATCTAGATTTTCCCTAACTAACTTCTCATTTCCATATTTTCGTATGTAAATGCGACAGAGTGAAGGTTGCTCATTAAGGGGTTGAATGGCTTCCAAGTGGATTGCGTTGATGAGATGGCATTCGATAAATTCGAATCGGGAGAAATAATGAATGTTAGATCGTTTTATCGGATCGGAAGCCCTTCATTCATGAAACTTTCACTAGATATTTGGTCGGGATTTTTATGTGGGTATGTTCGAAAGGCCAATGTGCCAATGAATTTCATTTCTCCTAATGGCCAAATGATTTGTCACAATGGCTTTTTAGCTTAGTCGACTAGTATTTAGATTTTTCAGGGTCTTTATGAGAAAGTTCATTCGGATACAGATGAACTTTCAGACAAGGAAATAATGACCTGCACTGTGAAAAATTAAAGAGATTGAAGAGTCAGAAGAAGACTGTTTAGTGATCTCTAACTAATTTTTTTTTTCTGTTTCAGGAGAGCATCCAGCAGCGATGCAGCATGGAAACAAAAATACAGCCCCCCTATCATCTTTACATTGCACCCTTGTATATAGTATCTCTGTCTTCATAATAAAACACATCAGATGAAACATCTTGTACATCTTGCGTTTCATTTACCATACTCCTAGTCCTGTATATTACCTAGTTTAACGGCACAATCTCCCCTTCGCTCCCACGTTTAAGGGGATCGTAAAATGACTTCTGACGTTTTATGGTTTCAACAAATTCTTTATGACATTTCGGTTCCCTCCTAAGTGTATTTTTTTTTGGTGTTATCTCTGTTAACAGCGAGGTGATTTCGCCTTCTCTTTCATCCACCTTTTAGGTGGATTCGCATCTGTCAGTTCAAGAAATCAATGGACACGAATTTGACAGCTGTCAAAACAAGATTTGACAGCAGTTGTCAAAACAAAATTTTACATTAGTTGTCAAAAATCTCGGATCTTTTGTTACAGAAATATTGGTGAATTTTTTTTATATTTTTCTCGAATACATCCATTTGAATGCAAAACTATCGAGTCTGAATTTTTGTAATTATCAGCCATATTCCCAAAACCCCTGGTTTCTGAACACAGTATTTGCATGACGTTAGAGAATCAGATAAATTGGTAGATATTAAACGAAAGAGGATTGTTTGTATAAACTGAAATTGATAAAATATACCCTTTGGACTTTTATGTATTCAATTATCCATGAAAAATTTGAATTATTCAAAATATTTCACATTCAATTTTTTGGATTATCAAAGAAAATGATTAATGTCTACGAACTTATCATAGGATAATCGGAGGACAAATATATTTTAAGGAAGTAATGATGCTTTTTCATTGCTGAATTGATTGGATTGGAGAAAACTTCCATTACCTTCTTTGGTACAAAGTTGTGCCAGGGGAGAAATATCAGTTCAATTTTCAGGTATTTCATAACATACCAATGAGTCGTATAAGGGACGTATATAGGTAGGTACTTGCCCAAATATCTTTTGAAAAATAGAAACATATATCGGCCACTGAAATTAAGATCGAGAGCTATCTATATCGGCCAGAATCAGAACTACCCTATGAGGATTCCAAAAAGGAAGGCCTCAACCTCAACGCGAAAAGTAAACAAAACTAGTGCCCATGCTTCATTTCATTCGAAAACGATAGAGGGCGTACTGCTCACTTGGTTTCGCGTTTCTATATATTGTTCATCTTTATACATCTATGTGTATCTTTATATCTTAATTGATTTATAATCCAATCTCTCCTTAAATAATATGTCCATTGAATTTATTTTTATCAGGTCATTGGTTCCCACGGAACGCTCTTCTTATAAAATTTCGATCGTGCATCAACCTCTTCTATGTTCGGTGTCGTCCATAACCTCTAACTTCCTTATGTCAAGTCAAATCGAAAGTGTAGGTCAAGGATATCCCCATCAGAAGATTATTGAACGCTACTTGGGTTTTCTAACAAGAAGTGGGGCCTTATTAGAAGTTGCATCATGTGGAAAGATTATATGAGCAGGTACTTTCTTCTTTTCATTCATTACTGGGTTGTGTTAGCACCCAGGAGTATTGTCAATGAACAGACTCTAGGAAGAATCTAAAATTTTACGAAAATGTTTGGCAGAATCACTTTTGTGCCTACTCTCGTTTATAACATGGTGATGGAGAAGTGTTCGGCGAGAAAATGGTACAATAGAATAGATGAACATGTTATTTTGGGAGCTTTGCCCTTCCCCAAGTTAACAAAGCAGGTAAGTTTTTTTTCAGGTTTGAATCTTGAATTTTCATTATTTGATTAGTGGAACTTTGTGTTGTTTTCATTCCCTGTCAAATTCTGTGAAAAAAGGGACCATTCCATTCAAGGCTCATATTTATTGTTTGGCTCTTTAAATTTTTTAATGCCCCCTTGAATATCCAGTATGAAGTTCTTGATTCTATTTTTCAGTTAACAGAACAAGAGAATGTAAAAGCAGTCATATCAATGAACGAAGATTACGAATTATGGTTTGCCAACGATAGAAAGGTACAAAGTGATCTTACAGCAAACAACAACAGATCTTATCAAAAAATTCTTCAAATTTCAGAGATGGAACGAATTAGGCATTGACTTCTTACAATTATCAACTGCAGACATATTCGATACACCATCACAATCAAAATTAAACACAGGAGTAGCCTTCATCAATAAATATATCAACAGAAATGATGGGTCCACTGTTTATGTACACTGTAAAGCAGGGAGAACAAGAAGTGCTACTTTGGTTGGCTGTTACTTAATGAAAGTACGTATAAGTTCACTAATTGGCAATAATATATTCCAATCTACCCACAGTCCTCATATTTTACAATAGAGGCATTTTTTGTATGATGATTTCTCTTCCAGAGATGGGGTTGGACCCCAGATGAGGCTGTAGATTTTATGCAATTGAAACGACCACATATCCTGCTACATACCCCGCAGTGGGAAGCCCTAAGATTATTTTACAAAGAACAAGTTCTAATAGGCAGTAGAAAATCTTCTTGATAGGATAAAAATGATATTTAATCATAACTTGGCTGATTTTAAGACAATAATTAACTTAACAGTAATGAAATTCGAATCACACAGTTGGAATTATTGAAATTAGTGCTTTAACTTATTACTGTTCGGTGGAACAAACCTGAAAATTGCTCTTTGCATGAAAAGTGAAATGTTCAATATTAATCTACAAGGTAATTCCCAGGATTTCAATATAGAATACTTACTTTTGTTTCCTGTGATTCTAAAAAGTAATACTACCTACATAGAACTTAAATGAATTTTTGATAAATCGGTTTTCATGCTTTAGGAACTTTTAGAAGTGTTGAAGTTGAAGCAACTTAGTGGTAGACACTTTTACGATATTTATTGTTAATTTTTTAAATAAAAAATGATATTTATGTTTAGATTTTTACTACCTACAATATCCCAATGAGGCTACTTCAAAGTAGTTTAATCCATGAATCTATATTGATGAAGTAGTGGTGCATAGCCCAGTGGTTATGGTGATTGATTTTGACGCGGAAAGTCGCGAGTTCAATCCCGAGGCTAGGAAAGAAATTTTCTAGTCTCGGTAGTGTGCCACCATTTCGCTGTTGGGTGGAAAATTAACAATGCTGTGTCTGAGGTGGCGTAAGGACACAGAACACAACTGCTCAGAACTCGTATAAGTTATGAGCTTCGAACTTTGTAGTTTCTGAGGGGTATCCTCGGGAGACCTAGTAGTAATCAGCATAATCAATGAATGCTTTCGCGGCCTGACTCCACCAGTTCGGAGCAGTCATTAACCGGGTTACAACCACGACTAGAAAGCCCGTAATAACTTTGAATATAGAATCTAGTTCAGTTTTTATATTTCTGTTTGAGAATTTATCGAATGGGGGCATAAAGTGATTTTTTTTTTATAAAATACTCAATAGGAAAAATGAAAGCACTGACCTGAGGAAGCTTTTCTGCGCTTCTTTCGTATACAGCGCGGTCATCTACGTAGCTTGGCACCAAAATACAAACAACTCGCCTATAACTCATTTTATAACGCGCTCGTTCTACTTACACTATATCATTTCGCCGGGAACGATCTCTATACACCATCAACTGTAACGAATCCGCGTCAAATTAAATTCTGTACGTTCGACCATAAACGCGGTCAATCTAGCACGAAAATTTTGAAGTCTAGGTTTGGTTGTCGGATGCCGTGGTTGAGTTCGGCTATGAACCGTTCAAAAATTTTGCTTATCCGATAATTTCGAACTACTGACTCGATCAGAATTAAATTTCGCATTTAGATAGAGAAGGACGTATTTAAGCTCTCTGCATTTGCGAAATTATTCACCTGCCATCACATATGCTTATTATTCTCAAAAGGCATCTTGTATATTTTCTTCAATACCTTCGGGGGCAAATAAAACACCAAATAATTCGTAATTATTAATTGTATAATGAATTTGTTCAAGAATACAAAATAATGAAGTCATATTTCTTCAGCTCTGATATCGTAGTTTTCACCAGGTCCAATGCAGTTTCTAGAAAAAAAGAAAAACATTTTGAAGACGCACATCAATTTAAGCTGCTAAAAGAGAGAAACAATATCTTTTCCAATGCTGCCTTACATTCAAGTTTCCTGATGCAAGATGAACTGAAATTCTCTCCTTACGCATCACAACAGTTGATGTTGCAACCATTCAGCTTCTGAACACTCTGTAAATACAGAATGCATATTGAGAATAATCCAGACGCCTTTGTAATAATAAAAATTATAATTTCGGGTCGAACTTTTCTATCTAAAAGTCAAAATATGACAATTTGAGTAATAATTTTAAATGATAGGAACTTTATACAAACTCATTTGAGCGGAAATGGCAGAGGAAAAACAGAAGAACAATGTAGAACAAGTAGAAGAAGAGGTAGAAGCTTATTGCAGCGACAGTGCTGACGATGTTCCTGCAGAACTGACAGCAAAAAGGAAAGGCTTTGTATTGAAATATCCACAATAAAAATAGACTAAATAAAATGTGGATATATTAAAAAAAAAATCAATTGTCTGCTTTCGTCATTTACAGGTCCTCATTGGATGAACACATATTCCGATTAACCAGCGACATACTACAAGAGAAAGTAGTCGCTTTGAACCTTTCGCCCTTCGACGAGTGAGTCTCAACCCCTCAAACCAACATTCCAATCACCTCCGCTCTTTTACAGCAAAACCAATTTCCAAGACAGAATCGACCTTATCATCGCCCAAATGAGAGAAATTTCACAATTCCTGAATGTCAAGTGCGGAATGATTGATAAGATGAACATCTTGATGTGCATCTTAACGTTCAAAATATTCGATATTCAACACGATTTCAACGTGAAACTGGACTTGCTGCGGAATCAGAGGGAGAATATTATAATGAGTAAAAACGACGAGAGCATGATACCGATAGAACTGCTGGAACTGGACAGGGTGATGAGGGAAGTGCAGTATCGTCATCACGAGAAGTCGAGGGACTACAAACAACAAAAAATCGTGAGTCGTTTGCCATTTCGAGAAATCTACATCCAGTCATCGAAAACAAAAAAAATTGCGACAATTTTAGAAAATATGATGGATTCTTTCCTTTTTGAAACAATACATCTTTAGGATATGCAATTGGAATACGAAAAAATGACGTCTACATTAGATCAACACTTAGAAGTTCTGAAAAAGGATCTTAACATATTGAAAGAAGAGCATGAAAAGTTTCTTGCCGACACGAAAAGGGCTGAACCACTTCTCATCGACTACATTATACAGGCTGCTATAGAAGAGTTCGCTGTTGTTATCGAGCAATACGAAGCGAAACAAACAAAAGGATGGAAGTCCCTGTATGGCGACGAAGAAATTTTAGGTTACTACCCAAATTTTCCATCACACATGCGGGCACATTTCAGTTCGAAATTTCAGATAACCTTCACTCCAGAGGACTTGCGATCTCAAAATCGGGCTACATTCTCACGGAAGGCGGGGAAAAATTGAGTTACGACGAGGCAGACAGAAGAAAATTATTGGAGGGACTCGATTTTCGAAGTAGAATTTTCAGTCAAGACGAAGAAAAGGAAAACGAAGATGTTGTTCGAACTCCCTCATCAGCCCAGACAGTCGAAGAGTCGGAAAAAGGTAAACCCAAAACAACACGCCAATCTGTAGTCATCCAGTTTCGAGAATTTTTGAGAAATCTCAACAATAACCAAGAATTAGAGCTCTTGATGAAATTTTTTCGGAGAAACCAGAGAAAAGAAATAAAATGGTTTAAGAAACTTGACTTTTGAATCACAGAATTATAAAATTGACACAAACATCTGTCAATTTGACATTGACTTAATTCTGTTCTCAAGCACTGACAGGTTTATAATAGGACCCAAAATCAATATGGTATTATCTGAGGAAAGCATCAACGTTATTAGTTCTAGTGTAACAGAGTTGATTGGTAAGAACCAATCCCGTAAATAAATCGAAAATCATCAATATTTTCTTCAAAACGATATATCATCAAACAAATTGAGGACTGTTTCTTTTCAGAAAGTCTAGGAAGTCAAATATCCTCTGAAGATGTGTCATATCTCAAAGAAACTCTAGGAAAACCGTTGACTTTAGCCATCGCAGAGATAACCGCAAAACAACCCAGAGACCCCATACATTACTTGGGACACTGGTTATTCAAATACCGATATAACCAAGAGTTGGACATCACTCAGAAACAGGAATATGAAGCTCTGATGCTCGAACGGAACAGATTGCTCAAAGAAAAACTGGTAAATGATGAAAAAAAAGATCGCGAACAATTCAATATTCCCGTATTTTCAGCAACGACTGTACGAAGAAGAAGCTAAATTGGTCATTTTCGAAATGATCAACAACGCAGAAAACGAAGCCATAAGAAAGGAGCTCGAAAGGATATTGCGAGATCAGATGATGGGTGGTGAAGACGAAGAAAACGAACAGGCGAACAAAGAGTACGAAGAACTGAAGAAGCTTTTGAAAATGATACAGAAAACTCCTTGAAATCGGAATTCCACGTCTCAAATTATATGTAAATGGTTTTATTGATTGTATTATGGCGGGAAGTTGAAGAGGTGAAACATTATATGCAGAAACTGTTTCGAATTTTAATATTTCTTGATTCATAAACTTTGGCAAATTCAGAAAGAAACAACAATCTTATAATTGAATGGAGAATAGGAAAGCGTTAATAATTTGGGAAAATATTACCCCCTAGCACCCCTGACATTGTCTTGTTCGAATCGATAGTTCTACCAGAAGTGGGGCATGTTGCGCCGTCTTTTTGGCCAAAAATACAACCACACGGCCAGTTTTTGTTTGTAATGTCTCTTGGAATATGGGAAGATTTGTTGCTGTTCTTTGAAGAGTATTTCGAGAGACAACGCGTTTGAGCCAAAAATTGGGTCTGATCGAACAAGTTTCGGCGCTAAAAATCCAAATCGAAATCTTCAATTCAATAACGAAATTATGTACAGGGTTGGGCTGAAATCAGGACGCGAGAGTAGAGTAACTTTTGTTTAAGCTGTGGTGAGAGTAAACGTGCGTTGTGTAGCTTCGCCGTTGCCATTTTCAAGATGACGACTGGTGCGTCGCCGTTTGGTGTGTTTTGGGGTCATTGGTCGTCATTTTTCCGAAGAAAGAAGACAAACAGTGCCAGTCACTTCTGACCGCCATGCGTCCATATATGAGACATTTTTCTTAACTCAGTCAAGCAAAATTCGAGCAAGGGAAGTTCAATTAGCCCCCAAGGTCCCCTGAACTGGCCCCATGCGATTTTTTCTGTGGGGAATACAGTTTACGACGTTCACGTTATTCTACTGGACTTTCACGTCTTAATTTCAGCGGAACCCTGTATCCTACAAAGAAATTCTCATATTCAAACACTTCTTACCTCAATTTCATCAAACGGACCTCGTGGTCGTCAATGACGAGTTTCAACAGCGTCACAATCCGAAGGAAACGTGTTCCTTCCTCCCAGATCAATACCTAGAGACAGAAATACATTTCAATAATGCACCACGCAATAAACCGGACAAATTAAAGGGATGAATCGGTGAAAATTTGAAGCGAACGGTACCAATAATAAAAAAATTTAATTCTTGAATGAGATCAGTATTTTTTTAACATATATCTGATGCGTAGGAATTTCTGTTTGGATATCAATCGCCACAGCACATTGTCAATTGCGTACGCAACCAAAACACTACCAAATTGAATTTTCCAACTGAATTCGTGCTAAACGCGGCAAGATCTAATGGAGTTGATTGAATTGGACGAATAAACTTGCAATTGATATTGTATATCTCACCTGTTGAGCGCTAGTACGAACTACGTCCGCAAGGCGTCGGTCTTCGATAAGCGCATGGTATTTTCTTGAGCGTTATACGACGGATGGGTGCGCACGGGGGTGTGCGAGACGGGCGCAAAACGCAATCCAAGTGGTCGGTAGATGCCTGTGGTCTTCGTTCAGCCGTACAGCGCTATAATTCTCTATGGATAGACGTTAAATACGTGCAAACGTTCAACTAACTACTTTACCATTGTTCTTATCGGTATTTCGACCTTGTGCGAATATCGATGGCGGGTGTACACACCACGAATTCATATCCTATGGACACGCAGTTCCTTTCGTCCAGATTTCTTCGTCGAAACGTTGATCGTCCATTCGGTTTTCGATACATAACCTTACTTCCCCCTCCACCAGTCAGGAATACACACACTGACCAATAGGGATGTTGACTATTTTTTTGGAAATGATTTTAATTTGGGGATAAGCCCTGTACAAACACGAAAAAAATATTTTCATGGAAAAAATATAGCAAATACCAATAAAGAATGCGTAAATAAAAATAGTTTTCAAAATTCCCGCTGAAACGAAGTGATTATGATGACGTCACTATACGGTAAACAGACTTGGCCGTCTGTCAAAGCGAACTGATCTTGTGTGATTTCTTCCTAACAAATCGTTTGCGTGATAACAAATAATCGTGAAATAGTGATACGTTTTACTCTCTTCTGTTCTTCGTAAGTTCGTACTCGTGATGACGTAAGGTTATAGGTTAGCTTGTTTACAGAACAGTGACGTCACGTATTCTCATTCGTGATTGCAGTCACGTGATAAACGGTAATAGATTACACATTTTGAATCGATTTTATTCAATTTAATGAGAGTAATTAGATCACTAAAATAATAATAATATCCTTAGACAAAGGAAAGAGGAGACGTGGTATAGGATGATAAATCTTGAAGCCAAGATGCCACATAATGAAGAACGAACTGGACGACTCTATTACTACAAAACGAGAATTACGCTAAGATCTGAACGACGTTGTCACGTTGTCTGAGATTTTCGATTCATTAACGTCGAATCCTTCCAGAATGGCCATTCACGTGATTACCTGGTTCCCAACTTGACAACACCGGTTGTTTCAGTTTCATTCATAATATTGTTCTCGACCAATCAGCGAAATTGGCCTACGATTTGACATTTCATGTTTGATACACGTTGCCATGCCGCTATCTAGTTCAGTTGTGTCAAATAATTGAATTTCTGAGACATTTCTGAATATCTTGAGCAAAATATCAAAGAGTTTTTCGAAAATACGTTAAAATAATGGTTCGTAAGTGTCAAATGTTTGGCAAAATGGACTCTCGCAACCCTAGTTTGAGTTTTCACAGGTTAGTTTCATGTTTGCAGATCAGTGGCGTAGATTGTCCAATGTTTATAATTTTACTTTCAGATTTCCTTCTAATATTGAGAGAAGAAATATATGGCTTTCAATTTCGCACTTGGTTGATGCTGAAAACATGCCTCAAAATCTGTTCTTATGTTCGGAGCACTTCGAATCCAAAGATTTTGGTTTTCAAGTGAATGGTACAAAATATCTTAAAAATGATGTCAATCCTGTTCCAACTCTGGGAACTTACGTCTTCAAGGTAAGTTTCTGTGGGAAGTTCTAGAGATTCATATTTTAATTCAACCTGTTTGAATATAACTTCATTAAATAGAGTCAGAATATGTGTCAGTAAATATTGTTATATAATAATATTATATTATTTTTTACAAAGTATAATTCAATACATTAATTGAGAACTTTTTTGCAGCTCAAGCTCAACTGTCACTCCCCAAGATGATAAAAGTTATAATTTGCCGTTTGACAATGAATATTCAAAGAAATATATTTGCAGAGATCAAGTTTCATTCCTCGATGCAGAAATTTACCAGATTATATGCATACGATGAAAAGATCTATTCTTGGACTGACATTGAAAGGGATACCTATTACAAGAAGTGGAAGAAAAACAGGATTTTTAGGTTTCTTGATCTGCATTGAAAGTTTGGAACAAATGTATAAGAAATATGTCATTGAAGCAAAAATTCCTTAAATATCTTCTCACTTATAAACTGTCGCAGGACAGTGTTAGAAGTAAAACTGGACATAACTATAACCCCACTGCTAGACAGTTCGATGCAGCATACAAAAGGTTGATTGTTCACTCACAAATATCCGCTTCTGATACCGGAAATGCCATCAATCAGGTATCCATCAATATCCTGACATTCGAATCTGCAGTTAGCATGCAACCAATATTGAAAAAAAAGAACAGTTTGCTTCAGTCGTGGAAAGTGTTTTTACAGATATGGATAAATTTGAGTATGCAACTTCAACAGCATGGAATCTCACTACATATTCAGAAGATATTGTAGGATATGTTGCTCGGATACTTGACAAATTTATTTCATGTCGAAAGTACCTTGATCTTTTGAGAAATGAAGTAGATGTTTCACTTCTCCAAAGAAGAAAAACATGGAAGATTAATTAGGGCTAGCCAATTTGTAATTGATGTTTGTAAAGAGGGCGAAAAATTGTTCAAATTCTCCCATAAAACTTCAAATATTTTCAATAGAACATTTGTTACCAGTTCTGATCAGCAAAACTATGTTTAATGTTAATTCATCCATTTTACACCATTTTGAAAATCATCTTTTTGATGGAAATTTCATTGATGGACATGCTGATCATAATTCATAATGTTTATTAATTCAAGAGCTCATTGCTATAAAAAATTGTACAATAAAGGTTGAATTAGTCAAATTTATTTTTTCTTGACACAATCAAAGTATGGTATTGAAGATTATTTGGCTATGAATATTTTATGACTCATATTTAGATCTTACATTCTGTATGTCTAATAAATGCTATGTTCTTATTTTTATCAGTATATTGACTCCCCATGTATGATTGATGGGTCGAATATTGTATGCAGTACAAATATACGAGAACATTGAACTATTGATTATTTCTTTCATTCAAAAAATTCCTTTAAAGAATATTGCTCACATTGAACAAGCATTTTTAATAAATTAGTCTTTAAAATTTTTTTATTCGAGGTCTTCAATTTGTGAGGCAGAGCATTGAACAACTTAAGACCCATGTATAAGGAAGACTTTTCTGTAAGAGACAAAGTGTGACACGGATACAAGTAAGGCTCAATGTGCCTTGTAGTTCTTAAAGTAATCAGAATGATGAGCCATGAAAACAAGTACTCTGTAGAAATATAAGCCATATCATCATATGTAGTTAAAATGTTATTTTCCTTGAAGTGATCTCTACAAGATTCTCTGAAGCCCAACTTTAACATGACCCTCAAAATGAATTTTTGTCTCAGAAAGACAGTTGATAAAATTTATTTTAGAATAAGGATCCATCATGAAACAACTAAACTCTTAGATAAGTCCAAAGAAAATAGATCAAGATCTATGAACACAAAACTTATATTGTTTAGGAATGAATAATTTTACTATTTCAATGTAACTATTAATTGTTACCATTCGTTTTGTAACTATTTGTGAAATAAATTTGAATTAATGTGCTATTGTGGATTGTGATTTAACTATAATTATTGTTTCACCTTTGGATTATTATTTTGATATTTTTTTGGGTAATTCATTTTCTGTAACATGATTAAATCTTCTGAATCAACATATTTTCGTGAATTTTATTGAGTAAATTCAGGTGAGCTCAACCGGTTCATCTTTGAGGCGAATTCTTCGGCAAGTTCATTCAGTTAATATACATGTCAAATTGGAACGAAATTTCAGCTAATTGTGATTGATAGTTCCGAAGATATTGAGCTCCGAAGCAATAATTTTCAAATGTGAATAACTCCGGAACCACGCGAAAAAATTGGCCCATAATCGGACAATGTGAGTATATACATTTTTTTCCGTCGAAATTAATTGAATTCTGATTTCATCAATAAAAAGTTATTTACCTAACGTGCGCATATCAAATTGGAACCAAATTTCAGCTAATTGTTATCAAGACTTCGAGTTATTGAAAAACAATAATCTTCAAATGCTGTTGCCAACCAATTTGATTCGAGTTATCAAGAATTCGATTTATCGAAGTTCGACTGTAGTTCCAAAGATATTAATCTCCGAAGCAATCATTTTCAAATGTGAATAACTACGGAACCCCCTAAACAACACGGCAGATCTACGCCACTGGCGGCAAACGAATTCACGCGAATCTAGTTTCTGCATTGTTGCCAGCGCGATATCCGTGGAACAAGGACAGCTACGTCTGTCCTTGTTCCACTCATGGGAAATTGGTCGGGATGTTGGCTTCAAAAGTTCCTGAATTTATGAATGACATCCCAGGTCTCCTCTTTCCTTGGTCTGAGATAATATCAGTACTTTATTGACCATAGTCAAAGGCCATCGACCGGAGTCCTTCAGCCCTCACTAAAATATTTTTTTAGTATTTCAAAAACTACCTTCAATGAGAAAAACCTCAATTTATATGAATTTGTAACATGTGTCAACATCCCTATTCGGTTCTGTTCTGATTTAATGATGGACAATTTCAACCCCATGTTACCATTTTTATGTTTTTTTTTGGCAAAATATACGGGTTTCATATAATTGTTTTTCAAAGGAAAAGGTTGCGTAGGATATTGGATAGAATCAACAGTATACAAAAAAGGCCAAAGGTTTTCAGCTAAAAATCTACTGGCCAATGGATATAAAAATAAAAAGAATATTGGTCTATTTGTCGTGTTGCTATTTATCCTTCAGGATTTGATGAATTTGAACTATTTTTGAGTGTCACTTGACTGAAATTACTGAGAAATTATGAAACTTGACTAGATACATCGCCAGTCCTTGACATACCCTTCAATTAGGAAAACCAACCTTCCATCCATGTCAAAAGAAGGTACATGCTGATTGAAGCCTTGTGCCGGTCTTAAAACAACGTAACTCGGCTTCCACAATGATCGGGTTCGAGCTTTAGTACTATAACTAGTATGGGCCAGCAGATCTACCTTTAAGTAGTTATCCTCATCGGTAGAACTCGGATGATTTTATAGGCGAATGTTAAAGTTTGATCAATTTTCCTGAAGAAATGGGAAAATTATGGAAAATATGAATACCAAGCTATTTTGCATTGACTTTTCCTCTTTTGAGCCGTATATTTACATCACGGCCAGGATATCTGTGAAAAAAGTTCTGTCGAGTTTAAAATTGCCCTTTTTGTCGGATTTTTTCGTGATTTTCGCTAATTTTTTTAAAATACTTCTACTTTGCCTAGATAATCGAAATTTCACCCACTTATGAATCGATTATTCCATTTCGACCGTATAAAAATTTCCTCACCGTATCGCAGCTTCGCTGCGATTTTAAATTTCTTCTAGACCCACTTTTCGACAGATTCCCTCGGGCCAGTCCACCGAGTTACCATTTTAGTATAGTATAGAACGATTCAGGTATCATTCGCAATGGGCGCTATCTACCAGAAAATCCTGATATTTGTCTTCATTTTGCTTCCTGAACGAAGAAAAATGGCATACATCCATCGCATCGCAGAGAGTCACAGTGGGGCGTGAAACGTTCAATTTCTTGGGTTCTCCTGGGTGAATGGTGTCGTCCTAATGTTGAGTAAGGTATTCGCAATAAAAACATTCCGTTTATATCTAAATCTTCCATTTATTTCTATACATACATTTTTTTTGGAGAACACGTTAAGAAAACAAACACGTCTTTAATTCAAAAACTAATCTATTGGAAAATTTGTTTTTCTTGAAAACAAACTATAAAAATTAACTTAGCATCTAATTGGGGGAAATTAGTAAATATCGATTCGTTTGAGAGGACGCAAGATCCCCTCAATGCAAGTTAAAATGTTGAAGAAACAATTTCAGATGCCCCATTAACTATCAATTAAAACACTTATGATTACTGAATGTACAGAAAAAATAAGCCCAACAAGTTGGGCCGGAGTTTATTCACGTCAGCGCTTACGTCCAACTGAGCGTCTTTGTTTCGCAGAAGAAATTAAAATTTCCTCCCTTGACCACCTCTCGCTCCGTTGTAACTAAAATGAATAACGAAAAAAGCTGCTTCATCAATTGAACGACAAAAAAATTGATTTATTTGCTTTGCCGCAATTCGTCGAGCAAGTATCAACAAAAAACATGGAACTTAAAGCTGCGTACAGATGTGCGAGCCGAACCTATCGCGAACCGCTCGCGAAGTGTTCGTGTCATGTTCGTTAATTTCACGTACACACTTGCGATCCGCTCGCGAACAAATACCAACGACGGCTTACGAATTTACACTGGGCTCGCGTTGTGTTCGTGAAAAGCTGCGTATACATGTGCGAGCCGAACCTATCGCGAACCGTTCGCGAAGTGTTCGTGTCGTGTTCGTTAATTTCACGTACACACTTGCGATCCGCTCGCGAACCAATACCAACGGCTTAACGAAGTAACACTGGGCTCGCGTTGGGTTCGTGAAAGGATCCGACTATCGATGGATCGGCGCGAACGGTTTGCGAGCGGCTCTATAGAGGTTCGACATGCCGTCCAAATAATTGTCGCTATTGGTTCGCGATAGGTTCGGCTCGCACATGTAGACGCAGCTAAAGAATCCGACTATCGATGGTTCGGCGTGAACGGTTTGCGAGCGGCTCTATGGAGGTTCGACATGCCGTCCAAATAATTGTCGCTATTGGTTCGCGAGCGGTTCGCGATAGGTTCGGCTCGCACATCTAGACGCAGCTTAATGTTGCTTGCTGGGACCGAGATAGAGATGTATAAAAACCCCGATGTCGACACGGACGAGATATTGTCTAGTCTTTTTCTGTCGAACGAATTATAATTCTACTTTTGAATTCTTTCAATTCAGGTTGAGCTATTCTCCCTAACTCTGGACGAAAAACGACGACATTCTGTATAAAACGTTCTATTTCACAATAGCGACAACTTACATCAAGAGCGCAATTCACCAGGGTTTTTATGCATCTCTAGACTGAATTTTAGTACAGGCTGTGGGTAGGTTCGGACTTGAAGAGAGTTTTAATTCAATGATGGTTTGTACAATTTGGTGTCTTCATCAATGTTCTTATACTCCATTCACATTTATAAAGTATCCCGGTTGGCCATGACATTCTGACACATTTCACCGTGTATATTTTGAGAATGTTCGGTTATAATCATTTTCCTGTCAGATGAATGAGTAACGTGGTCCTTTCTACATAGAAGTCGTAGTAAGTACAGTCGAACTTCGATAACTCGAATCATGATCTGCCAAAAAAAAAATGTCGAGTTATCAAGACTTCGAGTTATTGAATAACACTAACCTTCAATCTTGGCGCTGTTGCCAACCAATTTGATTCGAGTTATCAAAAATTCGAGTTATCGAAGTTCGACTGTATATATGTATTTATTAATATGTTTATATACTTTGGGAAAATAATGAATTTGAGGAAAAATTATGTGAATTCAATAATTCCAAAGACCTGACAAATGTTGAAGAAACTTTTTTCTCTGTTAATATTGGAAATATTTCACATTTATAAACATGGTTGGTGGATTCAGTTATGCTTTTTTATTGTACGGAAATCAAAAATCGAGAGATGAAATCTTAATGAAAAACTATGGACAGAATAGTCCGTTACTTTGTGGTAGTTCATTCGAAAAAAATTAAAGTACTCGAATAACCCGACAGAAAAACTTCTAAACGAACAGACGGACCTATGGAATTACCCACTTTTAAAAATTCTCGAGAAATAAGCCTACAGAAGACATTTGAATACCTTTTCTACAACTTGAAATACTTCAGTATGAAAATGTACTACGAAACCTGTGTCACGGTTAAACCTCAAAAGAACTGAATTCATTTACAAAGTTAAAGAAGAGTAAATGAAAATTAGCATTGGCAACGTCTCTGATAATTATTTGACATTTCACGAGTACCAACATGCGTCAGTTTTAAGTAGAAAAACTTGATAAACCTAAATCATGGCCAACCGGGATATTTCATAAAAGTGAATGGAGTATAGCTTGCAACCTTAGATACCTAAAGGGCACCTAAGACCTGTTCCTTCTTGTGCCAACTAACTAATTCATAAATTGGTATCACGAAAATCGAGAAATATCAAATTTCTTGCAATTTTTGTAGAAAACATTTTGCAATCAGATGGAACTGGTTTTAGGTGCCATTTTTCAACCAGGGCTGTCAAGTTCAGATTAATAATGAGGACTTCAATTTGTGCGAATTCTCCAAATTATAACTCTCTTAAGCAGTAGAACCCCGTCTAAGCCTGTACTATTATTCGAGTTTTCAAAAATTAAATTCAATCATAAATAGTAAGAAATAGAAAGGAAGTTCCAGCAACTCAGCTGTTCTGATTGAATTCTTCTGCGATTAACGATGTTGAGAGTTCGCCGAAAATTTTACGAAAAAATTAACGATCTCTTTAAGTTTTCGCTTCATAGACCAGCTTCCTCCGATTAAATATGGTGCTTGCATATTATCGACCGAAATTACGCTGACCACTGATCGAAAGGTCGATGCGCACTACATGACGTGGATACAAAATTCGAATACGCAATTGAACGTTTTTGTCCAGATTGAGAGCGATCACAATCGTAAACAGTAAACTACGACTCCACTTTCCACTTCATCCTCCTCGTCCAATGAGGGACTGAAATAAAGACCGTACCGCCTCAACGCCATTTGCGTAGTAGGGCCCATGCGTTAGTTCACTCGTTACGGTTAGGTGGCGTACTGCTTCGCTGGGTTCGCCCATAGTAGGGCGATATCGATCGTCGCAAAATAAGATGGAGAGATTCTCGCAACGCAAACGATATAGAATACGAATACGCTATGCATTTTCGATTCCATGCCCGGCGAATGCAACTACAACAAAGTAGTTGTTCGAAGATCCTTCTACTTGAACATGTAGTGCGAATCGGCCTTCAATCGCGAAGCACACTCGAGAATAAAATCGCAACCTCGTCGACACATCTTCGTTTAAATTCATTCGAACAGTGGAGAACCAAAAAATCCAATCGTAAAAAAATCAAATTCGACACAAAATCCAATCGGACAAGTTCACTCACCCTCCTCTTTGTTGCGGCAGCGGGGGATACGCGCTGTCGTAGCCGCCACCACCACCGCCGCCTCGTGGTGGACCGTTGTTGAAGGAATCGCCGTATCCACCACCGTAGTTTCCTCCCCTGTCGCCGCCGTAGCCCCCTTGGCCGCCCCCGTAACGGTCTCCGCCGCCACCGCCGCCGAATCCTTGAGCACCCGCGCCTGCCCCATAGCCGCCACCGCCGCCATTACTGTAACCGTTCGGACCACCGTTAAAGTCTGCACCCCTACATTAAACTCGATTTAGAAAAACTGCTGAAAGATTACGGTGAGGGGTTTTCAATGTGGTCACTCAGTTGCTTCAACTTTAATCCGTCATTTGGTAGCCTATATAGGTCGAGTCTTTGACTTGTACATTCAGGAAGACACCTTTTGATTGCAAATTCTGAAGAATGTCGAATGGCAATTAGGGGTCAAGAGAGACACCATTCTGAAGGTTCTGCCACTCTACAGAGAATGTTTGTGGCTATAGCGAACTAAATTGCCGTAAATAAACTATATGACATCTATTTACAGGGTCTCACTTTTAAAAGAAGCAAAATCAACAAGTATGAGGCTTATAACGAGAAATACAAAAATGCAGTTCGTTGAAATTAACCCTTTCCTTCAGCCACAATAAAGCCTGGTCATACCAACCAAAGTCTCAAACTAGATTGGAAAAAGTAGTAAAATATACAAACTGATAGAAACTGCAACACCCGGGATAAGCTGTTTAAATTTTAATTTTTTTTTGGTGAAAAATAGATAGTATAGCAAATGGCGTTCCGTCAAGTGTTCTAATTTTTTGGTATAATGTAGTACTCGACCTACTGATCAAAAGTGTCCATGTCCCCAACTCAATCCTATGACTAGTTTTTGAGATACAGGGCGTTGAAGTTAGAAATTAGTGAAATTACCCACTTTTACTACGCCCGTATCTCGAAACAGAAACAAATGAACTTCAATTTTTCTCAAGAAACATTTCATTCCATCCCCAGGGAGCAACTACATAGAGAAATATGACCAAAAATCGTTACGAATACAGGGTTATCCATAATTGAATGCTTGTCCGATTTTGAAAGTATAAAATATGTCAGATCCAGAGCGAGAACGTTCGCAAAATGAACTATTTCACTAGATATGTTGTTGTTACATCGAAAAAACCTGAAATACCCAGAATTCGTACTGGGTGATCCATTTTTATAGAAACTGTTCACAATGAAGGTTAAGTGGACACCCTGTATTTTTGGGTTGATTTAAGGTGTTTGTTTGATTTTTTTCAGAACATATCATCATGGACTTCGAAGAATACAGGGTGATTCAGTCATGAAATAAACTGTGAATCTATCGAAAATACCCAAAAACCACCTTTTTTTTTTTCATCATCCTCTATTTCAAGATTAACTCCGTTGAGGTAGGAGTTTTCTTTCACCACTGTACTTGATATAAAAACATCGATACGACTAAAAGTTCTTATCCACTTCCTATGACCAGATTTATTTTTATGTAATATGAATAATTATTTATGTTATTCTATTCTTATTCCGGCAAAAAATCTGGTCATAGGAAGAGGATAAAAACTTTCAGTCGTATTGATGTTTTTATTTCAAGTA
The DNA here is from genome assembly GCA_910592335.1 of Adalia bipunctata. Lineage (NCBI taxonomy): Eukaryota > Metazoa > Arthropoda > Insecta > Coleoptera > Coccinellidae > Adalia > Adalia bipunctata. The sequence goes on along the minus strand of OU342949.1, from coordinate 71,489,610 downwards.
CAGTGGTGAAAGGAAACTCCCACCACCTTAACGGAGTTAGTCTTGAAATAGTGGGTGATGAAAAAAAAGGTAGTTTTTGTGTGTTTTCCTGAGGTTCACACTTCACAGTTTATTTCATGACTGAATCACCCTGTATTCTTTGAAGTCCATGATGATATGTTCTGAAAAAATCAAACAAACACCTTAAATCAACCCAAAAATACAGGGTGTCCACTTAACCTTCATTGTGAATAGTTTCTATGATAATGGATCACCCAGTATGAATTCTGGGTATTTCAGGTTTTTTCGATGTAACAACAACATATCTAGTGAAATAGTTCATTTTGCGAACGTTCTCGCTCTGGATCTGACATATTTTATACATTCAAAATCGGGTATGCATTCAATTATGGATAACCCTGTATTCGTAACGATTTTCGGTCATATTCTTTCATATGGTTGCTCCCTGGGGATGGAATGAAATGTTTCTTGAGAAAAATTGAAGTTCATTCGATTCTGTTTCGAGATACGCGCGTAGTAAAAGTGAGTAATTCTCAACTTCAACGCCTTTTATCTCAAAAACTAGTCATAGGATGGAGTTGGGGCCATGGACACTTTTGATCAGTAGGTCGAGTACGACATTATACCAAAAAATTAGAACATTTGATGAAACGCCATTTGCCATAAGAAAAGTGCGGGGTCCTTTGAAAATTTTGCAAAAAACTACTGCACAATTTGAGTAACAAAAAATGTTTACATGAAAAAACCTTCACGATTTTTTTCTCCAAATTTAATCATTCACTCCATGCTATACTTCCTGTTTCACCAAGAATAATTTGAAATTTGAACAGCTCCTTCTGAGTGTTGCAGTTTCTTTGTGAATCAGTGTATTTTACTGAAATTTCTCATTCACATAAATAAAAATCCAATAATTTCCAAATAACCTTTTCAAATAAATGGGAAAGATTGTTTTCACACACCCTGTATCTTCGAAACAAAACCAAAATCACAAAATTAAAAACAGTCAAGAATTTGTTCACGTAATCGGAAAAACATCTGAAAAATATGAACTACGCAAAGACCCACCTGTATAGTTTTAACAGAAATTATTTCAACCATATTCATTAACAAAAATCAGTAACTCTCATTGAAAAACCCTTCAAAAATTCAAGTAAATCAATCAAACACTTACTTGGGTCCGTTGTCTCGCCTGCTGTATAAGTCAGCAGGTCTGTCGAAACCGCCTGGTCCTCCCGCACCTCTAGGTCCTCCAGGGCCCCTTGGACCACCTTGGTCCATCATTGGCGGTCTTCTGTCACCACCCATTGGTGGCCGTCTCTCCTCGAATCCTCCTTGCCTATCTTCGAATCCACCACCGCCAACACCTCTTTCTTCAAAAGACCTTGACCGATCTGCAAGTCACAACCTCACATTACATTCATACCAATTCCTCGCGTCTTCTACCATTCAGTTTCTTATTTGGAACTGCCAAAATTCAATTTCCATCACTCATTCTTACCTCCGAAACTGTTATTGAACGGTCTGCGGTCTCCACCGGCAAATCCTCCTCCGCCGCCTCCTCTTCCTCCGCCGAAACCGCCACCGGGCCCGAAATCTCTTGGTGGCCTATCGTAGCCTCCTCCCCCGTATCTGTCACCACCGCCGTATGAACCCCCAAAGTCACGTCCACCACCATATCCATTTCTTGGTCCACCTCGGAAGTCTCCACCTCTGGAGTAAGGACCTCCACGGTCCCCACCGCGACCACCACGCATGGGCCCACCGCCGCCTCGACCGCCTCCACGGCCACCTCTTGGCTTCACTCTGCCTTTTTCGACGGAAATTTTACCGCCCATGAAATCTGTCCCGTTCAAGTCTTCGATAGCCTTCATGGCTAGGTCGCCGTCTTCCAAGTGTAGGAAACCACATCTATTTGCGATATCGCATTCAGCAATGGGGCCATAACTTTCAAACAATTTTCTTAAGTCATCAGTCGTTGCTTGCGGGGGTAAACTTCCCACAAACACTTTGGTAGTCGTTGAAGATCGTCGACTCTACAATATAAATTTTATTTTAACACGTGTGAAAAGGAAAATCCAAATTTAACTTACCATTGTTCTGAATATAAAACCACAAACACTGCCACAATTATACAAAAAATATAATCGAGCTCTGGAAAACAATGGCGGCTACAAAACTGATACTTCGGCAAAACGACGCTTCCAAAATTAGGCTTGGCTTCTCCAACAATCCGCGCATACACAGAGCTAGTCACAGAGTATAAAGTTTTCTTTTCCTGTGCACAGATAACAGAAAAAACTTTATTTATGACAAGCCTTGAAGTAAAATACACCAACACGGCATTTTATTTCGCCGCAGTGCATCAAGCTCTTAAAAAACACAAGAAAACATGTTTTCTTGTATAATCAGTGATGTCAAAGTGTTTCAGCATTAATTTGACGAAAGTTGATATGTAATTCCTGAAAAAATAGATTTAAGTATTACCTATCACCTATCACGCTTTTACTGGTTTCTCTCTCCCAGTATTGCCTTGTTGACGGTAGTTCATGGCTTGTTAGGAGCAGGGCACTGGCACAGAACACTGGCAGAAGCAGAACACAGAGGAATATTTTTGATTGAGATTTTCGACATTTCTGACATTTTTAGAAATTAGAAATAATATAGAAATTGCACTTTATTTAATTCGATTTTTGAACTTAATTTTGAGAAAAAATGGTTTTCTCTTTACTAACGAGACAAGTGCTCAACCATCAAGGTGAATATCTTGAGTATAAAATGATTATATGTAAAATATAGTTACTCCAGATCCCTTTCATTACATAAGTTTTCAGTTCTGCCTAGAACTTGCATTTTAATGCAAAATGGAATAAACGTTAATAGAGGGATATCTAACTGCCTAGCACACTCAAATTTACTTCGCCCCAAACCAATTTCAAAGGTGCTAGCCAAAAGAATGATGAGCGGTGATCATGCAAAGAAGTGGAAATTGGAGAAAATTTTAACTATTATAATGTTTCCAATTATACCTGCAACCTTCAGCAATCCTGGAACAGAAATTTTGGACAATCTATTTGCTATATTAGTCACAACACACGCACATTTGTAAGAAATGTTAATTTTATTTGACTTCATAATTAATATCAAAATAATTTTAGTGGTCTGGAAGCTATTGCTAAAGATTACATGAGACCAATTGTTGTTGGTCCTGCACTGTCGAAAATTGCTGTTGTTGCAGTGTATGCTTTAACAGCTACTACTTTGGGAAGTTTACTATACTTTAACCACCACAACGTTGGAATTGGAGCTGCTGGAAGGCAAATATGGTCAATTGGAAAAGAAAAGAAGGAAATGGCTTAATTTAAACTCTTTTAATTTGTACATATTGGATTGTAATAAAATTAGTTCGAAATAATATTCTCTCCAAGTTAATCAAATGCATGTTGAAAGTACTGAATTATCAGATGTACTTCAAAGTGAGAAATCATTCAAATATATTCCTATACTGAGCAATATACTCTTAGTCACCATTTAAATCAGAGCTATATTTTTGAAAGATTCAGCATTGATTGTATTAAATAATCATACATTAAAAAGAAGATAATAATATATCTCTCAGAATATTAAGACGCAATAAATCGATCAGAACAGGTTGTTTTTGTCCAGTAAAGAATTTAAATTTTCAAATACTCCTGTGGTGCATAGAATAATAAATAGTTTTTTCTAAATCTATGACTGCGACCCCACGAAATTTTCGTTGTTGTCTATGGTCTAATAGATTTTTCTATGGTGAAGAGTTGAATTGAAATGTTGATATAAATAAACAAAGAATGGAAAATTACCTCTGATATTTTTTCAAATGAAAAATTCAATGTTTTGGACGGAAATTGATTATTCATTCAATATAAATAATGGGCTCATTTGATATTCCGCGGGAAGACATTTAAATTCCAAAGTGAACAGACAAAGTTATCTTTAACGAATTGTAGATATGGCTCAAAAAATAAATGCAACTAGTTTTCGAAGTATATTCAAAGTGGTGGATAAAGAAGCCCTTCATTGGTTCCCTGGACATATGGGTAAAGGCTTAAAACAAATGCAACATAAACTGAAAAGTGTTGATTGTCTAATTGAGGTGCATGATGTGAGAGTCCCCATTTCAGGCAGAAATAAAGAATTCAGTCATACAATAGGAGGCATAAAACCGCAGATTTTAGTACTGAATAAAGTAGATCTAGTCCATAAAAGGTATCTGGATAAGATAAGATGTGCATTGCGTAAAGAATATGAGAATATCATATTTACAAATGCTAAGGATGAAAGATGCAAAGGTTTGAATACGGTCTTACCATTAGCTCAAGATTTAATTAAAAATTCTGATAGATACAATAGAACTGGATTAGAAGATTTTAATATAATGATCATAGGAATCCCTAACGTTGGAAAGTCTTCTTTAGTGAATGCTTTGAGGGTGAAATATTTGAAGAAAGGTCATGCTTCTCCAGTTGGAGCATGCCCTGGTATCACCAGAAGTGTTTTAACTAAAATCAAAATATCCGAGGATCCCTTGTTCTATATGCTGGATACACCAGGTATTTTAGCTCCCGATATACAAGATATCGAGGCTGGATTAAAATTATCTCTATGCGCAACTCTACAAGATCATTTGGTCGGAGAGACAGTCATGGCAGACTATTTACTATTTCACCTCAACAAACATCAACATTTCAAATACGTCAAATATTTCAAACTGGACGGACCATCTGACGATATACTGGTAGTTTTAACACAAATTTGCCAAAGGCAGAATAAGATGTTGAGAATGAGAAATTTCCGAAATGAATATATTTTGAGGCCAGATTTCAATTTGGCATCGAAAATTATGTTGAAGGCGTTCAGGAATGGGGAATTGGGTCATATTGTTCTTGATGAAGATTTCCTTTGAAAAGAAACAAGAAAAAAATATAACTGTACATTAAATAATAAATGGTTCTTTATGATGTTTAATTATTCCATGTTTTCTTACAATTTAGACCTTCGTAAGAAATTTTGAAGTGAATAGAGAAAGATTTAATCACCCCTCCACTTTTTTCTTCAAACCTAAGATAAATTTGTCGGGATAAAATGAAGAAGGCTACTTCCTCTACAATTTTCAGGTTTTATATTGGTTCCTACCTAAAAAAGCATTATCATTTTGCCAAACGTCTGTAATTAAAAAATTTTGAGCCGTTTAGGTTGGACTCACCGATGACGAATTCATGGACAAATTAAATTGTGTCTGTCCAACTGTATTATTGTTATTGCCTTTGGTATTGGTAAGAAACAAGAATTACATATAAAATATTTATTAGATCGAATCGTGTAAGGAAATTAGGCATAATAGTTGAGGTTAGCCTTTTTCTTCGCTTGCACTTCCATAATAGCGTCCATGTAATCCTCATGCGTAACCGCTGTGGCATTCCTCCTCAAAGCAATCATACCAGCCTCCACACACACAGCTTTGCACTGTGCCCCGTTAAAATCATCAGTCGATCTAGCGAGTTCCTCGAAATTAACATCGGGATTAACTGTCATTTTCCGGGAATGAATCTGCATTATTCTAGCTCTAGCTTCTTCATTTGGATGTGGAAATTCAATTTTCCGATCCAAACGACCGGACCGCAGAAGAGCAGGGTCCAAGATATCAACACGGTTAGTCGCAGCAATAACTTTAATATCGGCGGTCGAACTAAAACCGTCCAGTTGATTCAGGAGTTCCAACATAGTACGTTGTACTTCACGGTCTCCCGCCTTTTCAGAGTCGAAACGTTTCGTACCGATGGCATCGAGCTCATCGATGAAAATAATTGCTGGAGCTTTTTCTTTAGCTAGAGCGAATGCGTCTCTCACTAGTTTAGCACCATCTCCTATGAACATTTGTACCAACTGGGGACCCGCTAGTTTGAGGAAAGTTGATTTGGTTTGAGCTGCGCAGGCTCTTGCTAGTAATGTTTTACCAGTACCTGGTGGCCCGTATAAAAGCACACCTGAAAATATTTCTCCATAATAACAACAAAGGTTATTAACATAATACAATTTTACCTTTTGGGGGATGAATTCCTAAATTAACAAACTTGTCCTTGTGTGTCATCGGCAAAACAACAGCTTCGATAAGCTCCTGTATTTGCTTGTCAAGACCACCAATATCAGAATACTGTTCTGTTGGACGCTCATCAACCTCCATGGCCTTCACGCGGGCATCGTACTCAGCAGGTAAGGTTTCCAAAATTAAATACGAATCTTTATTAACACCTACTAAATCACCAGGTTTCAGTTTTTCCTCGTCGACCAATCCAATGACTGGTAGGAAGTAGGTTTGTCTGGTTGAAGTTTTAACAACAGCGCATTTTCCTTTCCTCTGAGAATCTAAATCGACGACAGCACCGTCTTCCTCCTCTTCTTGAGGATCCACATCTAGAAGTTCTATTACGTTGGATACTAGATAGGGTAACGTCTTGTTCACTTTGATTTTTTCGGTGTTCTCCTTGATTTTTTCCGTCTGAGTTTGTAATTCATGGTTGATTCTCATCACCTCGCTCTTCATGATCTTGATTTCATTATCCAAAAGTCGAGTCCGGCTTACTATTTCATCGGAAGACATTCGTAGCACCTCTTCTCCAAGGGCTTCTTCGCCGTCTTCCCATATTGACTTATCTTCCAGCGTAGTCATCTTCTGAGTGTGGGACCAATTTACAGTTCTTATTTTCTTATTGTACCTATATTTATATTATGCTCCTCGAAAATGGAAATAAGCAAGTCACTTGTATTCGAATGTCAGATTGAAATTTATGACATGCCTGTCAGGCAACGACATAGACGAGGAAATTGAACAGAACCATAGAGATACTACGTTCTGACGGTGAATCCAAAGAAGCAGTACGCCCCCTATCGTTAACGAATGAACTAACGCATGGGCCCTAACTTTTACAAATGGCGTTGAGTCTCTTTGAAAAGGCCCATAGGGACCATAGGGTAGTTCTGATGCTCGTCCAAGGGCGGATTTACGGGGGGGGTACTGGGGGTAACTACCCCCCCATGAGTATCCAAAACCTGAGAAAAAGGTGGTTTGTGTACCTGATTTAATGGTTTTCAATCGCCCATCTTCCCTATTCAAAAATTGGGGGTGAGGGTTGTAGTAGCAAGGGTTGAAGCGCTATGCGTCCGTAACCTACATCTTAAGTTGTCCCCCTCGAAACAGAAATCGACCTGTCCGAGCATTTCTATCGAAAAAATTTATTTCGTCTGTAATCTCGTCTGTTTCGTTTTCAAATGGCCACCCTGTATATAAAAATGAATAAAGTACTTCAGGAAGGTATTTGGACTTTTTCATTCGATAATGAGTAACATAATGTGGTATATAATCACATTAAAATAAGAAAGAAAATCCTCTGCCAAATATAAGAAATCTTATAGAGTATAAAGTTATAATAATAGAGAATTTTTTGTTTATAATTTATTCACAAAATATCTCCACAACCCATATTTGAATATTCATAACTTTAAAAAATCTGATTAAAATCCTAATAAAATGCTTTGTAATTGATCAAAACTCAGAAATCAGAGTGATGATATCACAAAAATGTGAATGTTGTGATCAAGATGGACATCATAGAGGGAATGCTTTCTGTTTCTCACATTTCATCTTCAGCAGTCTCCTGTAATAAGGACAAAACTGATCCAACGGTGAATGCTTGGTATCATTAGCCAAACCCAAACTGGCATTTTTCTCAATACAATGAATACAATTCAACTCCTCACTCTCACACTCTGTTTCACTATGTCTACCTGAGCAGCGTTTACATAGTGGTTCATTCTCACATTCTCTCCAATTGTGTCCGAATCCTGTACATTCCTGGCACCGATATATGTGAGAAAAACCCGATACTGGACAGCTGTTCCATCCTATATTCAACTTTCCTTTACTGATAATGCTGTTGAATATGGTCCTCTCTAGAGTCATTACAATGTTCCATTTTGTGTCATCTAACTGGTCTCTTCGCAGTATTTTTAGTTTATGTTTGATGTTTTCCTCCAAGTTGTTTTGTGTAATGATTTTTTTTATTATTTCTTCGTCGCTACATTTGCAATCGTCTACATTTTTAATTACGATAGAACCACCTTCCAATATTTGCTCAGTGATGATAATACCAGGCCTTTTTACAATAATTCTATCAACCTTATTATTTTCTGTTAATTTTTTATCTGTGTTATGGAATGAACTTGGAGCTTTAGAGTATTTCGCTTCGTTCTTCATCAAAAGCTCCACGATATTTTGATGTCCGTTTCTTTCGGCTAAACTAAGGGGAGTAACTGAAGAAAATTCATTTTCTAGCTGTGCCCAATTTTCTAGTAAAACTTTCGCGATTTCAAACTCTCCCTTATCAGCAGCTATATGTAGGGCAGTGTATCGTTTTGAGTTCAGATTATTAATTATTTTGGAGCTCTCTGAGTTATGAAGAAGTGTCTTGACAGCAGCTAAATGTCCATTTTGCACTGCAACGTGCAGGGCAGTGTTGAAATCTACGTCCACAGCACCTATATCGGCGTTATATTTAAACAAAATACCAATAATGCGACAATTGCCATTTTCAGCAGCGTAATGCAGTGGAGTCATGCGATTTTTAGGGTTCATTGCCTTGACCTCATCCTTCTTGATTTCCAGTAGTTTTTCCACAATATGGTCGAACTGTTTCCGCACTGCAATCAGAATCCAATTGTTTGGGGTAGCGCCATGTTTCAGTAAAATTTCCAGGATGTCAACCCGTCCATATGATACAGCAGATGACATTACAAGTTTCGCAGATTTAGCATCTACATCTATTAAGTTCTTGGACAATATAAAGTCTACAGTTTCAACAAGGTCATAGAGAATTGCTGTATGAAATAGAAAGTTCATTTCTCCCTTATTAGAGTCCTGGTTAATAAGAAGACCCATTATTTGTTTATTTCCATCCAGGGCCGCATATAGTGCCGGTGTGAAACCTTGTAGATCTTCCTTGAACGGATCCGAACCTCCTTCTACAAGAACCTCAACTATACGGGGGTGCTTCTTCAAAACTGCCAGATGTAAAGCTGTCCTTCCGAAGTTATCAACGTGATGCACATCGGTTTTCTCATTTATAAAATGGGATACAACTTGGTGGTTCCCTTTCTTTGCTGCTATATGGAGTGGTGTTTGATTTTTGATATTTCTGGAATATACATCAAGCCCTTGATTGAGGAGGTAGTCTATTCGGGAACCATCAAAATTTTCTACTGCCAAATGCAAAAATGTCGATTTTATCGCGCCTCTTGCCTTGATATCGCCCCCACTGTCTATAAAAGTTTTGAAAGCTTCGAAGTCTCCTTCTTTCAGCTTGGAGATCGTTTTCTGTTTCTTATAAAGATGGATGAATTGGTCTCGAAATGAAGTTTTTGTTTTCGCAATCTTGTGATCGCAACTCTTGTTCAATATTAATTTGGGATCATCCCGAATAAACGTGGCGATTTGGAAAACAATCATGTTGGAATTGAAGATCAAGTCGATCAGTTCGAAATCAGTATTCAAAAATTCCATCAACATCAAATGATCTTGGGAGACATTTCGCTTCGCCTCTTCATTTTTTCCTAAGTCCAACATCGTGATGATGTCGAGCATCAAAGATTTGATGGTTTCCAAAGATTTAACGTCGTCTTTAACTTTTTTATAATCTTTTTTGTTCAGAAATTTTTCCAGAACACCTCTGCGTTCTGACATCAAATCTCGGTAGTTTAATTTATCCTTGAAACTCATTTCGTTCTCGATCCGATCGAAAATTAATTTTCGATTGATGTGCACGAATTCATTGAATTTTTCAATATAATCGTCGCTGTTTATTTCGGAAGTGAGTAAGTTGATTATTTCGCCATTTAATCTTGCTATCTCATATCTGTCTAATTTTTTCGTACCACAATCTTTTTGGATGGAAAACACGACGTCCAGCAAATCGCAAACTTCGCCACTTCTCAGATTGAGACTATAACGGTTCAAGAATTCGATTCTGTCCTTCGGTTTCCAGATATACATTAACATATCCCCCCTTAGGTCGAGTTCCCCTTGATTTGGCTTCAGTTTCGTCTTGACTATTGTATCCAAATGAACCCGTTGTTGATCATCAACTGGTGCCACAGCAATTTTTTCTAGAATTCCGATCAGTTTATCAGTATTACTTTTGAAGGGTGTTGGATCATTGAATTTATGCTGATGTTTCTCAGAATATTCAAGTATCGCAAATGTATTTTCCAGAACATTGGACTTGTCTTCTGTTTGTGGTAATGCTTTCTCGAACAATCGGATAGATTGTCTGAACAGTATATCTTCTGCTATTTGTCCAATTCGCTTCATATCCTGGCGAATAGTTTGCAACATTGGCACATTGGAGGATCTGATCAAGTTGGCTCTATACTCAAAGGATTTGACTGGAGAAATTGTGTTGCAAAAATTTAGAATTATCTCCCTTGTTCTTCCAGTTACAGATAAAATTAGAAAATCGCGCCTAATTCTCGATAACCTTGGGGATACTAAAGAGTATTTCAAGTATTGCGAAATAACATAAATAGCCCTTATGATCACGTGGTCGCCTTTGGGTTCTCGTGGATCCGTGTCTTTAGCTAGTATCGCAAATTTACATATTTTTTGCAGAGAATGCATATCTCGGACATAGTCGATATCTTTGTATAATCCCTTGAAATTAGGAGTCTCTCCGGTGATTTTTTGAACAGCTTCGTCCCTAGTCAACGTTGGTAATTTAAAAATATCGTTCCCTTCTACAACTTGCACTTTTTCAAGTACAGTTACAAAATCTTCCAAATATTTAATCAGGTCCGATTTTCTCAGGGTGTTTTTGTAGAATATATTCAAATCGTCCTCTTCTGTCGTTAAAACGATGAAACTAAACAGATAAAATTCGATTTCCTCCCATGGTAAAACGTCGTAAGTTGATCTCAGCCAAAATTTCAGTAGGTGAATCTCCTTTACTACGAATCTGAGAGAAAATATTAATAATTCTTGCTCATCCTCGATGTATTTCAGCAAATCTACTTTATCAGCTAGTGATTTGATGTGATTTTTTATTTTTTCCACTTTGAACGAATCTTTAGAGAAAAAACATCTTTCCAACAAGGATTTGGAGAGTTCTAATTCCACATCCTCTGCCAGCACTATATTATTCAATTTCAGTTCTGTATAAACATTCAATACTCTTTCTTTTATTTCTTCTTGTGTTGTTTGGTTTTTCCAATCCTCTAGAATTTTTTTCAATTCGCTATACGGACCCGAACTAGCAACATTGTATAACCTTCTTTTTTCATCCACCACAACTGATTTCTGCTGATTTTTCTTCTTTCTCCTCCTTGAATTTTTAACTTCCATCTTGGATTACCTTCCTGAAATACATTTTTTCACCTCAAGAATTCTTAAAAACTCAATATGATTTAATTTTAATCGTTTACAATGAACTTAGGCAGGGAATTTTTATTGAAAGCATCGAAAACTGAAACCCTGATGTAGAAAAAACTTTTCCACATAAAAAACCTCAGCAGTCAACCATTGAAATCTTTTCTATCCATTTATAAACATCATGTATAGTTATACTCACCACAAATTATTTTAAATGTCAAATAACAAATTGTTTATAGCACTATTCAGTTAGAAATGTATTTGAATAGGAAATTGTGAGTCAAGTGGTATATCGTCGTTCTAAGATGCAAATTGCCTAACTCACAAAATGACAGTTTTGCAGGAGAGCTAAGAAACGTTGCAAATTTGAATTATAGTGAGAAGCAAACCAAATTTAAATATGGAATTATGGCGCGTAAACGTTAAATTTGGGACCTGGGCCGCTGTCAGATCATTGGTTTGTGCGTTTGTCACTAGAAGGCACTAATACCTTTGTTTTCATCAAAAATGGACTTGGGCAATTTGCATCTTAGAACGACGATATATCTGTTAAAAAAATTGATATCGTGCATTCAGTACTTCAGAGATAATTTGAAACTGATTATCAATATAGAGATAAATTATGAATTTTTCAGATTGATAACATGACAATTGCATTCTCACTTTTTCTGACTTATGGGTTTCACTACTACAATACATTCAGTCTCTCCACACTGTCAAAAGACAGATAATGCAAAAAGAAACAATTGAACATCCGCTAAAACAATTTCCTATGAACAGGGTGTTTTCAAAAGTGGAATCTTTATGTATCTGAAAATAAAAATAAACCAATCCTTCAAAAATCGCCCATATTAATTAAATAGTCTCTAATACGAAGTCCTACACTGTGAAAGTGAGTCAAACCGGTCTGAAAATGTCTGAAGCGTCCCTGCGTAGGAATTTTATCGGAAACAGATCCGTACTTATCATTTTACCGAATTCAATTAGGGAAGATGACTTAGTCTTATTGTAAGTTTTATTCAGACGATTTTTTTGTGAAATGGTTCATCCTCTGCTGAAAATAAAACTTCATTTATTAAAACACGCTGTATTTCTCTTCTTTTCCCGTTCGATAAGTAGCACAATCTGAAACTTTGGGATATAAATGAAAAACTTAATTTATTTTCAATTTATTTAGAAATAATTGAGTATGTTACAAGTTTGATCACACTATCTCTTGAGGAATCAAAAATGTATTGAGAATGAGTTGAATATTTCCTACGATGTTCAATCGGGAAAAATGTGTGTATTTTTTTTTATTAAGAAATGGATATTTTGTTAGATGCGTCAACTGAAGAATAACCGAATTTTTAGTTTTTGAAAAAGAAATTTAAAAAGCAGAAAGTTAAAATTCGGTTCTGCTTTTTTGTTTACTTTCTTCCCCTCTTAGAAGTATTTAGAACATATCGAGAATTCATACCAAAAATTTGCTAGTTCAGAATTTCAAAGGATTTACGGATTATTTATATGAATGATTTATTATGGGAGAATCTGTACATATTTCCACAGATCGATAGAGATTATCGAAAAGAAAAAGTCCAATAATACTGAAACGATATTCCAAAAATTTCTTTTCGAATTTTCATTCAAATCAAAACATGGAACAATATTCAATCAGGTATTGCTAGATGAATCAACATATACACAAACTTTCTCATTGATATCCTCTTGGCCAAGATTAAACAATAAAATATCATTCCTATTCGATAGGATAACAATAATATACAAATTTAAATATATCTCAGAACGTAAAAACCAAAAGTGCCTATTAATCCAATGGTTCTCAACCTTTTGTTCTTCGAGCCCTCTTTTGAGAACTTTAGGACTTATTTTCGTTGAAATAGTATCATTACATAAAAGCAGAATCAGTATTTTCCAAGGTTCGTATGAAATCCCAGGTTGAGTACCTTATGGAACATGAGATAAGACTTCATTCGACCCAACAATTTCGGAGGGGGAGAAAATTGAACGGAATCATAAATAGTTTCGATCTAGAGAAAAATAACAAATGGTAGTACTATCCTAAAGATATATTTTCTCCTCCCGTTTATTTCCGTTTGAAAGCGACAACTTTATGATCCCGATCCCACTGCTGATGTACTTCTTTGTTACATTTTGCACAATACAAATCCCCACAATCGATACACTTGACATGTGCGTCATCGTTGCATAAAACGCACCAGGGAAGAACATCCGTTTCATCTAGAACCTCGTCTGGTTCTTCTCCTTCGGTACCGGAGGAACCTACAATATCTTTGGTTGTCTCTTCGAGAGCTACCTCGTCCATAACCTTCAAGCAAAATTATCGTTGAGGTGGGAGATAAGGACGCTCATACAAAAGGATTCATGCTAATAGGATAGAAATGAGAAAAATATTAATCTATAATAATTAAATGATAATTTGTTTTTTTCCAGGACCACAAATTTCAGATTTTGAAAAAGCGAGAAACTTGCCGCCCCCGAGTTTGAGAGGTCTATTCAATAAAGAGCTGATATATTTTCATTCTTCAATATTAATCGCATCTATTTGCTTCAGTCGGGTTTCACTTGATGAAAATTCATTTTAATTCAATAGACATGCACAATGTTTTGAGATTTTTCCAGTTTTGTTGGCAAAAGTTTGAGGAATTTGTGTTTTACTCCCTTGTGGTTGGTAGCAATGAGAAAAATGTCAAATAGACAGTGAATACACCAGTCATTTCTAGGGAATTAATTTTTTCCAAGACCATTTCAAAAGTGAGAAAAGTTTTTCAACTTGTTTATAAATGCTTACTGAAACTGACAACAACAAAAGAATCTTTTAATGGAATCGAATGAAACAGTTCGATCAAACAGCATAGCAAACTAAATTACATCCAACTAAATTTTATATGCATACATGCAAGTTCAGATCAGAATAATTTTCGATTGAATCTAGACAAAATGCAGACAACATTCATAACTTATCAGATACAGGGTGCTTCAGGAAACATAGCCAGAAGCCGTTCAATTAGAACATCTCCGATTTTGAATTTGAAAATTGGGATATAATAAGTAACAAGTGCTAATATCATAATTTCTCATGCACTCTGTTTGAATGTCTGCATATTGTAACTTCATACGTTTTGTGTATTAGTTCCGGCTGTTTTTAAATTCACTTTCGGTCTTACCGGAAGTGGAGTAAACCTGAAATTATTCAAGGAAGATTGATGACGACATGTCGCAAAGATCCCCAAATGTTCAAATCCAAAATCGATCGAGTCCTCTTCAAACCCAGCTCGAAGACCCTTGTACGTCAAAAATACCAACAACAGTAACCGGCCTACTACAAAGTTACCTTTCTAACCATAAAATCTACCGAATCAGAATTACTAGAATCTGGCAAACTAGATAAAAGTGGTCCATCACATGAAGTTTTCTCAACAACTTGATCCCTTAACTCAGCTAGCCTCCGTTCGATATCCTCCGAATTATGCAACAGATGGATGTCGCGTTCGATAAGGAACTGTTGCAAAAACGACTCTTCCACCCGACGACTCGTGCCAGTGTCGTACATAATATGATTGAAGCACCGAAATTTTGGGTCTTTATTGCACAAGGCACACCACTGTTCCAAGGACTTATCGCTCTTGTCCGAGGTGTTGGAATTTTTGTTCGATAATTGCGGATGCGTAGCTTGTTCTAAGGCAACCTCATCCATTATCTTCAAAATATAAAACGCATTGGCATTTTTTTCGTGATAATAATCGATAAATTGGAAGATCTGATGGACACACTGTGAATCTAATAACTGCTGTTGGAAGCATAAAAGGTAAAAACAACATCCAATCACTTACCCTTTTGGTGATTTTTTCTATTTCTTCCTCTGAATCATCAGAGTCATGTAAATTGCTTGTATGAGGTCCTTCGTTAGGGCGAACACCCTGTTCCCTTAATGTCGCCAATCTTGCTTCTATTTCTTCCTGAGGGTTATGCTGGAATTCTATATCGCGCTCACTTGTGTACTGGTCCAGTAGACCATCAACTTTTTCTAGGGCGCTCCTGTTGTCCGCAGGTGGAAGCTGTTAAAGTTCATTATCATAAAACCAAGTAACAGTTCATTCAATCAAAAATGTTTAAGCTCACGAAATTAACCACTAGATTAAGTATCAAAACTTACTGAGTTTTTCTGAGATGTTTCAACGAAATTTTCTCCTTTCAATTGAGCCAACCTGATTCGAAGTTCCGTTTCAGAAGGTGGAGGAGATTTGTTCTTATCATCTTTCAACTTCTCCAAACGATCCACAAGTTTCTGGTCTGCGATGGTAAGACCGATTTTCATTTTTTGAAATTTTGGATTCTGTTTATACACTGTTATAGGTGGAGCAACGGGATTTTCGAGATTTTCAAGGCGTCTACAACAAAATTCGAATCAAAACGATGTTTTCCTAATATTATAATATACCTCAAATGATCATTCAATAGGATAGGAGGTATGGGATACTCTGGAGTACTGGAATATTTGGAACTTGGTCAAATTTCTCTAGGATGTATTTGAAACCTATACATACTTCAGAAATGTATCAGGAGGACTGAATGGGGTCTCTGTGACCGTTTCATTCACTGACGTAAGCTTGTTGTAACATATTCTACATACATTGAACTCAGAAGGTCCTTTGGAAGGAATTCTGCATTTTTGTTTCAAACATTTATTGCAAAATGACATTCCGCAATTTGCACAACCCATCTAAAATAAATGTATGATATCATCTTGTTGGACTGAATTACCTCAATCCTACCTCTTTATGGAAAAAATTGAATTTTGTATTACATGTATTGCAAGCCATCTTCCAACTTGAAGTGATTTTCGGTTCAAAAATCCACGTTAAATCTACATACAGATATAAGAAAGAAAAATCATTTACATTATATTGAACTTAAGTATTTACAATTGCCATGAGCTATCAAATATTTGATTTTTTGATTAGGCACTAAAATGATTCTCAAATCACTTCCACTTTTTAATATTTTGTTGTGACACTTGAATGACAGCTCTTTGTTGTGTTGTTTTTCGACAACTCAGATAGAGGTTAGGTTGTGTTGTAATGCATCTACCAAAGAATCGATCTACAATCGGAGTAGAGAAAAGTTTCTTATTATTGTCAAGTGTTTTATCACAGGTTTTATTGATGAAAAAATACAAATCAGTGAAAATGGTCAATAAGAAGCAAGTGCCTAGTACTAAAGACTGAAACACAACTGTAAAAGATAATTTGAATTAATAAAATACATAAAATGCGAAGCTAAATTCGGAATAGCCCACTATGAAGATGCGATTCAGGAGAGCCTTGACTATTGCAGCCTTTTTCTTGTTGTTATTGATACTTTTCATGGTATATTCTTTCAAGGATTTTACAGATATTTATAATAGTGGTAAATCTTCAATTGCAGAAGATTTTGAAGAGGTAAAACAGGACTCAATTCTTTTAACTAACAGCTCGATACATTTCATTCCATGTGTGTATTGTCAATATGTTTCAGAACAAATGGTTACATTTTGAGAATCGTATCAAGCAGTTGGAAAGTGGACTTAATAAACATCATGAAGCGGTTAACGAAATAAAGAATGCAATGAAAATTATGTATAATGCCAGTATGGTGCCAAATATGCAAAAGCCACCGAATAACGATGATATTGTCATGGCTCAACCAAAGAAAAAACTGATATCTGGCTCTGAAATGCTTTACAATTCGCATTGTCCCTTCGAAATTAACGTTTCCCCCAAATCCGATATCAATATGTTGGATGTATATGACAAAATCGGTTTTGAAAACAATGACGGGGGTGTATGGAAACAAGGGTGGAAAATTGAAGTGGATGAAAAGGACTGGAATAGAAACAATATACTGAAGGTTTTCTCACATTAATTTTTCATAATCTGAATTCCTAGTCACTTGTTTCAAGGTTTTTGTGGTGCCCCACTCCCATAATGATCCAGGTTGGATAAAAACTTTTGAGGAATATTACATATCACAAACTAAACATATTTTGAATAACATGCTTAATAAATTACCCGAAGATCCTAGGAGAAAATTCATTTGGGCGGAAGTTTCATTTTTTGCCATGTGGTGGGAAGATCTCAGTGAAGAGGAGCAGAAACAAGTTAGAAAGTGAGTACTGTAATAGGGCGAGTCACAAACAGCGGAACGGACTCTGATTTGAATGGAGGTTTATCGTTAATTTCCAATACAAAATATTTGAAACGATTTCTAGTGTTTCCTTGCAGCTTGGTTCAAAACGGTCAGCTTGAAATCGTATCAGGAGGGTGGGTAATGAACGATGAGGCAAATTCCCACTTTATTTCCATCATACAGCAATATACAGATGGACATCAGTGGCTGCAAAGGAATCTCAATTACACCCCGAAAAGCAGTTGGTCCATCGATCCCTTCGGTATGAGCGTTACTCAACCGGCTCTACTTAAGAAAATGGGGTTTCACAATATGTTGATACAGAGAGTACACTACTCGGTTAAAAAGCACCTGGCTGGCTTGAAACAGTTGGAATTCCGTTGGAGACAGATGTGGGGTGAGTAAATGAGTTTGTATCGGAAGTTCAAATTGATATTTCCTTTAATTATTTGTTATAATATTCTTTTCAAACCTGACTCTTTACTAATGAATGAAATCAAAGTGTCTATATGCAATTTTCGACCTACTGTATTTTTTCACGATCTAAACTCGAAACATTCAAAAAATTCAAAAAATTTTGTGTTTGATATGACTAATCTTCGGAATGGCTGATCCAATTTGAACAAAACTTGGACAGTTGGAAAAGGACTTTACAGGGGACGTTTTAAATAACAAATTGTTTTCCTACTTTACTCCTTTCAGCGGCCAACTTGCAAATGGAAAACCTTTTATGCTTCTCATCTCGAAAACTATATGGAGAAAGATTTAACGAATTTTATTGAGAAAATTCATTTGCTGTGATCTTTTTTAGATCATATTAACGTTTATTCAGGAATGAAGAAATTAAAAGAGAAAAAACTTAACTTTATAACTAGAATAATTCAGTAGTAGTTTTTCTGCGGAATTCGAAACAAATGTGAACTCTTTTGTATAACCGGAGTTCCCAGCGAGTGATACAACTAGTATTTGATCATTTTTAGAATTTCAAATAAAATTCAATAGAAAAAATCAAAAACTTGTATTGGTTAAAAAAATTCATTTTTAACAGATCAGCAAGGTAACACTGATATGTTCACTCATATGATGCCTTTCTACTCGTACGATATACCTCACACTTGCGGACCAGATCCAAAAATATGCTGTCAATTTGATTTCAAAAGACTGCCAGGGCACGGATTACATTGTCCTTGGAAAATAGCCCCTCAACCGATAACAGAAACGAACGTAGCTATGAAGTGAGTGTAGAATGGAATAAGGAAAATATATCGTCATAAAATTCAGTTTGAGTTACACAAGTTTTTTCTAGAGCCAATCTTCTGTTGGATCAATACAGAAAAAAGTCCAGACTTTTCAAAACTAACGCTGTGTTAGCGCCTTTAGGAGATGATTTCCGTTATGATCATTCAACGGAATGGGACGTACAATATAACAATTATCAGAAATTATTCGAATATATGAATTCCCATCCGGAGCTTCATGTTAAGGTTTGTTTTTCCACACTTTCGAATCTCTTGTTTTTCCAAGACTAAATAATTCTAGGCACAATTCGGTACCTTATCGGACTATTTCAATGCAGTATTGAAAGAGATGAAAATGTCGGATTTTCCCGTTTTAACTGGCGATTTTTTCACATACGCCGATAGAGACGACCACTATTGGAGCGGATATTACACCTCCAGGCCTTTCTACAAGAGAATGGATCGAGTTTTATTGTATTACATAAGATCGGCAGAAATAATCCTCACTTTGAAATACTTAAAAAACGAGCTGACGACTGAAAAAGAAACTGAATTGGAGAGAACGCTTCAAGAAGCCAGAAGATCGTTGTCTCTTTTTCAACATCATGACGGTGTAACAGGAACATCAAAAGATTTGGTTGTTAAAGATTATGCTGAAAAGTGAGTTTGAACTTAATTTCTTAATTTGTATTAACTTCGAACTTGTAGAATGTTGAGTGCTATACATAGTTGTCAAAAGATTATCCAATATTGCACATACAAGCTTTTATTGAAGCCAGATGCGACAGAATACGAAAAAGAAGAAGTTTATTACAATATCGATGATATCAGGCATACTTGGAACGAATTAGAAGAACATTATTCGATAGTTATTGGTCCCGAGATCAGAACAAAAAAAATTGTCGTTTACAATTCTCTTACTTTCACTAGAATCGAAGTTGTCACTCTGATTGTTTCCACACCTAATGTTGAAGTGAGTAAATAGTTCATCATCTTTTACAAGTGTGTCTTCGATAGGTAGAAGTAACCTTCAAGAAAACTTGAATTTAACACTTTTTAGGTTCTTGACGTTAATGGAAAACGAATTCAGTGTCAGGTGTCCCCAGTATTTGAATATGCCTCAACGATATCACAATCGAAATATCAACTTTCCTTTGTCGCAACTGTTCCTGCGTTTTCATTCATCACTTATACTATAAATGCGGTTTGGAAACATGAACTAACCGAGTGGGTATTCGTTTTTGGATATTGAATTCTTTAAATATTATGAATCTGATTACTTGTAGGCAAACCGTACATTCTTCTATTAAAATCTATAATCAGTACACAGATGGCCAGAGAGGTTATAGTGCCTTTCCCTCGGTGGAAATTTTCCCCAACGCTAGGGAATTTACTTTGCATAATTCTAGAGTGACAGCCTCGTTTAATAATTTTGGACTTTTGAAAGCATTGAAGGCTGGTGTACATACTATTCCAGTGCATTTAGACTTTGCAAGGTGAGTTGTGTCACTTATTTAAGGCATATTTCGCACAGGTTCTTGGCTGATCAATAAGAGAATTTTCTATTTGGAAGGCTCTGAATCGTTTTTTATTGGATTCAATGTCCCCAAACACCTATCTTTTGATACCAAACTAGTCTAATTTTTGGCAAGAATTTTATTATTTCTCGAGGTTGTCCCCCTGATTTTCCGACTTGAATTCAAGGTATGGCGTTAAGCACGTACAAGAGACAAGTGGGGCCTATTTATTCATGCCTGATGGGGATGCCATCCCTATAAGTATCGACAACGTAATTGTGAACGTGGTAGAAGGGCCAATAGTATCTCTTGTCACTCTTCAGTTACCATACGTTCACCATACAGTTAGACTGTATAATACACCTGGTAAATATGAAATTCTCTATTTTGAATATGTGGTTTTTCGTAGGAAAAGTTTCTTAACGCTTATATTTCAATTTTCAGGTGCAGATGGTTTAGGCTTAGAAATAGAAAACGTTGTTGATATCTCCAAAGTTATCAATTTTGAAATTGTTATGAGATTGTCGACTAATATAGATAGTAAAGACGAGTTTTTTACGGATGTTAATGGTTTTCAGGTCAGTTTATTTCATTCCCTTTCGAATATTTTTTGTTGGAAGTGGTGCCAATTTCTTCATTCAACCTTTATCTTTTATTCTTGTCATGATATTTATCTAGTGTGTTGAATTGTTTCACTTTCAGGCAATGTAGTCAAAGAAGAACATCCATTTTTAACTGTTTATGATATATTTCCTCACGTTGTGATTGATTCTAGACTTGAATGTTTTTTTGGAAACTTGTTCACAGAATTTTTTTGCAGTCCTTTGCTTTTTCTAGATAGTGAAAAGGAAAAGATTTTCCAAGCTACCCCTCCAAGCTAACTATTACCCCATGCCTACCATGGCATATTTGGAGGACGAAAAAACGCGACTTACTGTTGTAACGGGAAGTCCCTTAGGTTGCAGTTCTTTGAAACCGGGACAAATGGAAATCATGCTGGATAGAAGACTGAAACAGGACGATAATCTAGGTTTAGGACAAGGTGTGCTAGATAATGTGCCTGTAAGACAGGTTTTCAGGATATTGCTTGAAAGAAGGACGCATTCTTGTCAGGTGAGTCGAAAATTTATCGACATTGCCTCAGTCTATCTCGTTTTAACTCAAGTATTGAGTATTCATATAACAAGATCAACAGAATGAAGATAAAAAGTCCTAGATTCTTATTCGTTCATAGATGTCGCCACTGAGTATTTTCTTTAACAGGAGGTAGAACTGTCAAATATTTGGACGTCTGGTGGTCAAACAGGGGGAAGTGTGGTTATGTACGTTTAATTGTTATGTTGTGGGGATATGTTTATAAAATTTCGTTTGATCATTAAAATTATCTGAAAATGGTGACAATCATCAAAAATAAGTGCAATTTAAAAAAAAAGCCGCTATCTAACGTTGGACTTCGTTCAAATTGATTCTTTTTCGATAATCTCGAATAACACTGTAGGTTACTCGGTGTATTACCAGCATATCAAGATTCTAACTAGGAAAACACGTGAAATGTGGTCAAGTGAACCTAAAGTAAACATTTCTTCACAGGTTGCTCTTGTTACATGAATGCCTGTTCTTGAAAATGTCTCATGAATTCGTGCCGAACTAACCTTCTTTAAATATCATTTGCAGACAGCTACAGCTAATCAGCCCGCAGGATTTCCTAGTTTATCCAGCTATGTAGCGATGCAGTCCCTACTTTATCCTATGCTTAAACTTTTCAGAACAAACGACGACGACATAACGACCATGGGTTCCTATGTTCCTACAGACACTGAAGTGGGTGTCGATTTTTCTTTCCCCATTTTGCGTACCAATATTTATTTCAAAGGAAAGGAATATTTAGGTTTGATCGTACACAGACAGTTCCTCGACGTTTGCTTCTCGGACAGAGTGCTGTTGAGGCAGTTTCCTCTGAGTTACGGTTCGGTGAGTAACACATGATTCAAGCAGTTATTCTTTCAGAGTCCTGCTTTTTGAAGGAGAAGAGAGTTCACTTTTGACTTTGAGTTGGCAATATTGCATTGACAACCGATTTGACAGCTGACATTTCTTTAATGTTGAATCGTCATTGACAGCTGTCAAAGAATTCATCATTTGATTTCTTGAACTGAAAAAAAAAAGGGCTCAAAAGCTCCGGATTTCGAGGTAGTGCTTTATGTGACTCTGTTTTCATTCTTTTCAGATTAATATCGCAGAAATGTTACCATCATTATCCTCTGCTCGTGTATATAACACTTCGCTGACTTATTTATGGAAAAAGAATGAATTGGACATAAGGAATGCTGTATCAATGTGCCCTATGGATCTGCAAGCATTCCTAATTCAAAATTGAGATTTTTCACTACTAAGATTAAGTAAAAAAATGATAGCTATTTATTTTTATTCGGAAATTCTCGAGGGAATATTTTATTCTGCCATCAGACAGAGCCGCACTATAGCTTGCTTATAGTTTCTCAATTTTTCTGCGATATTCGTAATAGATTTAATATCTTCCTTAAACACTTGTGATAACAATTGGTTGTGTTTTGGATTGCAATTTCCACGTTTATATTCATATCTATAACTACACAATAAATATTGCGACAAAACATTATTAATATGAACCACATAGAACATTTCAGCAGAAACACTTTATTTAATTATTCCAACTGTGAGCAAGATGAAGGTAAAGTAAATAGAAGAGATTATACAAATATTGAATTATTTAATTGAATTACATGGAAATACAAGAATTTAATTATGTTGTGATCTCAATAAACATTTGCAATGTACATGATACATACATATCATTGTTTAATTTCTTCACTTCAATCATTATCCCCCAGAATATTCACAATTTGAGCGAATGGTAAGTCGAAACTGGTCTTGAACCATTAGGTTGGTCCCAATGATGAAGAACTCGTGGTCTAATTGAATACTGTCTGTCCGTGCGAGTTATAAATTTGTTCATGCAAACGAAATAGATTAAATTTTAACAGATTGTTGCTTTTAACGAATTTCTGGAAACTTGAGATGTTTCCCAAAGATACACTTGTAGATACGCCCATGGCGATCAAAGGAAGGAGAGCTATGATGGTTTGAAATTTCGATTTTTTTGAAAAAATGCCATTTGACAGGTCAAAATCTAAACTATGATGGATAGAGCTCTGAAACATTGTTTATTGAACGGAGCGACCCCGAAAACCTACATTTTGATACCAAAATCAACCATGTAGCCCTTCTGAGTCAAGAATTATTCATGATTTTGTTTTTCCAAATTTCATTTTCAAGTTTTGTTTTCGAGCACAGGCCACTCAAGATTTAGATGTTTTAGACCTGCAAAATAGCATTTATTGTAGATTCGAATTGTTCGAACGACTTCTTCGAACAATCGCACCGTTAGATCCACCCAGATATTTTTGGTATTGAGTTTACGGCGTTTTTAGGGGGTCATACCCCTTAGTCATTTTGCGTCCAAAATTTTGAATTTTTCAAATCGCTCATATTTTGCGCAGAAATACTGTGACCTATGCTGATCAACATGATATGAATAAATAGTGGCGGCGATCTAAGGAAGGGGAGCTATGATGGTTTGAAATTTCGATTTTTTTGAAAAAATGCCATTTGACAGGTCAAAATCTAAACTATGATGGATAGAGCTTTGAAACATTGTTTATTGAACGGAGCGACCCCGAAAACCTACATTTTGATACCAAAATCAACCATGTAGCCCTTCTGAGTCAAGAATTATTCATGATTTTGTTTTTCCAAATTTCATTTTCAAGTTTTGTTTTCGAGCACAGGCCACTCAAGATTTAGATGTTATAGACCTGCAAAATAGCATTTATTGTAGATTCGAATTGTTCGAACGACTTCTTCGAACAATCGCACCGTTAGATCCAGCCAGATATTTTTGGTATTGAGTTTACGGCGTTTTTAGGGGGTCATACCCCTTAGTCATTTTGCGTCCAAAATTTTGAATTTTTCAAATCGCTCATATTTTGCGCAGAAATACTGTGACCTATGCTGATCAACATAATATGAATAAATAGTGGCGGCGATCAAAGGAAGGAGAGCTATGATGGTTTGAAATTTCGATTTTTTTGAAAACATGCCATTTGACAGATCAAAATCTAAACTATGATGGATAGAGCTCTGAAACATTGTTTATTGAACGGAGCGACCCCGAAAACCTACATTTTGATACCGAAATCAACCATGTAGCCCTTCTGAGTCAAGAATTATTCATGATTTTGTTTTTCCAAATTTCATTTTCAAGTTTTGTTTTCGAGCACAGGCCACTCAAGATTTAGATGTTCTAGACCTGCAAAATAGCATTTATTGTAGATTCGAATTGTTCGAACGACTTCTTCGAACAATCGCACCGTTAGATCCACCCAGATATTTTTGGTATTGAGTTTACGGCGTTTTTAGGGGGTCATACCCCTTAGTCATTTTGCGTCCAAAATTTTGAATTTTTCAAATCGCTCATATTTTGCGCAGAAATACTGTGACCTATGCTGATCAACATGATATGAATAAATAGTGGCGGCGATCTAAGGAAGGGGAGCTATGATGGATTGAAATTTCGATTTTTTTGAAAAAATGCCATTTGACAGGTCAAAATCTAAACTATGATGGATAGAGCTTTGAAACATTGTTTATTGAACGGAGCGACCCCGAAAACCTACATTTTGATACCAAAATCAACCATGTAGCCCTTCTGAGTCAAGAATTATTCATGATTTTGTTTTTCCAAATTTCATTTTCAAGTTTTGTTTTCGAGCACAGGCCACTCAAGATTTAGATGTTATAGACCTGCAAAATAGCATTTATTGTAGATTCGAATTGTTCGAACGACTTCTTCGAACAATCGCACCGTTAGATCCACCCAGATATTTTTGGTATTGAGTTTACGGCGTTTTTAGGGGGTCATACCCCTTAGTCATTTTGCGTCCAAAATTTTGAATTTTTCAAATCGCTCATATTTTGCGCAGAAATACTGTGACCTATGCTGATCAACATAATATGAATAAATAGTGGCGGCGATCAAAGGAAGGAGAGCTATGATGGTTTGAAATTTCGATTTTTTTGAAAAAATGCCATTTGACAGGTCAAAATCTAAACTATGATGGATAGAGCTTTGAAACATTGTTTATTGAACGGAGCGACCCCGAAAACCTACATTTTGATACCAAAATCAACCATGTAGCCCTTCTGAGTCAAGAATTATTCATGATTTTGTTTTTCCAAATTTCATTTTCAAGTTTTGTTTTCGAGCACAGGCCACTCAAGATTTAGATGTTTTAGACCTGCAAAATAGCATTTATTGTAGATTCGAATTGTTCGAACGACTTCTTCGAACAATCGCACCGTTAGATCCACCCAGATATTTTTGGTATTGAGTTTACGGCGTTTTTAGGGGGTCATACCCCTTAGTCATTTTGCGTCCAAAATTTTGAATTTTTCAAATCGCTCATATTTTGCGCAGAAATACTGTGACCTATGCTGATCAACATGATATGAATAAATAGTGGCGGCGATCTAAGGAAGGGGAGCTATGATGGTTTGAAATTTCGATTTTTTTGAAAAAATGCCATTTGACAGGTCAAAATCTAAACTATGATGGATAGAGCTTTGAAACATTGTTTATTGAACGGAGCGACCCCGAAAACCTACATTTTGATACCAAAATCAACCATGTAGCCCTTCTGAGTCAAGAATTATTCATGATTTTGTTTTTCCAAATTTCATTTTCAAGTTTTGTTTTCGAGCACAGGCCACTCAAGATTTAGATGTTATAGACCTGCAAAATAGCATTTATTGTAGATTCGAATTGTTCGAACGACTTCTTCGAACAATCGCACCGTTAGATCCAGCCAGATATTTTTGGTATTGAGTTTACGGCGTTTTTAGGGGGTCATACCCCTTAGTCATTTTGCGTCCAAAATTTTGAATTTTTCAAATCGCTCATATTTTGCGCAGAAATACTGTGACCTATGCTGATCAACATAATATGAATAAATAGTGGCGGCGATCAAAGGAAGGAGAGCTATGATGGTTTGAAATTTCGATTTTTTTGAAAACATGCCATTTGACAGATCAAAATCTAAACTATGATGGATAGAGCTCTGAAACATTGTTTATTGAACGGAGCGACCCCGAAAACCTACATTTTGATACCGAAATCAACCATGTAGCCCTTCTGAGTCAAGAATTATTCATGATTTTGTTTTTCCAAATTTCATTTTCAAGTTTTGTTTTCGAGCACAGGCCACTCAAGATTTAGATGTTCTAGACCTGCAAAATAGCATTTATTGTAGATTCGAATTGTTCGAACGACTTCTTCGAACAATCGCACCGTTAGATCCACCCAGATATTTTTGGTATTGAGTTTACGGCGTTTTTAGGGGGTCATACCCCTTAGTCATTTTGCGTCCAAAATTTTGAATTTTTCAAATCGCTCATATTTTGCGCAGAAATACTGTGACCTATGCTGATCAACATGATATGAATAAATAGTGGCGGCGATCTAAGGAAGGGGAGCAATGATGGATTGAAATTTCGATTTTTTTGAAAAAATGCCATTTGACAGGTCAAAATCTAAACTATGATGGATAGAGCTTTGAAACATTGTTTATTGAACGGAGCGACCCCGAAAACCTACATTTTGATACCAAAATCAACCATGTAGCCCTTCTGAGTCAAGAATTATTCATGATTTTGTTTTTCCAAATTTCATTTTCAAGTTTTGTTTTCGAGCACAGGCCACTCAAGATTTAGATGTTATAGACCTGCAAAATAGCATTTATTGTAGATTCGAATTGTTCGAACGACTTCTTCGAACAATCGCACCGTTAGATCCACCCAGATATTTTTGGTATTGAGTTTACGGCGTTTTTAGGGGGTCATACCCCTTAGTCATTTTGCGTCCAAAATTTTGAATTTTTCAAATCGCTCATATTTTGCGCAGAAATACTGTGACCTATGCTGATCAACATAATATGAATAAATAGTGGCGGCGATCAAAGGAAGGAGAGCGGTGATGGTTTGAAATTTCGATTTTTTTGAAAAAATGCCATTTGACAGGTCAAAATCTAAACTATGATGGATAGAGCTTTGAAACATTGTTTATTGAACGGAGCGACCCCGAAAACCTACATTTTGATACCAAAATCAACCATGTAGCCCTTCTGAGTCAAGAATTATTCATGATTTTGTTTTTCCAAATTTCATTTTCAAGTTTTGTTTTCGAGCACAGGCCACTCAAGATTTAGATGTTATAGACCTGCAAAATAGCATTTATTGTAGATTCGAATTGTTCGAACGACTTCTTCGAACAATCGCACCGTTAGATCCACCCAGATATTTTTGGTATTGAGTTTACGGCGTTTTTAGGGGGTCATACCCCTTAGTCATTTTTCGTCCAAAATTTTGAATTTTTCAAATCGCTCATATTTTGCGCAGAAATACTGTGACCTATGCTGATCAACATAATATGAATAAATAGTAGCGGCGATCTAAGGAAGGGGAGCTATGATGGTTTGAAATTTCGATTTTTTTGAAAAAATGCCATTTGACAGGTCAAAATCTAAACTATGATGGATAGAGCTCTGAAACATTGTTTATTGAACGGAGCGACCCCGAAAACCTACATTTTGATACCGAAATCAACCATGTAGCCCTTCTGAGTCAAGAATTATTCATGATTTTGTTTTTCCAAATTTCATTTTCAAGTTTTGTTTTCGAGCACAGGCCACTCAAGATTTAGATGTTATAGACCTGCAAAATAGCATTTATTGTAGATTCGAATTGTTCGAACGACTTCTTCGAACAATCGCACCGTTAGATCCACCCAGATATTTTTGGTATTGAGTTTACGGCGTTTTTAGGGGGTCATACCCCTTAGTCATTTTGCGTCCAAAATTTTGAATTTTTCAAATCGCTCATATTTTGCGCAGAAATACTGTGACCTATGCTGATCAACATGATATGAATAAATAGTGGCGGCGATCAAAGGAAGGAGAGCTATGATGGTTTGAAATTTCGATTTTTTTGAAAAAATGCCATTTGACAGGTCAAAATCTAAACTATGATGGATAGAGCTTTGAAACATTGTTTATTGAACGGAGCGACCCCGAAAACCTACATTTTGATACCAAAATCAACCATGTAGCCCTTCTGAGTCAAGAATTATTCATGATTTTGTTTTTCCAAATTTCATTTTCAAGTTTTGTTTTCGAGCACAGGCCACTCAAGATTTAGATGTTATAGACCTGCAAAATAGCATTTATTGTAGATTCGAATTGTTCGAACGACTTCTTCGAACAATCGCACCGTTAGATCCACCCAGATATTTTTGGTATTGAGTTTACGGCGTTTTTAGGGGGTCATACCCCTTAGTCATTTTTCGTCCAAAATTTTGAATTTTTCAAATCGCTCATATTTTGCGCAGAAATACTGTGACCTATGCTGATCAACATAATATGAATAAATAGTAGCGGCGATCTAAGGAAGGGGAGCTATGATGGTTTGAAATTTCGATTTTTTTTAAAAAATGCCATTTGACAGGTCAAAATCTAAACTATGATGGATAGAGCTCTGAAACATTGTTTATTGAACGGAGCGACCCCGAAAACCTACATTTTGATACCGAAATCAACCATGTAGCCCTTCTGAGTCAAGAATTATTCATGATTTTGTTTTTCCAAATTTCATTTTCAAGTTTTGTTTTCGAGCACAGGCCACTCAAGATTTAGATGTTATAGACCTGCAAAATAGCATTTATTGTAGATTCGAATTGTTCGAACGACTTCTTCGAACAATCGCACCGTTAGATCCACCCAGATATTTTTGGTATTGAGTTTACGGCGTTTTTAGGGGGTCATACCCCTTAGTCATTTTGCGTCCAAAATTTTGAATTTTTCAAATCGCTCATATTTTGCGCAGAAATACTGTGACCTATGCTGATCAACATGATATGAATAAATAGTGGCGGCGATCAAAGGAAGGAGAGCTATGATGGTTTGAAATTTCGATTTTTTTGAAAAAATGCCATTTGACAGGTCAAAATCTAAACTATGATGGATAGAGCTTTGAAACATTGTTTATTGAACGGAGCGACCCCGAAAACCTACATTTTGATACCAAAATCAACCATGTAGCCCTTCTGAGTCAAGAATTATTCATGATTTTGTTTTTCCAAATTTCATTTTCAAGTTTTGTTTTCGAGCACAGGCCACTCAAGATTTAGATGTTATAGACCTGCAAAATAGCATTTATTGTAGATTCGAATTGTTCGAACGACTTCTTCGAGCAATCGCACCGTTAGATCCACCCAGATATTTTTGGTATTGAGTTTACGGCGTTTTTAGGAGGTCATACCCCTTAGTCATTTTGCGTCCAAAATTTTGAATTTTTCAAATCGCTCATATTTTGCGCAGAAATACTGTGACCTATGCTGATCAACATAATATGAATAAATAGTGGCGGCGATCAAAGGAAGGAGAGCTATGATGGTTTGAAATTTCGATTTTTTTGAAAAAATGCCATTTGACAGGTCAAAATCTAAACTATGATGGATAGAGCTTTGAAACATTGTTTATTGAACGGAGCGACCCCGAAAACCTACATTTTGATACCAAAATCAACCATGTAGCCCTTCTGAGTCAAGAATTATTCATGATTTTGTTTTTCCAAATTTCATTTTCAAGTTTTGTTTTCGAGCACAGGCCACTCAAGATTTAGATGTTATAGACCTGCAAAATAGCATTTATTGTAGATTCGAATTGTTCGAACGACTTCTTCGAGCAATCGCACCGTTAGATCCACCCAGATATTTTTGGTATTGAGTTTACGGCGTTTTTAGGGGGTCATACCCCTTAGTCATTTTTCGTCCAAAATTTTGAATTTTTCAAATCGCTCATATTTTGCGCAGAAATACTGTGACCTATGCTGATCAACATAATATGAATAAATAGTAGCGGCGATCTAAGGAAGGGGAGCTATGATGGTTTGAAATTTCGATTTTTTTGAAAAAATGCCATTTGACAGGTCAAAATCTAAAATATGATGGATAGAGCTTTGAAACATTGTTTATTGAACGGAGCGACCCCGAAAACCTACATTTTGATACCGAAATCAACCATGTAGCCCTTCTGAGTCAAGAATTATTCATGATTTTGTTTTTCCAAATTTCATTTTCAAGTTTTGTTTTCGAGCACAGGCCACTCAAGATTTAGATGTTATAGACCTGCAAAATAGCATTTATTGTAGATTCGAATTGTTCGAACGACTTCTTCGAACAATCGCACCGTTAGATCCACCCAGATATTTTTGGTATTGAGTTTACGGCGTTTTTAGGGGGTCATACCCCTTAGTCATTTTGCGTCCAAAATTTTGAATTTTTCAAATCGCTCATATTTTGCGCAGAAATACTGTGACCTATGCTGATCAACATAATATGAATAAATAGTGACGGCGATCAAAGGAAGGAGAGCTATGATGGTTTGAAATTTCGATTTTTTTGAAAACATGCCATTTGACAGGTCACAATCTAAACTATGACGGATAGAGCTCTGAAACATTGTTTATTGAACGGAGCGACCCCGAAAACCTACATTTTGATACCAAAATCAACCATGTAGCCCTTCTGAGTCAAGAATTATTCATGATTTTGTTTTTCCAAATTTCATTTTCAAGTTTGGTTTTCGAGCACAGGTCACTCAAGATTTAGATGTTTTAGACCTGCAAAATAGCATTTATTGTAGATTCGAATTGTTCGAACGACTTCTTCGAACAATCGCACCGTTAGATCCACCCAGATATTTTTGGTATTGAGTTTACGACGTTTTTAGGGGGTCATACCCCTTAGTCATTTTGCGTCCAAAATTTTGAATTTTTCAAATCGCTCATATTTTGCGCAGAAATACTGTGACCTATGCTGATCAACATAATATGAATAAATAGTGGCGGCGATCAAAGGAAGGAGAGCTATGATGGTTTGAAATTTCGATTTTTTTGAAAACATGCCATTTGACAGATCAAAATCTAAAGTATGGTGGATAGAGCTTTGAAACATTGTTTATTGAACGGAGCGACCCCGAAAACCTACATTTTGATACCAAAATCAACCATGTAGCCCTTCTGAGTCAAGAATTATTCATGATTTTGTTTTTCCAAATTTCATTTTCAAGTTTTGTTTTCGAGCACAGGCCACTCAAGATTTAGATGTTTTAGACCTGCAAAATAGCATTTATTGTAGATTCGAATTGTTCGAACGACTTCTTCGAACAATCGCACCGTTAGATCCACCCAGATATTTTTGGTATTGAGTTTACGGCGTTTTTAGGAGGTCATACCCCTTAGTCATTTTGCGTCCAAAATTTTGAATTTTTCAAATCGCTCATATTTTGCGCAGAAATACTGTGACCTATGCTGATCAACATAATATGAATAAATAGTGGCGGCGATCAAAGGAAGGAGGGCTATGATGGTTTGAAATTTCGATTTTTTTGAAAAAATGCCATTTGACAGGTCAAAATCTAAACTATGGTGGATAGAGCTTTGAAACATTGTTTATTGAACGGAGCGACCCCGAAAACCTACATTTTGATACCAAAATCAACCATGTAGCCCTTCTAAGTCAAGAATTATTCATGATTTTGTTTTTCCAAATTTCATTTTCAAGTTTTGTTTTCGAGGACAGGCCACTCAAGATTTAGATGTTTTAGACCTGCAAAATAGCATTTATTGTAGATTCGAATTGTTCGAACGACTTCTTCGAACAATCGCACCGTTAGATCCACCCAGATATTTTTGGTATTGAGTTTACGGCGTTTTTAGGGGGTCATACCCCTTAGTCATTTTGCGTCCAAAATTTTGAATTTTTCAAATCGCTCATATTTTGCGCAGAAATACTGTGACCTATGCTGATCAACATAATATGAATAAATAGTGGCGGCGATCTAAGGAAGGGGAGCTATGATAGTTTGAAATTTCGATTTTTTTGAAAAAATGCCATTTGACAGGTCAAAATCTAAACTATGATGGATAGAGCTTTGAAACATTGTTTATTGAACGGAGCGACCCCGAAAACCTACATTTTGATACCAAAATCAACCATGTAGCCCTTCTAAGTCAAGAATTATTCATGATTTTGTTTTTCCAAATTTCATTTTCAAGTTTTGTTTTCGAGCACAGGCCACTCAAGATTTAGATGTTATAGACCTGCAAAATAGCATTTATTGTAGATTCGAATTGTTCGAACGACTTCTTCGAACAATCGCACCGTTAGATCCAGCCAGATATTTTTGGTATTGAGTTTACGGCGTTTTTAGGGGGTCATACCCCTTAGTCATTTTGCGTCCAAAATTTTGAATTTTTCAAATCGCTCATATTTTGCGCAGAAATACTGTGACCTATGCTGATCAACATAATATGAATAAATAGTGGCGGCGATCAAAGGAAGGAGAGCTATGATGGTTTGAAATTTCGATTTTTTTGAAAAAATGCCATTTGACAGGTCAAAATCTAAACTATGATGGATAGAGCTTTGAAACATTGTTTATTGAACGGAGCGACCCCGAAAACCTACACTTTGATACCAAAATCAACCATGTAGCCCTTCTGAGTCAAGAATTATTCATGATTTTGTTTTTCCAAATTTCATTTTCAAGTTTTGTTTTCGAGCACAGGCCACTCAAGATTTAGATGTTGTAGACCTGCAAAATAGCATTTATTGTAGATTCGAATTGTTCGAACGACTTCTTCGAACAATCGCACCGTTAGATCCACCCAGATATTTTTGGTATTGAGTTTACGGCGTTTTTAGGAGGTCATACCCCTTAGTCATTTTGCGTCCAAAATTTTGAATTTTTCAAATCGCTCATATTTTGCGCAGAAATACTGTGACCTATGCTGATCAACATAATATGAATAAATAGTGGCGGCGATCAAAGGAAGGAGAGCTATGATGGTTTGAAATTTCGTTTTTTTTGAAAAAATGCCATTTGACAGGTCAAAATCTAAACTATGATGGATAGAGCTTTGAAACATTGTTTATTGAACGGAGCGACCCCGAAAACCTACATTTCGATACCAAAATCAACCATGTAGCCCTTCTGAGTCAAGAATTATTCATGATTTTGTTTTTCCAAATTTCATTTTCAAGTTTTGTTTTCGAGCACAGGCCACTCAAGATTTAGATGTTATAGACCTGCAAAATAGCATTTATTGTAGATTCGAATTGTTCGAACGACTTCTTCGAACAATCGCACCGTTAGATCCACCCAGATATTTTTGGTATTGAGTTTACGGCGTTTTTAGGGGGTCATACCCCTTAGTCATTTTGCGTCCAAAATTTTGAATTTTTCAAATCGCTCATATTTTGCGCAGAAATACTGTGACCTATGCTGATCAACATGATATGAATAAATAGTGGCGGCGATCAAAGGAAGGAGAGCTATGATGGTTTGAAATTTCGATTTTTTTGAAAAAATGCCATTTGACAGGTCAAAATCTAAACTATGATGGATAGAGCTTTGAAACATTGTTTATTGAACGGAGCGACCCCGAAAACCTACATTTTGATACCAAAATCAACCATGTAGCCCTTCTGAGTCAAGAATTATTCATGATTTTGTTTTTCCAAATTTCATTTTCAAGTTTTGTTTTCGAGCACAGGCCACTCAAGATTTAGATGTTATAGACCTGCAAAATAGCATTTATTGTAGATTCGAATTGTTCGAACGACTTCTTCGAACAATCGCACCGTTAGATCCAGCCAGATATTTTTGGTATTGAGTTTACGGCGTTTTTAGGGGGTCATACCCCTTAGTCATTTTGCGTCCAAAATTTTGAATTTTTCAAATTGCTCATATTTTGCGCAGAAATACTGTGACCTATGCTGATCAACATAATATGAATAAATAGTGGCGGCGATCAAAGGAAGGAGAGCTATGATGGTTTGAAATTTCGATTTTTTTGAAAAAATGCCATTTGACAGGTCAAAATCTAAACTATGACGGATAGAGCTCTGAAACATTGTTTATTGAACGGAGCGACCCCGAAAACCTACATTTTGATACCAAAATCAACCATGTAGCCCTTCTGAGTCAAGAATTATTCATGATTTTTTTTTTCCAAATTTCATTTTCAAGTTTTGTTTTCGAGCACAGGCCACTCAAGATTTAGATGTTTTAGACCTGCAAAATAGCATTTATTGTAGATTCGAATTGTTCGAACGACTTCTTCGAACAATCGCACCGTTAGATCCACCCAGATATTTTTGGTATTGAGTTTACGGCGTTTTTAGGAGGTCATACCCCTTAGTCATTTTGCGTCCAAAATTTTGAATTTTTCAAATCGCTCATATTTTGCGCAGAAATACTGTGACCTATACTGATCAACATGATATGAATAAATAGTGGCGGCGATCTAAGGAAGGGGAGCTATGATGGTTTGAAATTTCGATTTTTTTGAAAAAATGCCATTTGACAGGTCAAAATCTAAACTATGACGGATAGAGCTCTGAAACATTGTTTATTGAACGGAGCGACCCCGAAAACCTACATTTTGATACCAAAATCAACCATGTAGCCCTTCTGAGTCAAGAATTATTCATGATTTTGTTTTTCCAAATTTCATTTTCAAGTTTTGTTTTCGAGCACAGGCCACTCAAGATTTAGATGTTATAGACCTGCAAAATAGCATTTATTGTAGATTCGAATTGTTCGAACCAGGGGCGCAGCCAGGGGGGGGCCTGAGGGGCTCGGGCCCCCCCCCGAGATTTTTCTGCATGCAAACTTCTCTACCTGTACAGGGTCTTTCACGAGGAACCTCACCCATATTTATACGGGAAACTACTGAACGTATTTTCATGAAATTCAGCACTTATAAGTATTTCACGATGCTGATGAAATCTAAAATATTTTCAAGGCATGAGCACCTCCGGTTTTTCCGGAAATGACGTCAACTTCCGTTTTTCTAATTAGAACACCATTTTTTTATTGCAGAAATAGATTCCTTAGAAAATTTAAAGTTATTTTGATGTAACATTTTTCAGTTTTGGTTGGAAAATTCTCTCTGAGCGGGAAAATTCGAAAAAAAATCGAAAATAGAGCTCCGCTGAAACAAGAATAACTTCGAGGTTTTTGGATGGAAAATTTTCATTTTTGGGATTTTTCAAGATGTGAGATTGATGTATCCACTTTAAAAATCGAAATTGCGATTCATGATACAGGGGGTGAAAAAAATCGCTTTCAAAGTTAGGGATGACAAAATCGTGAAAAATCAATTTTTTTAATATCCACTTTAGGGCAAGGGTGTGATGCATACACTCACATTATTTTTTAACACAGATTCAATATCTGCCATAAAAAAATGGGGTTCTAATTTGAAAGCGATTTTTTCACCCCCTGTATCATGAATCGCGATTTCGATTTTTAAAGTGGATACATCAATCTTACATCTTGAAAAATCCCAAAAATGAAAATTTTCCATCCAAAAACCTCGAAGTTATTCTTGTTTCAGCGGAGCTCTATTTTCGATTTTTTTTCGAATTTTCCCGCTCAGAGAGAATTTTCCAACCAAAACTGAAAAAAGTTACATCAAAATAACTTGAAATTTTCTAAGGAATCTATTTCTGCAATAAAAAAAAGGTGTTCTAATTAGAAAAACGGAAGTTGACGTCATTTCCGGAAAAACCGGAGGTGCTCATGCCTTGAAAATATTTTAGATTTCATCAGCATCGTGAAATACTTATAAGTGTTGAATTTCAGGAAATACGTTCAGTAGTTTCCCGTATAAATATGGGTGAGGTTCCTCGTGAAAGACCCTGTATATCAGTAGATACAGTTGAATATTTGCGTCGGGCCCCCCCCGAACAAAAATTCTGGCTGCGCCACTGGTTCGAACGACTTCTTCGAACAATCGCACCGTTAGATCCACCCAGATATTTTTGGTATTGAGTTTACAGCGTTTTTAGGAGGTCATACCCCTTAGTCATTTTGCGTCCAAAATTTTGAATTTTTCAAATCGCTCATATTTTGCGCAGAAATACTGTGACCTATGCTGATCAACATAATATGAATAAATAGTGGCGGCGATCAAAGGAAGGAGAGCTATGATGGTTTGAAATTTCGATTTTTTTGAAAAAATGCCATTTGACAGGTCAAAATCTAAACTATGATGGATAGAGCTTTGAAACATTGTTTATTGAACGGAGCGACCCCGAAAACCTACATTTTGATACCAAAATCAACCATGTAGCCCTTCTGAGTCAAGAATTATTCATGATTTTGTTTTTCCAAATTTCATTTTCAAGTTTTGTTTTCGAGCACAGGCCACTCAAGATTTAGATGTTATAGACCTGCAAAATAGCATTTATTGTAGATTCGAATTGTTCGAACGACTTCTTCGAACAATCGCACCGTTAGATCCACCCAGATATTTTTGGTATTGAGTTTACGGCGTTTTTAGGGGGTCATACCCCTTAGTCATTTTTCGTCCAAAATTTTGAATTTTTCAAATCGCTCATATTTTGCGCAGAAATACTGTGACCTATGCTGATCAACATGATATGAATAAATAGTGGCGGCGATCTAAGGAAGGGGAGCTATGATGGTTTGAAATTTCGATTTTTTTGAAAAAATGCCATTTGACAGGTCAAAATCTAAACTATGATGGATAGAGCTTTGAAACATTGTTTATTGAACGGAGCGACCCCGAAAACCTACATTTTGATACCGAAATCAACCATGTAGCCCTTCTGAGTCAAGAATTATTCATGATTTTGTTTTTCCAAATTTCATTTTCAAGTTTTGTTTTCGAGCACAGGCCACTCAAGATTTAGATGTTATAGACCTGCAAAATAGCATTTATTGTAGATTCGAATTGTTCGAACGACTTCTTCGAACAATCGCACCGTTAGATCCACCCAGATATTTTTGGTATTGAGTTTACGGCGTTTTTAGGGGGTCATACCCCTTAGTCATTTTGCGTCCAAAATTTTGAATTTTTCAAATCGCTCATATTTTGCGCAGAAATACTGTGACCTATGCTGATCAACATAATATGAATAAATAGTGGCGGCGATCAAAGGAAGGAGAGCTATGATGGTTTGAAATTTCGATTTTTTTGAAAACATGCCATTTGACAGGTCACAATCTAAACTATGACGGATAGAGCTCTGAAACATTGTTTATTGAACGGAGCGACCCCGAAAACCTACATTTTGATACCAAAATCAACCATGTAGCCCTTCTGAGTCAAGAATTATTCATGATTTTGTTTTTCCAAATTTCATTTTCAAGTTTGGTTTTCGAGCACAGGTCACTCAAGATTTAGATGTTTTAGACCTGCAAAATAGCATTTATTGTAGATTCGAATTGTTCGAACGACTTCTTCGAACAATCGCACCGTTAGATCCACCCAGATATTTTTGGTATTGAGTTTACGGCGTTTTTAGGGGGTCATACCCCTTAGTCATTTTGCGTCCAAAATTTTGAATTTTTCAAATCGCTCATATTTTGCGCAGAAATACTGTGACCTATGCTGATCAACATAATATGAATAAATAGTGGCGGCGATCAAAGGAAGGAGAGCTATGATGGTTTGAAATTTCGATTTTTTTGAAAACATGCCATTTGACAGATCAAAATCTAAACTATGGTGGATAGAGCTTTGAAACATTGTTTATTGAACGGAGCGACCCCGAAAACCTACATTTTGATACCAAAATCAACCATGTAGCCCTTCTGAGTCAAGAATTATTCATGATTTTGTTTTTCCAAATTTCATTTTCAAGTTTTGTTTTCGAGCACAGGCCACTCAAGATTTAGATGTTTTAGACCTGCAAAATAGCATTTATTGTAGATTCGAATTGTTCGAACGACTTCTTCGAACAATCGCACCGTTAGATCCACCCAGATATTTTTGGTATTGAGTTTACGGCGTTTTTAGGAGGTCATACCCCTTAGTCATTTTGCGTCCAAAATTTTGAATTTTTCAAATCGCTCATATTTTGCGCAGAAATACTGTGACCTATGCTGATCAACATAATATGAATAAATAGTGGCGGCGATCAAAGGAAGGAGGGCTATGATGGTTTGAAATTTCGATTTTTTTGAAAAAATGCCATTTGACAGGTCAAAATCTAAACTATGGTGGATAGAGCTTTGAAACATTGTTTATTGAACGGAGCGACCCCGAAAACCTACATTTTGATACCAAAATCAACCATGTAGCCCTTCTAAGTCAAGAATTATTCATGATTTTGTTTTTCCAAATTTCATTTTCAAGTTTTGTTTTCGAGGACAGGCCACTCAAGATTTAGATGTTTTAGACCTGCAAAATAGCATTTATTGTAGATTCGAATTGTTCGAACGACTTCTTCGAACAATCGCACCGTTAGATCCACCCAGATATTTTTGGTATTGAGTTTACGGCGTTTTTAGGGGGTCATACCCCTTAGTCATTTTGCGTCCAAAATTTTGAATTTTTCAAATCGCTCATATTTTGCGCAGAAATACTGTGACCTATGCTGATCAACATAATATGAATAAATAGTGGCGGCGATCTAAGGAAGGGGAGCTATGATAGTTTGAAATTTCGATTTTTTTGAAAAAATGCCATTTGACAGGTCAAAATCTAAACTATGATGGATAGAGCTTTGAAACATTGTTTATTGAACGGAGCGACCCCGAAAACCTACATTTTGATACCAAAATCAACCATGTAGCCCTTCTAAGTCAAGAATTATTCATGATTTTGTTTTTCCAAATTTCATTTTCAAGTTTTGTTTTCGAGCACAGGCCACTCAAGATTTAGATGTTATAGACCTGCAAAATAGCATTTATTGTAGATTCGAATTGTTCGAACGACTTCTTCGAACAATCGCACCGTTAGATCCAGCCAGATATTTTTGGTATTGAGTTTACGGCGTTTTTAGGGGGTCATACCCCTTAGTCATTTTGCGTCCAAAATTTTGAATTTTTCAAATCGCTCATATTTTGCGCAGAAATACTGTGACCTATGCTGATCAACATAATATGAATAAATAGTGGCGGCGATCAAAGGAAGGAGAGCTATGATGGTTTGAAATTTCGATTTTTTTGAAAAAATGCCATTTGACAGGTCAAAATCTAAACTATGATGGATAGAGCTTTGAAACATTGTTTATTGAACGGAGCGACCCCGAAAACCTACACTTTGATACCAAAATCAACCATGTAGCCCTTCTGAGTCAAGAATTATTCATGATTTTGTTTTTCCAAATTTCATTTTCAAGTTTTGTTTTCGAGCACAGGCCACTCAAGATTTAGATGTTATAGACCTGCAAAATAGCATTTATTGTAGATTCGAATTGTTCGAACGACTTCTTCGAACAATCGCACCGTTAGATCCACCCAGATATTTTTGGTATTGAGTTTACGGCGTTTTTAGGGGGTCATACCCCTTAGTCATTTTTCGT
Organism: Adalia bipunctata; assembly: GCA_910592335.1. Taxonomy (NCBI): domain Eukaryota; kingdom Metazoa; phylum Arthropoda; class Insecta; order Coleoptera; family Coccinellidae; genus Adalia; species Adalia bipunctata. The sequence goes on along the minus strand of OU342949.1, from coordinate 71,449,719 downwards.
CCAAAATTTTGAATTTTTCAAATCGCTCATATTTTGCGCAGAAATACTGTGACCTATGCTGATCAACATAATATGAATAAATAGTAGCGGCGATCTAAGGAAGGGGAGCTATGATGGTTTGAAATTTCGATTTTTTTGAAAAAATGCCATTTGACAGGTCAAAATCTAAACTATGATGGATAGAGCTTTGAAACATTGTTTATTGAACGGAGCGACCCCGAAAACCTACATTTTGATACCGAAATCAACCATGTAGCCCTTCTGAGTCAAGAATTATTCATGATTTTGTTTTTCCAAATTTCATTTTCAAGTTTTGTTTTCGAGCACAGGCCACTCAAGATTTAGATGTTATAGACCTGCAAAATAGCATTTATTGTAGATTCGAATTGTTCGAACGACTTCTTCGAACAATCGCACCGTTAGATCCACCCAGATATTTTTGGTATTGAGTTTACGGCGTTTTTAGGGGGTCATACCCCTTAGTCATTTTGCGTCCAAAATTTTGAATTTTTCAAATCGCTCATATTTTGCG